>CM077094.1:22787413-23387413 GCA_039513925.1 Platanthera zijinensis | reverse complement strand
GGCTCGCCTGCGGGGGAGAGGTTTGGTTCTTGGGGATACTTCAGTTTGGAGACTTTTGCACTACCCCGAGCTCGACTCAGCCCCAGGTAGACCCGCTGCGCAGGCTCTCATCTAGCTGGCAGGTCCGAAGGATCGCCTGTGGGGGAGAGGTTTGGTTCTTAGAGATACTTCAGTTTGGAGACTTTTTCACTACCCCGAGCTCGGCTTGGCCCCAGGTAGACTCGCTGCGCAGGCTCTCATCTAGCTGGCAGGTCTGAAGGCTCGCTTGCGGGGGAGAGGTTTGGTTCTTGGAGATACTTCAGTTTGGAGACTTTTGCACTACCCCGAGCTCGGCTCGGCCCCAGGTAGACCCGCTGCGCAGGCTCTCATCTAGCTGGCAGGTCCGAAGGCTCTCCTGCGGAGGAGAGGTTTGGTTCTTGGAGATACTTCAGTTTGGAGACTTTTGCACTACCCCGAGCTCGGCTCGGCCCCAGGTAGACCCGCTGCGCAGGCTCTCATCTAGCTGGAAGGTCTGAAGGTTCGCCTGTGGGGGAGAGGTTTGGTTCTTGGAGATACTTCATTTTGGAGACTTTTGCACTACCCCGAGCTCGGCTCGGCCCCAGGTAGACCCGATGCGCAGGCTCTCATCTAACTGGCAGGTCCGAAGGCTCGCCTGTGGGGAAGAGGTTTTGTTCTTGGAGATACTTCAGTTTGGAGACTTTTGCACTACACCAAGCTCGGCTCGGCCCCAGATAGACCCGCTGCGCAGCCTCTCATCTAGCTGGCAGGTCCGAAGGCTCGCCTGTGGGTGAGAGATTTGGTTCTTAGAGATATTTCAGTTTGCAAACTTTTGCACTACCCCGAGCTCGGCTTGTCCCCAGGCTTCAACGGAAGGAGGACAGCTTGCGGAAGAAAGATGACGAAGAGAATAGCTAATAAAGGGAATCCCTAATATTCCATTCCCTTAGGCCGGAAAGAGTTCGGCACTCACTCAGGAAAAAGAGGTCAGCCAATCCAATCCAGTCCAAAGAAAAAGTGAGATTTCATTCAGAGCTAGCTGGAGGAAGAAGATCCTGTTCGGGCTTCAGACGCTACGCGCCTCTGGAAAAAACACAGAAGAACTTCCTAAAAGCTAAAGAAAGATTTGATCTTCGAGCTCTTGTCCTCCTTTGTAAAAAGAAGAAGAGAATCATCCGTGCTGGTAGGTCCGAAGGCTCGCCTGTGAGGGAGAGGTTTGCTTCGTGGAGATGCTTCAGCTTGGATGTTTCCACTACCCCGAGCGAGGCTCAGACCCAGGTGGACTCGCTGACTGGGCCTTCTGGGCAGGGCAGGAGGCACACCTAGAAGGCAGAACAAAGAGGTTGAGAACCTCCTCAGACAAGAGAAGCCTCGGCCAGGAGGTCTCGGCTAAAAGGATCTCGGCAAAAGGAGTTCCCGGCAGGAAGGCTTTTGGCGAGGGGTCCTTGGCCCAATGGCGGGAAGCCCTAGGCGAAAAGCTTCGTTCGCTCGCGCAAGGTGAAGGGGGCGGCCTTTCCCTTAAAGGCCTGCGGACAACGGACAACGCTTTCGGCAAAAGGTTCTCGACAGAGCACCGAAACGACACGTTATGCCTGGAGCTCTCGGCAGGTTCCCACCTATTGATCGCTAAGGGAGACTATCCTAGGGGGGCCAAGGGCCTCGGCGGAAGCGTGCTTGAGAAGCATTCGGCACTACAGCACTTATAAAGAGATAAGAAATCAATCACAATATGCAAACATGTACAATATATCCTTCAAAATGTGATTACAGACGAGAGCATCTCGCGCGTTTCAAAGACAAAAGAAGGGGGGAAAAGAAACCCATCAGGGGGACGCACTACCCCCCCCCCCCCCCTCGAGCTCCCGCTGGAACTCTCTCTAGAACCCTCCCCGGATGTCTTGCCAGCAGCAGTGGGAGATTTCGGGACATCCGAGGGCGGGGAGTCAGGTGCGCCCGGGGGCTTAGGGATGGGCTCGAAGAGCCACAGGAGAAGCTGGCGGGCGACGATGGTTTCGCCACCCTCATTCAGACACCCCACGTCCCGCAACGTCTCTATGGTAAGTCTGGTCGTTGCTTGGGCGTTGGCCTGCAGCAGCTTGTCGATATCGTATTCCGAGAAGTGGCGGCTCCTCAACCTCTCGTCCAGCGAAGGAGGAGGCGGGACCGCAGCCGCAGCCGCCTCCATGCGCCGGAGCTGGCCCTTCAGCAGGACGTTCTCGCACTCCACCCCGGCCAGCTGCGCGCGAAGCACCATGCTCTGAGAAGATTCCTGCATAAAGGAGAAACCAGTCAATACGGGGGAGAAAGAGGCCGGGGATTACAGGGGCGAGAGCGAGTGTCTCAAAAGGTTTCGCTTACCTCTTCTGTCGGGCGCAAGGACAGAAGCCGCTGAGCATCCGCCAGCTCGTCCTTTTGCACTGCCGCGTGGGCCACCGCCAGGTCCCTCGCTTTGAGCATCTCGCCGAAGTTGCGGTCGATGGTGATACTCCGGCGCGCACACATATGCGCAAGCTCGAACCCGCGCAGCAGGGCCCGGGTGGAGTCAAGGGCCAGGAGCCGAGTGGGCATTTGGTCGAAGACGCTGGCATCCTCCCAACTGTAAAGGTCGTAGCCAACGCGAAAGCATCGTCGGTGACCTCGTCGCGCTCCGCCCAACTGGGGAGGCGAGTGAAGACGGAGACCCGGTTGGTCTCGGGATCCCACTGGAGCAGAGGCTTCCCTTCCTCATCCAGACACTTCACGCCGAGACCGAAGTACTGGTGCCCCTTTGGCACCTGCTTGGGCGGGGACTGGACGGAGGTTTCGGCGGCTGCCCCCTCGTCACCAGCCTCCCCTGCCGCTGGAAGACTCTCGGCAGGGACCCCAACGGTGGTCCCAGCGGCAATGGTCGCCTCCCCGGCTGCCGACAGGATCTCGGCAAAGGATCGACCCTCGGCGGCAGGCCGGGAGGGAGAGGCCGCCACGGATTTCCCCTAGTCTGCGCCAGTTGGCTTTGGTCTTTTAAGCAGTTTGGACGAAAAGGTGTCGGGCTTTCGCTTCCCGGCACCGGACTGAGGGGGCGGAGCCGGCTCGTCCCGGCAGGTGAGAGCCGCGGATTTCGCGAGAGCCAGTGGATCTCTCGCAGCCCGGGTCTCGGCAACCCGGGTCTCGGCAAATGGCTGGCGCAGGGGGATTTCTCGCTCTCCTGCAAGGTTGACAACATTCAGCGCTACGTTTTAGAACATGGAATACCGAGCTAAAGGCGAGACCATACCTTCGCCAGGAGGCACGGGCAGGAGAGAGTCGATGTCCCGCCGGAGGAATTGGACGTCGAAGTCCTTGGTCCCGAAGAACTCCAGGAGGGCGCTCTCACGTGACCCCAAGGTGGGCGGCTTGTAGGCGGCGTCGTCATACTGAACGGGCGCGAGAGGCACGTTGCCGAAATCTACGGAGACGTAGACAAACTTCTCGCCCCAGTGGTGGTGCTTGTTGGCGAGACCAGAGGTTTTGAGAAATTGCCCGGAGAAGAAGACTACCCCGCTCTTCGCCCGAAAGACGAAAAGCTTCCGGAAGATGGGTAGGCTGAACTCAATCCTCTCGGACCGCATGTACCAGATGAACGCTACCAGGATGGCGACCGAGTTGGGATTGAGCTGAGCAGGAACCACTCCGTAATAGCGGAGGGCCTGGCGCATCTCGGGCCAAAGGGGAAGGCGGAAGCCCACCTCGAAATGCTCGAGGGGGATGGCGAGCTCTCCCTCTCCCGCGCGATTTACCCTATCATCGTTGCCCGGGTTTCTCGCGGTGAAGCCGGCGGGGATGTAGCGTGAGGTGATCAGGTGGTACTCGTCCATGGTCAGTCGGCAAGGAGGGAACTGGTGCCTCCGGAAGGCTTGCGCACAGTTGGAGCGTCCTCTCTCGCCCAAAATCGTGGTTAAGAGGTTGAAGGGGAAAACTTGGGGAGAAAGGCGAGAACGAAAGAAGGTGGCGGAAGCGAGGGAAGGTCTCGGCAAGGCGCGAGAGCAGCGAGAAGGAGGACAAGGGTTCCGGATCGGAGAAATAAATGCGGTGGATGGACCGGCCTATTTATAGAAAACCTTAGTAATGATAATTTTCCCAGAAAGGCGGCGGGGGTACAGTCGTCACGTCCCAAGGAAACGGCGCCTCGTATTCCACTCCGACACGCCTCGGGCGCCTAAGCCAACGATAAGGTTCCAGCCCATAGATGACAGCGACCGACAGGCGACTTGGGTTCGCGCAAACACCCAAAATAACAGCATAAAACAGAGTAAGGAAACAGAAACAAAAATAGAAAGGGGGGCTCTCGCCGGGCGAGAGCCGCATAACAAATAATGATCATAAAATTTTAAAGTCTTTCAAAATAGAAAAAGGGTACATTGCGAGAAGGGTAGGCAAGGAGACGGGGGAGGCGAGACTGCATTATTCAATACGGTTCCCAGCGCCATCGTCCTCGCTCTCGTCGTCTAGTCCTCGGAGGAGCCCGCGGGTTGAAGTAGGAGGATAAGGTGGTGCACCCGAGGTTAATCCGGCGCGCCTGGTCTCGAATCCGCGCGATGCATAGCCCAGGGGACGACTCGGCGGTGGGCATATCCGGCCGCTCCGTCTCGCCCAGGAAGTAGTCTCGCTCGAGGGCCTCCAGCCTTTGCTCCACCATCTCGCAGTGTTCCTTCGCCGCAAAGGCGTGGGCCCGCTCCTGCCGCACGAGTTTTGACAGGATGGCCGCTATCTTCTTTCGCCGCTTCTTGACGTTCCAGGTGCCGTCCAGGATTTCCTCCATCTCATCAGAAGAGGGGAAGGGGGAGCTCTCGGCGTCCTCCCCTTCCTCTCCATCTTCATCTTCGTCTTCCTCTTCCTCGTCGGCCCCCGCCCGCGGGTCCGCATCCCCTGGTAAAAGAGAAGTTCCGTGGTTATGGCGAGAGCAAAGTAAAGGCTAGGATAGTATCTCGCATACCTGCAGTCCGGCGAGAACTACCGGCCAGCGATATGCGAGAAGGCCCGGACTCCCCCTCAGTCTCCTTTCCAAAGAGGAGGTGGAGCGATTTCCTCGCCCCGGGTGGAAGGTCTTGCGTGAGGTGATCCCGGCCTGGCCAGGAGCAGGGGGGAGTCGTCCTCTCTCGCGGGGTGGCTGGCCTCCTTTGGGGATACGGAGGGTTTGGTGGCCACCCCTCCCGCCAGTAGGGCGGGATTAGCCGCTTGGTTGGCCAAGTTAGCAGCTGCTTTTTCGTTTTCCCGAGTGGCGAGAACCGGGCTGGTGGAAGCTGGCGCTGCGGGAAGTTAGTTCAACAGTTTGGAATACTGGGGTTGGAATGATAAAAAGAGGGCAGTAGGGATGAAAGGTTACTTGGAGTTCTCGAAGGGTCAGCCGGAGGAGTGGCCTCCGGGACCCGTGGTGGATCCCCGGGAAGGCGAGACGCCGAGTCTGGGGGCGCCAGCGGGGAACCGGCGCCGTCATCTCGAACCACCTCCTGCGAGTAGTATTGCATGTCAGTTGTCAATCCTTTTGCTTAATCAGTTCATAGTCCCTGTAATCAGCAAGCCGGAAAGACGTACCTTCTGCAAAGGGAAAGGATTATCCGTGCGGCTTGGGGATGGGGTAGGTGAGCCCCGGTTCTCGCGCAGAAGGTCCCGCTTGACCGATTTCGCCCGCTTCTTCTTCTTCTTCTTCAGCTGTGAGGACTCAGCGGCTGGCGCCTTTCTCGCCAGCCAGGGGGCTACCAAGGCGCTGTTCGCGAGGGCTCGCACCTGCGCCGCATCAATACGTTCTTGGAGGCTCTGCGAGAGTGGCTTGTCAATGTGTTTGGAACGCATCTCGAGACCACGAGAGAGCTCAGGCACGAGGCAGTGATTGCCAGGGGCGGATTTATGGCCGCTTATCAGCGCACATATATAGCCACGGGATGGCCCATCGAAAGATTCTCTTTTCAGGACGACACGTGCTCAGCGAATATTTATGGGTTGGACGTGTCTTTTCAAGCGCAGGGCTAGCTCGAAAAGAGCGGGGATTGTGTACAACCCATATTCGCTGAGTGGGACCCAGAGGCATCAACGGCCGGGTTTGGACTAACTTCGGGATAGCTTTGGGATCCAGAGCGGAAGGGCTATCCCCTAGGAGTGGGTGAGAACGTTCGCGTCAAGCCACGGCCGAGACCCACTTCTGCCAAGAGGCGGGCGAGAAAGCTCGCGCCTCGCGGAAGGCGAGAGCTGGCTCGGTCCGAGGCATTCTTCGGCACTCCTTTTTAGCTTCCGCCGAGTGAACGGCGGGAGGGTTCTCGGCATAGGGTTCTCGCCGGGTAGGGCCCAAAGCCCAGGGTAAAATGACCTAGTTGCCCTCGGGTAAAATTACCTATATGCCCCCAGGGTCTGCATCTAGTATTCCATAACAGCGGTATTTGGCTATTGGAAGGCCATCCAGGGGTAATTAAGTAATTTCAGGTCAGCGAAGGCTATAAATAGAATCACAAGGGCTCCTTAGAAAGAAGGCTTTCATTTTTCTCTAAGACTCTCTAGTGCTTTCTGAGGAGCTCCCAGCCCAGCTTTTGGCTTTGGAGGGGTAACTCTCAGAGATCTTTCGGGTAAGAGGTGGGACCTCCCTGCTGAGGCTTTGGGTCAGTTCTAGGTCCTTTGCAACCAGTCAAGGGTCGGGGTTTGAGAGAAGTAGGTGTTGGTTGCACCCCTATTTTCGAACTCTCGTTGGGGCCAATTTTTGGCTTAAACAGGCACAATTTGTGTGTTTTGTAGTGATAATGGTGGAGAATATGATGACCAGGGAGCGTTCAGTGTCTATCTTGCCGAACATGGCATTATTAATCAAACAAGTGTCCACACTTCTACTCAAAATGATGTTGTTGAACGGAAAATAGGCACTTGTTGGAGGTTGCTTGGTGTTTGCTGCTTGTCATGCACCTTCCCAAATCCTATTGGAGTGATGTGGTACTCACGGTCGCCCACCTTATTAACCGTCTTCTATCTCATTTCATTCCCTATGATACCCCCCTCTCCCTTCTGGCCAAGAACCACATTGTCTAAACCTCTCACATCGCCCCTCGCATCTTTGGCTCAGTCTGCTTTGTCCATGTTCATACCCCGCATTGCGATAAACTGGATGTGCACTCTCTCCGATGTGTATTTGTTGGATACACTCCTACCACGAAAGGGTATCGGTGTTATCACCCTCCCACCCGTCACTACTACTGCACTGTTGAGGTTACTTTTCGTGAGGGGGAATCGTTCTTTGGTCCTCGTCAGGGGGAGACGGTTAGTAACGGCGACGAGACCAAAAGCTCTCCTCTCCCGATTGTTTCCTCTCCTCATATTCCCCTTACTCATGTTCCGTGTACTACTTCTGTCCCTTCCACCTCTACTCCTATATTATACACATACTCCCGCAGACCCCGGACTGTTGAGCAAGTACAGACAACGAATGTTCCACCGGTGCCGGTGCTGGTGTCTGTCTCCGATCCAGATTCAGATGATAACCTCCATGTTCTTCTTGCTCGTTTTAAAGGTAAAACGGGTGGCACTAAACACCCCATTGCCAACTACATTGTTATACTCATCTCTCTCAGGCTCACAAAGCTTTTATCTCATCACTTTCCTCTATTATGATTCCTAAGACCTGGTAGGAGGCTGTTCAGATATCTGAGTGAAAACAGACTATGGAAGAGAAAATATGTGCTTTGAAAAAAAATGGAACATGACGGCTTGCTAGTCTTTCCCTTGGGAAGCGAACGGTTGGTTCACGCTGGATCTTCTCTGTTAAACAGAATCAAGATGGGGTGGTGGAACGGTACAAAGCTCGTTTGGTCACTTAAGGGTATACCAAGACCTAAGGTATTGACTACCAAAAACCTTTGCCCATGTTGTGAAGAATTATATTCGGGTAATCCTCTCTTGTGTTGCTAGTCGTGGATGGGAGCTACAACAGCTCGACGTAAAAAATGTGTTCTTGCATGGTGATCTGGAAGAAGTCTACATGACTATCCCTCTAGGCTTTATCAAAGAAGGGTTCAATAGAAAGGTCTGCCAACTGCAGAAATCCTATATGGCCTGAAGCAGCCCCCGAGAGCTTAGTTTGGACGGTTTAACAAGACCACACTTCAACTAGGTTATGCTCATAAACAAGCTGATCATACTCTCTTTATTAAGAGGAGAGGAGCTCAGGTATCAATTCTTATTGTATACGTGGATGACATCATCATTACTGGTGATGACCTAGAGGAGATCGTTCACCAAAAAAACAACTGGGCAAAGAATTTGAAGTCAAGGATCTGGGGAAGTTGAAATACTTCTTGGGAGTTGAAGTGGTGAGGTCTCGACGAGGGATCTTCATCTCTCAGAGAAAGTATACCCTTGATCTTCTGGATGAAATTGGGATGCTAGGGTGTGCACCCGTGGATAATCCAATTGAGGCTAATCAAAAGATTGATGCGGATACTAGTCGGGAGAAAGTGGATGCTTCAAGATATCAACGATTGGTTGAAAGGCTCATATATTTATCTCATACTCGCCCTGATATTACGTATGTTGTGGGTGTCCTAAGTAGATTCATGCACTCTCCCTCAAATCGCCATCAGCAGGTTGCATATCGGGTATTGCGATACCTCAAGAAGTCCCCTGGCTGTGGGCTTTTGTTCTCTGCAAACCAACCTTTGGAGATTGAAGTGTTTACAGATGCTGATTGGGCCGATAGTCAGGATGATAGAAAGTCTACTACCAGGTATTGCTCATTTGTGGGTGGCAACCTTGTATAGTGGAAGAGCAAGAAGCAGAATATTGTTGCTCGCTCAAGTGCTGAAGCAGAAAATAGGGCTATGGCGTAAGGAGTTTGTGAGGGACTGTGGTTGAAGACAATTCTCCAAGATATGGGTCTCCACGTGAACAAACCAGTTACTATCTACTGCGACAACAAGACTTCCATTAGTATTGCACACAATCTGGTTCAACATGACAGGGCGAAATATGTCGAAGTTGACAGACACTTCATCAAAGATCACATAGACAAGGGGAATATCTGCGCTCCATTTGTGAACTCATATGATCAGTTAGCCGATATCTTCACCAAGGGGTTAAGCAGTGACAACTTCATGAACAATTCTAACAAGTTGAGAATGATCGATATATATTCCCAACTAGAGGGGAAAAGTTGAATATATGTGTTGAACGCGGTTTTATTTTATTTTTTTGTTCTTTCTCATTTAATTATTCACGTGATATGTCACGTGTGTATTTGACCTATATATATGAATGCTTTGCCCGGTTTTAGGCCATCCGACTAAATTGAATCTTCTTTTCCACTTTCCTTACTCAATTTCAACAAATACTTGAGCTGCATTTATTGGCGGGGTGTTAATGCAAGAAGATCAGCTCATAGCATTTGAAAGACGTAAAATCAAAGAAATAGGGCGACGAAACACCATCCAGGAGAAGGAGATGACTGTCATTATTCATTGTTAACAGGTTTGTACGTATTATAAACCTAAGGTGTAATTCACCATCAAAACATATACTATTGCAATAATTAACGTCCAAACACATGGGAAGTTGACAGAAAAGCAAGCAAGATGGCAAGACTAATTAGCAGAATTTAACTTCATCTTAAACCATAAGGCGGGGAAGACAAATGAAGTGGTTGATGCACTAAGCCGCAAAGCTGAGTTAGCTGATATATTTTTTACTAAAGGGGCGTTGCTTGACCACATAAGGCAAGGTTTGATGAGGATCCTCTTGACAAACAACTTATGCAGTTGGTCAAGGAGAGTGAAGCAAGAAAAATTTGGGTAGAGGGGGGATACTCTACACCAAAGGAAGACGATTGTACAGCCCAATATGGGGAAACCTACAAAGGTACCTGATCAAAGAATGACATAATACAAAATGGGTTTGACATACGAGACAGAAACGCACATTGACTTTACTGGAGAACATTTACTTGTAGTCATCAATGAGGGACAACATTAAACTATATGTGAAAACCTCACTATCTTGTTAGCAAGACAAAGAAGACAACAAACAACAAACAGGACTCCTGGAGCCATTACCCATAGCAGAGGGTCCATGAAAGTAGATAACACTGGACTATATGAATGCTTTGCCAAATTCTGAATGGTGCGGGTCAATCTTAATGGTGGTAGATCGATTTTCCAAGTATGACAGCTTCATCCTCGGCACAAAGGATGCAACAAGGGAGGAGACAACTTGAATATTCTTCAAAAACGTTTAAGCAACAAGAGGTGCATAGAACAATTATAATTGAACGTGATTCCCAATTTACAGGAAATTTATGGACGGAATTGTCCAAATTGTTGGGATCTAAATTAAACTTCTCAACTAACTTCCACGCTCAAACTGATGGGCAAACAGAAAGGGTGAATGTCTTGCTCGAGTGCTACTCGCAGTACTTTGTGAGTGCTAATCACCAAGATTGGGCCAGGTTGTTAGATGTGACACAGTTCTCCCGCAACATACAGCGGAGTAAGGCTACTGAAAGGAGTCCATTTGAGCTTGCCATGGGAAGACAACCTTTTACACCGCCTACATTGGCGATCACGATGGATGACATAAGAAGCCTAGGGGAGTGGAAAATTTCCAAGTCATGGGAGGAACAAGTAGACTTGGTAAGATCAAGCTTAGAAAAAGCACATAAGAGGATGATGAAGTGGGTTGATACGAAGAGACAACTGGTAGAGTGCATAGTAAGAGATAAGGCATTGGTGAAACTCCTACTGCAACAATTCAAGGCATTGCGTAATATGCACAAAGGCTTGATTAGAAAATATGAATGGATGTTTCTACTCATTGCAAAGGTGGGTAAGACTTTTGATCGCATATATCTACCAAGCTCTTTGAAGATTCATCTTGTGTTCCATGTTAGCATGCTTAAACCTTACCATGAGGATAACAAAAACCCTTCAAATAGAAATATCCCAAAGAGCATCACCAGTGATGACAGTCTTTTGACAAAGAGGTGGAAGTGTTCAATTGCAGGTGCTTGTTGGTAGCCAAAGAATTGCTCGCGCTTGGCGAGCCAACCCGAGGGATAAATATTTTTATTGTGGGTGGCGAATTCCAATCGGGAGTAGTGGGGCAGAATAGAAGCTTCGGGGCATAAAAGGGTCGGAGGTGGTGATTTGTGGCATATATGGCGCGGGCGGTGCCAGACTACAACTCTCTTGATTTGTAGGCGGTGTGGTAATGACCGAAATAACGGTTGTCAACTCATTAAACATGTTCGTGAGAGTGGCCAATCCGAATGACGTGCATCTGTGTCCCGAAATCATGCATCCAAAGTGGATATGAGTGTTTGCATCATGTTATTTAAGGCATCCATGAAATTGGACAAGTCTCCCATATTGAGGATGGAGGGAGCACGAGATAAGGAGCGTGTGACTGAACGGCTAGACTGCTCGGAGGTGGATGGTTGGGAGTTGCCGTGAGAGCCGCATCGTCTCCCAATAGTGGCAAAAATACTCTAAAATGGCGTGGGACTCGAGAGAAGGCAAGGCAAGTCAGCTTGTTGTGGATTGTGGACATGGTCAAAATTTAATTAATTCCCAGGCCCAGTCCAGAATAGGAATAAATTAATTCATATGCACCCCCAAGGGTGAGTGCCGGCCAAAACAGGAAGGAGGATAGGCGTCTGCGTCTATTACACGTCTGCACAAGGAATCAGGGTGTGTGGAACTCTAGGCGTGTGGGGCTCGAAGTAGACAAAAATGATGCCTTTTGCGGACTTTGACGCGTGCGGTTCAGTCGGCATAGGACGAGACATCCGTGGTTGCCTGTATGGGGAAGATGCGGAGAGGATGACGGGGAATAACTTGCAGGCGATGATATCTCGATCTCGCAAGACGCTGACGAGGAAAGATCTTTTAGGTTGACATTCAAAAGAGCGGCCGAATAGAGAGATGGGATGTGTTGAATGTGTCGGCCGAAGGAAATTGCAGGTCTACTGTCGTAGGAGGTGCCGACGAGGATCTGCAGAGGATTGACAGAGGCTGTTCTGGCTTAGAACTGGAGGAAGTACAACAGGCGGCAAAGGAGAACCAAGAGCTCCGATGCCAAGTTGTTATGGGTCTACTCATAGCGATGATCAGAAGATGACCAAAGACTAAGAAGATACTATGGAGCCGTAACAATGGAGGCCTAAGCGGAGCTTCCTCATAATAGGAGAGAGCTTCCAAGAATCTCACACAAGGGAGGAAAAGGAAAATAGAACTTTTCTTGCATAACATTACATGAACCCTAAGTCTCCTTATATAGGAGGTAATGGCGTAAGCGTAAATACCACAAGTGAGGGAAATATTAAAGTGCATGAAAACTATACTTAATAATAAGATTAACTTGACAACTAGGTCCGGAGCTCGAGACCCATAACAGTGATGTCCTGGGAAAGCCTTTAAGCGTTTTTATGTAGTTCAACAAATAAACTCAGTGGAGGAATTTGTGGAGCTGGTTCATCATGTTCCAGGCTTATCAATGACCACTATAAGCAATAATTCAAGCATGGATCACAAATTCACATATGTGCTCTCTTGCGCACTTTGAGCCTGACCATGCTCGCATTAGCTATGCAGCAGGCCCATTTGTACGCAGCTTATACCAAGGCAGCCCAAGGACTGGACATTCCACCTCATTCGACCCCACTAACACAGTATTGCATTTTCCCCATCTTCAACCACCACCACCAGTACCCTCACCCAAGTAAAACCCTCTGCCATACTGCTTATCATATCAAAATTATCTCCACCACAGTCATCACTCATCAGAATCTATGTATAAGCAACTTGAATGGGCATGTATGTGCATTCGGAAAACCCACCTTTCACCAAGTTGAATTCAAGACCCGACCTTCTGGAAGTGTCTTGTGTTGTTATAATATGCACCTAGTAGCTTTTTGGTACTTAATGAGTTATTATTTGTTCCCTCCCTATATAAAGAGGGGTTATGAGTCTAAGAGGAGGATCTTTGATCAAATCATGTAACCTTGGAGAGAAACTCTTAGGGGGTAAACAACCCTCAAGAGCTTGGCGCAAGCATACCTCGCAATTCTATCATGTTTTTCAATTACTGTGCAATCTATTTCCTAGTTTGTAACATTTCACAGCGAGCATTAAGGAAAAATAACGTAAATCTGTAGTAATAAAAAACAATTATTTATTTTAATTGACAAAATATAAGAGATATTACATAGTTCTACTAATTGGCTCCTTGGAATGCAAAGTTAAGATATATATCATGATGAAAGAAACAGAAGGGGACAAACTCAATGCTTCTTGTGTTACCTCATTTCCATGCTTGACCGATGCAATGCTTCTTGTACACTCTCGGTCATATCAATAGAATTCACATTGGATGGATTCTCATGCAAATTCTCGGTATTGAAGAGCATGATGTTGCTTTCATCCAATTTTTGCTTCTCTAAATATTTGATGTCGCTGTGAGTATAGAATTGCTCCATAGTTGAATTTCTTCTCCCAATCTACCAAAGACAGCAGGAATTAGCTAAATCAAACACAAAAAGGCCAAGCAAGTACAAATGGATAATTGGGGAATTCAACCCTTCAACATCCTTAACGGTTAAAACCAACAATACATCTCAGAAAAGTATAGCGTTATAACTAGAACAAAACACTCATCAACTAAACCAGAAGAGACAAACAAGAGGATCAACAACAGAAAAGAGCTAATCCTGGGAAATAAACCATAGCGACAAATCTCGCCATATACAACGGAGTGTTGTAGGCCCATATCTTGCCACACACATTGGAGAGTTGTGGGCCCAAAGGGGGATGACGACGCATGGCCATCAATGGCGTATTTTTTGCATTGTATCTTTATTTTTCATACTATATCTTCTTTCATGCACTCTAATTTACTCACATATCCTGTAACCAGGATGAGGACCATAATTGAAATATTGTGGAACATTTTCCTCTCATTATATATGTGAGTGAGTGGACTTTGGAATGGCAAGCATGAATTAAAATCTAATCTTTCCACTTAGTCTCCTCTTCCTCATCTTTTCAAATTATGGTACGTGGTTGAGTAAGACTCGCCTCTTCCTCTTCCTCTTGGTCCAGCTCAGCTCCCGCATTCTACACCATTGGGAAGGCTAGGAGGTCATGGATGGGTCAAGAGAATCCTTTTCGAGACTTCTCCCTCTCACGACCTTGCACTTCTACAGCCCTCCTCCGTTTCATCGATCCTTGCACAATATCCGCTCGATCGTAATCGTAAGGAATCGCGCTGCGTTACAGCTTGGTGCAAGAATATCTTGCAACAACACCCGACAGCGGCCATCAGCCAACATTTCACCAAGATCAAGACCCCGCAATGCAACGGGACCAATCAAGAGCTCGCGTACAACGTCTAGCGCCGAAGATGTCGGTCGCATGTTGCAACCTCCAACTCGACTCCTTTTTGTTGGGGATCCAGTCCAGCAGTCAGCCTCGTCTTTTAAGCGGCTCGCACTACCCCTTCGAACGCAACTAACTGTTCAACTTAATGAAGCCAACTCCAACCCTTAAAATACACAAGAACTGTCCTACCCAACAACCGCTCCTCACTCAAGAAGTACTTGTGCAGTTCCCATCCATCCAACACAGCTCCCCCACTTCTGACATTGTCTCTTGAGTCCCCAGCACTCCGAACAGGGATTCCCAGCACTTGGCTTCCACTTCCACAACTTTTGAACCACAAGCACATCTAACAACCATGGATAAAGGTGGTCTTACCTTAGCTTAGGTAATGGATACAATGCAAAAGCTGGACATCCAGGTTCAACAACAGACCGCATTGACTGCTCTGACAATTCACCTCGATGGAATGCATCTACCTCTCCAGCCAGTGCATTACCCCGCGACGAGTTCCAATCTGGGCGATTCGCAGTACGTCGTACACTAATTCTCACAGCAATCGGTCCACGAGAGGCAGTGTTACGAGAAGTTGAATTTCACTTGTTTAACGAAAAGAACAATCTACGGACAGGCTAATAGATTGTGAGCACTTCTTCGCCAACCAACTCTCGCAGTTAGAAGATTAGAAAGGTTTGACTTCCTTCCACCTCATGACATCAGAATAGTTGTGGTATGTGCAAGTTACAAAGGAGACACCATTATATTGGGCGGCCATCAAGCACTCCTGCAATCTGCGCTTTGGACCACCTCTCTGCAGCAATCCATTGGGGGACCTCGTATCTCTCAAGCAATCAGCGTTGGTAGATGATCATTTGAATAGTTTTGAGATGTTACTAGCTCTTTTCCCGTTTATATTGCTGGAACACCAAGTTCCTATATTCATTATTAGCCTACATGGTTTATTGTGGCACAGTGTGGAATTACAAGCCCAAAGGGACTGCAACACAACCATAAGCCTGGCTCGTATCTTGGAGCAACGTCTATTCATGGATAACCTGTATGGACACCACCAAGACAAGAATGTGTGTCATCGTCAGGAGGACACCCCTTCTTCTAAGTTCTAACCCCATCAATTTTTCCACCACACCCAAGCATAAGGATTACAACGGACAAGCCATCAAGCACCTTTTCCCAAGGGAAAATAGCAGAACAGCGCCAACAAAGGCTTAGTTTCAACTACAACGACCCATATATAGCAAAACACGGGTGCATGTCTCTTCAGAAAGTGACAATCCGTCAGATGAGGACGACAATGATGTCAGGACGAATAGAACCACGTATCCTTACCCACTCAAGCTTGAGAACAAGTTTAATCTGAATAGGGGAGGTGATACGAGCCCACGAGGGGGTGATGAACGTGGCCACGAATGACTTGTATCTTTTTTTACATTATATCTTTATTTCTGACATTATATCTTTTTTTTCACGCACTCTGTTTTCCTCACATATTTTGTACCTTGGGTGTGGAGCATCACTAAAATATTGTGGAACAATGTCCTTTCATTACATATGCGAGTGAGTGGGTTTTTGAAATGACAAACATCTTTTAAAATCTAATAGCTCCTCTTAGTCTCCAGTCCATCTCATCTTCTCAAATTAGGACTTGGGGTTGAGAAGCACCCCCCCCCCCCCCCGGGTGTATCCTTCGCCATGGGAAAGGCTAGGTCAAGAAAGGGTAGAGATGATCCTCTTTGAGACTTTTCCCTATCACGACCGCGTACCAGCTTGCAATCGAAAGAACTTAACAGGAAAAAGAGTCCTGACTACAACAACTGTAAGACGGGTGAAGATAAGATTCCCCCATCGGCGGTGACCACATAATAGTGGTTCTTATAATATGATGAGATTATTCAATTACGGTCTTGTATGCCTTGCTAATGCAGAGTGAAGGGATACCAGTTCTTGCAATTAAACAAGGTAGTGCGTCTTCTCAAGTTTCATGGTATCAAAGCTAGAGGCCTCCTTTATTGGTTTTTCGCAGGTTGTCGTTGTCTGTCAGTGTCTTTGTCTGCTCCGTCAGTTGTGATATCTTTGATGTGCATCATTCTCCATCTGTTTGTTGAACATGGAGCGATCTCCTGGCTTCATCTGGATGTCCCAGAGCTCATGGTTCTCCCTACATTGATATATTTTACTCTGAGCACCTGAACTTGGTCTCCCTGCAACGATCTCTTACACCATCTTTCTGTTTTCTTCT
This sequence comes from Platanthera zijinensis, assembly GCA_039513925.1. Classification (NCBI taxonomy): domain Eukaryota; kingdom Viridiplantae; phylum Streptophyta; class Magnoliopsida; order Asparagales; family Orchidaceae; genus Platanthera; species Platanthera zijinensis. The sequence continues at coordinate 23,370,805 of CM077094.1, read as the reverse complement.
TTGATCTCGTGCGACTCCTTGCATCAATTGATCGAGCATGGTTCTGGTGTTACGATCTATTGTGGTCTCATGCACGTCTTCTGATCGATCTGTTGTGAGCTTCTTTTGTTGTTTCCTCTCTAAGCCGCACCTATCGACCTCTTGTTCAACAATCAACTGCTTGTGGTTCATGTGATTCTCCCTTCTTATCAGTCGGTTTAATCTAGTGGAGAACCACATTTCTGCTTTGTGTTCTCCTCCTATGGATTTCTTCCTCATCCACATCAACCATGAACGCTCTTGTGAAGGGGGCTCTATCGACACGTGCGATTGTAACTAGTGTGGTTCATGCCCAACTGGCAAATCACAAACTAAAGGGAAAGAAAACTACCTATTGTGGAAGAATAGGTTTACGATGAGCCTAAAGGGCTGCGGAAAGGTTGATCACCTTACCAAGGATCCCACAGATGTGTTTAACCCGGGAGGGGCATAGTGGCATATGGTTGATGCCAACTTGGTGTATCTCATGTATCATACTACTCTAGTATGAAACAACTTTGGAGAGACCTGAAGATGCTTTATTCATGACAAAATAATGTTGGTCGCATATATGAGGTGTCACAAACATGTAGTGGATGTACTATGGGGAATAAATCTGTCATCCAGTTCTTTGGCAAGTTTTGCCAATTCAATGAAGAACTAAATGCCCTACTTCCAATTACTGTTGCTTTGCAGCCCATGATGGCACAAAGGGAACAGTTGGCCATATTGACAGTCTCAGGGCACTTACACCCTGAATTTAGTGTAGTTCATTCCAAAATCTTGGGGGATGATGAGTGTATTGCATATAGTATTTTTGGCACGTAAATAGCTCTAATTTGCATTCTGTAGCTCCTAAATTACTAAATTTTCATACCATTTTACATTATCAAAAGTTCATATAGGCATCCTTGAGCTAATTAAGATACTTTTCATGCATACCATGCTTGGGAGAGATTGTGAGGTAGGGGTAGGCTAGTGGTGCTCGGAGGCTAGGACTCTACGTGCACGTGTGAGAGGATATGCGAATGCAATGCTACATGCAATGAACAGTCAGATAGCAATGAAAATTAATTTAAGCAATGAAAATTAACAACACCACGCAGTTAATCAAAATAAAGAAGCAATTAAATAATTTTGGCAATTTGGCGACGGCTTCCTCCGCGCGCAGGGCCTAAGCAAGCTGCGGCGATTAATTTCACAAACAAATATTAGCGTACAAGTGCAACAACTACCAAACTATGATCACAGCACAAATATAGATAAACAACCAAGTGCAAATGTCAAATACAAAACACAATACCACGAGATACTCACGATGCAGTGGGCTGATCCTAGGTGGTGGAGAATTTGAGGGACCGGATGCAAAATGAGCGATCGGAGGTGGAACTGGTGGAGCGGTGGCGGAGAGGTGGCTGTCCAAGGCGGAAAATAGGAGAGACGGGCCGGAAATGGAAAGATCTGACCACTAGGGAATAGATCCGGGTGTAGGTGGATAGATCCGGTGTTTGGGCGGCGGATCCGGGCTTCGGGATGATGAATACGGATGGAAATGATGGATCGGAGGGTGCTAGCACTAGATCAAGATAGATCTTGGGTTTTCGGAGCGGTGAGAGGTGGATCCACGGAGGGGAAGGAGGAGTGGTCGGCTAGGGCAAGGGGGGGCTTGGAGGTGGTCGGCGGGAGGTGGAGTTGGGCGGTGGAGGGTTGGTTGGCTGGCAGCAGGCCGGCGACCTGATCTGGGCAAGGGAGCGGCGGTGGAAAGGGGAAAGGGACGGCTTGTTGGCGGCTGGTTGCGGGCTTCCTCAGGGGCTGCAATGTGTACAGTAAAATGTATAAATGAATAGTGATTCAAAGGGAACAGTGCTGAAACCTGGACAGCAATCGGAGCTGTTTTCGGGGGCTGGAAAGGGGGCTGCAGCAGGTGGGAACGATGGTTTGAGGCGTGGAAAATGAAGGTGGGGGTAGGGGTTACCTTGGGGAGGAGTTTGGCGGCCTAGGAGTCGTCACCTAGGGTTCCACGGCGACGGCACCGGGGAGGGATCGCTGGAATCCGGGATTAATCTTCTCCAAATTCTGCAATGCCCTCAAATCAGCCCCCTAGCATCCTATTTATAAGAAAACACAAACTAGGGAATCCCCATCAACGGCTATGATTGGCCGGTGGGTTAGCCCTTAAAATACATCAAAAGAAACTCAAAAAAATATAAAGTAATATAGCGTTTTGACTCGCGGCGACGCTCCGGACGCAATCGCGGAGCCCGATCGTCGATCCGGGCACGCCATATATGGAAAGTTGCCAAATCAGCCCCGAACCGGCCCAAAACGTGTCCTCGTCTCTGCTCCGCATCAGATTGTCTCACCACCTCATCTTTTATATCTCATGTCTTTATTTGATAAATATAGATATTATTATGTTGTATGACGGCCATTAGTCACCTCAAGGAGTCCACGAAGCGCTTTTGGAACATTGTTGTGAACCACACAACTGTGCGAGTTGTTGTGAACCACACAACTGTGCGAGTTGTTGTGAACCACACAACTGTGCAAGTTATATTCCGCGCGATAGTGTGGTATCATGGTTGAAATGCCTTGACATCCAAAATTCTGAAATCGCTTGAGTGATTTGGTCTCGCACGTCCGACGCGTTCATTCCTGACGATGAGATTTCATTTAACATTTCACAAGACCGTGTGGTTTTATTCTCGTACGATCGTGCGTGTATATTCCCCCATATTTGCGAAATAGTCTCGAGTATGGGTTGTATCTCCTTATATTATTCCCGCCAAACAAAGTTTCAAATGTTAGCTTTTCTTCTATTGTACTGATGATGGATGTTGTTTATGGTTGTGAACACTTTTAATCATGTCTCTCAATTTGTTCTTGCAAAACGAATGTTCATGATTTCTCTCTTATTTATGTTTTGGTGCATGCTTTGGAGATTGTTGATTGTGATGACGATTTGTTCTCGTGTTGACGGGAACGTGGCTCTCAAAGCATTTGTGGTTTAGGGTTTTCTTTCATGCATGTAGCTTTAGGAAAAAACAAATCCAAGACAACATACGGCACCAATCTTAATAACTAAATATTCGAATCGGTCGATCCACCACTCTGTGTTCCTCGAGAGATTGATACTCAGTGGTTACTCACCATTTTATTATTACTTCGGCCAGTACAATGCCAACACCCTCTCCACCGTAGGAGTGGTTGTCGTAGAAGCGGTCAGGGGGTGTTTCTATAACCACTGTATCATCAGCATATTCAGGTGCTCTGCAGGCAATTTGATGATGTGGGTAGCATTGTACTGTCCATAGTGTACCTTGCTCAAGACATTTTTGCTCTGTTTACTCAAATGTATAAAAGGGGCGCGATCATATGGATAAACGTGGAACTCTAGTAATGAACCCACGTATTCGGGAAATTGGACTACGTGCTACCATTATGTTGGAGAAGGTCATGTAATAACAATATGCTAGAAATTGCATGGCAAAACTCCTAAAAAAGGTGCCAATTTAATGTTGGCGGACCAGACAGATTACAACGCCAGGAGTAACACTCAAGGGGTTCTCATCTCTAAATAGGAGTATGCCAAGTTCATACAATCTCAGAACACTTGTCAAGAAGTAACATTGATGAGGATCACAAATCATGAACGAGTGCAGCCATGTCGGAACCCGCACGGGTATAATTACGTAAGAGGCAGAGTAAGGAACGATACATAAACGATACGAGCCCGTAGTCACATCAAGAGCGACAACGGGATATTTCTATGTATTTTTATTTATTTTTTATTTATATTACAATGTATTTAAGTGTATCATAATAGAATTTGGAGCGTAATTTTGAGTTCTTATGATCATTCCCACGATGTCGATGTAACAATCCATAAAATTTTTTAAAGCAATAATAGTAATAATAATGATCATAATAATAGTAACAAAATTGTAATTATGAGTTTAGGTTTTCCACCTCTTTTATCTAACCGGACAGTCCCCCATCCCCTCCCGATTAATTAGTTTCGGCGCTAGGTCTTCCGCATGCAAGTCTGATTCCGCTCCTGCGATGGCTCCCGATTCAGCCCGACACCTCCTGCTCCCGCTTTCTTCGATCTCGCGCCGACGCCTCCTTCTGCTTCTGGTTCCGCCTCCAGCTTCCGGTTCAGCCTCCTTCGGATCCTCCTACCCCTGTGGCCGGCGCTTTCTCCTCCTCCCCAAGCCTAGCAGCCTCTTCATTCCTCCTCTTCCATCCGCACAGTTGCGCCTCTTGCTCCTCTCCTCAGCCGGCTGCATCCCCTCTCCTCCAAGGGGCCGGTAACCTCCTCTCCATATCTGGAGGCCGACAGCAACGTCTTCCCACCCCTCAAGGCCGGTAGCCGCAACCACTTCCTTCGGCAGCCCTCTTCGTGTCAGTTCTGGCCGAGTTTTGCGAAGGGGACTCCTACGGTTTGCTTGAAACCCCCTCTACTCAGATTTTAGAGCCCGGATTTGGTCTCCTTGGGTAAGAAACTCCTTCAATCTCCTTTGTGTAGATTTTTTCTGAAATTATTTTTGCATATTTGCACTCCCAATTGTGTAAAATTTGTGATACAGGTTTTTGTCCCTCTTATAATCATCTAATGACGTTATATTTGCGACTTCCGGCGCCGTTCGTCGAACCTTTCAGCGAAATCTCTTCAAGCCCTCTCCGATTTAGGGTTTCTGTCACCCAAGCGTCGCCAAATCCCTGATCCTTCGTTGTATCTCCTCTCCCCTTGCTTCAGAAGGAAGTAAATTTTTAAACCCCTATTTTATTGAGTTATGCGATAAGCAAATGCGTGTATAAGCGTAGAAATTTTGTTAACTTGAACGTCATATATATAGATCTTGATCAGGTTCAAATATAGCCTTTGGTTTAGCTTGCGCCGCTTAGCTGTCGCCAACAATTTCGGCTTCACCCTAAGGAAATTGGAGAATTTTCTCTCGCTTTCAAACATTGAATATAGATTTCTCGTACTTTTTTCCTTAATTATAAACTGTATCTGACAACGTAGGAATCGTTACTCATTAGCATGTCATAATATGGTAGAAGTCTCTAAAAATTATGAATCATTTAAGTCATAAATGTCATAAGAAATCTTGAAAGGTAGTATTTAATTTGTGCAATTCCTTGTTTGCATGATCACAATAAGCAGGAATTTTTTTTCTAATAAGACTTGCACCTGACTTGAGTGTCAGTCGTGTGCACCCACTATAAACACTTACACATTTCATTGATTGTAGTTTATGTCATTACACGAATGATTTTGTGTTATACTCCGGAGTAGGCTAATAATTTTGGATATTTTTGCTTAACTCAGTTACTTGTCTGATTTTACTAGCTTTACTTCAAGATAAATTTGGTACTTGTACATCTTTGATTCTCTGACTCGTATATTTTACTTTTCTCACTTATTATTTCAATATTATGTGATTTTTTCCTTCTTGTCTTGAAATTGGTCTTAGCGCTCGTGAATGTGCCGTCTGCTACCGGAGTCCGAGTTGCGTCAAGTTTTTGGATTCCTGGAGGTTTATTTTTTTGTTGCTTCGTCATGTTCTATGTATTTTGTTTTCAGTACTGTCGGATTTGGTTATTATATACTATTTAAAAACAGTCATTTTCTTTTGTGTCATGGACAACAGTTAGGCTGTATTTTTGTACGGAAATTTAATATTAATGGCATGATCATCTTTTTGGTTCATTGCATTAATATTTTGTATCAGCATTGTGTTGAATGAGATTTTAAAAAAATACGTGTGGATCAACTTTTTTCACCGCCTTGCATTAAGCTTTCACATAAAAACAAATTAGTTTTTCTCAAATTAATTATTTTAAATCTAATAACACTAAATCAACTCCCGCCTAACGGACATGGAATTTTCTTCACCCATGTCTGCGGCATCACGACCCACCTATAGCGCGCTCTGATTTTTAAGTCGTGATAGTTTGTATCAGAGGGAGGTTGAGCATAATAAAATTTAGTATCTCATAATTTTTACATATTTCGAATTCCATTATATAAATATATATGTGTAGAAAGAAAAAAAAGGAGCAATATATTCTTCCTCAAAGGGGCTATATAAAGAAAATACATCAAGACACTCAACAACAATAGGCGGTGGGGGACTAAACTCAACAATATTATAATACTAACTTTAACACTCCCCCTCAAGCTGAAGGGGGACCCTACAGCTTGAACACAACATAAAAAAAGAAGGTAAAAGAAGGATGGCAACGTGAGACAAAACAACAGCTACCGAGGCCTAACCGCGTGTCACCGGGGATACTTCAACCGGGCAAAGGCCACACGACGTTGGTCCACAGAACCGACCATGACCACGTTGGATACACTCGGAGCGGAAACTAGGTCAACCACGAGAGACCAAACCAACCCTACCAAATCCAGAGAAAACGACGAGGAGACACAAACAACATACGAAATCGACCTAGGGGCCATGTGTGACTAAGGCAGGAGTCGGGAAAGAGGCATTCGAATCGTCGTTATCACAAACACTCCCCCTCACGTGGAATACGTGCAAGAAGACATAGGATATACCTAGGGGTCATGTGTGACTATAGCAGGAGTCGGGAAAGAGGCATCCAAGTCGCCGTTATCACAAACACTCCCCCTCACGTGGAATACGTGCATGAAGGCATAGACTACGCCTGGAGGCCGTGACGTACACTCCCCCTCACGTAGATCACGTGCAAGAAGGCGGAAATCATAGAGACGCAATACAACAACCCAACAACAACTTTTAAATAAAAAAATACAACAACATCAAACTAATAAGGGCCGGAGAAGATGAGCAGCAGCAGAGCAGCGGCGGCACGCTGAAGGGAGAAGTAGAGCCGTCGGGAGAAGCAGTCGTCGGCAGAGTAGAAGCAGCTGTAGCAGCAGCAGGCCAGATATGAAGAAGCGGCAGAGCAACAGCGGAGCCATCTGCGGGAGAAGGAGCTCCATCGGGATTTAGAAGCAGTCGTCGGCAGAGAAGAAGATAGTCGACGGGATCGTCGATGTCGATGAAGGAAGCCGAGAGCCGACGGGATCGTGGATGTCGTCACAGACGCACAGGAAACAGACGACGAAGAAGTCATGAGAAGCCGACGATGGGATCGGCGTCGAGGAGCAGCGAAGCCATCTGGAGAAGAATCGCCAAGCGTCGGCGTCGTTGATGTCGCGCAGGAAGCAGAGCAAGGCAGCCGTGTCGGCGAGCGGCAGAGCCGTCGGGAGCAGAGCTGTAGCAGCAGCGAAATCGGGGTCGCTCCTGTCGACGGGATTAGCTGTTGACTCTGTCGACATGAGCGGCGGGCGTGAGCCCTAACAGGGCACGTAAAGATGAAGCACGGGTCGGGATTCGAGAGGAAGTAACAGTAGCCGGAAGAAAAGAAAATTTTAATTAGGTTTCAGAGTGATCGAACCCTCTGATACCATGTAGAAAGAAGAAATGAAATAGAAGGTTCAAGTTTTATTCATCCACATAGGGGCAATATATAGGATTACAATAAGACACCCAACACCGATAGGCGGTGTGGGACTAAACTCAACAATATAATAATATTAACTTTAACAATATGCATGCATCATTTCTTCACTCACCTTGTCGTTGTCTGTTGTTCAAGGATGGAGCACTCACACTATACTCATAAGCATGAGTAGTATACACACGAATGTTAAGGGATTATGGTCAAACTTAACATTTATGTGCATATGAATTTTTATTATGATATACACCGCTTATAAATATTAAATGGATATGGGCAGTTTAATATTTTCCAAGTGTGATGACATTAATATCATAATATGCATGACATATTAAGCGGTATGGGCACTTAGCATGACATGTGTATTCATTCATGAACATTCTTAGGAATGCATTTTAGGCACAATTGCATTGTATGCATAGCATAAATCATTGCACAAGTGTTAAGCTAAGAACAACAGATGACGATTGTACACACATGAATTTTACAAATCATTTTCTAACGCACACGAATTTATTGTTGCATTTGCATTTACATGGGCATTACCTAGAGTTGTCCAATGAAAATACCGTAACTATTACATGATTTACGTATTTGATAGTATTAAAGTACTAGAACTTCTAGTCTCAGTCTTTTCTGTTCAACTCGACTGTTTCTCTTACCTGTTTCTCTTGTATCTCTTTCTAGATAACCGCTAAGCGATCACAGCGAAAGCAGTCTACCTCTTCTGTGGGAGGATCTTCTGGGGATGCCACTACCCAGTTGTTGAGGCGGATTCTGGAACATCTGACCTGCCTAGAAGAGGATCGCCAAACTCCTGATCCAACTTTAGGTTCCGAAAGCGCAGGGACATCTGGAGTATTTATCACCACTGCTCCTCCTAGAGCCACCCCTCCTGCACCTAGTTCTGGAACAAGCTCGCTTGTCGTCACCTTAGTGACCCTGCCCTTGTCAAATTTGACTATTCCTCCTGTAGCAATGGAAGATACTCTGGCATTCAAGAGGTTGAATCCACCGTCTTTCAATGGTGTTCGAGACTACATCGTGATATCTGAATGGCTCTCCCATATGGAGAAACATTTCGAGTATGCTGGAGTTCCGGAAGTTCGGAAGGTGTCTCTTGCGGCCTACCAGCTGATTGAGAATGCGTACACCTGGTGGCTTTGATAGAGAAAATCGTATTCTCCAATCTATACTCGATTAAGGAAAGTGTACCTATCGAAATATAGCATAGGATATGAAAAATATCAAGATCGTATAAAAACTCGGGGCAGGCAAGTACTATTACTCACAACGACTCTATTATCCTACCGAACGATTAATGATGTTTGAAAATTAAAATAAACTAAACTTAAAGAGAAATAAACTATTACGAGAAAAGAGTGCGCGATCGACGATTCACTTTGAAATAAAATAACGAAATAATTTAGTTTAACAATTGTAAATCTATTAAGACCGTGACGGATCCGATATTAGGAAGTAATCTCGCTAGAGCATTAAATCCTCTAACTTGTAGACGTTTTGACCGAAATCTCTTTACAAGTCAAAATGGCCTAAAGTCGCATTATCGAAGTGACCCGCACTATTGGATTTGACTCCAATCCGGAGGATTTACGTCATCATATCTCTAGGGGTGCGTTCAACTCCTTCCTTCCTTGAGTGATCTTTCATATTCACAAGCCTCCCGGCCACTCGAATATGAGATTGGAATCTACTACCGTATACTAGAAATACGGAGTCGATACGAGATAATTCAAGGAAGGATCAAAAATAGAAAACTACAAGAGAAAACATAAAAATAAAGATATGATATTTCATTGCAAAGATCCTCGTGATCGGGCACAAAAATAACTAGCTAAGCATAATTGAAAAGAAGATGAGAAAAAGAGAAAAGAAATTTCATTGCATAATAAAGAGGTACACAATAATAATACTAAGACAAAAGTAATCTACTAAAGGAAAAATTACAACAAGGAAAGAAGCACACTTGAACTAACACTCTAATATTACTACTCCCAACTAAAACTATTTTAAACTCCAAAAACTACTTCCCATCAACAAGAGGGGAAGGGGTTCCTTTTATAGGAGAGGGAGAACATTCTAGATGGAAATAAAGAGGAGGGAGCCAAGGGGGTGGCCGCCCACTTCATGGAGGGATGATTCATGCATGAGTTTTAAATGAGGGGAGAGAGAATGCATGGATGCAATGTATTATAATAAATGGAAGGAGAGAGAGGTGGCTACATGCATGCATTGTATTTTAGGGAATGAAAAATAAAAATATAAAATAAAGAAGGGGGGATGAATGGAAGTGTGTAGAAGGGAGAGAGAATGAATGTGGAGGCGCATGAATGAAATATATTAAATATGGAGAGAGAGAGGAAGGTGGCAAGGTTGAGAAAATGCATGAATGGAAAGGTGCATGCATGAAATTAAGTGAGGTGGAGAGCATGAAATGGCCGGCCATGCATGTGGGCTGTTATGAGGGCTCGGGTTTGGGAAAAGGGCTGCTCCAAGTTGTGGTCGGGCTGCATGCTCTTGGAGGATTGATGGGCTTCACTTGTAGGCTCGGGTTGGACAAGGGCTTGGACTAGAGCTGCTCCAAATGCTTAGATAGTGGTCGGGCTTGAGTAGGGGGCTGCTCTATATAGCATGTACCTACAAAACAAGATAAAACATGTTAGATAAATTTAATAATATAACCTTAATTATTATACTAAATAGAACATAACAAACATAACACATAAAACATTTATAACTTGATATTAAAATTAGACAAACATAAAACATAATACATAACAAGTATAATAATAAAAATACATATAATAAAACTATATATTTTTATATAATAACATGAAATAAAATTACGACAAAACAATAAAACTATAATTAAACTAGTAATTATAATATATTATAAAAAGATATTAAAACATGAAATAACAAGCATAAATTATAAATAAACTAAGGTAATTAAGCTACTAAATTACTCCAAAAACGATGACTAAAGCTACTCATCAAACTCCCTCATGCTTAGGCTTTTGCTATTCCAGAGCAAAAGGAAGAGAAATATTTATAAGGCATTATAAAATTTTCAAATAAACTAAAAATTTATTAACACCAAAATCTAGCCAAAAATAAAAGTTTAGGGATTTATGAATCAAGTCCTAAATTATGAAATTAAAGTGAAAAGAGAGAAAAATTTAGCCAAAAATTCTCTAATAAATTGACTAGCATTCAAAATGGAGTAAAATGCAAACAAGGTTAGATTGAAATTATAAAAACCATAAATTGAAAGAAACTTAAGGAAGAAGACAACCTACTACTTATGCTCTCCACATATTTTAATTTAAAAACTAAGACAATGATATTGGCTAAGGGGGTTTAGGGAGGAAATTAACATGAAGAGGTCTTTGATTGGAGGTGATGAATTTTATCCTCTCACCCCACTCAATTTTGTTTTTTTTTAAATAATATATATGTAATACCAGGAAATGATAGACTAACATCCTATCACTTCCCCCGACATATATGAATTTTTTAATTCCTCTCTTTATTTTATTTTGAGTTGCATATGTTTACCAAGGAATAATGAATTTTATCTTCTTATTCTCATGACATATGATCTAACAATAAAAGAAAAAAGATGGGTTTAAACAAAATTTTAGAAAATAAACTAAAACACTAGAGAGCAACTACTAGTAGATTGAGATTTCCTAAGAATTTAAAAGCATGAAGTAAGAATAATTAAAATCCAAAATTGTTTAGCCAAATTACTACAAAATTGAAACTATTTAAAATAAAAGAGAAAAAGTGCTAAATAAATTACTCTAAGCAAATTAAAGCATAAGATGATTCACAAAACAAAATCACTAAAAGTTAAATTTAACTAAATATGATGAAATAAAGATTAGCAAATAAAAAATGCTTGTAAACTAACTCAAACTAAATTTCTGAAAATAACAAAAATCTAAGCATGAGGTTTATTATATTTTTTGATTTTTCTGACATTTTTCATTTTTTTTGAATTTTGACATATTATCTTTTTTTGGAATTTTTGATTTTTCTAATTTTTTTGTTTTTTTGATAAGGTTAAAAAAAACATTACTAAATAAAAAACTTAATAAAACTATACTAATTTTTTTTGAAATTTTGATTTTAAGAAAGCAAATGATTTTTTTTTTTGAGAGAAAAAAGGAAGAAAGAAACTAACTAAACCCTCCCCCATGCTTAAATTTTGCATTGTCCTCAATGAAAAATAAAAACAAGGAAGAAAAAAAAAAAGGGGGTGAATGCAATAAAGTAAATAACTAAAAAGAAAAAGACTTCCCCGGATTCGTAAGGCCGAATGCAGATGTCGCTCCCCCATGCTTGAGCTGGACACCGGCTCGGGCCTAAGGAAGAGAAAAAAGGATGGAGCCAAACGAATCGTCGGGGGTTTTATTCCTGCAAAACAAAATAAGCAAACAAAAAGAAAAAGAAATAAAAAAAAAGATAAGCAAGGGGTGCCTCCCAAGAGCGCTCTCTGTTTAACGTCGGCTGAGCCCGACGTTATTTGTTAGCTAAAGGGAAAATAAAAACTAAAGTGAAGAGGTAACTCCTTAAGTATGCGCTTAGGAGAGTAAACTAAAAAAAAGAAAAATTGAAGAATCGCACCGATATGCGGTGGAATCTTCAAGAGAATGACGCCCAAAAATGAACGGACGGAGTTATAGAAGAACTCCGCCGTATGTAAGAGGGGAAAGAATGGGTCGTCAAAAGAGGAAGAATAAAAAGAAGAAGAAATAGAAAGAGGAATAAAAAGAGTAGAAGAAGAAATTTCATTATCGGAAATTTCACAAGAAAAAGAAGAGTCTTGTGAAATTTCGGGAGAGAAAGGGGAAGAAAGAAATAAAGAAGAGTTATCTAAAATAAAAGAAGAAGAAAAAGAAGATTCGCTAAAAAGAGAAAAATTAGGAACAGTTGAATTTGAAAGCGTAATGGAATCACCAACGTCTTCAGATGGAGAAATAAGAGACGTCTCGTCATCCTCAACGGGTAAGAAGCACACCGGAATATCCATAGAGGCGTCTTCCAAAGGAGGAAGGAAACAATCCGGGATATCCGAATAGTTATCCTCCTCGAGAGGAAAAAGACAAGCCGAGATATCCGGTGACTCATTACATGAAGAAATAGGGGGCGACGAAGAAGAAGACGAAGAAAAAGATGCGCCTCACGAGAAAGACAATCCATAATGGTCTTGAAATGCGAACTAATATTATCAATAGAAGTTTGCAATTCAAGATACCCATTATCGATAGAATTAAAATAAAAATTTAGCGGCGCGGCGCTTTGCGGGGTAAAATCATGCGAAAAATAAGACGGGTTTCCCATCTCCCAAGTTGGATAAAAATTGGAGTAAGGGTCAAATTGGCCATTTTGACCTTCCCCAGAAAAATTAAAATCAAAAGAGGGAGGGGTTCCCGAAAGGCATTCAGAATAAAAGTGGTCGGGCGACCCGCAAAAAGCGCAAAAATAAGATGATTCCATAAAAAAAAAACTGTTTCCAAATAGAAAAAGAAAATTTAATTTTTTTGGTTTTTTTTTATATATATATATATATATTTTTGAAAAATAGATTTTTTAGTGGATTGGCTCTCGAACTTCCCAAAGGCTACCCGGTGAAGGGTTCGCAAGGTACTAGGTAAAATGGTGGCGCTTAAAGCCCCTTACCCTTTTCGAGAGATTTTAGGTTTGGTAGAAATAAGATGAGGTGGGTGGATTATATAATAATTATAATAATAAATTTTTTTTTATTTTATTTTTTAAATTTTAGTAGAAGTAATAAACTCGAAGCTTTCGTAATATTGCCAAAAATATCCCCGGCAACGGCGCCAAAAACTTGATAGAGAAAATCGTATTCTCCAATCTATACTCGATTAAGGCAAGTGTACCTATCGAAATATAGCATAGGATATGAAAAATATCAAGGTCGTATAAAAACTCGGGGCAGGCAAGTACTATTACTCACAACGACTCTATTATCCTACCGAACGATTAATGATGTTTGAAAATTAAAATAAACTAAACTTAAAAAGAAATAAACTATTACGAGAAAAGAGTGCGCGATCGACGATTCACTTTGAAATAAAATAACGAAATAATTTAGTTTAACAATTGTAAATCTATTAAGACCGTGACGGATCCGATATTAGGAAGTAATCTCGCTAGAGCATTAAATCCCCTAACTTGTAGACGTTTTGACCGAAATTTCTTTACAAGTCAAAATGGCCTAAAGTCGCAGTATCGAAGTGACCCGCACTATTGGATTTGACTCCAATCCGGAGGATTTACGTCATCCTATCTCTAGGGGTGCGTTCAACTCCTTCCTTCCTTGAGTGATCTTTCATATTCACAAGCCTCTCGGCCACTCGAATATGAGATTGGAATCTACTACCGTATACTAGAAATACGGAGTCGATACGAGATAATTCAAGGAAGGATCAAAAATAGAAAACTACAAGAGAAAACATAAAAATAAAGATATGCTATTTCATTGCAAAGATCCTTGTGATCGGGCACAAAAATAACTAGCTAAGCATAATTGAAAAGAAGATGAGAAAAAGAGAAAAGAAATTTCATTGCATAATAAAGAGCTACACAATAATAATACTAAGACAAAAGTAATCTACTAAAGGAAAAATTACAACAAGGAAAGAAGCACACTTGAACTAACACTCTAATATTACTACTCTCAACTAAAACTACTTTAAACTCCAAAAACTACTTCCCATCAACAAGAGGGGAAGGGGTTCCTTTTATAGGAGAGGGAGAACATTCTAGATGGAAATAAAGAGGAGGGAGCCAAGGGGGTGGCCGGCCACTTCATGGAGGGATGATTCATGCATGAGTTTTAAATGAGGGGAGAGAGAATGCATGGATGCAATGTATTATAATAAATGGAAGGAGAGAGAGGTGGCTACATGCATGCATTGTATTTTAGGGAATGAAAAATAAAAATATAAAATAAAGAAGGGGGGATGAATGGAAGTGTGTAGAAGGGAGAGAGAATGAATGTGGAGGTGCATGAATGAAATATATTAAATATGGAGAGAGAGAGGAAGGTGGCAAGGTTGAGAAAATGCATGAATGGAAAGGTGCATGCATGAAATTAAGTGAGGTGGAGAGCATGAAATGGCCGGCCATGCATGTGGGCTGTTATGAGGGCTCGGGTTTGGGAAAAGAGCTGCTCCAAGTTGTGGTCGGGCTGCATGCTCTTGGAGGATTGATGGGCTTCACTTGTAGGCTCGGGTTGGACAAGGGCTTGGACTAGAGCTGCTCCAAATGCTTAGATAGTGGTCGGGCTTGAGTAGGGGGCTGCTCTATATAGCATGTACCTACAAAACAAGATAAAACATGTTAGATAAATTTAATAATATAACCTTAATTATTATACTAAATAGAACATAACAAACATAACACATAAAACATTTATAACTTGATATTAAAATTAGACAAACATAAAACATAATACATAACAAGTATAATAATAAAAATACATATAATAAAACTATATATTTTTATATAATAACATGAAATAAAATTGCGACAAAACAATAAAACTATAATTAAACTAGTAATTATAATATATTATAAAAAGATATTAAAACATGAAATAACAAGCATAAATTTTAAATAAACTAAGGTAATTAAGCTACTAAATTACTCCAAAAACGATGACTAAAGCTAGTCATCAGGCTTCAGCGTCGCAGTCTGCCCAATCCTACCACCATGACCTGGGGACAATTCAAGGATGTTATGGAGAAGTTCCTCTCTTCTGTGGAGCGGGACAAATTAGCTGACAAGTTATTGTCACTACAGCAGCCCGGCAGGACAATGATCAAGTATGAGA
The DNA here is from genome assembly GCA_039513925.1 of Platanthera zijinensis. Lineage (NCBI taxonomy): Eukaryota > Viridiplantae > Streptophyta > Magnoliopsida > Asparagales > Orchidaceae > Platanthera > Platanthera zijinensis. Next base: position 23,355,399 of record CM077094.1, on the reverse strand, counting down.
AAAAATTCTCCTGCCTATCCCTCCTTACTGCGGAGTTCGTGCCAGATGAAGCCAAGAAGATCAATTGTTTCTTGATGGGACTCAGACATGACTTCCACCAGTATGTGGTCGCTCATGGCGCCACCACCTACGCCAAGATTGCGGGAGCCGCCTTCCAGGTGGAAGCTATTGAGTTGGACCGTACTGCTAAGGAAGTCCAGCATGGTACAAGCAATGCCGCTGCATTTGACCACAAGCGCAAGGGTGCTTCATCTCAGGAGTAAGACCCCAAGTCCAAGGAGGTGTGTGCCTTTTGCAATAAGGTAGGTCATTGTCGCGACCCGTCTCGACAAAAGTCAGAGTGCGTTTCGGGCAGACCGTAATGCAACGGCCATGAGCGGAAAGAAAAATCATGTATGCTAAGGCGGATGCAGAGAATACTGAAAATAGTTTTAAAATAGTTACTTTGGAGAAAAACAGTTTGATTTTTATGCGTCAGCTTTTAGAGTTTAAAACAGTGTGAAATTTTAAATGCATATGTATTTTGTAAAATCATGTTTTACAGGGCACCGTTGCACATTTCATGCAATTATGATTCAAAAGAGGATGTACATACATTAATATTAAATTCTAGTACATAAAGTATTTAAATAGTCTAGCAGTTGTCCATAATACTAGAGAAAATGTCTGGTTGTAATTATTACATAAAAGAAATATTTGACAGTAAATGAAATGTAAACATAGAACTTGGAATTTTAAGCAGATCGGGCTCGAGTACTTGGCGGCACTGTCACGGACGCTAAGACAATTCCAAAACAGAAAGGAAAAGCCTCAGAACATTGAAATAAGAAGAGTAAGTAAAGTAAAGTACAGAACAGTAATAAAAGCAGAAATGTATGTGTACCAGTTTTCATAAATCAGAGCTACAACTCAGATAAGTAGAATAACCAAACAGAAATAACTAAATTAAGCTTACTCCAGAGAAAACATATAATAGAACAAGTAATATCATAAGCTGTAATCAACGAAGTGTGTAGGTGTTTTGAGTGGTGCGCATGGTTCACACTCAGTCCGGATACAAGTCTTATTAGGAAACTTCCAGCTTGTCGTGACGCCTTCACGGCCCAGGCCCGGCTCAAGGAGGTTTAGTGGGTCCCAACTAACATCGTGAAGGCTGCAACCCAAGTGACCCCAACACGTTTCAATGTTTGTTTATGATATTATAAGTTACATGATTCACACTATAGTGATTTAACCAAAACGAAAATACTTTATGTGAAAAATCAAATCAAGAATAGGTTTTACTCGGACAGACATAAGAAACCAGATTTGACGACACAGAAGGAACCAAACAGTGAGTTTTGAGCCTCGCGGGTTCGAGAGGTTAAGGTCATAATAACAAGAAGATTTATCGAGTATATTGTAGAGGTAAGTTGACATGTGTCGAATCAGAGAAATCGAGTACTCGTCTAGGTTAAACAATTCTAGGACACGGTTATCTTCCAAGTAAACATATGTTCACTACCGAGCATGATGTAGAAACACCAAACATATATTTGTTATTCAGAATTCGTTACAATTATTATCTTCCAATTCAAATGTGTGTACGGTACGAGCGTGACATAAACAAACAATCATTTAATCGCTAGTCGAGAACCTTAACGATGATCATTCAAATTTATTAATGGTCGTGCTCAAACTTACTGTTCCTCAAATTATTCATCAAAAGAGACGAAATCCATCAAAGTGAAAATCCAATTAAAATTACCTCCCTACACTAACTCATGTCAATTCCAATAGTCTAAACCATACACTATTAATTTATCCAGTTCGGCACTCATGAATTAAAATCATTTGACTGATCAACTATATACAGATATGCGGACATGTAATCGAAGGACAGATGCAATAAATTAAACACAATGCTTGCAAGAGAGAGGGATCTCTACTTGCCTTAAAGAAGCTGAAACTGGCGTTGACGGCTGAGCGGCACAAGCAAAATCAGAGATCCTATTTTTGAAGTTGTACAAGAACGACGGAAGCGATATAGCAAAATACCATTACACTAACACAGGCAATTTATTCGCTACATAATTGAATCAAGGGCGGCTAAGAGATTTACCTCCCACAAGAGTGAGGGGAGAAGAGACACCACGTGGAGACGAAGACTTGACGATGCTTGGGTATGGAAAAACCCTAATTTGGAGAGAGATTGGAGAAATTCCATCACTTGAATCGCGGACTATGCCGGAAATCAAAAACACAACACGGTTAGACAAAAACGAGAGGGAAAAACTCATGAATCACAAGTTGTACAAAATTTGGAGACAAATAATCCCAAAGTAAAACAAGGAAATCTGAATAGAGATGAAGAGGAATCTTACCCAAGGGAAGAAATCCATGCCCAAAATCTGAGTGGAGGAGGATTTGAGCAAACCTAGTTGTACAAAATTTGGAGACAAATAATCCCAAAGTAAAACAAGGAAATCTGAATAGAGATGAAGAGGAGGAATCTTACCCAAGGGAAGAAATCCATGCCCAAAATCTGAGTGGAGGAGGATTTGAGCAAACCCTAGGTTCAAGAGGGGCACAAGGAGAAAGCCAAAGTTAATGCCGGCCCACTTGAGGGGAAAAGAAGAGGTTGCTGGACTAAGGAGGGGTAGGCTTGATGTTGTCGACTCAAATAGAGGAGAGGAAAAGGAGAAGTCGGCGACCTGAGGAGAAGAAGCCGCGGGAGGCTGCCGACCCTAGCAGAGGAGGAGGGGAAGCCGCCGACCAGAGCGAGAGGGTGAGAAGACGGAGACGCTAACATCGGCCATGGCAGGAGGAAGAAGGGGCGGAATCGGGAGCAGGGCTTCGGTTGCGCGCTTGCGGGAAATCGCGGAAAGCCCTAGGCCGACGGGTTAAAATGAGAGGGGCTGGCTCTCGGGTTAGTAATAGAAGGGTTTATCTTTTGTTTTTTTTTGTTTTTTATAAACTTCATTACTATTATTATTATTATATCACATATATTTAAAAACCGGGTTGTTACAGTCATGCTGCCCAAGTCTGTCGCCACCTCCTAAAGAAGCAAAAGATGGTTGTTCATGCATAACAACCTCAGGTGACACTTGTCTCTGCCTCTTCCATTTGGAATTCATTGTGGTAGTGTTTTTGTTGAAGCTTTAGCGACATTATCTCTATGGCATGAAGTGTCACTTCTACACCGACCATCAGAGTTTGAAGTATATCTTCATTCAGAAGGATCTCAATCTTCGTCAGATGGGTTGGCTCGAATTCATAACAGATTATGACTTGCATCTCACGTATGGCAGATGCGTTGAGCCGACAGGCTTCTGTTGTCGCTTGTGCACTCATGTTCGCTACTCTTGCAGTCTTGATTGATGACCTCGATAAGATGGATATATCCATCTCACCTGAGGGTCAAGAAGAAGCTTTTGGTCCGTTATGGGTAGAACAAGTGAAGGATTTGTAATCATCTGATCTCGTACTCCAGCGCATCAGCCAAAGGCTGAACTTGGGACTCTTCATGATTTCTCTATTTCTGGCGATGTCTTGCGTTTCCGAGGTCGTCTCTGCATCCCAGATGTTCCTGAATTACTTGATAGTATTTGCCGAGAAACTCATGAATCTCGTACATTAGGTCATCTGGGCAACAATAAGATGTATCATGACCTGAAGCAGATTGTGTGGTGACCTGACATGAAGAATTATGTAGCTCGCTTCATCTCTCAATGTCTGGTATGCCAGAAGGTGAAAGCTCAGCGCCAGCGTCCTAGTCGCCTTTTGCATCCTATGCCGATTCCAGAATGGAAGTGGGAAGACATCTTCATGGACTTCATCACCGATTTGACCCATACTCCGAGAGGACATGATGCGATTTGGGTCATAATGGATCGTAGGACTAAAGTGGCTCACTTTAACCCGTATAAGGAAGATCATTCCACCGAAAAGATGGCTCGAATCTATGTTTCAGATATTGTTAGACTCTACGGGATTCCTCTGCGGATTGTTTCGGATCGTGACTCGAGATTTGTATCTCATTTCTGGAATGGCTTTTAGCAAGCGTTAGGTACCGAACTCAACCCGAGCACCGCTTCGGTGTTATATTTTGGATTACAAGGGAGCTTGGGATGAGCACCTACCTTTAGTCGAGTTCTCCTATAACAATAGCTATCGAGAGAGCCTTAAAATGGCAACCTTCGAAACATTATGCGTGCGTCGTTGTAGGACCCCTCTCTATTGGTTAGAAGTTAATGAAAAGGCTGATTTAGGGCATGAGTTACTTCAAGAAATGGAAGAAGCCACAAGGAGGACTCGACTTCAAGTCAGTCGTTCCATCGAGAGGCAGAGAAAGTATATAAATCAGCGCCGTCGCCCGTTAGAATTGTTGTGGGTGATCAAGTGTTCCTGAAGGTTTCCCCTACTCCTGGGATGAAACGGCTTGGTCGCAATTATAAGCTCAACCTGAGGTTCGTGGAACTGTTTTCCATTTCAGAGCGAATTGGAGGATCTGCATATCGTCTTGAGCTACCTGTTACTTTGGTCGGTGTTCACAATGTCTTCCATGTTAGTCAGCTTAGGAAGTACATTCGTGATCTTACCCATGTCATTGAAGAAATTTCAGTGATTCCTAAAATCAATCCTTTTTATCCGGTCGAGCTCACTAAGATCGTTGAGTATCAAGAACGCAAGCTTCGAATGAGAACCATTATTATGATCATGGTGCTTTGGATGCATGGCAAGTCTGAGAAATACACTTGAGAACTTAAATCTGACATGCATAGCAAGTATCCTCTTCTCTTGAGCTTGGTATGTCTTCGCTCTTGTTTCCCTTTCTATTTTCAGCATATTCATAGTAAGCTTCTATGTTTTGACTTGCAAATCTTGTTGGAATGAGTGTTATTTGAATCTTCGTTATAAGAAATTCCTTTCGGGATCCTCAAAATTCGGGACGAAACTTCCTGAGTGGGAAAGATTGTAACAATCCATAATTTTTTAAAAGCAATAATAGTAAAAATAATGATCATAATAATAATGGCAAAATTATAATTATGAGTTTAGGTTTTTCCCCTCTTTTATCTAACCGCCCACCCCCCCCCCCTCCCGATTAATTAGTTTCAGTGGCAGGTCTTCTGCACGCAACTCTGATTCTGCACTTGCGCCGACTCCCGATTTTGCCCGACTCCCGCTCCCGCTTTCTGCGATACCACGTCGACGCCTCCTTCTGCTTCCGGTTCGACCTCCCCCGGCTCCTCCCCCCGTGGTCGGCGCTTTCTCCTCCTCACCAAGCCCTAACAGCCTCTTCCTTCCTCCTCTTCCGCCAGCACTGCAGCGCCTCTTACTCCTCTCCTCAGCCGGCTGCATCCCTTCTCCTCCAAGGGGTCGGTAACCTACTAACCTCCTCTCCATTTCTGGAGGTCGGCAGCAACTTCTGCCTACCCCTCAAGGCCGGCAGCCACAACCACTTCCTCTGGCAGCCCTCTTCATGTTCGTTCTGGCCGAGTTTTGCGAAGGGGACTCCTAGGGTTTGCTCGAAACCCCCTCTACTCAGATTTTTGAGCCTGAATTTGGTCTTTTGGGGAAAGAAACTCCTTCAATCTCCTTTGTGTAGATTTTTCCTGAAATTATTTTTGCATATTTGCGCTCCCAATTGTGTATAATTTGTGATTCAGATTTTTGTCCCTCTTATAATCATTTAACGACGTTATATTTGCGACTTTCGGCGCCGTTTGTCGAACCTATCAGCGGAATCTCTTCAAGCCCTCTCTGATTTAGGGTTTCCGCCGCCCAAGCGCCGCCAAATCCCGATCCTTCGTGGTATCTCCTCTCCCCTCACCTCTGAGGGGGGTAAATTTCTAAACCCCTATTTTGTTGAGATATGCGACAAGCAAATGTCAGTATAAGCATAGAATTTTGTTACGTCGAATATCATATATGTTGATCTTGATCAAGTTCAAATAGAGCCTTTGACTTCGCATGTGCCGCTTAGTTCCTTAATTATAAATTGTATCTGACAACGTACGAATCGTTACTCATTAGCTTGTCATAATATGGTAGAAGCCTCTAAAAATTATGAATCATTTATGTCATAAATGTCATAAGAAATCTTGAAATGTAGTGTTTAATTGGTGCAACTCCTTGTTTGCATGGTCACGGTAAGCAGGAATTTTTTTTAATAAGACTTGAACCTGAACTTGAGTGTGAACCATGTGCACCCACTATAAACACCTACACATTTCATTTATTGCAGCATACGTCATTACAAGAACGATTTTGTGATATACTCCAAAGTAGGCTAATAACTTTGGATATTTCTGTTTAACTCGGTTACTTGTCTGTTTTTACTAGCTTTGTTTCAGGATAAATTTGGTACTTATAATCTTTGATTCTCTGACTTATAGTATATTTTACTTTACTCACTTATTATTTCAATATTTTGAGACATTTTTCTTCTTGTCTTGGAATTGTCCTTAGCGTTCATAACTGCACCGTCTGCTATCTGAGCCCGAGCTGCGTCAAATTTATGGATTCCTGGAGGTTTATTTTGGTGTTGCTTCACCAGGTTCTATGTATTTTGTTTCCAGTACTGTCGGATTTGGTTATTATGTACTGGTTATAAACTGTCATTTTCTTTTGTGTCATGGACAACTAATAGGTTATATTTTTGTACTGAAATTCAATATTAATGGTATGATCATCTCTTTGGTTTATTGCAGTAATATTTTGTACCAGTACTGTGTGGATGAGATTTTATTAAAGTACATGTGCATCAACTTCTTTCACCACCTTATATTAAATTTTCCGCATAAAAACAAACTAGTTTTTCCCAAAATAATTATTTTAAATCTAATAACACTAAATCAGCTCCCGCCTAACAGACATGGAATTTCATTCGCCCATGTCTGCGGCATCACGACCTGCTCGTAGCGCGCACTGATTTTTGCTCTTAAACGGGTCGTGGCAGCCGACTCCATGGATTCTAAGTATTGAAGTAGACCATCTCCCTGTTTGGCTGACCAAAAATCACCACTTAAGATATTGTGCAGCCACCCCGTATAGTCCTCTCAGCAATTTCCCTCATAATACCCATTTCAACTAATAAACGCAGCTCAATACTTCTGAAGTTCCCCATTACTTGCAGTAGCTGTCAACTATCAAATGGTTATCGCTAGATTTTCCCGACCTCCCAACCAAAAGAAGACTTGCTTTATCATTTCCTACCGCAAACCATTTTTGTCAATCAATCAACGTCCCCACCAGTTGTAAATCCCCTCCTTCCAATAAAGTACCTTCTACCGCAATTTTGCAAAAACCAGCCCCTACGCCTGCATCCAACATCAGTAGGCCAACTTCCTGAACCTGTTTCACCCATCCATACAACTCATCCAGCCACCCCCACTACCTTCTCCCAAAGCCCCATTGCCCTCCCCTCATCACAGCAGCCTCACACTTCATTCGAGCCACCTCGCTGCAGTGGGAAGACAATTTATAAAGTGATCATTCAAGGCAGGCTGCAATTATCTCATTGTTCAGCCCTCCGAATCAGCCTCTTGCTGCCTCTAAAGACTCATATTCCTTGTGTAAGGTCTCGTGTGATGTTTTATTACTTATTCTTGATTATTGGGTGAGCAACCATATCATTTGAGATGTTAATTTGGAACAGTTTGCCCATTAATTGTCAAACTTTCAAGTCTTATTCGCGTATTATTTACTTGAAGCAGTTTCTCTTCAATTTAATTGTATCCCGTGTGTTTCTTTAATCTCTGTCAAACGAGAATGCTTGTGAGCTCTATTAATAATTTCAAAAATATTGAGATTATTCTTCCGATGATTGTTGATCATTGCGTCATGATTAAATTTTTCCTAGAATATAACACTAATACAAAAATGCATTAGAGTTCCCTTAGAGCACATTGGCACAATCACTGCATTCATCCTGCGTCATGTCTCCTCTGGTGCTGCATACTCTATGACAAGTACCCCTTCTATTTTTCTCTCCACCAATCCTTTGATATCGGTATCGAATCAGCAGCCTCTGAGTATATAATGGGAGATGCAGGTATACTCTCGTTCATCTCCCCTCCTAAATCCGTGTTAATTATTACCCGAATGGTTCAAGATCCATGGTTATAGGGATTGGTGATGCCTCCCAGATGCTCCCTCTCTCTTTAAACTATGTGCTTCAAGCTCTTAAGCTCCACTTACGCTCTTATCTGTCAGTCAACTGACAGAAAAAGTTGACAGCATTGTGACATTCTCATCTTCGTGTCATGTTCAGGAGCAGATCACATGGACTTTTGATGTTGGGATTGAAGCTGCAGTCTTCACTATTTTAACATTGATTCTACTCCTACACGCAACTTGATGTCCTCTACGTCCATTTACAGCTCCACTACCAACTTGTCCATCTGACCATCTTCCTTTGTCTCATTAACGGCATTTCATCCACAATTTAACAAGGCCCCTAGCATAGATTCTGTGTCTTGTGAGTTGAGTAATCATAGATGAGTTTCATATGATTCTGGTGTGAGTAAGCATGTTTGACAACTTATGGAGATTAAGTATTTGTTAACTTTATTAATGATTTCTCAATATGCACGTGGGCGTTTTTTGTTTGACAAAGATTTGAGTTTTATATATATTTTTTTGCAACTTCTGTGTTGAAATTGAAATTAAGTTCATTAAGGTAATGTGGAGAGAAAATGTGCCTGAAAACAATACGTCTCTACAACTTCACGCTTTCCTGCAATCAAATGACACCTTCTAACAAACATCTTATACTCTCGCTCCTAAACATAATAGGTGGAGGGCCCGAAAGAGCTGTTATCTCTTAGAAGTTTGTCACGCCATGATATTCTGATTGAATATTAATAAGAATTTTGGGACGATGTCATTCTCACGTCCTATTATCTCATTAACAGACTTCTATCAGTTGTGCTTGGGAAAGATATTCCTATTATCTCATTAACAGACTTTTATCCGCTGTGCTAGGAAAGGATATTCTTTTTCATGTGTTATATGTTGATCGAGAGTCGTCTCGTCTTCTTCCTATGATTTTTGGGAGTGTGTGCCTTGTCCACAACTAAGGTCTCGGTCATGGGAAACTTGATCTCATATCCATTAAATGAATCATTCTTAGCTATTCTTGCACCCAAAAAGGTAAAAGTGCTACTGCCTACCCAAAAACATGCATGTGTAAGAATGTCAATTTTGTTTACTTATTATCATGTCATCTCTTCTGATATTGCATTGGAGTACCACACTGCAGCGAGCATCTCTTCTATTAAAACTACTCTGCCTAGTCCGTTACACCCTATTCTTATTTCTGAAGATACTACGATTATGAGTAAGTCAGGGGAGAGTGAACCTGAAAATAATAAGACTCCAATAAGAAGCACAAACAAGAACCCCGTCAAACATGTCCCTGATCGTGTTAAACATATTTAAATTATGGATCCTGCCTACTCTCCTCAAGATCCTCTAGCCTCGATCCTAAGCTCCCTCCTGTGATTGTCTTTACAGATGTCCCTATTGTTGTAAAGCAAGGTAAATCCATGTGTACTCACTATCCTATTACCAATTATTTATCATATGACACCTTATCATCCAAGTTTAAAGTTTTCCATACAACACTGGCATCTTACTTGATTCCTAAGAATATAACAGAGGTCATCTTGTCATCCAAATAAAAGGATGCAATGTTAGATGAAATGAAAGCTCTGGAACTGAACAGGACATGGGGCCTGATTCTTTTACCCATGGGTAAATATGTGGTAGGGAGCAGATGGTTGCATGCAAAGAAACTAATCCTAATGGCATTAATACATGTGATAAGGCTCGGTTGGAGGTGAAATGCTTCAGTCAAACTTATGGCATAAATAACATTGAAACATTCTCTCTTGCTGCTAAAATGACTTACATTGGACTCATATAGCACTTGTTTCCAAAAATTATATTGAAACATTCTCTAATGCCTTATTGTATGGTGAACTTATGAAGGATGTGTTTATGGAGCAACCACCTAAGTTTATTGCTCAGGGGGAGTGTGGTTTGGTATGTTGTTTTAAAAATCTCTATACAGATTAAAGTTGACTACAAGAGAGTAGTTTGGAAGGTTCACCTCGACATTAGATTTGGTATAATCAGATGCATGGTGGAACATTCTGTGTTCTATAGAAAAGTGGCATATGGAAGCAACCTCCTTATGGAGCATGTGGATGATATTGTCATTATGAGAAGTGATGATCAAAGCAACAAAGGGTTGAAAGTTTATCTTGGCAACTAGTCCAAGACGAAAGACTTGGGGAAATTGAAAAATGTTTTGGCATTGAAGTGTGTTAAAATAGCCCATGTAAAGGGCTCATTTATTGTTTTATCTTCTCTCCTCCTTTAGTCCCACATCTTGTATAGGATTTTCTTCTCTCTTCTTCTTCTTCCTATATATTTGTATTCTCTCCTTGTATTTAGACACACAAGCAATACATACAAGTTTTGGAGCTCTTTCAACATGGTATCAGAGCGAGCGGTCTTTCCGGTGCGGTCTCCTTATCTTTAACCGCCCAACCCACCCCCGCCCGCCCCTCTCTGCTACTCCTGCGGACTGTGAGCCTACCCGCTCCGGTCTCCTATCCGCGGGCTCCTATCCGCAGGCTCTGCGGTTTGCCTCTGTCTTCCTCTTCTCCTCTCTCTCTCTTCGTGGTTCCACCCTCTTCAGGCCCTTTTATAGCCACCATTCTCTCTAATTCGTGGGGTACACTTCTTTTCTATCCGCTGCGGATTCCCCTTCTATCCGTTGCGAGTTCCTCTCCCTCTTGCTTCTCTGTCCGCTGCGGCTTCTGTCTCCTGCGGCCTCGCCTTCTGCCCGCTGCGGCTTCGCCTTCTGTCCGCTGCGGCTTCGCCTTCTGTCCGCTGCGGCTCCGCCGTCTATCCGCTGCGGCTTCGCCTTCTCTCTGTTTCCTTCTTCTCGCTTGCTTTCTCTCGCGGTTTCCTTCAGCTCTCTGACCTCTGCTGGCTTCACCTAGACCGGGGCGGTCTCTCTTTTGTTTCTGCCCTCTGGTCGCGAACTGACTACTCGCTGGTGTCCGACTTGACCGTGTGGACTGCTGCCTATCCGCATTCTGGTCGTGGTCTTCCTCAGTCTTTCTCGCGGCGGCCTCCTTGCCTTCTCGCAGGCGGATTGTCCTCTTCTTGCCGCGGCCTTGCTCCCTTCTCGCAGCGGCCTCCTTGTCTTCTCGCAGGCGGTTTGTCTTCTCCTCGCCGCGGCCTTGCTCCCTTCTCGCAGCGACCTCAGCCGGCTGCCTCTGCGGTCTGCCCTTATGGGCTCTTCCGGTAACTCCTCTGGCTCGACGGCCAGCCCGCCTATTGACCGCCCGGCTTGTCCAACTGATCACCCGACTTGCACTACAGAAGTCCGTGACGAGCTGCGCATCACTACCATCTCTCTTTCTGGAAAGAAGAACTTCGTCCCTTGGGTACATTCTGTTAGACGGGTTCTTCAGGCCAAGGGCCTTCTCCCTCACCTTACTCAGGCTCCTCCCACCCCTCCTACCGATGACTGCCTCCGCAATGATGGCCGAGTTCAGACCTGGATCTTGAATTCTTTAGATGGTGAGCCATATCAAATGGATATGTATCAAGAGACTGCCAACGATATGTGGACTGAGCTACACTCCTTATATTCTGGACGGGACAGCCTTCAGCATCTCTACGACATCCTCACTGAACTCTTTGCTCTTGACGCTGGAGGGGCTTCAGATATGACCTCCTTTGTTGCTCGTGTGAAGACTCTTGCTGAAGCATGGATCCAGCATCAGCCCTTCACCAATGATGCTGCTGCTCAGCGCGCTCAGAAGGAAGCCGCCTGTACTGTCATCATCATGGCCCGTCTTCCCCCTCACCTTCAGAGCATTCGTGCTCAGGTCCTGGCTTCCTCTACCACACCATCCTTTTCTGATGTGTGCTCCATGATTCTCCGAGTATCACCTCCTCCAGATACTCCGGCTCCTCCGGCCCTTCTTCAGCAGGCACCTCCGCTTCTACCATTCCCTCCTCCTACTTCTACTCGGGGGGTCGTTCGGGATCTCGCGGCCATGGTCGTGGTGGCCGGGGTCGGCCGAAGTGTTCCTTCTGCGGGAAAGATGGTCATCTCGAGGCAACATGTTACAAGAAAGTTGGTTATCCTCCTCGCCCGACGGCTTCTGTTGCTACCGATGCTGGTCCTCCTGATCTTGAGAGTGTCCGTCTTCAGCTCTAGCATCTCCAGGGATTGTTCTACCCACCATCTGCCTCAATTTCCTCCGTCTCTAACACAAGTACCGTTTGTCTCTCCACCGGCTTGGGCTGCATTGTGGACTCTGGCGCTACTCATCACATTACTCCACATCGACCTGCCCAGTACCTGACTTCCCCTTATCCACAGTCTATTACTGTGGCCAATGGAGCCACTGTTCCCGTCTCCGGCTCGGCAGATCTTCCTCTCACCTCCTCCATCTCCCTTCGCTCGGCTCTTCACGTCCCGAGTTCACCGTTCAATTTACTTTCTGTTGGACGGCTTACTAATGATCTGGATTGTTCTGTTATATTAACTTCCTCTTCTTTTGTTATACAGGATCGGCGGACACAGACTACCATTGGTAAAGGCCGGCTGCAGAATGGGCTCTACCTTCTTGACGACTCTCCCACCATCCTCTCATCCGTCTCTTCAACTGATTGGCATCGTCGACTTGGGCATGATCCTCTACCGGTCCTCCAGCGGGCTCTTCCCGATGTTTCTTTTACCCCCTTTCAGTGTGACTCATGTATCCTCGGCAAGCAGACTCGTTCATCTTTTTCTTCCCATTGTACTCGGAGCGCTGCTCCTTTTGATTTAGTGCATTCAGATATTTGGGGATCATTTAAAATTACTAGTATTTCCGGTTTCCGGTATTTTATAACGTTTATTGATGATCACTCTCGCACTACCTAGCTATACTTACTTCGTGATCGCTCCGAGCTTCCCCGTGTCTTTCGAGCATTTGTCCTCGAAACCTGTACGCAATTCCACACGACCATCAAAGTACTACGAATTGACAATGCTCGTGAGTACACTAGTCACGAATTTACTGCTTTATGTTCTGAGTTCGGGATTCTACATCAAACTTCCTGCGCTTACACGCCGCAACAAAACGGTGTTGCCGAACGTAAGAATCGTCACTTACTCGATGTTGCTCGTTTCATCATCCTTCAAATGCATGTCCCCAAACCATATTGGAACGTTGCGGTCTCGACCGCCTGTTTTCTCATTAACCGTCTCTCTTCCTCTATTCTCAACTATGCTACTCCGTTTAGCATACTCTTTCCCTCCACTCCAGCCTTTCCCCTCCCACCTCGTGTATTCGGTAGCCTCTGCTATGTCCACCGTTTGGGGCCTTCCTCGGATAAGTTGGATCCTCGAGCGGCCAAGCATATCTTTGTTGGATATTCACGCACCCAAAAGGGGTATGTATGTTATTCTCCTACTACACGCAAGATCTCCGTTTCTGCTGATGTCACTTTCCGCGAGGATCAACCATTCTTTCCTGCTCCCTTACCTGGCCATCTACCACCCACACCTACTCGTCCATCCATCCCCCGCCCAGTCATTCTCGCAACTACTCCTTCGGCTGTCGTTCCCTCTAAACAGACTGTCGTTCCCTCCAAACCACCAGTTATCCGCATCTACACTCGTCGCTCTACCACTTTCGTTGCCCCTCTGCCGTCGGTCTCTACCATGGATACTCCGCGTCCAACTGATCAGGTATCGCCTTCCACTGCTCATCCGCTGGCAAACTACATCTCTCTCTATCGCCTCTCTCCCCATTTACACACTTTGGCTACTTCTCTCTCTTCGGTTGCTATTCCTAATTCTGTGCAGGAGGCGCTTCAACATCCAGGATGGCGAGCGGCCATGGAGGAAGAAATGTCTGCTCTCTGGTCTAACCAGACATGGTCTGTTGTTCCCCTTCCACCGGGCCAGAAACCAGTTGGGTGCAAGTGGGTCTTTGTCATCAAACATGATGTCGATGGGACAATTGACCGTCTAAAGGCCCGTCTTGTGGCTAGAGGTTTCACTCAACAGGAGGGGCTAGATTATGAGGAAACGTTCTCTCCGGTTGCGAAACTTAATAGTGTTCGCGTCCTCATCTCTGTTGTTGTCCATCGTCGGTGGCCTCTCTTTCAGCTGGATATCAAAAATGCTTTCTTGAATGGGGATCTCCAGGAAACTGTCTATATGCAACAACCACCCGGGTTTGAGACCACGGGGGAGTCTCAGGTCTGCCATCTTAAAAAGGCTCTATATGGTCTCAAACAATCTCCACGGGCATGGTTTGAAAAATTAAGCAAGATCCTCCGTGAGATTGGCTTCACACGGAGCTCGGCCGACTTCTCGCTCTTTACTCGTCACCAACCAACAGGAACGGTTATTCTGTTAGTATACGTCGACGATATTATCATTACTGGAGATGACTCTCAAGGGATACAGGCAGTCAAATTCTATCTAAACTCAATCTTCCAGACAAAGGATTTGGGACCTCTTCGCTATTTTTTGGGTCTTGAGATTGCCAGAAGGCCGGATGGGCTCACTTTCTCTCAACGGAAATATTGTCTTGACCTTCTTCATGATGCGGGTCAGTCCGGCTGCAAGACAAGTGATACTCCTATGGATGTGAACCACAAACTGTGTGCCAAGGCATCTGACTCCGATCTCCTTCTCCAGAATCCTGAATATTATCGACGTCTTGTTGGAAAACTGATATATCTCACGGTTACCAGACCGGATATTTCCTTTGTTGTTGGTCTTGTCAGCAGATACATGCACTCTCCTCGAAAATCTCATCTTCAAGCAGTGGAACAAATTCTCAGGTATCTGAAAACCGCTCCTGGTCAGGACCTGTCTACAGGACCTCCTCTTCTGCTCCAACATTGGTGGCATATTCAGATGTTGATTACGCTGGCTCTCTCGATGACCGGCGATCTACGAGTGGTTTTTGCACTTACCTTGGCGGACATCTGGTTACTTGGCGAAGTAAGAAACAAGCGGTCGTTGCTCGATCTTCAGCCGAGGCAGAGTACCGGGCAATGGCATCAGTTGTATCAGAATTGACATGGCTTGAGAGTCTTCTTACTGATCTGGGTGTAAAATTACCATCACCGGCTCTTCTCCTTTGTGATAGTCAAGCCGCCATACACATCGCAAAGAACCCGGTCTTTCACGAAAGAACGAAGCATATTGAGGTCGATTGTCACTTCATACGGGAAAGGGTTCAAATGAAGAAGCTTGACCTAAAGCATGTCCCAGGATCGGAACAAGTTGCGGATGTCTTCACGAAGGCTCTTTCCAAGACACTCTTATATCAATGCTTGTCCAAGCTTGGCGCATACGATTTATACGCTCCAGCTTGCGGGGGAGTGTTAAAATAGCCCATGTAAAGGGCCCATTATTGGGCCCATTTATTGTTTTATCTTCTCTCCTCCTTTAGTCTCACATCTTGTATAGGATTTTCTTCTCTCTTCTTCTTCTTATATATTTGTATTCTCTCCTTGTATTTAGACACACAAGCAATACATACAAGTTTTGGAGCTCTTTCAACAAAGTGTAAAGGGCATCACAGGAGATATAACTCCTCCGACATAAGTACACCAAGGATCTCCATAAAGAGGCATTTAGTAGGAAAGTTGAATTATGTAGCTATCACTAGACCAAGCACCAATTTTCCTGCGAGTATTGTGAGTCAGTTCATCACTAGTCCTAGAAGCATACAAAATGGAGATTGTTATTCTGAGATATCGAAATGGAACTCCGGGAGTTGGGCTAATGTACCGAAACAACAGGCATTTGAAGGTAAAATGATTTACCAATGCTGACCGGGTAGGATCCCTTTATGATAGAAGGTCCATAATGGAGTATTGGGTGTTTAGTGGTGGTTTGGGAAAGGTGGGATATGGAATCACAAAAGAGTAAGCAATAACATACAATTGCAAGTTCAAGTGTTGAGGTCGAACATAGAGCAATGACTGGTTTCATATATGTGACCTAATGCGGATCAAACAAGTATTGAATGAACTTGAGCAAAAGGTGGAACATCCTATAGATCTCATGTATGACAATGTGATTGATATACACATTGCAGCTAATAAAGTATTCCACGAGTGTACAAAACCTATTGAGATTTGTAAAAAAGAGCTAAATAAAGGCAAATTTTATTGCTCCAAAAAGATAAACAATACACAGGTAAGCCCCCTTATTTATAGAAAATGGGGAAGATGAGAGATACAACAACAGATGTGGGACTAAATACAATCCGCGCGGCTTATGCGGTTTGACACTGTCAAACCGCAACATTGTACAAAGCTGCTGATCACTAGCAGCAACAGAGGTAAGCTGCCAAACCGCCACAGAAGACGGCTAGACCGTCGCTGCTAGCCGCCAGACCGCAACTGCGGGTTGCCACCAGACCGCAGTTGCGGACTCCCACCAGACCGCAATTGTGGACTCCCACCACTGCTGCTGCGGCTAATCACTAGGCCGCTGCTGCGACAAGTTTCCAGGCCGCTGGTGTGGCTAACCATCAGGCCGTTGTTGTGGCTAACCATCAAGCCGCTGCTGCGGCTAACCATCAGACCGCTGTTGCGGCAAGTCTCCAGACCACTGTTGCGACTAAACTTGAGACCGCAGCTGGGCTAGCCTCGAGACCGCAGCTGCGGGAAGACCTCCAAGACTGGAAAGCCCTGCGGGAAGCAATTACCAAATCGCAACACTGCTAAACAGTCAGACCGCCAATCCTGCTAAGATAGCCGCCAAACATAACCGCCGCCACTAACCAAACCGCCACACAATCAGACTGCCTGGACAAACCGCCTGACCGCCCGAACTACAAGCCGCTGAGACTAGACCATCAAACCGCCGAACTCTAACAAGATTAATTGTCACTTTATGAGGGAAGATTATCACTAAATAATTACATAAAGAATCAACTAGCAAACATATTTATCAAACCTCTAGAATTGGAGTCATATGAAGCAAGCTGGGCAGTATGAATATCATATCTTCACCCCTGCTTTAGCATGAGGGGAGTGTAAGAGAGGTAAAGATAAGGTTTTCATCACAGGGGGTGACCGCGTGAAAGTGGTTCATATAATGTGATGAGACTATTCAATTAGAAAGTCCTGTATGGTTTGCAGCTGTGGAGTGAAAGGCTATCGAATCTTGCAGGTGAACGAGGTATTCCTCCTCAAGATTGCTTCGTCGAGCACAGTTGGGCGGCTGTGCTGCACGTGTTGTTGGCTATTTTCCATTGGTAGAAGAGTAACCAAATAACAACTTCAAACTTACGGCTAGCCCCATTAATGAATTAAAAAGTTTGACTAAAATATATAACTCTAAAATAGATAAAAGACAAATTAAAATAAACCAGCACGACTGCGCCATGAAGTTTCATTGTTGTGATACTTCCTCTTATAAGCTCTTCCACATTATGCGTATGGATTAAAAACTTACTTGAGAAGATGAAACAATGAAGCATCTAAAAATACACTTGATAAGCTGGTATATTCTCTAATCAAATGTGTGGGTGTGGGCGATGATGAGTACAATTATGATAGGCTTTTTACTATCATAATTGTAATCATGTCCACTATTCTTTACCTCCCTATGTAGCAATTGCGCGAGAATAGTTAAGAATTTGCATTATCATGAATAGAAGAGCACATTATCCAGTTTCTATTATTTCATGTATTAAGCTATTTATTTATTCCGAAATTTTCCTAATACAGGTATTGCTAACCAGTGGAACTAAAAGTCTTGGAGCAAACAGAGGAGTTCACGGAACCAACATGCTGATGACAGGACATGAATTGGGCGCACACGAGTAGGAACACGACCGTGTCCCTACCCGTGTCCTATTCGGGATGGACCAGAAGATTTGGAAGAAAAAGACAGAGCACCACACGGGTGGGAACACGCCCGTGTGCCCACCCGTGTCCTTTTCGGGATGATTTCAACATCTGCTGCCAACCAACCCGTGTGCGAAGAACACGATGAACAACACGGCCGTGTCAGTACCCGTGTCAGATGACACAGCCCACGACCAGACACGCCTATTCGTGTGCAACCGCCTTTGATCCGTCAACACGGCCTGTGACACGGCCGTGTTGGAATCCGTGTCCGACCCTGTTTGCAAGGAGGCTATAAAAACCTGTAGAAAAATTAGAATAGGGACTTTTGGATCATTTCATTTGGAGAACTTCTGGAGGACGAAAGTGGAGCACCCAAGAGAAAGAGGAATTGAAGGAGATTTTCGTATGCTTTTAATCTTTCATGTATCTCTTTTAATCTTTCTTTTCTCTTGATGATCTAACTTTATTTATTTTTTATTTCGCATGAAACTTTTATTTGAACAATTCGGTAATCATGTATGTTATTGTTTTCATCAAATTTGTTGTATTCTATTCGTATGTAGGCTTTCAAACAAAGAGATTTATCCTAGTTATGAATTTAGTTTTTGTTTTACATATAATTTAGACTTTTTAGATTGAGAAATTGGAAGGTTGTGATGATGTTTATATGTTCATATTTAGGTGTTATGTCTCTTTGTATTTCAAATTACATGATCGAGAGATATGTTGTTTGGATAATTGTGATACGGATAAATGGATTCATGGTATTTTAGAGATAGGATTTCATGAATTTATGTACTAGATAGGGTAATTTATTTTAATGCAAATTTGAGGGTTGTAAATTGTTTGAGAGAAAATTTACTCAACTTAGGTTTAGATTTTTAATTGCTCGAGAGAGAATTCGATAGATGTTTAACCCTTACAATACAACGAATTTGATAAATTTATTATTACGTGATTACAAAGAATTGAATTGATGAGCAATTATTTTTATGTGAATGCTCTTAGACTTTCCGCTTTTTATCATCCATAATCCTCAAATGTCTCTTTATCAAATTAGTCATAGTTAGGTTAATCTAGGTTAAAAATCAATTTTAATTATAAGTATGATAATAGAGTGAGGGTGAGTACGAGTATTTGAAAAGACCATGTGGAATACGACAAGAGATGTAGATTTCTCCTATACTATGATTGATAGGTGCACTTGCCTGAAAGTTAAATCAATCTAGTTTATGCACATCTACATAGTTTATATTATAGTGTAGAATGAATCTGCATCAAGTTATACTCAGTAATCATCAAATTTTTGGCGCCGTTGCCGGGGACTCGTTTTTCAATATTTTGAAAGCTTAAACTCTATTAATTTACCATTTTTTTATTACTAACAAATAATTGTAAATTAATTTATAGTATAATTATATCGTTTAATCTCTGTTTTGTAGTCTGTTAGTATATGACCAAGGGAAGAAATTCTGGGCTAGCACCATTTCATCCTGACCCGGAACGAATTATTCACAACACCAACCAAAGGGACGTGGGAACTAATACCACAAATATTTCAAACGGACTTTCAAAAGAGGAAACAGTAAACCAAGGAGAGCATCATCCAGAAAATTTGGATAACATGGAAAACCAGAACGAGCAAACCATGTCTGGCTTTGCTAAACCTAATCTCCAGGGAACTGGGTCAAGCATCGTTAGACCACCAATTGTCACTAACAATTTCGAATTGAAGCCTAGTGTTATACAGATGGTTCAACAGTATGTCCAATATGATGGCCTGCAAAATGAAGATCCCAACACACACTTGGCCGGATTCTTGGAGATATGTGATACATTCAAGATCAATGGCATTTCCAATGATGTCATTCGATTGAGGTTGTTTCCATTCTCACTAAGGCACAAGGCGAAGCAGTGGCTCAACTCATTACCTAGAGGGTCGATTACTACTTGGGATATGATGGTTGAGAAGTTTTTAATGAATTATTTTCCACTGGCAAAGACTGCAAAGCTAAGGAATGACATCTCTACGTATGTTCAGCTGGAATCTGAATCGTTGTACGACACATGGGAACGATTCAAGGATCTTTTAAGGAGATGTCCCCATCATGCACTACCTTCCTGGTCTTCAGATTCAGACTTTCTGCAATGATCTCAATCCAGCCACTAAACAGATGATCGATGCGGCTAGTGGGGCACCTTAAACAATAAGACACCTGAAGCGGCTCAATAGTTGATAGAAGACATGGCAATGAACAACTATCAATAGACTACCGTGAGACCAAAGCGTAATAAGCCTGCAAGAATGTATGAAGTGGATGCCGTCACTGCCTTAGCCATTCAAGTGGAGAAGCTTCACCAAAAGATGGACAACCTTTCTTTAGCATCACCCTCCATGGTACCTCAACAATGGGACCCTTCACTTAGTGGAATGTCTAGTGGTGAACCTCAAGTGCTTGAACATGTTGATTATATAGGTAACAATACTAGACCACCTTTCAACCCAGCAAACAACACATATAGTTTTTCATACAATCCTGGATGGAGGAACCACCCCAATTTCTCTTGAGGAGGGCAAGGAAATCAAGGCAAGAAACCTGTGTTTGGACAACTACAACAACCGGAGCAAAGGAAGCCAACATTGGAAGATGTACTTACCAAGTTCATGAAAACTACTGATGTAGCTTTCCGGA
Source organism: Platanthera zijinensis (assembly GCA_039513925.1). Classification (NCBI taxonomy): domain Eukaryota; kingdom Viridiplantae; phylum Streptophyta; class Magnoliopsida; order Asparagales; family Orchidaceae; genus Platanthera; species Platanthera zijinensis. The sequence continues at coordinate 23,334,811 of CM077094.1, read as the reverse complement.
ATCAAGAGGGCTCTATTCGTAATTTGGAGAACCAGATTGGTCAGCTCGCAAGGATGGTATCTGAAAGGCAACAAGGAACACTTCCGGGTAATACTGAAACAAACCCGAAGGAGCATGCAAAAGCAATCCAGTTGAGGAGCGGAAAAGAGTTACAAGACCCAAGGCTTACAAAGGAAACACCCCAAGAGGAGTCTAGTGGCGAAGCACCGAACAACATGAAAGTGAAACCAATGGAGTATCAACCGGCAATACCGTATCCAGCAAAGCTGAACAAGGAGCGCATGGATGCGCAATACGGTAAATTTTTATCTATGTTTAAACAATTGCATGTCAATTTACCTTTTTCTGAAATCATTCAAATGTCTAAGTATGCTAAATTTCTTAAGGATTTAATCTCAAATAAAAATAAAATAGAAAAATTATCTTTAGTAACACTTAGTGAAGAATGTTCTGCTATTTTGCAAAACAAATTACCACAAAAACTTAAGGATCCCGGTTCATTTTCAATTTCATGTTTAATCGGTGATTTACAAGTGAATAAAGCTTTAGCGGATTTAGGAGCTAGTATAAATTTAATGCCTTATAAACTATATTTGAAACAAGGTCTAGGAGAACTTAGCCCTACTAGAATAAGTATTCAACTAGCAGACCGGTCGGTTAAGTATCCTAGAGGAATAGTAGAGGATGTATTGGTTAAGGTAGATAAGTTTATATTTCCTGCCGATTTTGTTATTCTAGATATAGACGGAAATATCGAAGTGTCACTTATACTAGGTCGTCCATTCCTAGCCACATCTAGAGCTCTTATTGATGTTTTTGATGGTAAATTAGTTTTGCGAGTAGGGGAAGATGAAGTCACTTTTCAAATTGACAATACTATGAAACAATCCTTAGATAATGATGATTATTGTTATTTTTCTCATTGTGTTGATAATTTTATGACTTCTATGAATTCTAATTTATATTATAGAGATCCTTTAGAAATTTGCATCACTAACTGTTATCTAGAAAAAGATAAAAACCAAGACATTGCTGAACATTTATATTTTCTAGATACCTCTGTTTCAATGAATAGAACGACCGAGTATAGTTTGATTACTGAAGAAGATCGTGAAGTTCATAAGAATAATACTAAGGATCCACCGATAGTGGAACTAAAAAAATTACCGGATCATCTTGAGTATGCATTCTTAGGAACTAATTCTTCTTACCCAGTTATTATTTCTTCTAATCTTTCTAATACTGAAAAAGCTAAATTAATAACTGTGCTGAAGAAATGTAAAGGTACAATAGCATGGCAAATATCTGATATAAAAGGTATCAATCCAAGTTTTTGCACTCACAAAATCATTTTGGAAGAAAACTATAAACCTTCTATTCAACCGCAACGTAGGCTTAACCCAAATATGAAAGAGGTAGTTAAGGCTAAGATTGTTAAGTTGTTAGATGCTGGTATGTTGGAACCCCTAGGTGATTTGGGTTAGGTTCTCTTCTTAGGTTGTGACCCATATTGTATAGAAGGGTCAAATTTTATGTGTTTCTAGAGTCTAGGTCATGTTCTTAGAGTCAACAGATCAAAGGACCAACCTACAACACTGCCAAAAACTCAAGACTTAGAGAAATCAAGAATTAGAAAAAGAAATCTACATTCGTCGAACTCAGGTCGACGATAGTCGTGCTCAGCTCGACTAACTCAGAGCTAAAATCTCTGAGCTGAGCTCGACGAACTCCGTTCTCAGGTCGATTAATACTTCATCTCTCAGAGACAAAGAACACTCAGCGCCATAATTCACTCAAAGTCAAGGCTGACTCAGAGACAAAGAACACTCAGCGCCATAATTCACTCAAAGCCAAGGCTGACTCAGAGACAAAGAACACTCAGCGCCATAATTCACTCAGAGCCAAGGATGACTCAGAGACAAAGAACACTCAACGTCAGATGTGTTATTCACTCAACGCCGACAGATTGACCAAGTTCTTAGGTCGACTAACGTCACAGTCTTAGGTCGACGAACATAGAGCGCAGAATTAGTCAGTTTATGCACAGCAGTTGATTCACAGAGCTCAGGTCGACGAAAGCTGATCTCAGTTCGACGAAGGCTATTCAGAGTTCGACGATCTTGTAACTCGGCTCGACGAACAGCAATACTTAGCTCGACGAGCTATGGACTCAGCTCGACGAATTCTGTCTTCTGGTCGACGATTCCAGACTAAGTTATTTCCTTCCTTCTGTTCCTATTATATTGCAGTAATTCCTGTGCAATTAATGCTCTAACATTCTCTGAATATTATCATTAGACAGAGCATTAATTATGGTTTTCATCAGGATCATTGTCTGCCATTTTTTCAATAAAACAGTTGGGGAAAGTAATCAATGTCGTGTAATTCTCAACGTCATCAGCATTGATTACAGGAGAAATTTGAAATTTCAAATGGTCGTCGACAAACTAATAAGTCATTATTTTGCTGAAAGAAGAAGATACACGAGATCAACAATACACAGAGACAAAAGTCTTGATCTTCTTCATTTGTCCTCAGTCTGCTCCAAGGCTTACCAAGAGACAAACATCCTTATCAGTCTAGAAGCCTGCTGTCGAGCAATCATCAAAGCTGAAGGCCTACACCCTTGAACAAAGCTTCCACTCCTGGACCATTCAAGATCTCAGGGGGAGCTTTGACAACAAATAAGAATCCACACAGTCTTCTCATTTTGACTTGAGAAAAGAAGACTTACATCACTCTCTCATTCCCACCTCTGTACAGGGTATTAATTCCCTTCAAAATTATTCTGGTTGCAAGTCTCCTTCCAAAAGACTTGGGTTAGTTTTTGAGCACATGATCAAAAGCTCACTGGTGACAGTCACCTGATCAAAACCTGTAGTGGATTCCTACCAAGGGTGGTAGAAGAGTGGATGTACCCAATTTGGGGAACCACTACAAATTTCTTGTGTTGTCTGGTTGTTCTTTCTCTTCTGTTCTTGTTGTGGCTGTGTTAGTTAGATATTCTGTGTTTTTTGATTTACTTTAATCTGTGATAGTTAGATATAGTTGTTAAACGTAAAAATAGTATATTGTTAAAGAAGAAAATTTTAAAATAACACAGACATACTTTATTCACCCCCCCCCCCTCTAGAGTATATCAGATCTAACCCTAACTTTCAATTGGTATCAGAGGAGGTTCTTTTGGTTGTACAAGCTAACCCTTGAACCAAAGATCCTAAGTTAGATCTGTACTCTATACATCTTCTAGATCTATACAGCATGGTACAGAACAAAGAATATGCAAGCACCAGACCTCCAGTGTGTAACTTGTCCAAGTTCACACTCTGGAAGACAAGAATCAGACTCTACATGAATTCTATTGATGAGGGTATATTTAATTCCATCTTAACAGGACCACCAGCTCCAGTGGCTTCAACCTCCTCAACTTCAACAGACATGAGTGCAGTTCCACCCCCTAGATGGACAGATGCACAGAGAAAGACAAAGATAGCTGATGCTAGAGCCATGAACATATTGGCTCAAACAATGTCAGATGAGATATTTCAAAAGGCTGCTGAGTGCACATCAGCCAAGGCCATTTAGGACTCCCTAAACCAGATGGTGGTTGGATCAGTAGATGAGAGGAAGGATAGAAAATCCAACCTCATCACTCAATATGAAAACTTCAAAAAGGATGAAGCTGAAACAGTGGAAGTGATGTACAACAGACTCAGCTCCATTATCAGTGAGCTAAGGACTCTAGATAAGGAAATCACTTTGACTGAAGTGAATGACAAGATCCTCATGTGCTTCCCCAGCACATGAGACTCAAGAATCTGGCCCATAAGAGAAGTCAGAAGCACAACAGAGATCTCAACTGAAGCTCTACTAGGAAAGTTAAAGTCCTATGAGCAGTTGATAAAATCAAGGGAAGCAGTAGCTGAAGTCAAGACTCCTACACCAACTAGGAAAGAGCACAACATAGCTTTCAAAGCTACAGGAGACTCTGAAGTCATTCCTGTGAATAGAGAATTGATGAGTCTCTTTGCCAAGAGATTTTTTAAGATGGCTAGAAACGATTTCAGAAGGAAACCATCCAAGTATGAAGACAAGCCAAGGTATGACAAAATACCATCTAAAGTAGTGTGTTTTGGCTGCAGGAAACCTGGGCATTTCATCTCTGAGTGCCCAGAAGTTCAGAAGAAGGATAGAAGAAAGGAGGGTGACTCAAGGAAGGGTCGCTATAGCAAGCCTTCCTCAAGCAAGCACAAGAAGAAGGACAAGGGCTTTGTTGCTGAGTCATGGAGTGACACTGAAGAAGAGTCAACCTCCTCCAGCTCCAGTGAGGATGAAGAAGAGCAGAAGGCCAAAGAAGTTTGTCTCATGACTATTGAGGCAGGCAGTAGCAGATCAGATGCTGATGAGTCTGAAGATGAAGAGCTCTTATCAGCTGAGGATCAGGTAATAGCCTCTTATGATTTTGAATCAGAGAAATTTAAACTTGAATTTAAAAATTTGTGCTTAGACTTAATTAGCTCTGAGAAGGAAATCAAACTCCTCAGAGAAAAATTAAAAGACCTAGATAAAACTACTGCAGAGAATGCTAACCTAACAAATGAACTTATCTTTGTTAATCAACAAATATCCTTTTTGAAATCTGAACTTAGCAAGGCAAAGATATTAGAAGAATTCTTAAATAGGAGAAGTCTACAATTATTCGATATCACTAGTACTGTAAATGCTAGGATCAACAATAGTAAACTATGATTAGGTGCCTCCCCTAGTAATCCACCTATAATTCAGAAAAACAATCTTTCCAAACCAGTAAAGTTTATATCCGACAAAGGAAAGAAAGATACTGAACAGGTCAATAGGGTTAATAAAGTTCTTGAACAGATTGAAATTAAAAATAACCTCAATAACCAGAAAAACAAAAATGACAATGTTCAGCAATTATCGTCGAACGCAGATCGACGATATATGAACAGATCGTCGAACTCAGAACGACGATCTCTGAACGCAAACTTGAGTAATAATCATTTTTCGATCTATGATCGACGACATCAGTATGGTTCGTCGAACAGAGATCGACGATTTTGGTACTCCAAGAATGAATACTCTCATTCTTCAAGTAGAGATCGACGATCTCATCCAACATCGTCGAGCTCAGTTCGACGATCCAACCAGAAATCGTCGATCCCAGATTTTAACAACAGAAATCCAAATTCTAAGAGCAACTTTAATCCCTTTAGCACATGGATAATACCACCCAGAAGATATCATCCCAAATGCTATAAAGATCAACCTGAATGCTCATATATTTCCAGTTATTCCTATGTAAATCAACAAGGACCCAAGGTCATCTGGGTCAAAAACAACTAAGTGTTATACTTGCAGATGAAGACCTATGCAGCATATAATCAACACTGGTATCTGTATAGTGGCTGCACCAAGCACATGACAGGCAGCAAGGACAACTTAATTGACTATAAGTCCAAGCTGGGACCAAAGGTCATCTTTGGTGATTCAAATTGTGGTCAAACAGAGGGCTATGGAAAAATCAGGATTGGAGCTGTAACTTTCAAGAAAGTTGCATATGTGAGTGGACTGAAACACAATCTCATCTCCATAAGCCAACTCTGTGATGAAGGTTATCAGGTATCATTCAACTCTGAATCCTGTACTATTACCTCAAGAGAAAACAAACCAGTTTTGATTGGCAGTAGACAAGGAAATAGATATTTAGTTAATTTTCAATCTATTACTTCAGATATATGTCTGCTTAACTTAGTTAGTAGTCAAAATGACTTATGACATAAGAGATTAGGACATGTAAATCTGAAAAACATTATTATGCTATCTAGGGACAACCTTGTGAGAGGTTTACCTTCTGGCCCCTACAAGAAGGAAGGCCTCTGCAGGGCTTGTCAACTAGGCAAGCAAACTAAATCTAGTTTTAAATCCATTAATAAGAGTGATTCACCTAGGATTTTGTACTTACTACATATGGACCTTTTTGGCCCTATTGCTGTACAAAGCCTAGGAAGGAAGTCTTATACCTTAGTGGTTGTAGATAACTTCTCCAGATTCACTTGGGTTTTCTTTTTGAAAACAAAGTCAGATACTTTTCAAGTTCTTACAGATTTTCTCAAGAACATACAGATTGAGTATTCTACTCAAGTTGCATTGATCAGAAGTGATCATGACACTGAGTTTGAGTCTCTTCTTATGCTAGAGTTCTGTAGGAAAAAAGGTATAAAACACTGCTTCTCAGCTCTTAGAACTCCTCAACAAAATGGGGTAGCTGAAAGGAAAAATAGAACACTCATTGAAGCGGCAGGCACAATACTTGCAGATGTTTACATGCTCCTATCCTATTGGGCAGAGGCAGTGAGCACAGCAAACTATGTCCTGAACAGAAGCTTGATACACAAACTAAAACATAAGACCCCATATGAATTGCTCAAAGGGAAGAAACCAATAATTAACTATTTTAAAATTTTTGATTGTGTATGCTATATTCATAATAATGACAAAAAGCACATTAGAAAGTTTGAAGCAAAGGTTGCAGTGGGAATTTTTCTAGGATATTCCCAAGTCAGCAAAGCTTATAGGGTTTTTAATAAATCCACATTGAAAATAGAAGAATCCATGCATGTTATATTTGATGAGGCTAACATGTTTTACAAGGAGAAAAAAATTTCTACCAAAAACCCTTTGCAAGTAAACAACTTGTGTGAGAAATTGGATGAATTAAAATTTACATCTCAGTCTTCTCAACAAGCCAATGAAGAAAGTGATGAAAAAAATCTGGATGTAGTTGAACCCCCCACAATAACAGAAGTAATTCCACAAGAGGAATCCTTGCCAAATATTGTTGTTGAACCAACTCCACCTACTGATCTTGTCACACTGAGGGATCATCCCAGATCCCAAGTGATTGGAGACATAACAGTAGGTGTACAGACAAGGCATCAACTTAACCAGGACTTGATGCATGCATGTTTCCTCTCTCAAATTGAGACTCAATCCATATCTGATGCAGAGCAAGATTCTCACTGGATCATTGCAACGCAAGAAGAGCTCAATCAGTTTGAGAGATGCAGGATTTGGGATTTGGTTCCAAGACCAAAAGACTACCCAGTCATTGGAACCAAATGGGTATTCAGAAATAAGCTTGATGCCCAAGGTGTGATTGTGAGGAACAAGGCTAGGCTTGTTGCTCAAGGGTATAGACAAGAGAAAGGGATTGACCATGATCAAACATTTGCTCCAGTTGTCAGGCTAGAAGCAATAAGGATATTTCTGGCTTATGCTTCATTCAAAAAGTTCAAAGTCCATCAAATGGATGTGAAGAGTGCCTTCTTGAATGGGGAACTTAAAGAAGAGGTTTATGTTGAACAGCCTCCAGGTTTTATTTCTCCAACTCATCCATATTTTGTGTTTAAGTTGCACAAGCCTCTCTATGATTTAAAGGAAGCTCCAAGAGCTTGGTATGAGACCTTAGCCAGCTTTCTATTAGAGCATGGTTTTTCAAGAGGCATAGTTGATAGGACTTTGTTTACCAAATTGCATAATCATAAAATACTGTTAGTACAAATATATATAGATGATATAATATTTGGCTTCACTGATCCCAAATTATGCAAGAGATTTGCGGATCTAATGCATTCAAAATTTGAGATGAGTAGCATGGGTGAGCTTTCCTACTTCCTTGATCTCCAAGTTAAGCAGCTCCCTGATGGCATCTTCATTTCCCAGGCTAAATATGCCAAAGAGATTATAAAGAAGTTTGGGATGGCTGATGCCTCAGCAAAGAAAACACCCATGTGAAAGTGAAGGGATAGATACTACTCTAGAGGGGGGGTGAATAGAGTTATCAAATTTTGCACAAGACAAAAAACTTAATAGTCTACCCAACTCCCTTGGAGTGAAATGCGGAATGAAAAGATTATAGATAATGAGATAACCCTAAAGCCTAACACAAGTGTTGTGCACAAACTCAAGCTAACTGTAATTACAGTTAAGGCTTGGAAATCCTAATCAGCAACTAGCAAACCTAGTTATATCTAATCACAGCCACAATGCAAGAATTAAATTAAGCAAGCCAGACGACACAAGGAATTTATAGTGGTTCCCCAAACAACTTGGGTACGTCCACTCTTCTACCAACAAGGTAGGAATCCACTACAGGTTTTTGATCAGGTGCCCTGCCACCACAAGATCTGTTCCAGGTAGATCTAGAAACCCTTTACACTTTTGATCAGGTGTCTAAAAACCAAACACAGGTTTTTGATCAGGTGCCCTGCCACCAAGGGATACTTTTGAAGGGAGTAATAACCCTGTACAGAAGGGGGAAAGAAGGTTAAAAAGTCTTCTCTATTTTACAATAGATTAGAGAAGCACAAAGACTTGCACTGAGCTAGAAAGCTCAAAAGAATCAAGGATTCCCCTGGCTCAAAGAATGTCCAGGTGAAGTCTTGCTTCAGTGCAGAAACTCTTCAGTAAGAACTGAAGGAAAAACTACAAGAAGATATAACAAATATAAAATAGAAATCTTCTAGCAGCTATCTTCTTCTTCTTCTTCTTCAAAAGAGCTCTGAGTCTGAACTTCCTGGAAGCAGGAGAACTCAGGTTGAAGAAGAGCAGAAGAGCTTAACACTTCTCAGTTGAATGTAGATTGCTGAGAGCAGTTAAACTTGATCTTGATGAACGTTTGAATGCTAATTGAATAACTCTTAGAATAACTGGTTAGCTAGCTGAAATCCTTCTCCAAAGGATTCCTTTTATAGCAGCAACAAGCAACGGCTCTTTTCAATTTGAACTGTTTGTCTTCTTCTGAAACTTGAAACCTGTGCTGCAAATATCACAAAGACAAACAAACTCTGCAGCAAAATATTCTATAAAAGGGATAAACTTTTTTCAAGGAAGCTGCAGGAAGCAATCTGATAATACAGGTACTAAATAAAATCACATCAGAGACAAACTCTTTATAGCAGAAGGAAGACTTTTCAGTCTAACGGCTATAAAGGACTGACAGCAGATAAAGTAAAATACACTGTCAACTAATAAGACAAACAACTTTATCTGAAAAGATTTGACTCAGGCAAAAGAGATGGAGCAGATATTGCCTGGAAATATTATCATAAAACAACTGAAATAAAATGCCAGATAATGTATTAATTTATTAAATAGAATAAATAAATACAAAATAAAAAGGCAAACAGAAAACGTCGAACGACCCTCGGAGATCGTCGACCGACGCACGGAGATCGTCGACCTATCGGGCAGATAGTCGACCTATCAGAACAGATAGTCGAGCTATCAGATAGTCGAGCTATCAGATAGTCGACCTATCAACAGATAGTCGAACTATCAAAGCAAAACCGATAGTCGACCTATCAACAGATAGTCGAACTATCAACGCAGAACAGATAGTCGAACTATCAACAGATAGTCGAGCTATCAGATAGTTGAACTATCAAAGCAGATAGTCGAACTACCAAGGGAAAACAGATAGTCGACCTATCAGCAGATAGTCGAACTATCAGAAGAAAGCAGATAGTCGATCTATCAATAGATAGTCGAACTATCAAACAACGCAGATAGTCGACCTATCAAACAGATAGTCGAGCTATCAGATAGTTGAACTATCCAAGCAGATAGTCGAACTATCAAACAAACAGATAGTCGAACTATCAACAGATAATCGAACTATCAACAGATAGTCGAACTATCCACGCAGACAGAACGTCGAGCAACTGATAGACGATCGTCGAACAGTTAGTCGACGATAGTCGAGCGGCGTTCGACCATAGTCGAACGAACAAACTACTTAACCAAATTCTTCATCTGGAAAAGCGGGGACTCTACAGCTAGACCACTAACCATTGACCATAGATATTTCTTGGGTCAAGGGACTAAAAAGACAAGACTAAACTCAAATCAAACAAGGGTACCAACAATCTCCCCCTATTTGAGTTAAGTCTCTCAAAAACTAAAACACAGAACTAGCTATAGAACAATAAAATCAATACAGGAAATAGTTAAGCAACTAACTAGCAATTAACAATCAGTCAGATATATATAACAGCAGTCAATCAAAATTAAGAATCTACAGAATCAGGCTTGGGATCAGAAGAGCTAGGAACAAAAGAAACTTTCCGCAAGGGATCAATGGCTTCTTTCTTAGACATCTTCAAATCTTGCACGCCAATAATCTTCAGTTCTGCAGCCCTTGGAACAACTGCTTCTGGGTGCTTTTCCATATATTTAGAGGGGTCAAAAACTTCAGGACTAACCTAGATTTTATCGAGTTCCTTCATTCTGAACTTTGACATTGTAGAAAGTCCTGCAGAGTCCTTTCCTTCAGCCTTAGCTTTCTTTATCTGGGCTGATCCAACAAGTTCTAGAAATCGAGCCATCCTGAAGTCAGGATCTAACTCTTGGCTTTCATACACATTTTCAGATGATGTATCAATAGGCTTCACAGCTTTAAACTTAACAGATAAATCTAATAAACTTTCAGCTGTATCTTTAACTTCTTGAATAACTAAAGATGATGGAGGAGCAAACTCAGCAAACTTCTTACTGGATTTTTCAGAGAAAACAGTTCTTTTACCTTTTGAAATATCCTTAGCAACATGAACTGGTATAGCAGGAGAAACCTTTTTCTTGGGAGAAGGAGGAGGTGAAAATGTTGGCTTTTGATATACAACCTCCTTTACTTGCTCTTTAACCTCAGTATCATGCCTTTGAGTACCAGTATATGATTTGCCTTGGTGGCTTTGAGAACTTTTCCTTGAATGAGGCTGAGAAGGAGCAGATTTTGCAGATGGAGCGGATGGATTTGCTGAAATATTGCCAGAGGCTCCTGCACTGGGAGGCGGAGGAGGAGGACCTCTGGGTGTCCATCTGGGAGCAGGACTATCATATCTCTTAGATTTCTTTCTCTTCTTTTGCTGGTTCTTAGAGAACCACATCCAGTGCTGGAACTCTTTGGATTTAGGATCAATCCCTTTCAGAATGTAGTAAGGAGTGTCATTATCGGGATTGGGAGGAGGAAGAGCTACACTTTATCTTTTCCTCTTTGCAGCTTTCTTTTTCTTTGAATCCTCAGACAGATCTGAGTCATCTTCATCCTCAGAATGAGATGAGAGAGGATGATCATACGGATCATAGGCTTCTGATACAGCCTTTTCCTTTTCTTTCAGAGCAGCCTTCTCTTTCTCTTCTTCCATGGCATCCTGTGTCAGGAGAGTATCCAAATCTAAACCAGGGGAATCATCCCATACTGTAGACTTTTCAGCTTGCAAAACTTTTTCTTTCTCTTCCAAATCAGCATTTACTCTTTGTTGTCAAGCAGCTTTTGCTTTCTCTTCTTCCAAACTCAGTTTTGGGGTGTCATCTTTATTTTCAACTTGGCTTTCAGGATTCATATCTTGACGCTCAGGAACTGTCGTAGGGACCAGTTCAGATAACACTGCTTGCTCTACAGCCATTTGGACATCAGGAGCTGATACAGATTCAGGCTCTTTGACAACAGCTACTTCTTCCATTAAATCTGTAGGATTAGGAGTAAAATCTTGCTAAATGATATCTAGTCATCCCTTCCAAATATTCTCATACTAACTTATCAATTAAGTAATCTACAAATTGGGAAAGAGACATACCTTCTGGATTTTCTTCAGGATGACCTAACTCCCATAAATCATCTAGAAAGGAAGTGATTATTCCTTCTAGGAACAGGGCAACTAAAGGAGTTGAGGCTTCTTCCAGATAAACTTTTACAACAAATTCAGACAACATTATTGCATCAGATATTTCTTTTTCTTTGTCAGATGGAGGAGGAGCTGAAACTTCTGCTACTTTTTCTGATACTGCAAATTGAGCTGCTGGAGGGGAGGCAGGAAGCTGCTCAGAGACATCTTCATTGAACATCTCCCCCTGCCTGATTTCAGTGGGAACTGAAACCAGGCCCCTGGATGAAGAGGGCTCAGCAGAGTTAGAGAGAATTTTGATGGCATCAGTCAAAGAAGCAATGGAAGAAGCAAGTGGAGCAATTGTCTCTTCAATCATGATTTTGATTGAAGGGGTAATTAACTCCACAATGCTGGAAATAAATTCTGGAGTTATTTCAGAAGGTGGAACTGCAGTGGATGGAGGAGCAGCAGAAATGGTTGATGTGGCAGGATGAATTGTGTTGAGGACTGGAGATCGAACAGGAGAGTTAACTGGAGAGTTAACTGGAGAATGATGTGGAGAAGGTGAGTGAGGAGGAGTTGGAATGGGAGAATGAACTGGAGAAGAGTTATCAGACGCCAACAGATCAAAACTGGGTTGAGAAGTTCCAGCAAGATCAGTTGGGTGAGAAGATACAGGAGGAGAGGCAGAAAGTCGTACTGCAGTTGAAGTTGAAGGAACTTCAGCTGCAGTAGACGGCAAAGCAGAAGAAGAAGAAGGAAAAGATGAAGGAGCAGAGCCAACTTCTTGAGGGTGGGGAGCGACAGAGTCAGTCCTTGTGCTCTCAGATGCAGCTGGAGCAGCCCCTGCAGGAGCGGGCTTCAGGAATGTCCTCTTCCACTTGGAGAACAGATTTGGATCCATCTTCTTGCTGGCATTAATGGTTGTAGCAGCTGAAACTAGCAGATGAGGATACTTCTCTTTCAGAAAAATCCCAATAACCCTTCCTAGGGTAACTTCCTTCTTACTGTTCTTCTTCCTTATCAAATCGAACAAAACCCCTGCCCAATTAATCCTTTTCTGATTTACAATTGCACACATCAGTGCAAATTGTTGTCTAGTAATGTTGTCATGGGCGGAGTGCTTTCCTAGAAGCACTTTTCCAACTATTTTTGCAAGGAACTTGATCTTGAAGGGAAAATTCACCTTGAGGAGCTTGGAGGGAATGCCTTCGGCATGTCCCAGCTCTAACAACATTCTTCCGAACTCTGGAGCATCTTGCTCAAATTCTTCTTCGCCATTAGTCAATCCAAATAAATCAGTCAAGACGGCGGGAGTTAAAACTACCTCTACTCCGCCAACAGATCCTGTCATTGAATCTTCAGTAGAAGATGAAGTAAATGCCCATTCCTTTATCTCTGGGATATTTAACTTGATCCTTGTAGACATTAGCCTTTCCAATCCTTGATCTTTGCATAGCTGGAGAATATCCACGATATCTGGTTCACAGCAACTGAATGCATCAAAATCCACGCTGAAACCTGCGTCAAACTTGACTACTGCGAGGAGCGCTGGAGAAATCGCCATCGATTTGCTGGAGAAGGCGCGAGAGGAACGGAGAAGCCGAAACGGTAGAGAATCGCAAGACACGGAGCAAGCGGGAAGACGGAATGCGAAAGGACGCTCTCCGTCGACGATATAAGCAAAGATCTTTTAACCTAGATCGACTATCGGCTTTATATTAGACCGGAGATAGTCGATCTATTTAAAAGATACTGGACACGATGGTCGAACGGTCGTTCGACGATCGGTCCAGAAGCAGAGTAGTCGAGCAATCGTTCGACTATTTCTGGCTTCTCAAACAACAAGCTGTCGTCATCCAGAGATCGACGATGAGCTCGACTTGTTCGACGATGGTCGAACGCCGGTCGACGATCTTCAAACAAGGCAAGCTTTCATCAACCATAGGTCGACGATGGGCTTGACCCGATCGACTATCTTCGAACGTCGTTCGACGATCTTCAAACAAGTTTCAACATTGGCAGATATAGTCACACTTAGTCTCTTCCATTGATCATGCCTAGTTGAACTAGAAAGAACAGATGCTTCTGTTCATCTAAGGGCTTGGTGAATATATCACTTCTCTGAAACTCAGTGGATATGAACTCAAGACAAATCTTGTTCTTTTCCACACAATCTCTCAGGAAATGGTGTTGAATCTCAATGTGCTTCGTTCTAGAGTGGTGCACAGGATTTTGTGCAATTGAGATAGCACTGGTACTATCACACATGATTTTGGTGTTCTTGTGTGAGTAACCATAATCCACAAGCTGGTTTTGAATCCACAGGATCTGTGAACAACAACTGGCAGCTGCTATATATTCAGCCTCTGCAGTTGAAGTTGAGACAGAAGCCTGCTTCTTACAGAACCAAGAGACCAATCTCTCTCCCAGGAACTGACAAGTTCCTGAGGTGCTCTTCCTGTCAACTCTGCAACCAGCATAATCAGAATCAGAATATCCAATCAATTCAAATTCTGACTCAGCTGGGTACCAAAGTCCTAGATTTGGGCATCCCTTCAGATATCTCAGGATTCTCTTGAGAAGAATCAGATGAGATTTCTTGGCGTTGACCTGGAACCTAGCATAAAGGCATGTAGCAAACATTATATCTGACCTACTTGCAGTTAAATATAATAGGGAACCAACAATGGCCCTATAATTCTTTTGATCAACTGGCTTGCCGTGATCATCAGAATCAATAACTACATTAGTAGCCATAGGTGTAGGCATTGCTGAAGCATCAGCCATCCCAAATTTCTTTACCAATTCCTTGGCATATTTGGATTGGGAGATGAAGATACCATCAGCATCTTGCTTAACTTGGAGACCAAGAAAGTAAGACAGCACACCCATACTACTCATCTCAAACTTAGAGTGCATCAGGTCAGAGAACCTTTTGCAAAGTTTGGGATCAGTGGAACCAAATATAATATCATCCACATACACTTGAACTAACAGGATTGTGTCCTTGTGGTGCTTGACGAAAAGGGTTCTATCAACTACTCCCCTAGTAAAGTTGTGCTCTAAAAGGAAACTAGCTAGAGTCTCATACCAGGCTCTGGATGCTTGTTTTAGTCCATAAAGAGCTTTCTGCAACTTGAACACATGTGAGGGCTGAGTTGAAGAAACAAACTCTGGTGGTTGTTCAACAAACACCTCTTCCTTAAGCTCACCATTCAGGAATGCACTTTTGACATCCATCTGAAAGACCTTAAACTTCATGTAGGCTGCATAGGCCAAGAAGATCCTTATTGCTTCTAGCCTTGCAACAGGAGCAAAGGTTTGGTCATAATCTATACCTTCCTCCTGTCTGTAGCCCTGAGCTACAAGCCTAGCTTTGTTCTTTACAATAATTCCATTTGCATCCAACTTCTTTCTATACACCCACTTGGTGCCTATGATCAGTTGGTCTTTAGGTCTTGGAACCAAAGTCCAAACTTTACATCTCTCAAATTGATTGAGTTCCTCTTGCATAGCAATGATCCAATGGGGATCTAGCTCAGCATCTTTAAAGGTGAGGGGCTCAACCTGTGAGAGGAAATAAGCGTGCATCATATCCTGTCTTAATTGGTGTCTTGTTTGAACACCAGCTGATATGTCTCCAATCACTTGAGATGTGGGGTGATCTCTAAGTGTGACAATATCAGCAGGTGGGATGTGATCTTCAGCAACAGTTGGGATTAATTTCTCAGGAGAAATTTGATCTACTGTTGGTGGAACAACAACAGCTTCTGCCACCATAAAACAATAGGAAATTTTGTAACAAATATCCTTATCCTACACAAAGAAATAAAAACCTAAACCCCTAGACTAGAAAAATAAAGTTCAAATCCATAACTAATAGGATTTGACATTCTTTACATCTACCACCATAAAACAAAATTTAGGTCCACATGGTGTCAACAGCTCTCCAAGACTCGGTTAAAAGATGAGCATAGACAGTACCATATCCCATAATAACTGCTATTAATTTTCAATTGGAGGATGATTTTGCTTCAATAAAGATTAGTTGAAATTAGCATAAAACAAATTGTCTAATCTGAAAAAAATGCAAAAAGGTGCAGTTACAAATGAACCAAGTATAAATTAAAAGACTGAAGAAATTAAAGCAAACCAAATGAGCAAAAATATTGATGTTACCTTAGCGGTTTTTGTCATTCTTGAGTCTCCACTGTCCTGTTCAATGCTATAAATAACCGCAGATTCTGATGGAGATCTAGAATTATCAAAAGAGCCCCAACTCGAAGAAGTCTCAATATCCACAGCTTCCTCTCTAGCAGGGGATTCATATCTCTGTTTTGAATCAGTAGATTGAAAAGCAACGGCCTGAATTCTTCCAACCTGAAGAAAATTCATAATCATCACTGCTACCAAGAAGAAAAATCTGAGCCCAAATTTATTTTGAAACAGCTTTATCAATCTCAACCTTCTGGATATCCTCACTGAAGCAGGAAAATATCAGCCCAATGAACCCTCTATCTAGCATCTGGTACATTGCCTGAGTACGAACATCTGTGATGGATAAATCTAATTAATACAAATCCCAAAGTCTAGAAAGTTAAAATTGGAGATTATTCATGAAACATTTACAGCAATACATAAAACAACAATCAATTGAAAAAAATAACATAACATAATATTACAGTAAAAGTTCCATTTGAGGTGGCTACAGTTCTATATATAAAGTTGTAAAACTGTTGCAGGTTGTGGAAGAACACAACAATTGAGAGAAATAAAATAATTTTATTAATTTATCTAAAATTGCTTCATCCATCAGTATTTGTACACATATACACTTATATAGGAATAGAGAGAGGAGAACTAGTCCCAATCTAAGATGTGGGACTAAATCCTAAAGATAAAGTAGGCTGAAGGTCGACCTTATATTGGCCTTTTACACATTTTTTCTTCAACAATCCCCCGCAAGCAAGAGAATATAGATCGTAAGCACCCATCTTGAACAAAAATTAGTAGTATAGCGGGAATGGTAAGGTCTTGATGAGAATATCAGCAACTTGCCCAGCAGCAGGAATATGGTTTAATTCTAGCTTCTTTAATTGCACCTTCTCCCGAATAAAATGACAATCAACTGAAATGTGTTTGGTCCATTAATGGAAAACAGGTTTCTTGGCAATATGTATAGAAGTTTGATTGTTGCAAAATAGAGTGGTTGGTGGGGAAAGTTTGACTCCTAAATCACCTAAGAGACCTTCAAGCCATGTAAGCTCAGACACAACAGCTGTCATTGAACGATACTCGGCTTCAGCAGATGAGCGAGCAACCACAGACTGCTTCTTGCTGCGCCAGGTAATGAGATGTCCAATGAACCTGCATCAGAATATGCAATAAGAGATAAGGGAGACGAAAAAGATTTGTATACAAGTCCTTGTCCAGGAGCAGTCTTCAAGTATCGAAGGATACACTCAACTTCCTGGAGATGAAAAATTCGTGGTTCATGCATCAATCGACTGACAACTCCAACAGCGAATGATATATGAGGTCTTGTAACAGTGAGATATATTAGCATTCCCACAAGACGGTGATAATACTCCGGGTTTGGAAGGAGAAGATCAGAGTCTGAGGCCTGAGCACAGAGCTTGTGATTGATATCCGCGAAAGTGTCAGCATGCTTGCATCCAGAGTAGCCAGCAAAATAAAGCAAGTCAAGGCAGTACTTTCGTTGAGATAAAACAAATCCATCAGGACGTCGAGCAACCTCGAGACCAAGGAAATATCAAAGATTTCTCAGATCCTTAGTTTAAAACACAGAAGCCAGATGTTGTTTGAACATGTGTATTCATGCGAGATAATCTCCCGTAATCAAAATATCATCAACATACACCAAGAGAATCACTGTGCATGTTGGACTATGACGGGTGAATAAAGAGAAGTCGGTTGAACTCTGATTGAACCCAACGGCACGAACAGTCTGACTGAACTTGTCAAACCATCCCCGAGGAGACTGTTTGAGGCAATAAAGAGATTTCTTCAGACGACATACAAGAGACTCCCCTGTGGTACCAAACCCGGGAGGTTGTTGCATATAGACAATCTCCTAAGAATCACCATTGAGAAAAGTATTTTTGACATTCATTTGATACGTCTAGTGTCGATGAACAGCAAGGGATATCAAAACACGAATAGTATTGAATTTGGCCACTGGAGAGAATGTATCATCATAATTCAGACCTTATTGTTGAGTAAAACCATGAGCCACAAGGCGAGCCTTCAGACGTTGAACTGTCGCATCCAGACCATGTTTGATGGCAAACACCCACTTACAACCCACACAGGTCTGCCCAGGAGGAAGAGGGACAAGATCCCAAGTTTGGTTTGGCCAAAGGGCAGACATTTCCTCATCGATGGTCGTCTACCACCCCGGATTTTGGAGAGCCTCCTGCACAGAAATAGGGGTAGAAACAGAGGATAAATAAAGAACAAATCTCTTGAGTTCCGGAGAGAGGTGATGTAGAGAGACATAATTTGTCATCAGGTGGGCAGTAGAGACGGTTATCGGATCTGCAGGCCGCAAAATAGTATCAGTAGAGGGCATCTCCCGTAGAGCAGCAGGCAAAGGAGTATGACGTGTATACACATGAATCAGAGGTGATTTTGGTAAGATTGGATGGGAAGGAGAGGTAGTTTTGGTGGGATTGGCGTGGGTAGGAAAGGTGGAAGGTTAGAAGTAACAGGGACAGGAGGCCGTGGAAGTAGAGGCGGAATTGTAGAATCACTTGGTTGAGAATGATAAGGCTAGTCTTCGAGAAAGGTGACATCAGCGGAAGTAACAACCTTGCGATCTTTGGGAGAGAAGCAAACATAACCCTTCTGAGTGCGTGAGTAACCAACAAACATATATTTTGTGGCACGTGGAGCAAGCTTGTCTGCGGACAGGCCGAGATTATGAACATAACAAACGCAGTCGAAGACACGAGGTGTGACTGAAAAGGAGGTGTGGAGGGAGCTGAAAAGTTGAGAATTGAAGAAGGCATGCGGTAAATAAGATAGCAGGTCGTAGAAACCACGAAATTCCAATAAAGTGTGGGAACATTCATATGAAACATAAGGGAACGGGTGACCTCAAGAAGTTGACGGTTCATGCGTTCTGCAACGCCATTTTGTTGGAGGGTATAAGCACACAAGATTTGATGGATAATCTCAAACTCAGTACATAAGTCGGTAAATGCATGACTTGTGTATTCTCGGACATTATCGATTCGGATAGATTTAATGGTAGGTTGCGAGTTTCAATAATAAAGACATGAAATACACGAGTTAGTTCAGAGCGATCATGAAGTAAATATAACTATGTCATACGATAGTAATCATCTATAAAGGTAATAAAGTAACGATAACCAGAAACATTGACTATTTTGTAGAGTCCCAAAATATCTGGAAAAAAAAACTAGAACAAAGGGAGCATCGTTCCGAGTACAATGAGGTGAAAAACTAGAACGATGTTGTTTGTCGCAGATACAAGACTCGCATGTGAAGTCATTGAGGGATAAATCTGGGAGAGCTTTCCGGAGGATGCGAAGAGGAGCATGCCCAATACGTCGGTGCCACTTAACAAAGCTAATAGAGGGGAGAATCGTGGGGGGGGGGGGGGGTTCAGGATGTAGATCCCATTTGACAGTTGTTTTTTACCAATGATACTCTGCATCTTTTGATCCTGCACAACAAAAGAGGTGGGAGAGAATGTTATATAGCAATCAAGGTCTTGAGTGAGACGGTTAATAGAGAGGAGATTGAAAGAAGAGCTCGAAATATGAAGAACTGAGCGAAAAGTGATGGAGAGAATAAGGTTGATGTCTGCTGATCCAAAGACTGGAGTGGTGTCCCCATTAGCAGCCGTAATCAACTTGGGATGCACAGAGTCCAAGTATTTTGAAGTCTTCTATGGGGTAATGTGGTGTGTGTCCCCGGAATCAGAAATCCAGGATGAACTATGGGCCAGACAGGAGATACCGTCATCTGAAATAAATACAACAGAGCCTGGGGAACGGACAATCATCCCTTGAAGTTGCTGGAGTTGGGTGTGCAAGGCATCAATATCAGCTTGAATGTTGTTTGGAGTGTAATTGTGTCGACTGCTACCCTGAGAAGAGATGTGACCTCCTCAAGAGGGTA
The DNA here is from genome assembly GCA_039513925.1 of Platanthera zijinensis. Taxonomy (NCBI): domain Eukaryota; kingdom Viridiplantae; phylum Streptophyta; class Magnoliopsida; order Asparagales; family Orchidaceae; genus Platanthera; species Platanthera zijinensis. The sequence goes on along the minus strand of CM077094.1, from coordinate 23,314,955 downwards.
GAGGAGAAAAATGAGATGGAGGAGACTACTAAGATGAATGTGACTGGTTATCATTGTTGGGTATTGCATCCACAATAGACCTGATTTGAAGAAGCCCCTGAACAAGCTAAGGTGAATTGAAAATGTATTTGACAATTCTATCAAGTTCTGTTTGCAGCTATTCCATGCTAAGTACACGCCAATGTCAATGTGTAGTGGGTCAATATACACGGGTTTGCGAAACGTAATCTCTCGTTACATAGATCAGTGTGTTGATTCACGTGTGCTCTCTCTATTGGAGTGTACTTATTTTCAAGTACAGGGTCAAGGTAGATCAAGAGCAGAAGAAGGAGCAAAGATGGGTCAAAGACCAAGTCATCAAAAGAAGGAAGAGAGAAAACTCTTCTAAGTCAAAATCGACGGGAATCGCTAAGTGATTCCCGCCGACTTCGACGGGAATCGCTAGTGATTCCCGCCGACTTCAACGGGAATCGTTAGTGATTCCCGCCGATTCGACGAGAATCAGTTAGCATCTCCCGCCAGCTTCTTCCAGCTGACAGATGTCAAACAGGGATTCTGCCAAGGCAGAATCGACGGGAGTCGTGAGTGATTCTCGCCGACATCGACGGGAATCACCAACGATTCCCGCCGATTTTGCCTTAGGCAAATTTCCTCCGTTCGCTGGACCGAACCAACTTGTCGTGCGCTGTTTCGGCCGGGGCTAGAGCTTCTCCTTGTGGGTCCCACAACGGTCTTTAGGGTTGGCTTCTGGTATATATATGCGCGTATTTTGAACCTCCATACACAGTGATTCACGAAAACACGAAAGAGGCCGAACGTGACCTAGCGCATCGCGGAAGCCGGCGATCGCCTGTAGTCGTTCGCAAGTTCGTCGTCACCGTTGATCTCAGTGCTTCTCTGATCTTCCGACGACAGTACCGAGGCAAGCAGAACGACTCACGTATCTCTCGTGAGATCTCTTGTCTTCCGATTCGTAGAACGAGACTTGTTCTCCATTCCGAATCGGTTGAGACGATTGATCCGACTGAGATCGTTTGTAGACCTAGCTTGCTTCGTCAAGAAGTTTGGATCTACAAAGCATCGCCGCCGCATTTACTTGCCGCCGCCGATCTTGACAAGATTCTTTCCAAGAGAGAAGTCCGGTTGTGGACTCGTCGTAATCTTCAAGCAAGCTTCAACGAACGAACGAAGGACATCGGGATCTCCAAAAGCGTTGTTTGTATTTTCTTTTACATTCAAATTTTGTTGTAAAAGAATTTTCATTCCTAGTTGTAAGGGTTGGGTGCAACCCGCTGAGGTGGAGTTGTATCTCCATTGTTGGAAGGGTTCCTTCCGTAGTTAGGGGAGCGTTGCTCCTAGTGTGAGGATTGGATTTCAATCCGGTTGAAGAAGTGACCGAGTCGTCCCTTGGTGGGAGATAGGTCGAAGGGGGAAAGTGAACGTACCCAAATCGGGGAACCACTATAATTCTTTGTGTCTTTTTTGTGTTCTGTTTGCTTATTTGTGCAGGTTAGTTTAATTTCGCAAAAGACTGCAATACACCTATTCCCCCCCCCCCCCCCATAGGTGGATTAGGTCGACACTAGATACTTTCAAGTGGTATCAGAGGGAGGTTACTCATCAATAAGGTTAACACCTTGAGTAACATCCTGTGTCTAGTGTCAAGAAGAAAGAAGATCTCAGGAATGGACGGACTCAAGTATTCAGGAAAGATTCCAGTATGCACCAAGCTGAATTTTCCCATCTGGAAGGAAAGGATCAGGTTCTACATGGAAGCAGTCGATCCCCGACTCTTCATGATAGTGGAGGAGGGCCCTTATATCCCCACTAAGGCCTCCACCATTGATCCGACCAAGATGGTGTCCAAGAAGCTCTCCGAAATGGATAAGGATGAGATGGTGCTTGTCGGACTAGACAAGAAAGCTCAAAACATCTTAGTAAGCGTCGTCGATGATTCCATGATGCAAAATTTCAGCAACTGCAGGACTGCCAAGGACATATGGCATTGCCTGATCATTCTGATGGAAGGCACAGATGAAGTAAAGGATGATCGAAGATCCCTTCTGAACCAGAAGTATGAGGCCTTCAGGCAAGGTCCCAAGGAAGAAATCGGAGTGACTTTCGAGAACTTCCTGAAGATCGTCAATGCCCTGAAGGGTTATGGCAGAGTGTTCACCGATGGTGAACTAAATGACAAATTCCTTAGATCCCTTACTAAGGAATGGGACACCAAAATCTGTGCCATCAGAGAATTTGGCAAGCTGGCAGAAACTGATCCCCAGATTCTGTTTGGAAAGCTAATGTCCTACGAGCTTCAGTTGAACACCAGAAAAGCTGAAGAAGAAGCCGATAAGGCCGCAGCCAAAGAAAAGACTGTGGCCCTGAAAGCTAATCACTCAAGGAAAGGCAAGGGTGCAACCTCGTCCCGCTCTTGGAGAAAGGCTGAGGAAGAAGACTCTGAGCCATGCTCATCCGGCTCAGAGCTATCTGAGGAAGAATTCTCCTTCATTCACTCGAGAGTTCAAGAAGTTCCTCAAGTTGAGGAATCAGAGAAAAAAGGATGGCTCCTCCTCCAGACATCAGAAGAAAAATTACTCTTCTAACAGGTATGAGTCTAAACAGAACAAACATCGTTCTACTGACATTATCTGCTTTGCATGCAATAAGCCAGGTCACGTCATTGCTGACTGCCACCAAAGCAAGAGAGATAAGGGGAAAGGAGAGGAGCACAAGTCCTCTAGAGATAAGAAGAAGGAGAGGAGCTACATTGCTAAAAAGCCAAAGACAATGAGTGAATCTGACTCTTCAGACTCCAGTGATGATGAGGAAGCCTACTTCGGGCTAATGGGTCGCTCCGACTCAGATGGAGACTGTCCCCCATTTACTGGGAAGGTAAAAGATCGCACCCCCCCTCTGACTCTGACTCTGACTCTGACTCTGAGTCTCCTGAAGATGACCACGAGGACAGTCCATCTGCCCGTGAGGCTGAACTCCTCGAAAAGTATGAGCTTCTGCTCAATACTTTCGAAGAGTGCCGAAAGAGGTTGAGCGCTCAGAAAAAGAAAGTCAAATTCCTTAAGGCCGAGGGTGTGTCCCTAAGAGAAGAAATCACTGGTTTGATTTCTCTCCGACAGGAACACCTGGACCTGACTTCTGAGCACTCAGATTCTTTAAGGCTCTTTGACCAAAAACAGGAAGAAATCAACAAGCTGGAAGAACAGCTTGTGGAAGAGAGGAAGATTGCCAAAAGCTTCTCTATGCCCAAGACCGTTCTTCCTCTGGTTGATAAATTCTCTGCTCAGGCTAAGGGGGCTGGCTTAGGGCATGTGATTGTGCCTGGTAAATCATCCAGGAGAAACAGAAATCGGAGGAAAAATAAGGCTACTAAGAAGGCCTCTGCTGCAGAAAAGGGAAAGGCCCCACTCGGTCCTGTTTCATTCAGAAAGCCTAGCTTTCCTTGGAATGAGCAGGACTTTGAGTCAACCTATGGCCACTTCTTCCGGCCCTCGGTTGAGAAGCCCAAGAGCCAGTATGATGGTTGGACCTTCCCCCGCAACTACGGTGAGAGTGTCTTCAAGGCACCTTATGAGGAAATCCAAGTGGAGAATTATGGCCACTTCTCTAACGGCCATAATAGGAAGCAGGCACCAAAGGTCAAGCCTGTTATACTGAAGGAACAGGAAGTGAAGAAGTCGTATGACTGCTGTCATCATGATGCATCCACCTCCAGATCCAAGGCCCGGCTGGACCCACCGTTCCAAGGGTGCAGGAGCCTAGGAAACGGTACAACAGGTTTGACTGTTGGTGCTGTAGCAAAATTGGTCACTTTGTCGTGGATTGTTGGTTTAATCCAAGATACAATGAGACTCCTTTTGTTAGCAATGCGAGGCCGACCACTCGTAGGGTTAACCAACCGAGGGGGAGTGTGCTAACAAGGAATCTAGGACCCAAGTTCGATTGGGTTCCTAAGGGAAACTAATTCTGTTTTGCAGGTATGTCCAAAGGCCACCAAAACGCCAATCTGGTACTTGGACAGTGGATGTTCCCGGCATATGACCGGGACAAGAAGCCTGTTGTGTGATTACTCCCCAGTCGAAAATGGACCCAAAGTCATCTTTAGAGGATCAGATCGAGGAGTCACCAAGGGTTATGGTATGATTTCCAACGGTGTATTCTCTATCACAGACGTGGTCTATGTTGAAGGGTTAAACCATAACCTGATCAGTGTAAGCCAGTTGTGTGATAAAGGATACGACGTTAAGTTCTGCAAGGAAAAGTGTTTGATAATATCGTGTGCCTCTTCGTATACGGTATTAACTGGCATTAGGAGCAGAAATATCTTTTGCTTAGATTTTCTTAGCTTAGACTCTTCTACGCCCGTTTGCCTAGTAGCAAAAGACAGTGCATCTCTCTGTGAACAATGGCACAAGAGATTGGCGCATATTAATTTCAAAACTATTAGTATGTTGTTTTCTAAGAATTTAGTAAGGGATGCCCCTACTATTAAGTGCATCAAAGATAGCCATTGTCCTGCATGTCAGAAGGGCAAACAGACTCAGGCTACCTTTAAGGGCATTGCTGACAAAGACTCTTCCAGATGTCTTTATCTTCTGCACAACTTGTTCGGTCCAGTGCAAGTTCATAGCTTAGGAGGCAAATCTTATACGCTAGTGATTGTTGATGATCACTCTCGGTTTATGTGGGTGTTCTTCTTGAAACGAAAGTCAGATACGTTTGACATCTTCACTAATTTTATCAGGCAAATTCAGAACGAACTTAACTGCTCCGTAATCAAAATCAGAAGTAAACATGGAACAGAATTCGAGTCTGGAGCTATGACAGAATTCTGTGAAGAACATGGTATCTTTCATGAGTTTTCCTCCCCGTGTACTCCTCAGCAAAACGGAGTTACGGAGAGGAGGAATAGAACGCTCATTGAGGCATGTACGACAATGTTGAATGACGCTTCTCTCCCAGAGTACTTCTGGGCAGAGGCTGTCAATACAGCCTGTCACGTGCAAAACCGAGCCTTGATCAACAAGAATCATCGTAAGACGCCTTATGAGCTATTGAAAGGCAGGAAACCGACCATGTCCTATCTAAGGATTTTTGGCTGCAGATGCTATGTACTCAATAATGGGAAGTACCCACGTACTAAATTCGGAAGAAAAATGCTTCGAAGGCATCTTCATGGGCTATAGTAGTCATAGTCGGGCATATAGTGTTTTCAATAAGAAAACCCTAGTGCTAGAGGAGTCCATTAATGTTGTATTTGATGAATGAAGCTTGCTTCATAGCAATTCTTCCAGTGGCATTCTTGAAGATGCAGGTGCAAGGCTTGAACAGCCAAGTCTAGATGAGACTGCTAAAGATGAAACTCCCAAGTACGTCAAGGTCTCCACCTCAACGCCACCTGGAGAAGATGACGGTCAGGATGGAGAAATTCTCCCAGAAGAGGGAGGAGCCCAAGAAGTTGTTGGAGCTCCAGATGCCAGACTCTTAGAGCTCAGATACGTGATGGATCACCCAAGGGATCAGATCATAGGAGATCCTCGGGACGGTGTCAGAACTCGCAGAGGTACAATTAACGAGATTCTGCACCTAAGTTTTCTGTCACAGGTTGAGCCAAAGAAGTTCGACGAAGCGAACAAAGACGCGTCATGGATATTGGCAATGCAAGATGAACTGCATCAATTCGAACGATGCAACGTCTGAACGCTAGTTCCCAGACCAAAGAAACAGAATGTGATCGGCACTAAGTAGATCTTCAGAAACAGACTGGATGAACACGGGGTCATCATCAAGAACAAGGCCAGACTGGTGGCTCAAGATTACAGACAAGAGGAGGGGATTGACTTCGACCAAACCTTTGCACCAGTTGCAAGGCTCGAAGCGATCAGATTGTTCATGGCGTATGCCTCTCACAAAGGATTCACTGTCTATCAGATGGACGTGAAATCAGTTTTTCTCAATGGAAATTTAAAAGAGAAAGTATATGTCGTGCAACCCCCAGGTTTTGTTAATCCAACATTCCCTAATCATGTGTACTTTCTTAATAAAGCATTATATGGCTTAAAACAAGCTCCTCGAGCTTGGTATGAGACTCTGTCTAGTTTTCTTCTTGAGAACAAGTTCTCGAGAGGAAAAATAGATAAGACATTGTTTCTTAGGGAAGTCAAAGGCAAGATTTTGCTGGTGCAAATCTATGGCGATGACATAATCTTCGGCTCAACGGACAACAATCTTTGCAAGAAATTTTCTAAATTTATGCAAGGAAAGTTTGAAATGAGCAGCATGGGAGAGCTAAAGTATTTCTTGGGACTTCAAGTGAAACAGTCTGAGGATGGAATTTTCATTTCTCAGACGAAGATCACAAATGAACTCCTCAAGAAAATCGGAATGGAGAGCGCAACCTCTATGAGAACTCCAATGGGATCCACTGTGTCTCTGGACAAGGATGAGAAAGGGAAACCTTTTGATGAAACCAAATACAGAAGCATAATTGGATCTCTGCTCTACCTTACTGCTAGTAGACCGGATATTATGTTTTCCACATGCGTTTGTGCCAGATATCAGGTGAACACTAAGGAATCTCATTATGTCGCTGCAAAGCGGATTCTTAGATACCTTAAGGGTACACCAAATCTTGGCTTGTGGTACCCAAGAAACAATGATGTCGAGCTGATAGGCTTTTCAAATGCTGACTTTGCAGGAAGCAGGGATGATAGGAAAAGCACTTCCGGGACGTGCCAATTCCTAGGAAGAAGGCTTATATCGTGGAACAATAAAAAGCAGAACTGTGTCGCAACCTCTACGGCTGAATCTGAGTGCATCTCAGCAGGCAGTTGTTGCGCACAACTTCTATGAATCAGAAATCAACTCGAAGATTATGACTTGTAGTTCAGAGAAATTCCTATGTATTGCAATTCCTCGAGCGCAATTGCAATTGCGAACAATCCAGTGTCGCACAGCCGAACAAAGCATATTGAAGTGCGCTACCACTTCATTCGGGAGCATGTGAAAAACAAAGATATATCTCTCTGCTATGTCCCCACGGATAAGCAGATTGCAGATATCTTCACAAAGCCCCTAGACGAGGCCAAGTTCAGTCTCTTCAAAACTGAACTCGGCATGCTGAACTATGAAGATTGAAGACTGAAGGGCTCAAAGCTCTTGGATCAAGGGGAAGCATCTGCTAGGAACTCAAGATCGAGCACGGATGCAAGAACTGAGGGGGAGCATTTTGCTCCAAGTGAAGTCCCAGATTTGCAAAAGCCGAAAAGGGGGAGATTACCCTCTCGGCCAAGACTATAAGGTGGCTGCCAATGCTAAGTAGGTCACAAAGGATATGTTGCTCTCAGGAAAATGTTAATGAATTTCACTCTCAACTGAACTTTCAGTTTATGATTTTCATTTCCATCTGATCTATTCACCTTAGCTTGTAGGGTTTAGGCTTCTTCAAATAGGGGGAGATTGTTGGGTATTGCATCCACAATAGACCTGATTTGAAGAAGCTCCTGAACAAGCTAAGGTGAATTGAAAATGTATTTGACAATTCTATCAAGTTGTGCTTGCAGCTATTCCATGCTAAGTACACGCCAATGTCAGGATGCAGTGGGTCAATATACACGGGTCTGCGCAACGTAATCCCTCGTTGCATAAGTCAGTGTGTTGATTCACGTGTGCTCTCTCTATTGGAGTGTACTTATTTTCAAGTACAGGGTCAAGGTAGATCAAGAGCAGAAGGAGCAAAGATGGGTCAAATACCAAGTCATCAAAAGAAGAAAGAGAGAAAACTCTTCTAAGTCAAAATCGACGGGAATCGCTAAGTGATTCCCGCCGACTTCGACGGGAATCGCTAGTGATTCTCGCCGATTCGACGAGAATCGGTTAGCATCTCTCGCCGGCTTCTTCCGGCTGACAGATGTCAAACAGGGATTCTGCCAAGGCAGAATCGACGGGAGTCGTGAGTGATTCCCGCCGACATCGACGGGAATCACCAACGATTCCTGCCGATTTTGCCTTAGGCAAATTTCCTCCGTTCGCTGGACCGAACCAACTTGTCGTGCGCTGTTTCGGCCGGGGCTAGGCTTCTCCTTGTGGGTCCCACAACGGTTTTTAGGGTTGGCTTCTGGTATATATATGCACGTATTTTGAACCTCCATACACAGTGATTCACGAAAACACGAAAGAGGCCGAACGTGACCTAGCGCATCGCGGAAGCCGCCGATCACCTGTAGCCGTTCGCAAGTTCGTCGCCGCCGTTGATCTCAGTGCTTCTCTGATCTTCCGACGACAGTACCGAGGCAAGCAGAGCGTCTCACGTATCTCTCGTGAGATCTCTTGTCTTCCAATTCGTAGAACGAGACTTGTTCTTCATTCCGAATCGGTTGAGACGATTGATCCGACTGAGATCGTTTGTAGACCTAGCTTGCTTCGTCAAGAAGTTTGGATCTACAAAGCATCGCCGCCGCATTTACTTGCCTCGCCGCCGATCTTAACAAGATTCTTTCCAAGAGAGAAGTCCGGTTGTGGACTCGTCGTAATCTTCAAGCAAGCTTCAACGAACGAAGAAGGACATCGGGATCTCCAAAAGCATTGTTTGTATTTTCTTATACATTCAAATTTTGTTGTAAAGGAATTTTCATTCCTAGTTGTAAGGGTTGGGTGCAACCAGCTGAGGTGGAGTTGTATCTCCATTGTTGGAAGGGTTCCTTCCGTAGTTAGGGGAGCGTTGCTCCTAGTGTGAGGATTGGATTTCAATCCGGTTGAAGAAGTGACCGAGTCGTCCCTTGGTGGGAGATAGGTCGAAGGGGGAAAGTGGGCGTACACAAATCGGGGAACAACTATAATTCTTTGTGTTTTCTGTGTTCTGTTTGCTTATTTGTGCAGGTTAGTTTAATTTCGCAAAAGACTGCAATACACCTATCCCCCCCCCCCATAGGTGGATTAGGTCGACACTAGATACTTTCAATCATGTTGTGCAACCATTAGAGAGGATCCACCTACAGCAAAAGCCGGCAGAGCTAGAAAAGACAGAGGAGTTGTGACTAGAGGACTGGCGGCTAAAAGAAGGTAGCAGCGAGCTCCAACAACGGGAAGCAACTTAATGCGTCAAGCGAGATGAAGCAAGCAGCAAACGACAGACATTAGGAGCAGGCCAGCAGCAGCAAGACTTGAGGCTAGGCAAGCGGCAATCAGCAAACAGGAGCAAGGCCAGCAGCGGCAAGAAAGAAACGGCTAGAATCTGCGACAAGATGATGCAGCTAGAATCTACGACAAGAATCTGAGGCTATAATCTGCGACCAGATACTGCAGCTAGAATTTGCGGCTAGAATCTGAGACTATAATCTGCGGAGAGGAATTGCGAGAAGGAGGTAGCAGGTGCAGCAAGGAGGCAGCAACTAGAGGACAGAGTGGGTTGTGACAAAGTTAGCAGAATAAGAGGCAGGGGGAGCAATCAGCGGCCAGGAAGAAGAATAGTCGTGATCAAAAGCAAGAGGACAGGGACAGTGGCCTGGAAAGTAGCAGCAGCTAGGTGAGCAACTACTGCAGTGTTGTGAGCAAGGAGACAAGCCGCACGAGCTTGGTACTGGAGAGAACTGCTGAGAAGAGGCGATAAGAGCTGGCAGAGGAGAGAACGACTTCAGATCCAGCGGAAGGCACACACAGGTCGCGCGATAAGAGATAGCGAGGTTGCACAAACCGCGACAAGACAAACCAGATCTCAGAGAGAGCAAAACAGCGGGGCCCAGCATCGAGGAGGAGAAATGTTATAAAAGGAGGAGGGGGAGAAAAGGGAAGAAGCTGTAGAGGGGAGAAGGTTGTGGATAAGCCCACAGTAACCGCAGAGAAAGGGAGCAATAGGAACCGCTGGGCAGGAAAGCAGGGGTGCGGTTAGAGACTTTCTAACCGCCTAGAGATCGCCCGCAAGCAAGCGCAGGACTTAGAATATGCCTAGATTGTTCGTTTTGATACCATGTAAAAGAACACAACTGTAGAACAATATAGGATGGAGAAATAAATTTCCAATCTATTCCATATATGTAAAAGTACTCAATATACAAATATGAGTACAAATATATAGGAGGAAGAGGAGAGAATGTCTCATTCAAGATGTGGGACTAAACTTCCTAGCTAAGAGACTAAATGGGCCTTCACCAATGGGCCTTTACATATTTTCTTTAGCACTCCCACGCAAGCTGGAGTGTACAAATCGTAGGCACCAAGCTTGTACAAGAAATGATAGCACAAAGGTCGTGGTAAGGCCTTGCTGAGGATGTTAGCAACTTGCTCACTAGCGAGAACATGCATTAACTCTATCTTTTTTAATTGAACCTTCTCTCGAATGAAATGACAATTAACTTCAATGTGTTTCATCCGTTCATGGAAAATAGGATTCTTGGCAATGTGTATGGCAGCTTGACTGTCGCAAAATAGAATGGTCGGTGAAGAAAGCTTGACTCCTAAATCATCAAGCTCAAGCCATGTAAGCTCAGCCACAACCGTTGTAATTGAACGATACTCGGCCTCAGCAGATGAGCAAGCAACAACAGACTGTTTCTTGTTGTGCCATGTAATGAGATGTCCTCCAAAATAAGTGCAGTATCCGCTTGTGGAATGACGATCATCCAAAGATCCTACATAATCAGCGACAGAATATGCACTCTGAGATAAGGGAGATAAACAGGGCTTGTATACAAGTCATTGTCCATGAGCAGTATTCAAGTATCGAACAATGCGTTCAACTACCTGGAGATGAGAGATAAGTGGCTCATGCATGAATTGATTGACAACTCCAACAGCAAATGATATATCAAGTCTAGTAACAGTAAGATATATCAGCTTTCGCACAAATCGACGATAATACTCTGGGTTCGGAAGGAGCAAATCAGAGTCTGAGGCATGAGCGCAGAGCTTGTGATTGATATCCATGAGAGTGTCGGTAGACTTGCATACAGAGTAGTCTGCATCATGAAGTCAAGACAGTACTTTCTTTGAGATAACACAAGCCTATCAGGTCTCCGAGCCATCTCGAGACCAAGAAAATTTTGAAGGTTTCTCAAGTCCTTTGTTTAAAACACAATAGTCAGATGTTGTTTGATCATATGTATTCCTGTCAGATCGTCTCCCGTATTCAAAATATCATCAAAATATACCAAGAGAATCACTGTGCATGTTGGATGATGATGAGTGAATAAATAGAAATCGGCTGAACTCAGAGTGAAGACAACAGCACTAACGGTCTGACTATATTTTTCAAACAACTGCCCAAGGAGACTGTTTGAGACCATAAAGTGACTTCTTCAAACAACAGACAAGAGACTCTCATGTGGTCTCAAACCCGAGAGGTTGTATATAAACGATCTCCTGTAAATCGTCATTAAGAAAAGCATTTTTGACATCCAATTGATGCAACAGCCAGTGTCGATGAAAAATGAGGGAGATCAAAACACGAACAATATTGAGTTTAGTGACTGGAGAAAAAGTATCATCATAATCTAAACCTTGTTGAGAAAAACCGCGAGCTACTAGATGAGCTTTCAAACGTTGAACCGTCTCATCTGGACCATGTTTGATGGCAAACACCTATTTACAACCACGCAAGTCTGTCCAAGTGGAAGATGGACAAGATCCAAAGTGTGGTTTGCCCAAATAGAAGACATTTCCTTGTCCATAACCGTCTGCCACCCCGGATGTTGGAGAGCCTCATGCACAGAATTAGGGGTGGTAATAGAGGATAAAGAAAGAGCAATTTGTCGGAGTTCCGGATAGAGGCGGTGTAAGAAGACATAATTCTCCATCGGGTGAAAAGTAGAAACAGTTGTCGGAACTGCAGGCTACAAACTATCATTAGAGGAGGGCATCTCTCATAGGATAATAGACGAAGGAGGACGACGAGTATACACACGATTGAGAGGTGGTTTGGGTGGGATTGGTGTGGGAAGGAGAGGTGGGGTTGGTGGGATTGGCATGAGAAGGAGAGGTGGAAGGTGTGAAGTAACAGGGACAACAGGCTGCGGAAGGAGTGACGGAAGTGGAGAATCAGCTGGTTGAGAATGATAGGGCTGATATTCGAGAAAGGTGACATCAGCAGAAGTAACAATCTTGCGATCCTTAAGGTAAGAAACAAACATAGCCCTTCTGAGTACGGGAGTAACCAACAAACATATATTTAGTGGCACGTGGAGCAAGCTTGTCAATGGACGGACCAAGATTATGAACATAGTACATACAGCCAAACACTCGAGGGGTGACTGAAAAAGGAGGTGTAGAGAGAAAAAAAGGTTGAAGGGAACTGCAAAGTTGAGAATAGAAGAAGGCATGCGGTTAATAAGAGAACAGACGGTAGAGACCGCGAAATTCCAATATTGTTTGGGAACATTCATTTGAAAAATAAGAGAGCGGGTGACCTCAAAGAGGTGGCGATTCTTGCATTCAGCAACGCCATTTTGTTGGGGGGTATAGCCACACGAGGTTTGATGGATGATCCCAAACTCAGTGCACAGGTTTGCAAACGCATGACTAGTGTATTCACGAGCATTGTCGGTACGGAGATTTTTAATTGTAGTAGAGAACTGGTTGCGAATTTCAATGATAAAGGCACGAAATACACTAGGCAGTTCAGAGCGGTATTGAAGGAGATACAGTCATGTCACCCGAGAGTAATCATCAACAAATGTAACAAAGTAATGATATCCAAAAACACTAGCGATGTTGTAGGGTACGCAAATATCAGAGTGAACGAGATCAAAGGGAGCAGGGCTCCGAGTAGGATGGGGTGAGAACGTAGACCGATGATGTTTTTCATAGATACAAGACTCACAAGTGAAATCATGGAGGGAAACATCGGGAAGAGCTTTTCAGAGTATGTTGAGAGGAGCGTGTCCAAGACACCGGTGTCAGTCAACAGAGCTAATAGAGAAGAAAATCGTTGGGGGAGGGGTCGAAGATGTAGAGACCATTCGATAGATGTCATTTGCCAATGATAGTATGCGTCTTGCGATACTGCACAATACAAGAGATGGAAAAGAATGTTACGTGGCAATCAAGGTCTTGAGTGAGACGACTAATAGAGAGAAGGTTGAAAGGAAAGTCCAGAACATGAACTGAGTGAAGAGTGATGGAGAGAGTAAGGTTGAGGTCGGCTAAGCGGCTAAGCCAGAGACAGGAATGGTGTCCCCACTTGTAACAGTAATGAACTTGGGGTGCACAGAGTCTAAGTAGTGGGATGGTGTCCGTGAGGTAATGTGGTGGGAGGCCCCTGAATCCAAGATCCAGGGCGAACTATGGGCAAGACAGGAGAAAACGCCATCTGAAATTGACACAACAGAGCCCGGAGAATGGTCGATCATCCCTTGAAGTTGCTGGATTTGGATGCGCAAATCGTCAATGTCAGTTTGGATGTCGTGTGGAGGAGAATTGTACAGCCATTGGAGAGGAGCCAATCATATCTGAAGTTGGCAAAGGAAAATGAACGGCGGTTAGCGGCAACAGCAGCGGGTAAGAGGCAATAGCAGCGAGCAAGCAACTGCAGCAGCAAGATCTACGGTAAGAAAACAGAGCAGGAATCAAGGTAACTGCGGCCCGCAACACTAATCAGATGCGGATAGATGATCAGCCGGTCGGGTAGAGCGACGGCTAGACTAGATGGAATCTACGGAAAGAATGAGCGGTAAGATGGCATCGAGCAGAAGACTAGGAAGCAATTGTAGAGAGACAACCTTGTGGCATGGAAGCAGCAGATAGGACTTAGCGACAGGCGGAGACCATGCAGACGGCAAGGGCAGTCAGGCGGACATCATTAAGCAGATAGCTTTCAGACGGATAGCATTCAGTGGCAAGGGCAAACAATGCAACTGTAATCAGCGACCAGGGAAATCACTGCGGCTACCCCTGCGGGCAGGTAAAGGAGACGCGGCGGGAAGAGAACGGTGGCAGAAACAGCGGAGAAGTTGTAGCACAGCTGCGGCTAGAGCAGAGGAGTAGCGATTAGAAGCCACGAGTAGACACTGCAATCAGAGAAAGAGAGGAGACACGGGTAGAAGCCACAATCAGCCATTGCAAAATGGCGTCTGGTAGTCGGCAGACTGCACATGTGGCAAGGCAGAGAATGCAGCAGGAGACCAAACCACGCGACTAGGAGAGCACGGGAAGCAGCGACCAGCGCTGTAAAGATTGTCGGCGACCTGAGGTGTCGTTGCGGTCTAGATACAGGAGAGGCTTTGGCGGCCTGGGAGCAAGAACAAGCGGCGAGAAGACCATGAGCAAACAGCCATCACTGCTGCGGACAAGCGACCCAAGAGAGAGCAATGGCAGTCTGACAACCTGAGAGAAGGTGTGACTTGGCGGCCAGAGGGAAAGCAGTGTGGTTATGCAAGGAAGGTCGCAAGGAGCGGCATAGCAGAGATCGTAAAACCTTCCAGTGACAAGGTAGATCGCAAAGAAGAGTTCGCACAAACCGCGGAATGAAAGAGAAGGGTGCAGAGGAGAGACCAAGCCAAGAAGGGTTATAAAAGAGAGAGGAGGGAGGGAGTTGGGAAGGAAGTGGGGGAAGAGGGGTGAATGCCACGGGAGATAAAAGAAGCGTTAAAGCAAGGAGACCGCAACCTTGTGTGGATAGTAATATAAGAGCAAGGCCGGCGGTTAGCAAGAAAGGAGACCGCAGCCTTGTGCGGATAGCAAGAGGGAAGCAAGCCTAGCGGTTAAAAAGAGGCAAACCGCAAGGACAGTTTTCGACTCTGATGCCATGTAGAACAATACAGGATGGAGAAATAAATTTCCAATCTATTACATATATGTAAAACTACTCGATATACAAGTATGAGTACAAATATACAGGAGGAAGAGGAGAGAATGTCTCATTCAAGAGGTGGGACTAAACATCCTAGCTAAGAGACAAAATGGTTCTTCACTAATGGGCCTTTACATATTTTCTTCAACAACAACAATTGAGTGAAATAAAATAATTTTATTAATTTCTCTAAAATTGCTTCCATACATCCATCAGTATTTGTACACTTATACACTTATATAGGAATAGAGAGAGAAGTAGTCTCAATCTAAGATGTGGGAGTAAATCCTAAAGATAAAGTAGGCTCTAAATGGGCTTTATATTGGGTCATTACACATTTTTCCTTCAACGCAGGTAAACCTATTACCTATTGTAAGAAAACTATATTGTTTAGGCCATTTTGATGCTTGAAAATTTTAGATACTCCAATCCTCTAACTAAAATCCACTGAGGTACACAGTTATGGAGAGGAATATTATTAGTAAAGTTATGATTATGGTGAGCCCATTTGACGCAGGACAAATTTATAGGTGATCGAAAGCAAATACCATAACTCTAAATGCAACAAGTTCGTGATGAATGCAATAGACCTATGACAAAACCATAAAACGAAGATGATGCAATCCTCGTCGCATCCGAAAACGCATGACGCCTCCACGCACCATTATTTATTTCACGCAATTATTTATCTTTGTTCGTTTCCGTTGCAATTAATTATTTCATGTATTTTCCTTCCATGCACTCTTTATTAGTTTTGGCTTCTCGGTGTGACCGGCCGGTGAGACCCCCTTAATAAAAAGGTCCGGTAATTCGAATTGTTAGGACGTAGGAGGCAAGCTTAACTTATTTAAGGAAAACATAAAATTAAGGAAATCAGAATAAGCCACAATTTAGCCGGACAATTAATTTCTTGGCATATAATAGCTATTGAAAATGGCAAGTAATAATCCCAAATGCACATGTTGTAATCATTCCTGCTAATCAAAATATTATATCTTTCCAAAAAAATTCTCCAATGGGCTATCAAAAAGAGCCCGTCCGAGAGAAGTAGCACCGGAAAATTAAGAGAAGAAACGACTCAAATCGTTCTTCTTCTCTGTTGTTGGCCCGTCTTCGCGCCTCCTCCCTAGTTTCAGATCTACCACTACCGCCAGATCAATCCTCCTCCTCCATCGAAGTTCCAGCAACCGGCGACGCCGACCGGCTTCGTCGCCGTGCGAGCCGCCCGATAACGACGCCCCCCCCCCCCCCCCCCCCCCCGCTCGCCTCTGTCGGCTACGCCACGGCCCAGGCGAACCCTGTCAAGGTCTTCTCCGTTGATCGGCGTCGACAACGTCGCCACTCCGTCGATCGGCGGTTCAAACTGTGCCTTCCTGTGCCTTCGCAAAATTGGACGGAGCCCGGAACTCTATTTTATTAGGTCGTCGACTACAACAAGTTTCCGACCCAATTGTTTGACTACAGCAGGCCTTATTCTCCCACCGCAGGATTTGGAAGGGTCACTTCTAGCTTGGGTAACATTCACTTGACCAGCGTTTTCAAAATATCAACTTAGTTTTATGCATCTCAATTAAATATTGCTAAGCTTGCCTCAAACGTTCAAATCATTCCTATTACCGTTATTCATAAGTTGTTGATGTGTGTTTGCTCGTGATTGTATAAGTCTCGCAGAATATTCAATTCGAAAGCGCTCAAGAGATCCGACTCTAACGAGATTCAACAATTTTATTAACGTTCATTACGATGAGCATAATTTCGCGCGCAAAACTTGATTTGGCCAACTAGGCTCACCGCTCAAGATTAAATCCATTTTTTATATAATATTTTGAGTAAAATATTTAATGTTCAAAACCTATAGTATTTGGAGTGAAAAAATTAATTTTCAAAACCTACAATTTTTAAAACTCGGCTCACTGCTCAAGAAAATTATTTAATTTCAAAACCCCACCCCAGTTTACATCAGTTTGGTATCAGAGGGTTTCGATTCATTTCTACCGTGGATCGGTCGATCCGGCGAATTTAATTTTTTTTTTATATAAAAAAATAAGAGGAATTTGCTTTTCTTAAATAATTTTTTTCACCCACTCGGGAAAGCTCTCTCAAAACAATTAAAATTTTATTTAAATCTATTTTCAAATTTTTTGATGAAAAAACAAGTCGATCAGTTAGAAAACAGCGTAGGTGATCTGGCTCGACGCATGAGTGATTTAATGAAAACGGTCGAGACGCTCACCACCGGTATGGGTAGTGTCACACATATCATGAACAGACTACACAATTCGGTTAATAATATTGAAGGAACCTTGCATGTTAACCGAACGCCTGCCCTGTTGGTCGAAAACGGCCCTGACCATAGGCCTCGGGAACTTGCACACCCCGATCCGTAAGCACACAACGAACCACGACACCAACCCTGTTGGGTTGTGGGAATCAAGCTGTATGTGGGTGATTTTGAAGGGCGAATAGAGCCCGAGAGTTGCCTAGATTGGTGTGATAGGATGGATCATTATTTAGTTTGGAAGCAATTGCCGTCAGCTAGGCAAGTAGAGTACGCTGTCCTTAGGCTGAAGGGGTCTGCCTTAGTCTGGTGGGGACAATTAGAGCGCGCTAGATTCAACTTAGGGTTACCTCTCATCACCACCTGGAATGAATTTAGGGCCCGACTTAGGAAGCGCTACGTACCACATGACTATCTCCAAACTTTATATCGTAGATTCCATAATCTACGACAAGAAAAGTCAACGATAGATGAGTACACCAATGAGTTCCTTGTCCTAAAGTTAAGGCTAGATCTTCGTGAGGACGATGACATGACTGTATCTCGTTATCTTAATGGGTTACGCTACTCCATACGGGATCAGTTAGAGTTGCACGACTATCGCGATTTAGGGGAAGTCTCTAGTAGAGCTCGTAGAGTAGAATCACTACAGAAGCGCACATCCGAAGCTAGATCTACTGATAAATCCACCACGAGTGTCACCACGACCACTACTGCTAGGATTTCTGATTCCCCTCACCCACCCATCACTGTCGGGAACAAAGACCCGTCCACTAGCCACTCCAAGGGTAAGGAGATTATTGGGGCCAAGCCCAACACTGGAGTATTCTGATGCTTCAAGTGTATGGAGCCCGGGCACAAATCATCTGAGTGCCAGCGACGCCACTTCGTCGCTATCATCGACTCTACGGATGGACGTGAGCCTGAATATGGAGTCTACATTAATGAGTCTCACTCGGGACCCGAGCACGAGCACGAGCACACTAGCCACTCCAAGGGTAAGGAGATTATTGGGGCCAAGCCCAACACTGGAGTATTCTGATGCTTCAAGTGTATGGAGCCCGGGCACAAATCATCTGAGTGCCAGCGACGCCACTTCGTCGCTATCATCGACTCTACGGATGGACGTGAGCCTGAATATGGAGTCTACATTAATGAGTCTCACTCGGGACCCGAGCACGAGCACGAGCACGAGCCTGAGGATGTCATAGAAGTGGAAGGCGAACACGCCAAACACTTTGCGATATAGTTTGACCACCCCTTGTGAGCCGACTACTAAGGATGATCATAAGAGGCATGGTATTTTTCACACTACTGCACGCATCCAGGGGCAATTTTGTTCTATTATTATCGATAGCGGTAGCATAGAGAATTTTGTGTCTCAGCACATGGTCGATCTCTTGAGTATCGAAACGCACTCATTAGAACAACCCTACAGCTTAGCCGAAGTCAATAGTCATTTGACTATGCCCGTCACACATTACTGTCTAGTAGAGTTTTCTATTGGAAGAACGTACGCAGATAGAGTATTATGCCACGTCGCGGCTATGGACGTCTGTCACATCCTGCTAGGAAGATCTTGGCAGTACGATCGTCGTGTCATACACGACGGCACGAGGAACTCTCACTCCTTCGAGCACCAAGGGCACAAGATTGTTCTTTTACTCCAGAAGAACTGTCTTATTCCAAGAGCTCGCGAGAGGACCCCTACGAATCCTAGTTCACTTGTCGTAACCACATTACTACTCACTGTCCTCCCACACGAACCCCCATCCTATGAGGCAACTCGTGCCCCAAATGAGTGGCTCACCCCACATTTAACGACTCCCGTCGTACCACCTGATATTTCTTGGGTTTTGGGTACTATATCGGAATATCACTCACTCCGCACACGTCACTTGATCGATTTCATATTTAAAGAATACAATTTTATTTCACCTCACTATCATTTGGTTATCTTTATATTTGAGGAGTCAGATCAATATATTAAATATTTTATCTCATATTTATGGAACATGTTGTGTGGTCAACCAGGAACCAAACTCGAGCATAGTAGTGCTTATTATGCTCTAACTAATGGGCAGACTAAGGTCGTTGCAGATAGTATGAGGGGCCTTCTTAAGCATCTGACTGAGGCGAATATGAAGCAATGGGATTTTGTGCATCCACGAGCACAACACACATATAACAATTCTAATCATTCCCATAATGAATCTCCTTTCGAGATTATCTGGTTGCTTCTATTGCATCATCTTCATGACCGCCATCCCCTCCATTTCCATGAACGTATTTCATTTGATACGCAAGCTCAAGCTAATTATTTAAATGAGTTGCGTAAAATTATTACTGATAATTTGCAAACAACTTTTGAATGATACAAACTCACGGTCGGTTGTTATCGCCTAGAGTTGTAGTTTTCAAAGGAAGATTGAGTGTTTGTTTATTGCAGGCCGATTGATCCGTCCCAAACTGCAGCGCACAAAGAGCTATCTGCTGAGGCCCAGGACATTCCACCTGATTTAGCACCAGCAACGACGCCAATTCTACACATTACCAGTCTTTACGAGTTCTCGTCGGGGTCGAGCTCTGCCAACTCCGGGGGAATTGATGCAATCCTCGTCGCATCCGAAAACGTGTGACGCCTCCACACGCCATTATTTATTTCACACAATTATTTATCTTTGTTCGTTTCCATTGCAATTAATTATTTCATGTATTTTCCTTCCATGCACTCTTTATTAGTTTTGGCTTTATCGGTGTGACCGGCCGGTGAGACCCCCTTAATAAAAAGGTCCGGTAATTCGAATAGTTAAGACGTAGGAGGCAAGCTTAACTTATTTAAGGAAAACATAAAATTAAGGAAATCAGAATAAGCCACAATTTAGCTGGACAATTAATTTCTTGGCATATAATAGCTATTGAAAATGGCAAGTAATAATCCCAAATGCACAAGCTGTAATCATTCCTGCTAATCAAAATATTATATCTTTCCAAAAATAGTTGTCCAATGGGTTATTAAAAAGAACCCGTACGAGATAAGTGGCACCGGAAAATTAAGAGAAGAAACGACTCAAATCGTTCTTCTTCTCTGTTGCTGGCCCGCCTCCGCGCCTCCTCCTTAGTTTCAGATCTACCACTGCCGCCAGATCAATCCTCCTCCGCCATCGAAGTTCCAGCAACCGACGACACCGACCGGCTTCTTCTTCGTGCGAGCCGCCCGATAACGACCCCCCCCCCCCCCGCCCCGCTCGCCTCTGTCGGCTATGCCACGGACCAGGCAAACCCTGCCGAGGTCTTCTCCGTTGATCGGCGCCGACAACATCGCCACTCCATTGATCGGCGGTTCAAGCTATGCCTTCCTGTGTCTTCGCGAAATTGGACGGAGCCCGGAACTCTGTTTTACTAGGTTGTCGACTACAGCAAGTTTCCGACCCAATTGTTTGACTACAGCAGGCCTTATTCTCCCACCGTAGGATTTGGAAGGGTTACTTCTAGCTTGGGTAACATTCACTTGACCAGCATTTTCAAAATATCAACTTAGTTTTATGCATCTCAATTAAATATTGCTTGCCTCAAACGTTCAAATCATTCCTATTACCGTTATTCATAAGTTGTTGATGTGTGTTTGCTCGTGATTGTATAAGTCTCGCAGAATATTCAATTCGAAAGCACTCAAGAGATCCGACTCTAACGAGATTCAACGATTTTATTAACGTTCATTACGATGAGCATAATTTCGCGCGCATAACTTGATTTGGCCAACTAGGCTCGCTCAAGATTAAATCAATTTTTTTATATAATATTTTGAGTAAAATATTTAATGTTCAAAACCTATAGTATTTGGAGTGGAAAATTTAATTTTCAAAACCTACATCAGTTTACATCAGAAGATGCGGGAGAATGCAATCTGATGCGGAGCAGAGACGAGAACCAGCAGTGGAGGACGAGTTTTGGGCCCGTTCGGGGCTGATTGGTGAATTCCCATAAATGACGTGCCCGGATCGACAATCGGACTCCGCAGATGTGCCCGGATTCGGGTTGCGAATCGATTTGATATATTACTTCATTATTTTGCGTTGTATTTTGATGTATTTAAGTGGCCCCACCTCCGGCCAATCATAGTCGTCGATGGTGGGATGCCCTAATTCTCCTTTTATTATAAATAAATGGTTTGTGGGCTAATTTGAGGCATTGCAGAATTTGGTGAAAGGTTTTCCCGGATTCCCGCGATCCCGCCATGGTGCCGACTCCGTAGAACTCTAGGTGACGACTCTTAGGTTTGATATCTTCCTCCCCAAGTCTACCCCTAACCCTAGGCTCCTTCCCCTCTGAAACCCTCATTTGTAGCCCCTACAACCCCCCACCCCTAAAACAGCCAGTATAACTACTGTCCAGAAAATCTAATTTTCATTTCATGTTACTGTTTAAAAATGAAATTTACTGTTCAAATATAAAGTTTTCTTAACCCCCTTACAGTCGTCGGCTGCCTTGGTGGTTGCCGCCCCTCTACAGCAACTGCACCCTGCTGGGTGTGTTTTTCCTACACGCGATCAACACTATTCAGCACACAACCTGTCGGCCCTCTCGTTTCCGTCTTCCAGCGGGCCACCAAATTTCCCCCACCCTTAAGCCATCGCCAACTACCAAGCCAGTCAAAGTCCCCCTCCGGCCGCCCAATCAGGACCCCCTCCCAGCACTGCCGGCCACCACCTTGTTCCCCAACAGCCACCCCATCCTAACAGCCCCTCCAATCCAAGCCACCAGCCCCCTCCCCCTTTCACGTGGATCCACCAACCCTAACCCCTCCCCTTCCGGATAAGCCCAGATCTGGAATTTTTCAGCTCGGATCCGACCTCATATTGTTGGATCTACTCTCCCCCGCCCAGATCCCTGCCTGTGTGGTCGGATTTATCCATTTCAAACCTGATTCCACCAACCACCGTCGAGGGCAGCCATCTACGTTGTTTTCCACGGCACTGGTTCCACCTCACGTCATCGTACACACATCTCCGGCTCCGAATTGCTCAGTGCCTTGGTCAGCCCATTACTTGGTGAGTCTTCGTTGTACTGGATAATTATTTTCAGCAAATTTATATTGGATTGGATCTTATTCTCGTTTGGATATCTTGCATGGTAGTTGTTTGTTTTTAGATCATTGTTGTGATTTGCATGATTTTATTCGTCGCGCACTCTAGCTTTAGCCCTCCACGCGGAGGAAAGCATGGTGAATTCTTAAGAGAGACTTTTTCCTCCTTTCTCTCTGAACATTTTTCAATCCTTAGCAAGGAAGACAAAAATACAAGAAGTCTTCTATCCCTGATAATCAAGGAAGAACCTTAGCAAGGAAGACAAAAATACAAGAAGTCTTCTATCCTCAGAAGACAACATGAAAATTCTCCCTTCTCCTGATAATCAACTCTTTCTTCTTCAATAAAGATGCTAATGTTGCGCCTGCCTGAATCCATACTCTATGTTGAAAGGAGATATCTTTATAGAAACTTCACTTCAACCCAATATGTGTATAAAGAGTTCTAAGAATCCCTCATCATAGAATTCAGTGGTTCTAAGAGTCCCCTTACCAAAAGACTCAGTGGTTATTGGACACCTTATCAAAAGTCCTGGCTCTAAGAGTCTCCTTATCAAAAAATCAGTGATTATTGGATATCTTATTAAAGTCCTGGTTCTAAGAGTCTCCTTATCAAAAGACTCAGTAATTATTAGGCATCTTATCAAAATCTCGGTTTTAAGAGTCTCCATGGGCTCAACACTAGTGTAGTGGATTCCTGCTGAGGCAGAAAAGTGGATGTACCCGACATTGGTGGAACAAATATAAAATTTAGTTTTGTTTGTGTTGTGTATTTTTTTTCTTTATCTTTTACATGTGCAGTTCATTACTACTGATTGTTGCTATTAGATTGAGGTTGTGATATAAACTTAATTGTTGTGTGGATCTATGAAAACAAAGAGACTATTCTCTTAAATTTTAAATACCATCCCCCCCCCTCCTCTAAAGTACTTCTCAAGAGATTATCTTCTCTTTCAATTGGTATCAGAGGGAGTTTGATTAGAAAAAGACTAACACCTTGATCAACAAGATACCTGAGAACTTAATCTCTTGAGAAAAAGTCTATATCACAAACATGAACACATCACAAAGCAGAGATTATGCAAGTAGACCTCCTGTTTGCAATTCAAGTAAATTTTCTTTATGGAAATTTAGAATTAAGTTGTATATGAACTTCATTGATGGGGACATTCTTGACTTTATGGTGACAGATCTTGTGATCCCATCAAGGTTGGACTCTAATGAAAAGTTAGTATCAAACCCTAAGGTTGAATGGATAGAAGGCGGCAAGACTGCAAGAGCTAACAATGCCAAGCACATGAATATATCGGTCAGTACAATGTCAGATGACATTTTCTAGAAAGTTGTAGATTGCCAATCTGCCAAAGCAATATGGGACTCCCTCATAAGAATGATAGAGGGATCTTTTGATGAAAGAAGAGATAAGAGATCCTCTTATTTCTCAATATGAGATTTTCAAGAAAAGAGATGAAGAAAGCATAGCTGATATGTACGGTTAAATTATTCAAGAGAGGGGCCCATATTTATAGGGGAAAAATACATGGAACTCAAAAATAAAACCGATACGGTCTAATTATAACCCATATGGTCTAACACTCCCCCAAGTTGGGTATGTTATATTTCTCATACCCAAATTGTCAATACAAGCACACAAAAAATTTCTCACAAGACTCTTAGTTATGATATCAGCTAATTGTCCCTCTGAGGGAATAAACGGTATGCAGATAATCTTCTTTTCAATTTTCTCCTTAATGAAATGTCTGTCCACCTCGATATGCTTGGTGCGGTCATGCTGGACGGGTTGTTTGTAATGTTGATTGTTGTCTTGTCGTCACAGTACAATCGGATAGGACAAGACTCATTCAAACTCAGGTCACACATCAAGGAGCATATCCATAATCCTACATATATGTCAAGCGTCATTGCTCTAAACTCAGCTTCAGCGCTGGACCTCGAGCCGACAGATTGTTTTTTATTTCTCCAAGTGACTAAGTTTCCACCAACGAATGAGCAATACCCTGATGTAGATCGTCTGTCTTCAGCAGACCAAGCCCAGACGGCATCGGTAAAAACTTCAATCTTCAAGTCTGTATTGGGAGTGAAAAGGATCCCCCTTCCCGGTGAGGTCTTAAGATATCTCAAGATTCGATGAAAAGCATTCAGATGTCTCGTCTTTGGGGCATGCATATACTGACTAACGACACCAACTGCATAAGCTATGTCGGGTCGTGAGTGGGAGAAGTAGATTAATCTTCCAACCAGGTGTTGATAGCCAGCCACGTCTTCAACAGGATCACCATCATCTCTTCCAAGATTATAATACACCTCCATAGGTGTATTGGCAGGTCTACAACCACTCATACCAGATTGTTCCAACAAATCAAGGGTGTAATTTCTCTGGGAGATAAAGATACATTATTTAGATCATGCTACCTCAATTCTCAAGAAATACTTTAGTTTTCCCAGATCTTTTACTTGAAATTTCCTTGCCAAATTTGACTTCAAAGCCTTTACTTCTTCGACATCATCTCTTGTTATGACGATATCATCAACATAGACAATGAGAGCAGTCATTAGATTTGTTCTTCGTTTAATAAACAAAGTATGATCAGCATGACGTTTGTATCCAAAGGAAATCATAACCTTGTGGAATCGACCAAACCAAGCCCTCGGAGATTGCTTCAACCCGTAAAGTCCCTTTTTTAAACGACACATTTTTCCTTCAGATCTGGAAGGAGAAAAACCTAGAGGTATAGACATATATACCTCTTCATTTAAATTTCCATAAAAGAATGCATTCTTCACGTCCAACTGGTTAAGTTCCCAACCCTTGCACGCAGGCCATGATAGCAAAACTTGTATGGAGTTCATTTTTGCGAAGGGAGTAAACGTGTCTTGATAATCAATTCCAAATGTTTGAGTATACCCCCTTGCAACCAACCACGCTTTGAATCGTTCAACCAAACCTTCAGAGTTTTGCTTTACGGAAAACACTCACTTACAACCGACAACCTTTTTTCCAGGAGGAAGATGTGTGATCTCAGGTACAACTCTTTTCCAAAGTATTCATTCCCTCAATCATCATCGCTTTCCATTGTTGTTGCCCAAGAGCCTCTTACCATGTGGATAGGATGGAGACAAAAGCTTGGGAGGAGATGAAAGCTTTGTAGGAAGAAGTTAAAGCCAGATGGGAAACATAACAAGATAGTGGATGTTGGGTGCAAGATCTGGTACCTTTTTGAAAGGCGATGGGAAGTTCAGAACAATTCGTTGACGGAGCTGACATTAGCGTAGGTGGATAGGATGAGCCTGTGTGATATATCTACTCCGTCTGGTGTACACCTGTAACTTCTTTTTTATGTAAGGAGACTCCTCCTGATTTGGAATCTCGGCAGTAGGTAAAGAATGTGAAGGATGAATCGGCAAGGGTAAAACAGGTAAGCTCACTTTACCCGTATATGTGTGCTCCCCCTGAAGTGAGGGCACGTAATAAGATTCAGATTCACGGAATGTGATATCCATCGTGACAAAAATCCTTTTAGTCGGGGGGATGATAACATTTTTACCCTTTCTGAGTTGGAGAATAGCCAATGAACACACATTTAAGAGCCCGAGGGTCTTGCTTGGACCGGCCCAGAGAGTGTATATGAGAGAAGCAGACACAACCAAAAGTTTTAGGTAGTAGAGAGGTCGGAGTCACCCCTAAGGTAGTAAGAGGGGTTTGGTGTCCCTGAACTGAAGAGGGCAAGCGATTTATGAGATAGGCAGCCGTGAGAACTGCATCCCCCTAGTGGTATTTTGGGAGATTCATAGTGAGGAGTAAGCAGCGAGCCACCTCTAAGAGGTGACGGTTCTTGCGTTCCGTAACTCCATTTTGAGATGGAGAGTGGACACACAAGGTTTGATGTAGAATGCCATGAACAGCAAGATAGTCCAGCAATGGAGCGTTGACATACTCCAGACCATTATCACTACGAAGGATTTTGATATGGGCAGAAAATTGAGTAGACACCATGACATGAAAATTTTGGAAGATAGAAAACACTTATTTTTACTTTTCATCAAATAAACTCACGTTGTACGGAAGAAACAATCAATAAATGTAACAAAACCAAAAACATCCATAAATAAAGGTAACGAAGCATGGCCCCCAAACATCATAATCAATAATATGAAAATGAGTTGTACTAGATAAAGCACATGATTAACAAGAGTACGATGATGTTTTGCAAAAACACAGATGTCACAAATAAAATTTTAAAAATGCAGATGAAAAAAAGGAAATAAACATTGCATGGTCGCAGCGGAAGGGTGTCCAAGACGACGATGCCAAGTAAGCAAGATGGAGGTCTGGGACGAGTAGAGAGTTTGCGGTGGAGGAGCCTCGGAAGTGGAGTCAAACACATAAAGGTCACCTTTCATGCTACCAGAGCCAATCACCTGCCCCGTCTTCAGATCCTGAAAAAACACAATAAAGGGAAAAAAGGTAACGAAGCATTGAAGAGAAGTAGTCAAATGACTAACAGAAAGTAGACTACGGGTGAACTTTGGAACATGAAGAACAGAGGATAAAGTAAGGAAAGAACGAGAAATGGAGCCCTTCCCAGCAATGGAAGAGAAGGACACATCAGCAATGCTCACTTTATCCCTGCCTGAAAGAGGGGAATAAGATACAAAACCTGAAGCAGAACAAGTCATGTGATCGGTGGCGCTTGAATCGATAATCCATTGAGTAGGATAAGTAGAAGCGGAGTTGGCACTCGAGGCACTAGTATGGGCAAGGTCAAATGATGGCATAGGGGCATCGGCGGGCTCAGTAGTAAGGTCGTGCATCAAACGACGAAGGACTTGCATATCTTCTGCTGAGAAGGAGGACGACTGAGAGGAACCACCATCAAAGGTCTCGATCAAGTGAGCAGAGTGAGGAGATCGTCCTGGAGTCCGACCGCGACCACCACGAGAAGTCGATCCACCTCGAGGAGGCAAGCCATGGAGAGTATAACAAGTATCCCTAGTATGATGAGGCTTGCCACAATAGTCACATGTGAGGTGATCCCGATCTATCGTCTTGGGCTTGAAATCATGAGTGCGACTGCCAAACTGGGGCTGATTAGCCACTAGCGCAGATCCCTCTAGAAGGATGGAGATGGTCCAGAACTATCAGCGATCAAACTCTTGTTGAACAATATTATAAACCTCGGGAAGTGAGGGAATAGGAACACGCTCCAAGATCTGGACTGTAATCTGATCAAAATCTGTGTGCAAGCCAAGGAGGAACTCAAATACCTGATTTCTATCTTCGTGATTCTTCTGCAAGAGTGCATCTACATTGCACACCATGACGAGAGAGTCAAAATGATCGTACTCCTGATAGAGCTGGATAAACTTAAGGTAATAGGTTGAAGGAGGATGATCCCCCTGACGGAGATTTCCGATCTTGTGGCAAAGCTGGAAGATTTGGGCCACATTTCCTTTGCGGGAATAGGTAGACTCAGCGCGTCTCCATATGTCTGCAGCTGTATCCAGAAAGAGATAATTTTGTGCAATTGATTCCTGCATGGAGTTGATAAGCCATGACATGACAAGCGAGTTTTTTGACTCTCATTTAGGCCAAGCAGTGGAAGTCGGTTCCGGATCTGTGGTGGCGTCATTGACGTAGTCAAAGAGATGTCGACTCTTCAGGGCAAAGGTAATAGAGCGAGACCAAGCCAAATAATTGGTGTCATCATGGAAGATTGTGCGAAGCTGCGAATAAAGGTGATCTTGACCAACCCGAGTAGATCCAGCAGGGGTCATGGGAGTACCGGAATCACTAATCTCCGACATGAAGAAAAAAAACAACCAAACCGCCAAGAAGATTAAATAGGATAGAGAAGAACACCCCGTCAAGGAGAAAACGGGCAAACAAGCGTCAATGGAAAATTAGAAATCATGATCCATGGCCATAAGAAAAAACTTAGATCAAAGATTTGGAGACATCCAACCGTTGGAACTGCACAAGACTTGAGAGGGAGGGTAAGGAGGACAAAGCAAAACTTTTACCAAAGTTTTAGGGCAATCAGACCGCCGGAGACCTGTCCGGGGAAGAATCAGGGCCGATCAGCCTACATCGTGTCGTGCGCCGATCGGCGCTAGAAAGAGGTCATGGGCCGTAGAGAGAGAGAGGAAGGGAGAGGAGCCAGGAGCGGCGTTGGAGAGAGGTCGGGAGCGGTGCGAGCGGGCGGGGAAGAAACAGCGACGGGAGCACGAACGGGGGTTGCGGAAAGCATAAATTAGAAAGGCTTTGATACCATGTTAAATTAGGGCGTCGTTATCATTATTCAAGAGAGGGACCCTATTTATAGGGAAACAATACATGGAACTAAAAAATATAACTGATGCGGTCTAATTATAACCCATATGGTCTAACATATACACCAAGTTTAGCATTATAGTAAGTGAACTAAAGAGCCTAGAAAAGGAGATCTCAATAACTGAGATCAATGATAAGATCCTTATGTTCTTTATAGAATAACAGGATTTGAGCTATAAGAGAGTTCAGATGTCAAAGAGAGATTACTAATAAGAATTGTCTGTGTAAGCTCAAACCTTAGAAGCTGTTGTGGAAAAAAGCTCCGCCTCTTCCAAGGATAAATCCACTGCCTTGAAGGGCAACAATGAAGAAACCTCGTTAGGTGAGGAAGAAGTTATGGGTCTTCTAGCAAGAAGATTCAAGATGTGGATCAAATCTGAAGGATCCAAAAGGAAGTAGAAAAGGCATACAAAGCCAAGGTATGACAAAACTACTGATAAAGATATAGTTTATTTTACTTATGAATTATGATAAAGAATACCACATTTCACTTGAATGCATTGAAAGCACTAATGAGAAGTCAAAGAAAGATCATAAAAACAAATATGATTCAAAGAAATACATAAAGAAAAAGGGAAGGTGATGCAGGGACAGGAGTCCACCTGCCCCGCCACCTTGGCATCACACCAAGGGGCCCACCTGGAGTCAGCACCAGGCAGCTTTATCAGGCCCGCGGGCCATACACCACAACCAGCTCTCCGCCACGGCATCAGCACCGCGCGGTAGGTTGTTGAGGCCAGGGCTCGATCCCCTGACCTCCTAGATAAGAGGCCCTCACGCAACCCAGGGGATCGAGCCCTGGCCTCAACAACCTACCACGCGGTGCTGATGCAGTGGCGGAGAGCTGGTTGGGGTGTATGGCCCGCGGGCCTGATAAAGTCGTCTGGTGCTGACTCCAGGTGGGCCCCTTGGTGGTGATGCCAAGGTGGCGGGGTCGGTGGACTCCGGTCCCGCATCTAGATAAGAGGTCCGCGGATCAGTTGGTGATGAGAGGTTGCGTGAGGGTCTCTTATCTAGGAGGTCAGGGGATCGAGCCCTGGCGTCAACAACCTACCGCGCGGTGCTGATGCCGTGGCGGAGAGCTGGTTGGGGTGTATGGCCCACGGGCCTGATAAAGCCGTCTGGTGCTGACTCCAGGTGGGCCCCTTGGTGTGATGCCAAGGTGGCGGGGCAGGTGGTGATGAGAGGTTGCGTGAGGGCCTCTTATCTAGGAGGTCAGGGGATCGAGCCCTGGCGTCAACAACCTACCGCGCGGTGCTGATGCCGTGGCGGAGAGCTGGTTGGGGTGTATGGCCCGCGGGCCTGATAAAGCCGTCTGGTGCTGACTCCAGGTGGGCCCCTTGGTGTGATGCCAAGGTGGCGGGGCAGGTGGTGATGAGAGGTTGCGTGAGGGCCTCTTATCTAGGAGGTCAGGGGATCGAGCCCTGGCGTCAACAACCTACCGCGCGGTGCTGATGCCGTGGCGGAGAGCTGGTTGGGGTGTATGGCCCGCGGGCCTGATAAAGCCGCCTGGTGCTGACTCCAGGTGGGCCCCTTGGTGTGATGCCAAGGTGGCGGGGCAGGTGGACTCCTGTCCCCGCATCAGA
This sequence comes from Platanthera zijinensis, assembly GCA_039513925.1. Classification (NCBI taxonomy): domain Eukaryota; kingdom Viridiplantae; phylum Streptophyta; class Magnoliopsida; order Asparagales; family Orchidaceae; genus Platanthera; species Platanthera zijinensis. The sequence goes on along the minus strand of CM077094.1, from coordinate 23,284,859 downwards.
AGGGGTTTCGTAGCTGAAACCTGGAGCAACTCTGAGGAGGACAAATCCTCAAGCTTAGATAATGAAGAAAAAGGCTTGGGGATGATGGCCTTGATGGCCTTAGAAGACTCTGATGGAGAACTCACTCAAAAGGATGAAGAGGTAACTCTATTAAATGAAATATATTTTACTTCAAATGAATTTAAACAATTCTTCAAGGAAATGTGTGTTCAACAAGAAATGACTGAGAAGGAGATTGTATCTCTTAAAGAAGATATTACTGCTCTAAACCAAGCAACATGTAAAGCTGGAAATTACGAACTAATGTGTGATAAAATCACCTTGAATAGAACAATAACATCCCTGAAGACGGAAAATGTTGATCTTCAGGAGGCTGTTAATAAAGCAAAAGTATTTGAGGATTGCCTTAATAGAGGAGGCAAGAAGACCGGGGATATAACTAATAATCTCAAAATGAGATTCAGACACTGGAGGTTGGATCCTAATGCCTTAACTGCTCAGGGTGCCTCTAGCATACCTATCTGGAAAAACCCAGGGAGCGCTAATAAATTAAAAGCCAAAACGCAAGTCTTCTTGGTGGAGACCAGTCCTGATCAGGTCGACGCAAAAGTGTCTGACCCCGCACCCGACCGGACCTCTACCGATCTTGAGCGAGCATATTTTTTGACAATTTTTGTGTGTGTGTGTGTGCATTTTGTTGTTTGGCATTTATGTATTTGAAATTTCAGTATGGAAATATATATATATATATATATATATATATATATATATATATATATAATGTTTTGTTGAACTTAAATATATATATAATACATATATATAGCGTTTTATTTGTTAAGACAATAGCCTGTTCAGCCTCACTGTTCGGCCAGAGGAAATTCCCGCTGGTTAGGGTTTTCACCCCCATGACTCCTCTTCCCGAAATTGGCGGCCACACGCAGCTAAAGCCGCACCCGGCGCTTCCTCCATTGGACTCTCCCCACGACGCTGGAATGGCGCGCCTCTTTTCCCCCATGTCAGCCATTTCACTCACGGTCGCAGCACCCCGACAGTTGCACCCCACCCTCAAGCTTTTGCCATGGCTGATCCTCCGCGAAGTTTATGGTTAAGGGGCAGTTATTGTTATTTCATTTTGCCCTATATAAAAGGATCTGTAATCAGTTGATGTTGTTGTTGATTATTGAAATTAATTATTGTTTGTTGATTCCCGTCGATTAAGACAATGAATAATGAAGTGAATGTTGTTGTAAGAATTTAGTTGGTAAATGATGAATGTAAGATTGATGCTGTGTTTTTTGCTTCCCGTTGTTGAAGTCCCGTAGGTGGTTGAAGTTGAAATGAGAGTGATTGCTGGTTCCCATTAGTTGTTTTGTTGTTGGTGAAATTTCTGTTGAGTGAAAGTTGAGAGTGTCGTGACCTTAGTGGTGGAGATTAGTGTGATTTAGGAATGGTAGTTCTGCCCCCTTGTGAGGGATTACTTTCTCTTGTTGCTTTTGAAATTACGTGGAGCCTCTTTGTGTGAACAGGAGTGAAGTTCAACTCATGTTTAGAGATTTTGCGGAGCCACTCTAGTGTGTGAGAGTGGGTGAATTTTAGGTTGTTTAGTTTGTGGCTTCCTTACATTGTTGAGTGTTTGAGGTTCCGTGAAACCACTTTCGTGTGAAAGTGAGTGAAATTTCTCCTTGGTGCCCGTGTGCGATAGCGGGTGACCTCGGAGCGGGAGATCGAAGGTAACGAGGAGTTTCTCGCGTGATCGTCATCAACTTCGAATACAGAAAGACGTTTCTTTTCGTGGGTAACTTGTTACTTTCTCCTCCTTTGTGTGTGTCTAAATATTTTTCTTGTAGGATAATTAGATTCATTATTTGATATTCGCCAGAATTTTGTCAGTGAACGCTACGTCAAAACTCCAAACGGAAACGTATTTGAAGTTCACGATTTCCGTTTTGCTACGACAAGGGGAACGGAACGAAAGTTGTGAACTCTCTTCCCCGGAATTCAGAATCGAACCATTATTTTAAGAAAATCCTTTTTTAACAAAAAATTGTTTTTTCTTGTTTTATAAAAAAACAAACGTTACTTAATTTCATAAAGTCTGCGCAATGCCCGCTAAAATTATTTTTGCAAAATTCATATTTCATTGCACGCATTTAGGGTTTTCTAGAAAAAACCGACAGGCGTGCAAACCCTGCGAGCCGTCCTGCATCAAATTGATATCAGAGCCAGTTTTGAAAATTTTCTAAGTTTCGGAATCCTCCCTGGCGTAGAATAGGGAACCCCATATAGCATTTTATTTTTCAGAAGAAAAAGAATTTAGCATAATCATACATCTGCATTTTACTTGTTTGTTTGCATGCATTTGGGTAGTAGTTAGTGAGTATGAGTTCACAACACCACAATTCACCACGTGAACACCCTAACGAGGTAAACTCAGAGATGCGTCGCGTTGAACATGGTCAACTAAGTCGGATAAACGAAGGGAATGAACCACCCCTGTGATTTCTACCTTTCTCCCACCAAATAGCGGCATTAACCAAGAGCTTCGATTTGATGCAAGAAGGATTTGAAAACCATAGTATTAGGATGAATAGTCTAGAAGTACCCCCTCGAGCGTCGATGTCACCTCCAATTCGAGATGAGCATTATGTTCGTTCACGACAAGAAGACCCAACACACTACGTAGAAAGACCTACATTTAGGACAATTGAAAGAGAAGGGATAGATACTACTCTAGAGGGGGGGTGAATAGAGTAATCAAAAATTGCACTTAGCAAAGTTGACTTTCTACTCAACTCCCTTGGAGTTAAATGCGGAATGAAAGTTATAGATATTTTAAGATTAAACCTTAAAGCCTAACACAAGGTGTTGTGCACAAACTAAAGCTAACTGTAATTACAGTTAAGCTTCAGGTCCTATCCAGCAACTAGCAATCCTAGTTAAAACTAATCACAGCCACAATGCAAGAAATTAAACAAGGCAATCCAGACGACACAAGCAATTTATAGTGGTTCCCCAAACTACTTGGGTACGTCCACTCTTCTACCAACAAGGTAGGAATCCACTCAGGTTTTTGATCAGGTGCCCTGCCACCAACAAGATCTGCTTCAGGTAGATCAAGAGACCCTTTAGACTTTTGATCAGGTGTCTAAGAACCAACACAGGTTTTTGATCAGGTGCTTTGCCACCAAGGGATACTTTTGAAGGGAGTAATAACCCTGTACAGGAGGGGGGAAGGGGTTAAGGTGTCTTCTCTATTTTACAATAGATTAGAGAAGCACAATAACTTGCACTGAGCTAGACAGCTCTAAAAGAATCAAGGCTCCCCCTGGCTCAAAGAACGTCCAGGTGAAGTCTTGCTTCAGTGCAGAAACACTTCAGTAAATACTGAAGGAAGAACTACAAGAAGATATAAAATAAGAAATGAAAATCTTCTAGCAGCTATCTTCTTCTTCTTCTTCTTCAAAAGATCTCTGAGTTAGAACTTCCTGGAACAGGAGAACTCAGGTTGAAGAAGAGCAGAAGAGTTAACACTTCTCAGATGAGTGAAGATTGCTGAGAGCAGTTAAACTTGTCCTTGCTGTAAGCTTGCTGAATGAATTTCTTATCTCTGTGAACTAGTTGATTTCTTCTTCAAAGAAGTCTTTATATATCAGCAGCAGCAACGGCTCTAATTGAGTTTGAATCTTGTCGTTTTCTGAACTGCAAGCTGGGCTGCAAAAAGCATAAAGCAAAAACAAACTACAGCACGCAGATATCCTATAAAAGGATAAAGCTTTCTAAGAAGCTGCAAATACTTCTGATGAAATAATATAAGATAAAGTCACATCAGAAAGAACTCTTTACGGCCAAGGAAGACTTTTTGAGTCTAACGGCTATAAAGGACAGCCTGGCAGATAAAGCAGATTGCATATCTCAGCTACAAGACAAACAACTTTGTCAGAAAAGATTAGCTCATGCATATAGAATAGAACAGATATTGCATGGAAATAATGTTACAAAATATTCAGATAATCTATTATAAAATATGTCAAAATAGATATTAATTTAGTCACATCACAGAAGACGACAAACTAAATAAGAGCATACAGCAAAACGTCGAACGACCTTCGGAGATCGTCGAACGGCGCACGGAGATCGTCGATCTATCAGACAGATAGTCGAACGATCCAGATAGTCGAACTATCAAAGAAGATAGTCGAACTACCAAAGAAGATAGTCGAACTACCTCGGCAGATAGTCGACCTATCAGAACAGATAGTCGAGCTATCAGATAGTCGATCTATCCGGACAGATAGTCGAACTATCAAGGCAACACAGATAGTCAACCTATCAACAGATAGTCGAACTATCAAAGCAAAACAGATAGTCGATCTATCAACAGATAGTCGAACTATCAGATAGTTGAACTATCCAAGCAGATAGTCGAACTATCAAAGACAAGCATATAGTCGACCTATCAACAGATAGTCGAACTATCAAAGACAAGCAGATAGTCGACCTATCAACAGATAGTCGAACTATCAACGCAGACAGAACGTCGACCAACTAATAGACGATCGTCGATCAGCCGATAGACGATAGTCGAACGGCGTTCGACTATAGTCGAACGAAAAACTACTTAACCAAATATTCATCTGGAAAAGCAATTCTACACAACTAGGGAATCTAACCTATCAACTAACCTTTGACCATAGATAAATCTTGGGTCAAGAGACAGAAAGAGAGGACTGAACTCAAATCAAAACCTAGGGTTCCAACAATCTCCCCCTATTTGAGTTAAGTCTCTCAACAAATAAAACAAACAGCACTAATTACAGAAAGTAAATAAAATGCATAAAGGGAAATAACAAAGCAGATATCATCAATCAATCAGATAAAAATAACTGTCAATCAATGACTAATTAAGGTGCTTTAGAGTTAGATTCAGGATTAGAAGAACTAGAAACAAAAGTAATTTTCCTTGTAGGATCTAGAGCTTCTTTCTTTGATTGCTTCAAATCTTGTTCTCCAATAATTTTTAATTCAGTTGTTCTTGGGACCACTGCCTCTGGATGCTTTTCCATATATTTTGAAGGGTCAAACATCTCAGGTCTAACCTGGAACTTTTCGAGCTCCTTCTTTCTGAATTTAGACATAGTAGTCAATCCGGCAGTGTCCTTTCCTTCTTCTTTAGCTTTCCTGATTTGTGCTGCTCCAACCAATTCGAGAAAACGAGCCATCCTAAAGTTAGGATCAAGCTCAGGACTTTCATAAACAGTCTCAGAAGGAGTATCATCTGGTTCTTTATCTTGATTAACTAGATAAGACAGGGGAGCAGACTTAGCAAAGTTCTTGCTAGAATTTTTAAACAAAATAAACTACTTACCTTTTGGAACAACTTTCTCAGAATGCACTGGCTTTGAAGATGGAACCTTTTTCTTTGGAGAAGGAGGAGGGGAAAAGGTTGGTCTTTGATAAACTACCTCCTTAACTTGTTCCTTAACTGTATCAGTTCTTTGATAGCCAGATTGGCTTTTACCTTGAAAACTTTGAGAACTTTTCCTTTGAGCAGGCTGGGATGGATTTGATCTTTCAGATTGAGAGGCAGATTTAGAAGATAGATTTCCTGAGGCTCCTGCACCGGGAGGTGGAGGAGGACCTCTAGGATTCCATCTAGGAGCAGGAAGGTCATACCTCTTAGCCTTTTTCCTTTGCTTTTGTTGATTTTTAGAAAACCACATCCAATGCTGGAATTCTTTAGACTTGGGATCAATCCCTTTCAGAATATAATATGGAGTGTCATTGTCTGGATTTGCTGGAGGAGGAGCCACAGCCTTTCTTTTCTTTTTCGCAATCTTTTTTCTCTTAGACTCAGCAGATTCATCAGAGTCAATTTCTTCTTCAGAATTTGAAGAGATAGGCAAATCATAGGGATCAATAGCCTCTTTTAAAGCTTTTTCTTTTTCCTTAGCAGCTTTTTCCATTTCTTCTTCCATGGCATCTTGTGTCAGGAGAGTATCCAAGTCCAAACCAGGGGAATCATCCCATACAGTAGATTTTTCAACTTGACTTTCAGGATCCATTTCTTGACGCTCAGGAACTGTCGTAGGGACCAGTTCAATTTGCACTGCTTGCTCAGAAGCCTCAGAAGCTAGAACAGCTACTTCTGGTTCAGGTTGAACTTCAGAAGCAGGTTCACTTACTGGCTCTACAGCCACTTGGACATCAGGAGCAGATACTGGTTCAGGCTCTTTAGCATCTAAAATCTCTAGAGCAGGTTCAGGTTCAGGTTCTGGCTCTTTGACAACAACTACTTCTTCCATTATATCTGTAGGATTAGGAATAAAATCTTGCTAAATGACATCTAGTCATCCCTTCCAGATATTCCCATACTAACATATCAATTAAGTAATCTATAAATTGGGAAAGAGACATACCTTCAGGATTTTCTTCAGGGTGACCTAACTCCCATAAATCATCTAGAAAGGAGGTGATTATTCCTTCTAGGTACTGGGCAACCAAGGGAGTTGAGGATTCTTCCAGGTAAACTTTTACAACAAATTCAGTCAACATTATTGCATCAGATATTTCCTTTTCAGATGGAGGAGGAGGAGGAGCTGAATCTTCTGCTACTATCTCTGTTACTGCAAGTTGAGCTGCTGGAGGGGAGGCCAAAGGCTGCTCTGCGATATCTTCATCAAGCATCTCCCCCTGCCTGATTTCAGTAGAAACTGAAACCAGGCCCCTAGAAGAAGAGGACTCAGCATGCTTTGAGAGTGCCTGAACAGCAGCAGTCAAAGCAGATATAGAAGAAACAAGGGGAGCAATTGCCACATCAATCATGGTTTTGATTGAAGGGGTAATTAACTCCACAATGCTAGCAATAAATGTTGGAGATATATCAAATGAAGATGATGATGATGATGGAATTTCTGAGGGTGGAAGAACAGCAGGGGTGGTATGTGCAATATGAGCTGGAGAATGATGTGGAGATGCAGCTGGAGAATGATGTGGAGATGCATGGGTGGATGCAGGGTGATCAACATGTTCTGAAGATAGAATTGGAGAGTGAGGAGGAGTTGGAATTGGAGAATGAACAGGAGAAGAAATATCAGACGCCAACAAATCAAAGCTGGGTTGAGAAATCCCAGCAAGATCAGTTGGGAGAGAAGATGCAGGAGAAGAGGCAGAATGTCGTACTTCAGTTGAAGTTGAAGGAACTTCAACTACAGTAGAAGGCATAGCAGAGGAAGATGGAAGAGAGAGATCAGCTGAGCCAGCTACTAGAAGGGGGGGAGTGACTACAGCAGTCCTGGTGCTCTCAGATATAACTGGAGCAACCCCTGTGGGAGCGGGCTTCAGGAATATCCTTTTCCACTTTGAGAACAGCGAGGGATCCATCTTCTTACTCGCGTTGATGGAGGTGGCGGCAGACACAAGCAACTGGGGGTATTTCTCCTTCAGAAAAATACCAACAACCCTTCCTAGGGTAACCTCTTTCTTTCCATTCTTCTTTCTTATTAAATCAAACATAACTCCAGCCCAGTTTATCTGCTTCTTATTAACAATTGCACACATTAGTGCAAATTGTTGTCTGGTGATATTATCATGGGCTGAGTGCTTTTCTAGAAGCACTTTTCCAACTATTTCTGCAAGGAACTTGATCTTGAAGGGGAAATTTACCTTGAGCAGCTTGGAGGGAATGCCTTCGGCATGTCCCAGCTCTATTAACATTCTTCCGAATTCAGGAGCATCTTGCTCATATTCTTCTTCACCATTAATTAAACCAAAAACTTCAGTCAGAACAGCGGGAGTCAAAATTACCTATTCTCCGCTGATTGTCCCGGTCATCGATTCGTCAGTCGACGATGAAGTGAAAGTTCATTCCTTGATTTCCTGAATGTTTATCTTTACTCTGTAGGACATGAGCCTCTCTAGTCCTTGTTCTCTGCACAGATTTAGGATTTCTACTATCCCTGGTTCGCAACTGCTGAATGCGTCGAAGTCAACGCTGAACCCGGCATCAAACTTTACCACTGCAAGCAGCGCTGGAGCAATCGCCATTGAAAATGCTGTAGAAGTCGAGAGAGAGAGACGGCGAGTACGGAGCGCAAGACAGAGAGCAAGCGGGAAGACGGTGTAACATCCCATTTCCGGCTAGACCCCTAGGAGTCAGTTGGTTGTGGTAGAACCCTAGGGAGCCCAAAACTTAAAACAAATCGACCAAGAAATCGGGTCACGGGTTGGTCACGCCCGTGACCGACCCGTCACGCCCGTGACATAGGGCGTGACCACATTCGACGATCGTCGATTTCAGTTCGACGATCGTCGAACCCAAAATTTGTCACCAGACCTGTCACGCCCGTGACTCGCCATGTCACGCCCGTGACATAGGGCGTGACTATGATCGTCGATTCCAGGTCGACGGTCGTCGACCCAAAATTGGCCCCACGGGCATGTCACGCCCGTGACCCGCCATGGCACGCCCGTGACATAGGGCGTGACACGCTCGACGATCGTCGATTCCAGTTCGACGTCGTCGAACCAAATTTGGCCACAAGGGCCTGTCACGCCCGTGACCCAAGTGTCACGCCCGTGACCACCCTTCGACGATCGTCGATCTCATTTCGACGATCGTCGAACCCAGAACTAGCTAACCGGGCCTGTCACGCCCGTGACCTATGTGTCACGCCCGTGACCAAGGCCGAAATGACAAGCCAGGTTGAAAATTTCGGTAACCGACGCCATAATAAATTCTGACCATGGGAATGAAAATCAAGAGTATTTATGGGTCGTTCCCTACTTTAATTATGTTAATAATTAAGGAAAAGTGGGTCCAATAGGAAATTGCCACCTGGCAAACACCTCTTCATCTCCAACTTTTCAACTGCCATTCGTCATAACCGAAACGTCATAAGGGTGTTATTAATGGCCGCCAACGTTTCATCTCCAACGTTTCACCCTTTCCCCTCCCCATTTGCTGATCTATAAAAGATTCCTAAGAGCAAGAGGAAAAGGTTACACTCCCTCAAACTGTTTCAGACTTCCCCTTGCTGTTGAAGAATTTCCGGCGACGCCACCACCGCGCAAATGGCTTCCCGACGCTCTGCACGCCTTCAACCCGCGAACAAGGTCCTCCCCTCCCTCTTCTTCTGCGGATAGATCTTAGGAATCGTTAGGAGAGATATCGGGCTCAAAAGAGCCAGATCGGGTGAGCGTATTCGTGGTTTTCCGAAAATTTCATGGTGGCGGGTTCGCCGGAAACCGCCTCTCCGGCGGCCGTGCCGCCGCCCGACGGTAGCCCTCACCTCAACAGAGGTGGTGGTGGTGGCGGCCGGCCAGGGAGATGGCTGGATGGCCGGGAAATAGCTTTGGAAAAGCTACAGGAAAAATGAGTTTTCAGGTTTCTGGTTTCGGGCTGTTGAAGAAGATGAACAGTGGCATGAGAAATAAATTATATTTTTTTAAATAATTTCTGAATGAAAAATCTGTCTTGTTAAATAAATTGGGAAAAATACCTAGAGGCTCCTACAGGAAAAATGATCTACATAGGAAATGTAGCCCTTGAAGTCTACTTTAATTCAAAATTAATTTCACTCAATTTGGAATCCTGGTTAGACCACAGCACCCTTGTTGGTGAGGTCTATCCAGAGGGCTGCCTTGACCTTAGAAAAATTCCCCACTCCAATTCAGTCATCCAAATGACTTGAAATTTGGGGTGTGGTCTAATCTTACATATATCTAGGTGCTATCCAAAAATGAGAATTTTTGGAGAATATTTTTCTATAGTTTTTAGAAAAATTCAATAATCCTAGCCGAATTTAATTAGATAGTTAAATAATTTCCAAACCCTCCCAAACTTTGGTGAGTGGTCCCTGGGGTCACCATAAGGTTCTGTATAATTTACCATCTCATTTGTAGATGGTTTGGACTAGAAATGATCAACCCTAAGTTTTGCCCTAATAAGGGGTCTTAGGTTAAAAGTGCACTTTTGAAGTTTGAGTGGTGAGATCACCTCAACAGAGGCTGAGATTTTTACCACTGGCTAGTAATATTCTCTAGCACCCCCTCATGGAGTTTGAGGTGGATCGGGGTAAGTTTACCCTAAGGACCAAGGCCAAACCCTAAGGATGGATCTTGGTGGTTTGTGAAGGTCATGTGGTCAAATGACCTTGGATTGACCCGAAATTGGGTGAAGAGAACCATAGGGTCAATATAGTTCTCTGGATGAAATCTTAGTAAATTTGGAGACCGTTGGGATACCTGAAAGTCTAACCCTAATTTAGGGCGCAAAACTTGTAGAGATAGGAAATGACACTAAATCATATTGAAAAGTGGTGAGATTTGGGGAGAGTGAATTATAGGGATGGTACAAATTCTGGATATTTTTCTATGAATTTTATGTTCATTATTTTGGATACTTCCTTTAATGGTTTAGTAGTTGTATGATTTGCTTAGAAAATTTATTAGGGAATACACACTCTCTGGAAAGTGATGAAATTTAAGCAGAGAACGTTTATTATGATTTTAAATCTCTGTGAATTTTTATGGGATTTTTGGAAGATTAATTCTAAGGCTCGCTTCATTAAGTATGTTTTACCTTGATTATTTGATTAAATCTTTAGTGGTGGTTAGCAAGCTAGTAAAATTATGATTCTCTGCACAAAGATCTTTTATATATCATACTACTGACTAGTGATTTTTCTATAATTTTTAGATGAATAATTTCAGTACTTCCTTCACTACGTAGAATTAACATGATTATACTGAATAAATTATTTAGAGGTTAAATACTTTTTATAAAATTCTGAGAATTTGTACTTGAGGTTATTTTGCTGTTATTTAATGATCATGATTTTTGAGTAGCCATTACTTAGGAAGATCATGTAGTTCATGTTTAAAATGACCCGTGGCACGTCCTTTGGGAAAATTAAATAAATATCAGATTAATTAGGAAAATTATAAGTTTCTGGATTTAGACAAAGTATGATATGGTAGACCTCCAGTAAATATTATAGGAGATTTGGAAGATAATTTGGTGTACCTCCCCTTGGGTACCTCATATAGTTTAGGATGGTCTGCATATAGTAAAGCCACGGAATTTTGATAGTTGATGGTTGGTAGGGCAAACTAGGATCGAGTTCATCATTGGGAGACTTGTTGGAATAAGGGAGTACGGGAACGACGAAAGATCGTCCATCCCGGGAAGAAGAGGAAGTGTCATAATACTCTAGGGTTAGAACTAAAGTAACTAAAAGGGGATCGGGCTAAGGGAGATCAACCAATAATAATAAGTGCCTTGCGAAAGGGAACTTCGGGCCGTAATGCCGCCGTCTTGGTTCCTAGTGCCCCTTGAGAGCCCTTCACGGGGTATACCGGGGGCAGTCCTGGGCTAACGTAAACCATAGGGAATATAAATTAAAAGAGCAACTAGTATAACTAGGGTTGCACACACTCACTCCCCGATAGCTAGGAAAGTAGGATAATAGGACTTGTTGCCATTCAGACAGTAGCTCTGAAGGTAGATGCACGGACAGGACTGTCCGGGGGGCCGAGAGCTCGAGGGTTGGAGTACAGAATAAAGGTGGTGGGTCTTCGGTACCTGATCGTCGTTCACACCGACATCGGTACGCTGACTCGGCGGTGTGGGACACTTAGCCAAAGAAAGTCTGGAGGGTACATCCAGCAGCAGTACGCGGATACTCTAGGTTGTGTTCTTCTAGGGGCGTACGGGAGGGCTAGGCCTGGTAGTGTGGATGCCCGCCTAGGAGTGGGGGGCCCGACCCACTGTCTCCGTTTGCCACTACGGGGGTTCCTGGGAGTGAAGCTAGCTGCCCGAACAGGGGGAACTAAAGGTCTGTGCGCATAGAGTCGTGTGCGTGAGTTGCACTTGCATGAATCATGGCATAGCATATCACTACACTCATATTTGCATACAACCGACACCACAACGTATAAATTGGTATGGGACTTTTTATACGATGGGAGCTTTGCAGAAGATCCCTTAACTTATAAGTTTGTATGGGCATTCATATAAGTTAAGGTTACATACTTACTTACTTGTTGCTTACTTACTATTCTCTAGCTGCCTTTTATACAATTTGCTATTTATTAATTGTTCTACCTATTACAACATTTATACTGTTCACCCGTTATAACTTGCTAGTTAGGTCTACCGTCACCTGCTTGAATATTCTCCACTTTTGTAGCTTCCCTTTCCTCCTCTCCGCCCGGTGCTTAGGAGCCGTGGTGGGAGGGGTAGGGGATGATAGGGCTTAGTCTTTATGACTAATGGTTTTCGAACCAAACATTACAGGAGCTCCGGATGGGAGACAGGGACCAGCACCAGCGGAGTACGGTGCGCATGGAGGTGGGACAGTCTAACACCGGTGCACCTGCGACCAGCTCCGTGAGTGATTAGTATTTTCTTAGCTTCCGCGATGAGTGACTTGTAGTGAGGACTCTGATGTACTGGGCTCGAGCCCATTTATCTTTTTTCCTATTATATGTATTGATGGACTGGATATGACTCACTTTTATTTACATGTTCCTGTGGACTTGTTTACATTTTTTGTATAAATACTTCTCTCTCTTGTGATCGAAAAGGGCCGGCAGAATTGGCGTTTTGTAGTGGTTGCCTTCCCGAGATGTCGGTGCCACCGCAAAGCGGCAATTCTGGGCTAAGACCCCGGTGGTTGAAAAGAAAAAAAAAGGGGGTCTTACAAGTGGTATCAGAGGAAACCTCGATCGAAAGAGAAGTAGTCCACAAAAACCTTGGGCCACCCCCGTGCGAGCTTAGTTTGCGGACAAACTAGCAGCGGAAGTAGTGGTGTGCCCATAAGGGAAATCACATGTGAAAGTCCATCATAACTCTTCTTAAATTCCATTCATTCGCTCTCTAACAAATGGAATTTTTGCTTGTAGCCTGCGACGAACCCTACATCGCAGCAGGGGACACCTCAGGCTCCGAATGTGGTCCCGACTCCGCCAGCACCCGTTCCGTTCCAGCAGACGGAGATGGGGCAAACACTGACGGCCATCCTGGAGGCCTTCAGAGCTCAGCAAGCCCCGGCCCCACAGCCAAACCCCGGGGCCAATTGGATGACGGTCTTCCGAGGACTTTCCCCTCCATCCTACCAGGGGACGGAGTCTGCAGTACGTACGAAGGAGTGGTTGGACACCATTTACGAGATGCTGGCAGGGATTCGATGCCCCACGGAGGAGGCAGTCGCTTTGACAGTCTCCTGCTTAGAGTCACACGGAAAGAGATGGTGGAAATCTCAGCTGGACACCACCTTTGCAGGGATGGACTGTGCTGATATTACTTGGGAGGAGTTCAGAGCAGCGCTCTTGGGACATTTTGTACCTCAGTCGGCAAGAGATGACCTAGAGGATAGATTCCTGCGGTTGAGGCAGGGGAACAGGACCGTGGTGGAGTACTATCAGGAGTTCACTCACCTGGCCCGTTATGCGGACGCTTACCAGTTAGACGATGCTGGCTACGCCCGGAGGTTTTATAAGGGGCTGCAGGATGACATGAGGCAGGCCCTCCTTTTCGTTTCAGAGGGGAGTCTGGCCAGGATTCTGGAGATGGCTAAGAAGAGAGAGGCGGATCAGCTTACAGTGAAGAATCGGAAGAGACCGACTGATGATTCAGTGATTGGAGGTCGTAGAGACCGTCCTCGGGGCCAGGTTATCGGGGAGAGAAGGAACGGGGATCAGCCTCGTCAGGAGTTTGGGCAGGAGCAGAGGACTCAGGGGGTATTGGCTCCCCAGCCTATACAGATGCTGGAAATGCCAAGGACGGCAGGGCAGCCACCGGTATGCTATCAGTGCAACCAGCCGGGGCATATCAAGCGGAACTGCCCTGTGGGGCGAGCACCCCCACCAGCACATCAGGGCGCTCCACCTCCCCGACAGTTTGGCGGACGAGAACAGGACCGAGGACGAGGATTTCAGGATCGAGGTCGTAGGCCAGAGAGAGAACAGGTGTATGCTCTAGACCTGACACAGCCTCGGAACCCGGAGCAGGTTATCACAGGTATGGCAGCATTTTTTTTTAAAATTTTCTTCATATAAACTACTATTTTAGACGTAATCTGGTTAGAAATTAAGAGAAGATAAGCTGCAACAAGAATACTAAGACACTTAATCACCCCAGGCATAGTCTTCATTAGCGGCAAGCCCGCTCACACCCTCTTCGACACTGGTGCGTCGCAATCGTTCGTGTCGGAGGATTTCGTGAAAGGACTAGCAGGAGTGGAGCTAAGCACCGGGAAGATGCTAAGGGTGCGCCTACCCGATGGATCAGAGATATTGACCTCTACTTATTGTGATATGGAAGCGAGGATCGGCGGAAAGGCGTTTGAGGCACCAGCGACGGTTTTGAGAATGCCAGATTATGATCTGATTCTGGGCATGACCTGGCTGTACTGGAACCATGCCCAGATCGATTGCGTGGCGAAGAGGATCACCGTGAGGCACGGCGACTCCTTCATTGTTATCGAAGGTATTATATCAGCACCCCGTACTTTACTATCGTCTGTGCAGGCCGTTAAGGCCCACCTGCAGGGGGAAGAGGTTTATCAGGTCCTCTTTGAGGCGGTCGTAGCCAAGGATTCCATTGCAGATATTCCGGTAGTGCGGGAGTTCGCCGACATGTTTCCAGAGAAGCCACCAGGGTTACCCCCGCACCGAGAGAAGGACTTTCAGATTCAGCTCGTACCGGGGGCTAAGCCGGTATCCAGAGCTCCCTATCGAATGGCCCCAAAGGAGTTGGTGGAATTCCGAAGTCAGCTTCAGGAGTTAGTGGAGGCCGGGTTCGTTCGGCCTAGCTCATCACCGTGGGGAGCTCCGGTGCTGTTCGTTAAGAAGAAGGACGGGACCCTTCGACTGTGCATCGATTACCGGGCTCTGAACAGGTTGACAGTCCGGAATACTTATCCTTTACCACGGATAGACGAGCTTTTTGATCAGCTGGAGGGAGCTCATTGGTTCTCAAAGCTGGATCTGAGGTCAGGATACTACCAGCTCCGTATTCGGGAGGAGGACATCCCGAAGACGGCCTTCAGCAGCAGATACGGCTTGTACGAGTTTACCGTGATGCCATTCGGGCTCACGAATGCACCCTCCGCATTCATGACTTTGATGAATCGGATGTTCGAGGAGTATCTGGACGTCTTTGTCATTGTATTCATCGACGACATTCTCATCTATTCAAGGACGGAGGAGGAGCACGCGAGACATCTAGCCTTGACCTTGGAGAAGCTGCGTGAGCACGAGATGTATGCCAAGTACAGCAAGTGCCAGTTCTGGCTAAAGGAGGTGGCCTTTCTGGGCCATGTCATCAGTGGAGCAGGTCTGGCAGTGGATCCGGCAAAGATCCAGGCAGTACGGGATTGGCCACCACTAAAGTCGGTCACGGATGTTCGAAGTCTCTTGGGACTTGTCGGTTACTACCGAAAGTTCGTAAAGGGGTTCTCTCAGATTGTCCTCCCTCTTACGTCTCTGACGAAGAAGGAGTCCCCTTTTATTTGGACGCCGCGATGCGAATCTGCCTTCCAGGAGCTGAAGGATCGTCTCACCTCGGCTCCCATCCTTGCTCTTCCATCAGGGAAGGAGGGATTCCAGGTGTATGCAGATGCTTCCTATCAGGGGATGGGTGCCGTCCTTATGCAGAATGGGCACGTAATAGCCTATGCCTCCCGTCAGTTGAAGCAGCACGAGCAGAACTACCCCGTGCACGATTTGGAGATGGGGGCAGACATTTTTGCTCTTAAGATCTGGCGGCACTATCTCTACGCGGTACATTGTGATATCTTCTCCGACCACAAGAATCTGAAGTACGTCGACACCCAGAAGGAGTTAAACATCAGGCAGAGACGCTGGGTGGAGTTTCTTTCGGACTACCAGTATACCATGCACTACCATCCGGGGAAGGCGAACGTGATTGCAGATGCTCTGAGCCGGAGAGCGAGTACGACTGGAGCAGGCCCGCAGCTGATGGCTTTGGAGTTGATTAGATCATTCGAGGAGATGCAGATTTCGCTAGTGTCTGAGGATGACCCGGAGCTGTACATGGAGTACCTGGGGTCGATGGCTACTACTGATGACATTCGAGACCGCATCAGAGATGGGCAGATGCGGGACGAGAGAGCTGAGCCGATATTCCGAGCCTTGGAGGAAGGCACGACAGGGGATTACTCTTTGAGGGATGGGCTCCTGTGTTTCCGGGGCAGAGTCTACATACCAGCAGGAGGACGGATCCGGGAGGATATTTTGACGGAGGCTCACTGCAGCCGGTATTCGGTACACCCGGGGATCACCAAGATGGTAAAGGATTTAAAGAGGACGATGTATTGGCCGGGTATGAAGAAAGATATTACGTATTTTGTGACGCATTGTGAGGCCTGCCAGCTCGTGAAGGCGGAGTGTAGGAACCCGGCAGGTTTGTTGCAGCCGCTTCCAGTGCCGGAGTGGAAATTTGAGGATATAGCCATGGACTTCATACATGGGCTACCTAGATCCCGTGCGGGGAACGACTCGATCTGGGTGATAGTGGACAGGCTGACAAAGGTGGCCAGATTCATCCCAGTGGCAAAGGACACACCGGTCAGTGTATTAGTACGGAGGTTCATTGAGCAGTTCGTGCGTTATCATGGGGTGCCCAAGACTATCGTTTCGGATCGGGATGGGCGGTTTACATCCAGGGAATGGAGGTCAGTCCAGGCCCATCTGGGTTCTCGGTTGACATTCAGCACAGCTTTCCACCCTCAGACCGACGGACAGACAGAGCGCACTAACCGTACACTGGAGGATCTGTTGCGACTATGTATTTTGGACCGAGGCGAGCCTTGGGAGAGATTGTTACCACTGGTCGAGTTTTCATACAACAACGCTCATCAGTCCAGCATAAGCATGGCTCCATACGAAGCGTTGTACGGAAGGAGGTGCAGAACCCCACTATCATGGGTTCAGGACGAGGATCCGCAGGCACTGGGCTCGGAGTTTGTGGGAGATACAGATGCTCAGATTAGATTGATCCGAGACAGGATGTTGGAAGCCCAGAGCAGACAGGCGAAATACTACGATGTGAAGCATCGCCAAGTAGAGTTCCAGGTAGGAGACCGGGTTTTCTTGAAGATACGGCCGATGCACGGAGTCTCGCGGGTTCGCGGGCGGAAGAAGCTCAGTCCGAGATATATGGGGCCCTATAGGATCCTGGAGCGGATCGGCCCCTTAGCCTATAGACTGGAGCTACCGCCGGAGTTAGCGGGATTGCATGACGTCTTCCACGTCTCCTCACTTCGGAGGGCTCTGCTACGCCCTAAGCAGCTGATTTCCTCGGCAGATGGCCCAGTGGCCTCGGATCAGTCAGTCGATTTGGAGCCTATCAGGATTGACGATACAGCAGTGCGGGTCTTGCGACGGAAGAAGGTCCCGCTAGTCAAGGTTCTGTGGAACAATCATGGGCAGGAGGAGCATACATGGGAGCCACAGGACTTGATACGGCAAAAATACCCGGAACTTTTTCGTCAGGTATACCTCACAACCCCTCTGGACAATCAATTTGCCTTCCTTTTTTAAATTTCAAGAATAGGGGCTGATCTTTTGTTTATTGGGGTGATTATACCTAGTTAGGTGGGCGAATTAATCTTTGATTCGAAACCGCACAAACAAACATAACGTAGAGAGGTAATCTTTCAGTTCTCATGGGATGTTACAAGCTTATTTTTCCTGATTAGAGTCCCGTAGGCTTAACCTTGATTTCGGGGACGAAATCTTTGTTTTGTTTATTGGGATTTGTAACATCCCATTTCCGGCTAGACCCCTAGGAGTCAGTTGGTTGTGGTAGAACCCTAGGGAGCCCAAAACTTGAAACAAATCGACCAAGAAATCGGGTCACGGATTGGTCACGCCCGTGACCGACCCGTCACGCCCGTGACATAGGGCGTGACCACATTCGACGATCGTCGATTTCAGTTCGACGATCGTCGAACCCAAAATTTGTCACCAGACCTGTCACGCCCGTGACTCGCCATGTCACGCCCGTGACATAGGGCGTGACCATGATCGTCGATTCCAGGTCGACGGTCGTCGACCCAAAATTGGCCCCACGGGCATGTCACGCCCGTGACCCGCCATGGCACACCCGTGACATAGGGCGTGACACGCTCGACGATCGTCGATTCCAGTTCGACGTCGTCGAACCAAATTTGGCCACACGGGCCTGTCACGCCCGTGACCCAAGTGTCACGCCCGTGACCACCCTTCGACGATCGTCGATCTCATTTCGACGATCGTCGAACCCAGAACTGGCTAACCGGGCCTGTCACGCCCGTGACCTATGTGTCACGCCCGTGACCAAGGCCGAAATGACAAGCCAGGTTGGAAATTTCGATAACCGACGCCATAATAAATTCTGACCATGGGAATGAAAATCAAGAGTATTTATGGGTCGTTCCCTACTTTAATTATGTTAATAATTAAGGAAAAGTGGGTCCAATAGGAAATTGCCACCTGGCAAATACCTCTTCATCTCCAACTTTTCCACTGCCATTCGTCATAACCGAAACGTCATAAGGGTGTTATTAATGGCCGCCAACGTTTCATCTCCAACGTTTCACCCTTTCCCCTCCCCATTTGCTGATCTATAAAAGATTCCTAAGAGCAAGAGGAAAAGGTTACACTCCCTCAAACTGTTTCAGACTTCCCCTTGCTGTTGAAGAATTTCCGGCGACGCCACCACCGCGCAAATGGCTTCCCGACGCTCTGCACGCCTTCAACCCGCGAACAAGGTCCTCCCCTCCCTCTTCTTCTGCGGATAGATCTTAGGAATCGTTAGGAGAGATATCGGGCTCAAAAGAGCCAGATCGGGTGAGCGTATTCGTGGTTTTCCGAAAATTTCATGGTGGCGGGTTCGCCGGAAACCGCTTCTCCGGCGGCCGTGCCGCCGCCCGACGGTAGCCCTCACCTCAACAGAGGTGGTGGTGGTGGCGGCCGGCCAGGGAGATGGCTGGATGGCCGGGAAATAGCTTTGGAAAAGCTACAGGAAAAATGAGTTTTCAGGTTTCTGGTTTCGGGCTGTTGAAGAAGATGAACAGTGGCATGAGAAATAAATTATATTTTTTTAAATAATTTCTGAATGAAAAATCTGTCTTGTTAAATAAATTGGGAAAAATACCTAGAGGCTCCTACAGGAAAAATGATCTACATAGGAAATGTAGCCCTTGAAGTCTACTTTAATTCAAAATTAATTTCACTCAATTTGGAATCCTGGTTAGACCACAGCACCCTTGTTGGTGAGGTCTATCCAGAGGGCTGCCTTGACCTTAGAAAAATTCCCCACTCCAATTCAGTCATCCAAATGACTTGAAATTTGGGGTGTGGTCTAATCTTACATATATCTAGGTGCTATCCAAAAATGAGAATTTTTGGAGAATATTTTTCTATAGTTTTTAGAAAAATTCAATAATCCTAGCCGAATTTAATTAGATAGTTAAATAATTTCCAAACCCTCCCAAACTTTGGTGAGTGGTCTCTGGGGTCACCATAAGGTTCTGTATAATTTACCATCTCATTTGTAGATGGTTTGGACTAGAAATGATCAACCCTAAGTTTTGCCCTAATAAGGGGTCTTAGGTTAAAAGTGCACTTTTGAAGTTTGAGTGGTGAGATCACCTCAACAGAGGCTGAGATTTTTACCACTGGCTAGTAATATTCTCTAGCACCCCCTCATGGAGTTTGAGGTGGATCGGGGTAAGTTTACCCTAAGGACCAAGGCCAAACCCTAAGGATGGATCTTGGTGGTTTGTGAAGGTCATGTGGTCAAATGACCTTGGATTGACCCGAAATTGGGTGAAGAGAACCATAGGGTCAATATAGTTCTCTGGATGAAATCTTAGTAAATTTGGAGACCGTTGGGATACCTGAAAGTCTAACCCTAGTTTAGGGCGCAAAACTTGTAGAGATAGGAAATGACACTAAATCATATTGAAAAGTGGTGAGATTTGGGGAGAGTGAATTATAGGGATGGTACAAGCTCTGGATATTTTTCTATGAAATTTATGTTCATTATTTTGGATACTTCCTTTAATGGTTTAGTAGTTATATGATTTGCTTAGAAAATTTATTAGGGAATACACACTCTCTGGAAAGTGATGAAATTTAAGCAGAGAACGTTTATTATGATTTTAAATCTCTGTGAATTTTTATGGGATTTTTGGAAGATTAATTCTAAGGCTCGCTTCATTAAGTATGTTTTATCTTGATTATTTGATTAAATCTTTAGTGGTGGTTAGCAAGCTAGTAAAATTATGATTCTCTGCACAAAGATCTTTTATATATCATACTACTGACTAGTGATTTTTCTATAATTTTTAGATGAATAATTTCAGTACTTCCTTCACTACGTAGAATTAACATGATTATACTGAATAAATTATTTAGAGGTTAAATACTTTTTATAAAATTCTGAGAATTTGTACTTGAGGTTATTTTACTGTTATTTAATGATCATGATTTTTGAGTAGCCATTACTTAGGAAGATCATGTAGTTCATGTTTAAAATGACCCGTGGCACGTCCTTTGGGAAAATTAAATAAATATCAGATTAATTAGGAAAATTATAAGTTTCTGGATTTAGACAAAGTATGATATGGTAGACCTCCAGTAAATATTATAGGAGATTTGGAAGATAATTTGGTGTACCTCCCCTTGGGTACCTCATATAGTTTAGGATGGTCTGCATATAGTAAAGCCACGGAATTTTGATAGTTGATGGTTGGTAGGGCAAACTAGGATCGAGTTCATCATTGGGAGACTTGTTGGAATAAGGGAGTACGGGAACGACGAAAGATCGTCCATCCCGGGAAGAAGAGGAAGTGTCATAATACTCTAGGGTTAGAACTAAAGTAACTAAAAGGGGATCGGGCTAAGGGAGATCAACCAATAATAATAAGTGCCTTGCGAAAGGGAACTTCGGGCCGTAATGTCGCCGTCTTGGTTCCTAGTGCCCCTTGAGAGCCCTTCACGGGGTATACCGGAGGCAGTCCTGGGCTAACGTAAACCATAGGGAATATAAATTAAAAGAGCAACTAGTATAACTAGGGTTGCACACACTCACTCCCCGATAGCTAGGAAAGTAGGATAATAGGACTTGTTGTCATTCAGACAGTAGCTCTGAAGGTAGATGCACGGACAGGACTGTCCGGGGGGCCGAGGGCTCGAGGGTTGGAGTACAGAATAAAGGTGGTGGGTCTTCGGTACCTGATCGTCGTTCACACCGACATCGGTACGCTGACTCGGCGGTGTGGGACACTTAGCCAAAGAAAGTCTGGAGGGTACATCCAGCAGCAGTACGCGGATACTCTAGGTTGTGTTCTTCTAGGGGCGTACGGGAGGGCTAGGCCTGGTAGTGTGGATGCCCGCCTAGGAGTGGGGGGCCCGACCCACTGTCTTCGTTTGCCACTACGGGGGTTCCTGGGAGTGAAGCTAGCTGCCCGAACAGGGGGAACTAAAGGTCTGTGCGCATAGAGTCGTGTGCGTGAGTTGCACTTGCATGAATCATAGCATAGCATATCACTACACTCATATTTGCATACAACCGACACCCCAACGTATAAATTGGTATGGGACTTTTTATACGATGGGAGCTTTGCAGAAGATCCCTTAACTTATAAGTTTGTATGGGCATTCATATAAGTTAAGGTTACATACTTACTTACTTGTTGCTTACTTACTATTCTCTAGCTGCCTTTTATACAATTTGCTATTTATTAATTGTTCTACCTATTACAACATTTATACTGTTCACCCGTTATAACTTGCTAGTTAGGTCTACCGTCACCTGCTTGACTATTCTCCACTTTTGTAGCTTCCCTTTCCTCCTCTCCGCCCGGTGCTTAGGAGCCGTGGTGGGAGGGGTAGGGGATGATAGGGCTTAGTCTTTATGACTAATGGTTTTCGAACCAAACATTACAGGAGCTCCGGATGGGAGACAGGGACCAGCACCAGCGGAGTACGGTGCGCATGGAGGTGGGACAGTCTAGCACCGGTGCACCTGCGACCAGCTCCGTGAGTGATTAGTATTTTCTTAACTTCCGCGATGAGTGACTTGTAGTGAGGACTCTAATGTACTGGGCTCGAGCCCATTTATCTTTTTTCCTATTATATGTATTGATGGACTGGATATGATTCACTTTCATTTACATGTTTCTGTGGACCTTTTTTTTACACGTTTGTATAAATGCTTCTCTCTCTTGTGATCGAAAAGGGCCGGCAGAATTGGCGTTTTGTAGTGGTTGCCTTCCCGAGATGTCGGTGCCACCGCAAAGCGGCAATTCTGGGCTAAGACCCCGGTAGTTGGAAAAGAAAAAAAAAGGGGGTCTTACAGACGGAATGCGAAAAGACGCTCTTCGTCGACGATAAAAGCAACTATCTTTTAACCTAGGTCGACTATCGGCTTTATATTAAAACAGCGATCGTCGATCTATTTAAAAGATACTGGAGACGATAGTCGAACAGTCGTTCGACGATCGGTCCTGAAGCAGAGTAGTCGATCAATCGTTCGACTATTTCTGTCTTCACACACAACAAGTTGTCGTCAACCATGGATCGACGATGAGCTCAACCTGTTCGACGATCTTCGAACGCCGGTCGACGATCTTCAAACAGATAAGCTATCATCAACCATAGGTCGACGATAGGCTTGATCCGTTCGACGATCTTCGAGCATCGTTCGACGATCTTCAAGCAGGTTTCAACAAGGCAGATAGTCACACTTAGTCTCGTCCATTAATCATGTCTAGTTGAACTAAAAAGAACAGATGCTTCTGTTCATCTAAGGGCTTGGTGAATATATCACCTCTCTGAAGGTCTGTGGATATGAACTTAAGGCTGATCTTGTTCTTTTCCACACAATCTCTCAGGAAATGGTGTCTAATCTCAATGTGCTTCGTTCTAGAGTGGTGCACTGGATTTTGTGCAATGGAGATAGCACTTGTACTGTCACACATGATTTTAGTGTTCTTGTGTGAGTACCCATAATCCAAAAGCTGATTTTGTATCCACAGGATCTGTGAACAACAACTGGCAGTTGCTATATATTCAGCTTCTGCAGTTGAAGTTGATACAGAGGCCTGCTTCTTACAGAACCAAGAAACCAATCTCTCTCCCAGGAACTGACAAGTTCCTAAGGTACTTTTCCTGTCAACTCGACAACCAGCATAATCAGAATCAGAATATCCAATTAATTCAAATTCTGACTCAGCTGGGTACCAAAGTCCTAGATTTGGACATCCCTTCAGGTATCTCAAAATTCTCTTGAGAAGAATCAGATGAGATTCCTTGGGGTTGACCTGGAATCTAGCACAAAGGCATGTAGCAAACATTATGTCTGGTCTACTTGCAGTTAAATACAATAGGGAACCAACAATGGCCCTATAATTCTTTTGATCTACAGGCTTTCCCTGATCATCAGAATCAATAACTATATTAGTAGTCATAGGTGTATGCATTGCTGAAGCATATGACATCCCAAACTTCTTTACCAATTCCTTGGCATATTTGGATTGGGATATGAAGATGTCATCAGCATCTTGCTTTACTTGGAGACCAAGAAAGTAAGACAGCTCACTCATACTACTCATCTCAAACTTGGAATGCATCAAGTTAGAAAACTTTTTGCACAGTTTGGGATCAGTGGAACCAAAAATAATGTCATCTACATACACCTGAACTAACAGGATTGTGTCCTTGTGGTGCTTGACGAAGAGGGTTCTATCAACTACTCCCCTAGTAAATTTGTGCTCTAACAGGAAACTAGCTAAAGTCTCATACCAGGCTCTGGGAGCTTGCTTTAGTCCATAAAGAGCTTTCTGCAACTTGAATACATGAGAGGGCTGAGTTGAAGAAACAAAACCGGGTGGCTGTTCAACAAACACCTCTTCCTTTAGCTCACCATTAAGAAAAGCACTTTTGACATCCATTTGAAAAACCTTAAACTTCATGTAGGCTGCATAGGC
Source organism: Platanthera zijinensis (assembly GCA_039513925.1). Lineage (NCBI taxonomy): Eukaryota > Viridiplantae > Streptophyta > Magnoliopsida > Asparagales > Orchidaceae > Platanthera > Platanthera zijinensis. Next base: position 23,260,857 of record CM077094.1, on the reverse strand, counting down.
CAAGAAGATCCTTATTGCTTCTAGCCTTGCAACAGGAGCAAAGGTTTGATCATAATCTATACCTTCCTCCTGTCTGTAGCCCTGAGCTACAAGCCTAGCTTTATTCCTTACAATGATGTCATTTGCATCCAACTTGTTTCTATACACCCACTTGGTGCCTATGATCAGTTGGCATTTAGGTCTTGGAACCAAAGTCCAAACTTTACATCTCTCAAACTGATTGAGTTCCTCTTGCATAGCAATGATCCAGTGGGGATCTAGCTCTGCATCTTTAATGGTGAGGGGCTCAATCTGTGAGAGGAAACAAGCATGCATCACATCCTGTCTTAACTGATGTCTTGTTTGAACACCAGCTGATATGTCTCCTATCACTTGAGATGTAGGATGATCTCTAAGTGTGACAACATCAGCAGGTGGGATGTGATCTTCAGCAACAGTTGGGATTAATTCCTCAGGAGGAATTTGATCTACTGTTGGTGGAACAACAACAGCTTCAGCAATGTCTTCATCACTGTCTGATTCAGTGATATGAAGAGTTGAAAGATGGAGGATATCTTGAGTGACATCTTTGGAAGAATCTTGTACCTGTAATGAACTTGAGGAAGGGGAAGTTTCCTTCTCCTTGTAAAACATTTGGGATTCATCAAAGGACACATGAACAGACTCTTCAATTTTAGAAGATGATTTATTAAATACCCTATAAGCTTTGCTTACTTGGGAATATCCTAGAAAAATTCTCATTGAAGCCTTTGCTTCAAACTTTCTAAGATATTCTTTATTGTTATTATGAATATAAACTACACAGCCAAAAACTCTAAAATAGTTTATTTTATGTTTCTTTCCTTTAAGTAACTCATAAGGAGTTTTACACTTAAGCTTGTGTATCAGACTTCTATTCAGGACATAGTTGGCTGTGCTAACAACTTCTGCCCAATAGGAAAGAGGCATATTAGCATCTGCCAACAATGTGTCAGCAGCTTCAATTAGTGTTCTGTTCTTCCTTTCAACTACCCCATTTTGTTGGGGAGTTCTAGGAGCTGAGAAGCTATGTTTGATACCTTCTCTCTCACAGAATTCTTGCATGAGAAGAGAGTCAAACTCAGTACCATGATCACTTCTGATCAAGGCCACATGAGTAGAGTACTCAGTCTGCACACATAATAGAAAGGCTGTAAGGGCTTTGAAGTTATCAGCCTTAGTTCTCAAAAAGAACACCCAAGTGAATCTAGAGAAGTCATCTACAATGACTAGGGTGTAATACTTCCCTCCTAAACTCTGTACATTTATTGGGCCAAATAGGTCCAAATGTAATAAATACAGGATTCTAGGAGAATCACTTTTATTTACTGATTTGAAAGAATTCTTGGTTTACTTGCCTAGTTGACAAGCCTTGCATAGGCTCTCCTTCTTGTAGGGGCAAGAAGGTAAACCTCTAACAAGGTTGTGTTTAGATAACCTAGATATGTTCTTGAGGTTAACATGGCTAAGCTTTTTATGTCACAAGGTGTTATTATTAGTTACTTCATTAAACAGGCAGATTTCAGAATCAGTTGAATTAAAATCTACTAAATAAATGTTACCTTGTCTAATGCCTACCAATACAACACTATTATTTAAAGTAATATTACAGAGAGAGTTAGAGAATGATACCTGGTATCCAGAATCACATAATTGACTTACTGAAATTAGATTGTGCTTCAGTCCAGTCACATAAGCAACTCTCTTGAAAGTAACAGCTCCAATGGTCATCCTGCCATAGCCTTCAGTTTGACCACAGCTTGAATCTCCAAAGATTACCTTTGGGCCAAGCTTTGCTTTGAACTTTGACAGATGTTCTTTGTTTCCTGTCATGTGCTTGGAGCAACCACTATCCAAATACCACTTATTTTGAGTGATAGGATAGGTCTTCACCTGCAATTAAAACAATTTAAACATTGTGGACCCAGGTAACCTTGGGTCCCTTGTTTTTCACATAAGAAAAACTGAAAATAAAAGAGTAAGCAGGCTGAGGGTGATAACCTAATGGGTAAGATCTCCTAGGTGGGATTCTCCATGCAGATGATGGGTCAATGAACCTAGGGTTTCTATTCATATTCGGGTTTCTAAGGTTCTGGGTGTAATTTTGAAATTCATATTGGAAACGTCGACCAGCGTTCGACGATGGCTGCTCAGATCATCGATCTCCGTTCGACCACTGAGCTTGCGATCGTCGATCGACGTTCGACGATAGATGCTCAGATTGTCGAGCTTCGTTCGACCACTGAGCCTGAGATCGTCGAGCAGCGTTCGACGTTCTTTGTAATTTTTTAAATTTCTGTTTTCTTCTCTCTTTTAGCTTTATTTAAAGCTCTGTTTACTTGATTGACTTGCTCAGTGTTCTTTATCCCATCAGCTGAGATAAAGTTCACTAGAGTTGAAAGTTGGTTTTTAAGGATGATTGGGGGTTCACTAGAAGATGCTCCTAAGCATAATTTGTTATTGTCTGTCCTAGTGTTAGACATGCTGGTTATTTCAAGCAGCTTAAGGCTTCTACCATTTAGAAACTCTTCTAGCCTTTTGGATTTAGCTAACTCATTCTTAAGAAATTTAATTTCTTCACTAGAATTAGTGAGATCTTACTTTAATTTAATGTTTTCATTAGATATGATTTCTGATTCAGCTAGCCTATGTTTAAGTTCTTTAATCTCTTTTTCAGAACTAATTAAATCTAAACATAAGGATTTAAATTCTAATTTAAATTCTGCAGAAGTAAAATCATAAGAAGATAGTACCTCATCTTCTGTTGGCATTTCTTCATCTGAATCTGAAATCTCTGCAGCTGAATGATTGCTGCAGGCATCAATTGCCATTAGGCAAACTTCCTTTGCCTTCTTTTCTTCTTCATCCTCACTGGAGCTTGAGAAAGAGGATTTCTCATCAGAATCACTCCAGGTTTCAGCGACGAAGCCTCTCTCCTTCTTTTTATTCTTGTAGGAGGATGGCTTGGAGTGCTTCCTATGCTGATCCTTATCTTTCCTCTTTTCTTTATTCTTTTCCTCTGGACAATCTGGAAGGATATGTCCAGGCTTCCTGCAACCATAGCAGATAATTTCTTTAGAAGGGGTGCGATCATACCTTGGCTTTTCTTCATATTTTGAGGACTTCTTTCTGAACTCCTTCCTTCCCATCTTGAGAAACTTTTTGGCAAATAATGTCATTAGTTCCTCATTTGACTGGCTGCCTTCAGAGGTGTCAGCAGCTTTAAGAGCAAGAGTTTGCTCTTTTCTTGTAGGAGTTGGTGTCTTTGCTTCAGCTTCAGCTTCCCTGGACTTCAGCACTTGCTCAAAAGACTTGAGCTTGCCGAGAAGGGCTTCTGTGGAGATTTCATTTGTGCTTCTGGCCTCCTTGATAGGCCAGATCCTCAGATCTCATGTGCTAGGGAAGCACATAAGAATCTTATCATTGACCTCTGTCAATGAAATGTCCTTGTCAAGGGTCATCAGCTCATTGATGATTGAGCTGAGCCTTGTGTACATGGCTTCAACTGATTCAGCATCAGTTTTCTTGAAGTTCTCATATTGTGAGATAAGGTTGGACCTTCTGTCCTTCCTTTCATCAGCTGAACCAGCTACAATCTGGTTCAGTGTATCCCACATAGCTTTTGCTGAGGAGCAGTCAGCAACCTTCTGGAATACTTCATCAGACATTGTCTGAGCCAGAATGTCCATTGCCTTGGCATCTGCTATCTTTGCCTTTTTGTACTCATCATTGTAGTCTGGAGGAGGCACTGCACTCATATCAGATGATGAGGCAGTAGCGGCAGCAGGTGCTTTTGGGGGTCCTGACAAAATAGAAGCAAAAATACTTTCATCAATAGAATTCATATATAATTTGATCCTTGCCTTCCAGATGCCAAACTTAGCCAAGTTGCATGCTGGAGGTCTGGTGCTAGAATAATCATTGGACTGGGCCATGATAGTGACAGTGAATATCTATAAACTTTGGTATATATCAGGATCTTGTGACTTAGGTGTTAGCCTATTCAGTCAGTCAACCTCCCTCTGATACCAATTGAAAGAGAAGGGATAGATACTACTCTAGAGGGGGGGTGAATAGAGTAATCAAAAATTGCACTTAGCAAAGTTGACTTTCTACTCAACTCCCTTGGAGTTAAATGCGGAATGAAAGTTATAGATATTTTAAGATTAAACCTTAAAGCCTAACACAAGGTGTTGTGCACAAACTAAAGCTAACTGTAATTACAGTTAAGCTTCAGGTCCTATCCAGCAACTAGCAATCCTAGTTAAAACTAATCACAGCCACAATGCAAGAAATTAAACAAGGCAATCCAGACGACACAAGCAATTTATAGTGGTTCCCCAAACTACTTGGGTACGTCCACTCTTCTACCAACAAGGTAGGAATCCACTCAGGTTTTTGATCAGGTGCCCTGCCACCAACAAGATCTGCTTCAGGTAGATCAAGAGACCCTTTAGACTTTTGATCAGGTGTCTAAGAACCAACACAGGTTTTTGATCAGGTGCCTTGTCACCAAGGGATACTTTTGAAGGGAGTAATAACCCTGTACAGGAGGGGGGAAGGGGTTAAGGTGTCTTCTCTATTTTACAATAGATTAGAGAAGCACAATAACTTGCACTGAGCTAGACAGCTCTAAAAGAATCAAGGCTCCCCCTGGCTCAAAGAACGTCCAGGTGAAGTCTTGCTTCATTGCAGAAACACTTCAGTAAATACTGAAGGAAGAACTACAAGAAGATATAAAATAAGAAATGAAAATCTTCTAGCAGCTATCTTCTTCTTCTTCTTCTTCAAAAGATCTCTGAGTTAGAACTTCCTGGAACAGGAGAACTCAGGTTGAAGAAGAGTAGAAGAGTTAACACTTCTCAGATGAGTGAAGATTGCTGAGAGCAGTTAAACTTGTCCTTGCTGTAAGCTTGCTGAATGAATTTCTTATCTCTGTGAACTAGTTGATTTCTTCTTCAAAGAAGTCTTTATATATCAGCAGCAGCAACGGCTCTAATTGAGTTTGAATCTTGTCGTTTTCTGAACTGCAAGCTGGGCTGCTAAAAGCATAAAGCAAAAACAAACTACAGCACGCAGATATCCTATAAAAGGATAAAGCTTTCTAAGAAGCTGCAAATACTTCTGATGAAATAATATAAGATAAAATCACATCAGAAAAAACTCTTTACGGCCAAGGAAGACTTTTTGAGTCTAACGGCTATAAAGGACAGCCTGGCAGATAAAGCAGATTGCATATCTCAGCTACAAGACAAACAACTTTGTCAGAAAAGATTAGCTCATGCATATAGAATAGAACAGATATTGCATGGAAATAATGTTACAAAATATTCAGATAATCTATTATAAAATATGCCAAAATAGATATTAATTTAGTCACATCACAGAAGACGACAAACTAAATAAGAGCATACAGCAAAACGTCGAACGACCTTCGGAGATCGTCGAACGGCGCACGGAGATCGTCGATCTATCAGACAGATAGTCGAACGATCCAGATAGTCGAACTATCAAAGAAGATAGTCGAACTACCAAAGAAGATAGTCGAACTACCTCGGCAGATAGTCGACCTATCAGAACAGATAGTCGAGCTATCAGATAGTCGATCTATCCGGACAGATAGTCGAACTATCAAGGCAACACAGATAGTCGACCTATCAACAGATAGTCGAACTATCAAAGCAAAACAGATAGTCGATCTATCAACAGATAGTCGAACTATCAGATAGTTGAACTATCCAAGCAGATAGTCGAACTATCAAAGACAAGCAGATAGTCGACCTATCAACAGATAGTCGAACTATCAAAGACAAGCAGATAGTCGACCTATCAACAGATAGTCGAACTATCAACGCAGACAGAACGTCGACCAACTGATAGACGATCGTCGATCAGCCGATAGACGATAGTCGAGCGGCGTTCGACTATAGTCGAACGAAAAACTACTTAACCAAATATTCATCTGGAAAAGCAATTCTACACAACTAGGGAATCTAACCTATCAACTAACCTTTGACCATAGATAAATCTTGGGTCAAGAGACAGAAAGAGAGGACTGAACTCAAATCAAAACCTAGGGTTCCAACAAGGAGGAATCCTCCTTTTGAGGAAAAGGTTAGAAATCCCCAAGATAAGTTTGACTTTGAGTACGACCAGATAGGAATTTCCCGAGGAATTTTCCTGAACCCCAACGAGAGCCTTTCCTGGGTAGGCGAGATCATTATCAGGAGAGACCCTATAATAACGTAGCTAGAGAAGAGCGTTTGCGAGACCATCGTCGGACTATACCGGCCATGCATCGTGATGATCAACCTAGAGATTGGTATCGACCGCCACCCCCACGGCGTCAAGACAATCGCGATCCTTACGATGATGATTACAACTATCCTCCCCGTGATAGGCGACCAGATCTTACACGCGTTGTGAAGTTAAATCCGCCACTTTATGATGGGTCTATGGATCCCAAGATCTTTTCAGACTGGGTTATAGACATAGAGACATATTTTGAGTGGTATCGTATGAAGGAAGACCAAAAGGTTCAGGTTGGCATGATGAGGTTGTCTTGGCAAGCGAAAATCTTTTGGATAGGTGAGAAGTATAGTCTAGAGAGGAATGGACACCCTCCCATTACCCATTGGCTCCAGATGAAAGTCATATTGGAGGAGTAGTACATTTCCCAACGCTATCAGACCCGTCTAGGAGACGAGTTGACGTTACTACGTCAAGGGTCTATATCAGATTATGATTATTTAGCTGAGATGAAGAACCTTATGATTAGGTGCAATGTGGTAGAACACCCACATGACACCTTATCTAAATTTAAGTGTGAACTATGACCCGAGATTCGAGATAAGTTGATTCGATATGGCCACTATTCCCTAGCTGAGACCATATCTATCGTCATCGATATCGAGGAGCACCAGAAGAGAACCTCCCAGTTCAAATCTCAGCTCAAAACAAATACTCCTTATAAGAAAGAACCTAAGGGTAAGGAGAATGGATCGAAGCCTACTTCGACCTATACGAGAGATCAGAAAGGGAAATCCCCCATGGGAACTATGACTCATTCACAGATCCGATGTTATGAGTGTCAGCAGATGAGTCATATATTGAGGGATAGTCCCAAGAGGAAAGGCACGTTAGTTATCCATGAGGTGACTGAGAAGGATGAGCCCATAGAAGAAGCTCTAGTTGAGAGGGACTCGCGCGTATTGAACGATAAAGTGTACGGTACGCCTAGTGATGAGGAGATAGATCTTGGCGTTCTAGTGGTGAGATGCATGTTATCTACACCACAGGAATCTATCGATTATTGACGGACGAACATCTTTCAGGCCTACTGAATGTCATCATTGAGACAGCTTTAACCCGCATGGGATTCACTGCTGAGCCGCACCCATCCCCATTTCAGGTAGCTTGGGTCACCAAGACTACATTATCAATGACTAAGAGATGTTTAGTGCTCATCACTATCGGTACGTACTCCGATAAAATTTGGTGTGACATTATGTCTATGGATATGTGTCACGTGTTACTTGGGAGACCTTAGTTGTATGACCGAGATGTCCTCATATATGGCAGGTCCAACATTTGCTCCTTTCTACTGGACGGAAAGAGAGTAGTGTTGAACCCGGTGCGACTCACAGCACCAACATCCCGCACGAGTAGTAGTGCAAAAGAATCTCTTCCTCCCACTAAAAGGAAGAAGGCTCTTAGTATTATACGAGGCACTGAGTTCCATCGAGAGAGTTTGATGGTGGCTTCTATTTTGTCTTAGTGGTTTTACAGGCATCTTACGTACTGGAAAGATGCGAGTTTATTCATATACCTGCTAGGAGACTCTTAGAGGAGTTCCAGGACATACGCCCTGATGAGCTTTCGGCTGAGTTACCTCCCATGAGGTCTATTCAGCACGCGATAGATCTTGTCCCTAGAGCTTCCCTCCCGCATTAACCGCATTACCGATTGAATCCTGCTGCCCACGAGGAGTTGCAGAGACAGATCGAAGAGTTACTTGATAGAGGCTTTATTTGTCATAGACTTATTCCATGTGCGGTGTCTGTCCTCCTTGCTCCGAAAAAGGATGGTACATGTTGTATGTGTGTTGACAGTCGTGCTGTCAACAAGATCACTGTGAAATACCGATTCCTGATAGCCCGACTGGATGACATGTTAGACATGTTGACTGGATCCACGATCTTCTCTAAGATCGACCTTCGTAATGGTTATCATCAGATTCGTATACGCGAAGGAGATGAGTGGAAGGCTGCCTTCAAGTCGAAGGATGGACTTTATGAGTGGCTCGTGATGCCCTTTGGGTTATCCAATGCCCATAGTACTTTCACTCGGATGATGACCCAGGTCTTCAGACCCAATATTAGGAAGTTCATAGTAGTCTATTTCGACGATATTTTGATATATAGTTGTACTGAGAGTGAGCACTTGACTCACCTACGTATTATTTTCGAGCTCCTGCGAGCCGAACGATTATACATTAATTTGAAGAAGTGTGTATTTATGGATGAGTCTGTTATCTTTCTTGAATATATAGTGAGCTTCGCTGGCATCACTATGGATCCTGAGAAAGTTCGAGCGATGCGTGAGTGGCCTACCCCTCAGAACATTCACAATGTCCGTAGTTTTCATGGACTAGCCACCTTTTATCGTCGATTCATCAAGAACTTCACTATAATTATGGCGACATTCACTGAGTGTACGAAGAAGAGAAGTTTCCAGTGGACATCATCGGCAGCTAGAGCCTTTGAGTTTATCAAGGATAAGATGTCCACTGCACCTGTTTTGAGACTCCCTGATTTCAGTCAGGTATTCGAGGTATCTTGTGATGCTTCTGGGGTTGGGATAGGTGTACTTAGTCAAGAGGATCACCCCGTAGGATTTTTCTGTAAAAAACTCTCAGACCAGAAGTTGAACTATTCCAACTATGAGTGTGAGTTTTATGCGATTGTGTAGACGTTACGTCACTGGAGGCATTATTTATTACCCAAGGAGTTTGTCCTCCACTCTGATCATCAGGTGTTGCGTTATATCAACTCGCAACGGAAGTTGAACCCTCGACAGGCGAAATGGGTATCTTATTTACAGGAGTACGCCTTCGTTCTCAAGCATTGTAAGGGAATGGAGAATAGGGTTGTCGACGCCCTTAGTCGAGTCACCCTCGTACTATCACAGATGTGTACTCCGGTGATAGGATTTGAGCGTGTCAAGGATGACTATTCAAGCTGTCCTGATTTTAGCGGTATCTATGATGTGATACATTTGGATCCCTATCACGATGATATCAATTATCTCATCCAAGATGGATATTTGTTTTGTGGGACCCGTCTGTGTATTTCCCGCACTTCGTTGCGAAACTTCATTGTATGGGAATTACATGGAGGAGGATTAGGTGGACACTTTGGACATGATAAAACGATAGCCACAGTAGAGGAGCAATTTTATTGGCCCGGGATGAAGTGGGTTATCACTCAGATTGGTACTAACTGCCGCACTTGTCAGGTAGCGAAGGGCAATAATCAGCCCAACGGATTGTATACACCTCTACCGGTGCCCAGTACTCCTTCGGGTGGTGTTAGCATGGATTTGTACTTGGCTTGCCGCGCACTTTTAGGAAGCACAGTTCCATTCTTGTAGTGGTCGATCATTTTTCTAAAATGGCGTATTTCATCGCCTGCAACAAAATTGATTGCATCTCTCATATAGCCCATATTTATTATAAAGAGGTTGTCACGCACCGAGAAACACCTAAGACTATCGTTACCGATCGTGACGTTAAGCAGAGCGAGGAGAGTTTGTCATGACCAGAAGAAGGAGAGTGAACAAACGCCGTGCAACCAAAGACACGTGGAGGTAAAGGAAATGGTGTGACATCGGAATACAAAATGGAGAAAAGAGTTGTCATTAAGAACCGAAGAACGAATTCGGTTAATGAGGTAACAAGAAAGAAGAACGGCATGACCCCAATAGGACCGAGGAACCCTCATCTTAGTAAGAAGAGTGCGAGTCACATCAAGGAGATGGCGGTTCTTGCGTTCAGAAATCTCATTCTGTTGAGATGTATAAGGACAACTAGTTTGATGTATATTATCATGATGCATAGAAAAAATTGAGAATTGATGACTAAGATACTTTTTGGCATTATCAGTGTGAAACACCTTAATAGGGACATTAAACTGAGTACGTATCTCATTATAGAACATATTGAAAATAGAAAAAATTCCAAAACGTTCTTTCAACAAGTACAACCAAGTACATCTAGAAAAATCAACAATAAATATGACAAAATAAAAACTACCCCTACCAACAAATTTAGTAGGAGCGGGGCCCCAAATGTCAGAATGAACAAGTTCAAAAGGACGAGAAGAACTATGTCTTTGTTTTGATAAAAAAATGAAAGGTGTGGTTTGTCGAGTTGGCAAGCTTCACAATTGAGAGAAGAGCCTCCACGAGGTAGATCGGGGAAGAGATGATAAAGAAGGCGAGGAGGAGGATGCACAAGGAGAAGATGTCATTGTAGAAGAGAAGTAGAAGCGAAAAAATCAGACACATTATCAAGGTAGAATAAGTCATCACTTTCAGTCCCAATAACAATCGTCTCCTTGGAGTGAGGATCCTGAAAAGAACAAGTAATCGAGGTAACAGAAAGTAAGTTGTACGGAAAAGTTGGGACGTAGAGTGTGTCCTCAAGTTGGAGAGATGGAGTAGCATGCACTATTCCAGATCCGTACACAGGGGATGGAGAACCATCCGCAATAAAGACCGGAGGTGACTGGTTATGTATGTCCAGATTAGAGAATAGATGAGGATTGTCCGTCATATGATTAGTAGCACCAGAGTCAATGAGCCACCTACCCGTAGTGGTCATATAAGCACTACCAGAAGAGGTAGCAAGAGGAGTGGACTTCTTCGAGGTAGTGTCACCCTCAGCAGGTCGAAGATGAGGATGCTTGACCTAACAGCGATCAACAAGATGACAGGTCTTGCCACAGTGAGCAGAGATATCTAGAGGGACCACGTCCACCAGAGCGGCCTCCACAGCCATTAGGAATGTCTTGACGAGCCGGATGAGCAACAGGGTCAGGAGGACACGGAGAGGCAAGCAAAAGACGTTGAAGAAGAGTAGTAACAGCTGAAACGCACGCAGCAGTGGCATTCAGAGTAGGAGTATCAGTCTCTCTAAAAATTTGTTGCCGAATCAGATCATAAGAGTCTAGCAAACGAAGCAAATAGTACACCCCCAGAAGTTCCTGAAAGTGTTTATGTTGCTCAGCGAGATCAGCATAAAAGGGCGATCCTGAAAAAGTTCAGTACCAAGAGCTTGTAGTTCCTGATAAGCAGCAGTAGGAGTCATGACAGGTCGGGTAAAAAGATCCGCATACAACGTATATATGCGCGAAATTTGAGCTCCCGGGGAGTACAAAGCAGCAAGATGTGTTCAAGCAGCCTTAAATGTATCATCATATTGAAAGACAGGAAGGCATTCATCAGAAAAGCTATTTGCAAGCCATGTATGGACTAGAGCATCACATGCGTCCCAGTCATCAAAAACAGCAGATCCACGTGGAGGAGGGTCATCTGTAAGATGATGACGTTTACGTTGAGACCGTAACAAAAAAAGTGAAGGAAACACTCCAGTCCGGATAATTGGGACCAGTTAGCTTGGACGCAGTTCCAAGATTGCCAGAAGAAGTGGAAACAGAAGCAATGGTAGGAATAAGTTGCGCGGATATAGTGGAGGAAGAGGCCTCTATAGTCTACCCGCGCGAACAGAGCGAAACTGGTCAAAGAAAGCGAGACAGCGCGAACAGAGCAAGATCGCGCAAACAGGGCGAGACCGCGAACAGAGCAAACAGAGCAGAAGCCGTGAACAGGGCAAGACCGCGCGAATAGAGCGAAACTGCGCGAACAAAGCAGAAGCCGCAAGAAGGATGGAACTGGTAGAAAGAGCGAGCAAAGGGACATGTCAAAGGAAGGGTAGGAGGCGCTTAGTCTTTAGGGGCTCAGAGGAAGGGTAGGAGGCGCTTAGTCTTTTTAAACTAAACCCATTTTTCTACCACCACCAGGAGAGGCAGCAGTGCAGTCACCAACTACAACCTGACGGACCTTATGACATGTCAGACGATAGTTACACCTAAGGGTAGCCTTGTAGGAGATGTGAGCTCTTAATGTTTTATAATACTTAGCTTTCTTAATTGTTCCATCCGGCTGTTGTCCTGCTTGTAAGCCTCGAATGAATTCTTGGACAGTGTGTGCTGGTACAAGACTTTCATGGTAGTATACTTTCTTGTTTTGCACTTTACTTATTTAATACTTTGTGACTTATCGATTGACTTTTGATATATATCATATGTATGTATAGCGACATTTGCTACCGATACTCTTCCATTATCCAAGAAATGTGAAATGATGGTAACTATCCTAACAGTGCCTCCAAGTTGGATATGGTTTGGAGTATGATAGCGTACAAGTTAGAAGGGGTGTTACTTTTTCTCTTGCATTACCTACGTCATCGCAGTCAAGTTAGGTGCATTGCATATAAAACTTCTCTTCTGTCTAACACCATAGAAGAGGGAGTCTTATAATTGATCATCAGAGCACAATTCAATTACTGCAAAAGCAGTAGTCACAAATTCACACTAACCATACGAAATATTCGCAGACGGATCTTAGCGAAAGTTTATGGGTTGGAAAGGAAGTAACGGACAAAGATATATGTAACACAATTGTCAGGTCTTTTGAACCATAGAAAGCATACAAAACACAGACACGTATGGTAAAAATTGGACACTAACCAACTTATAAATTTTGGCATGTTATTGAAATTCTCATATATTTTATTTTCTCCAGCACAAATGCCCATGCATGCACCTGGTGATCATGTACCGCTATCGGATGTACCTCCACCATCTCCTACCAATCAGACTGACTTCACTCAACTGAGGATGGCCATGTTAGATACTTTGTGGGTGATGGTTGCGGCCAAACTGCCTGCTCAGGCCCCCGTTTCGGTTGTCGATCAGTCCTAGTACCATTTAGTATCAATTTTTTGTGGACTATGGCCAACAACACCCTACAAGGCTACAGTGATTGATTCTAACACTGAGAACTAGTTAGATCACATCGAAGAGCTTCTCCTTAGGATATGATATCCACCAAATATGACAGTACACCTTGCCTCCACAGTCATCCCTTGAGAGACAAGGCATTGGTGGTGATCCACGGCACTTACAGTTTTTCTTCGGATGTCGTTCAGCTGACATTTGATGGAATGAGTTCGCCGGCACTTTCATGGCGCAAATTGTTTTTGAGATACACTGGGAGAAGCGTCAAGAGTGTTTCATCCATTTTCGACAAAGTGACCACACCATTACTAACTGTGAGTGATACTTTTGTCCTCTGGACAAATATGCAGGTTCCCTAGCTAGGAATGAGCAGGACCAAGTATAACAGTTCTTCAAGGGCTTGAGAAATTCCTACTGTCATAATCTGATCCTCCTCAAGAACACTTCACTCCATGAGATTGTGGCAATGACCAAGTCTCTTGAGGCCGGGCATATGTCTATTCATAGGAAGAACGGTGAAGCACCGATGCAGAGTGAAGATACCCCTGGCTCGCTCAATGTCCCCTAGAATAGAGAAAACTAAGCAAAATATGGATCAAAGCTTTTCTATGATGAATTCTTTTGCACATTTACAGACTATATGACTATCATATAAGAAGTGGCTAATGGGTCTTCATGGATTACTCGTGTAAACAACTGGAAGTGGAGTTCGGGAGAAAGAATAGGCAGGGTGGCAAGATTTGAAATGGTAACATTTTACATCCAACACAAACGGGTTGGTCAAACCCAGCTGCAGCTGCACAAACGGATGTGTGGGTATGCATGTAGGTGTCGCAAGATGGACTGTGCAAGGGAGGAGGGGTTAACAAAGCTTTAAAACAACACAAATTCAACAGAATGCATTATTTTTTCAGAAAAGCAGTTCAAAAATAAAATCAGAACAAAACTGCAGAAATTTCAACGGCACTGCCTACCAGGCATACATACCTACATGTGATGGGAGAACAGTAATATGCGGATGTGAATGGTACCACCCAATGACCCTTGTGGTTCTTCCAATTGTCTGTGATAGTTTGTTCAAAGAAGTCAAGTGGAACAAAGAAAACAACATAACAATATCACTCTTTATAAAATAATAAAAGGAATAAATGATGTCATTTTTAGATTTCACCTGGATCCTTAACATCATATTTTGAAGCTCAGATATATCCTTGATGGCTAGTGCTCTTAACATTTTATTTTAAAAGATGGCAGGAACGTCTATATACCAAGTTGGAGGAGAGAGTCATCAAGATCTCACAACAAGGGACAAGAATTAGAACTTCATTTCATTGATTCCCTCATACAAGACACTAAGAGTCTATTTATAGAAACCCCCGGTGGCAAACCCGTAAATACATGAAGATGCAAACAATAATAAAATACCCTATTAAAATAAGTTTCACTCCTAATACAAGCTCGATACATTTAATATGATAACTAACGAGGGATTCGAAACTGATCTGTAACAGTAACCAAGAATAAAATGACCTTAGTTTTAGAACTGGAAGGAAGAATTCAAAAGTGAGAGAATTGAGGAGAGAGGAGTGAAGATGGATATGAAGAGCGCATACGTGAGGGAGATGGGTTGGTTTGCAACCACCATAAACAATATTAATCCATCCAACTTCCATTTTCATGACCTCCATTTTGGATGGGAGATTGAGAGAGAATACATGGCATCCAAGTGTTATCATGAGGGCAACATGTGACCATTCCTACATGCACCGTACACAACCCTTGATTAGGCACAACCCTGGGTTAGGACACAATAAGTTGATGGAGATTTGCTATAAATAACATAGAACATGAGGCATTTTAGTTTTAAGTGGTATTTTAGAGAAAGATATGAGTCAGGCGAGGGGTTGGGCAAGTGCAAGGAAATGAGGTAGGGTGGGAAGGTGTGGAGAGAGTCAAGGCATGGATCTCATTCCCATCCCAAAAATTTGTATAAAGCAAAACCTATTCCTTAGAGGCCAAATGAAAGTAACCCTTTAATTAATAAAAATATAAGCATGGATATCTCAGCCTGCGCTGTTGCAGCAGCCAACTGCTCGGGATTTGTCTCCACTCGATCTTTTCGACGATCAGATCTCATCTGTGGTGATGCACCCCATATCAGAGCTGTCTTGTTCCCATTGTTCAAGTCCTGCACAAAATATTTAAAAAATGTAATAGTGACTAAGAGAAACAACATATCTGAGGAGACATGGAACAAAACCTCAAATTAGTAACATCCAAGTTCATTATTCAAGTAGAATATATACTATAATAATGCAAGTAATTTATTTAAATAAAAAATAAACCTCAAGTACTTACTGCTCACAAATTAAATCTTCTCCTCTAAGATATTGGAAAGTTCAAGCAAATCAAGAGTGCAATCTCCATTGGTCTACAACTTATTGTATTTATGCATGGTCATACCATCTATCTCAACATGTTTAAAGAGACAACTAGAGAATTGGGTGTCTCATAATCTTGCTAGTCCAGGTGTGATGATATTTGCTACAACATTTCTATCTTTACAAAGCCAATAAGAGAATAAGAGACAATTGAGAGATGTTCACAGGTGTGAAATGGGAGGCAACAAAGTTGTCTAGTAGTGCAAGGGGCAAGCAAGAAAAATTTAAGTTAAGATTTTAATATAGTTTATACATACATACACACACACACACACACACACACATATATAAATATACTAGTGAGAGGCACGGGGCACCGCCTCGACAACCAACCGCGACAGTACCTCAATTGCGATAGTCTGCGGGGTGGCCTCGTGCCCCGTGCGACATTATCCTGGCCACAACATTATCCCGGTACGAAGACACTCCCGCTGCTCGTAAACTCCTGAGTGTTATACTCTGCACGTCGCTTATTTTTTGCGGTGTGCATGGGGGTTTGTGAGCGGAGGGGAGAACACATTTTTATTATAAGTAGAGGACTTTGTCTATATGCGAGCACATTTTTTTAAATTAAAAAAAACACAATTTTTAAAAACTAGAATTTTTTAAATAAAGGTTAAAATCGAAAAGTAAATGTTTAACCAAAGGATGTTTTTCCCTTTTAATATAGTATAGATATATATATACATATATTATTTTATATTTAAAATAATTAAAATGAAGGCAACATGTATTATCATTGAGTGCCACCGTGTGGCGTAATGTTGAGCTTATCATCATCATATTCGCTCCATTGTTACAAGTCTTAAGAAGAGACAATGGGCATGTGATGCAGGGTAAGATATGAGAAGTGTGCCAACACTAATGCAAGCCTATGTGAGTGGATTAGAATGGATTCAGACAAACATAAACTATATGATTCGTGTTTTATTTGATTTGATCCAGAATTAAGTCTAGTAATAAGATTAAATAGGCTTCGCAATACAACACAATGTTCACCACACTGCAAGTAAATAAGCGAGCATGTCTTCCTTCGCACAAAGGACTTAAAACTACACTTGCACAAATGAGAAAATGGTCAATCAGATTTGTCTTTTAAGGTAAAGGATCTCTGACAACAGATCGTCCAAGATTCGACCATTAGGAATCTCGAGGATATAAAACAAAGAGGACGTGAAAAGTAAATCCTAATCAATTGAAACGAGTTAGAGCTTTTTCACTGACATCTTTTTTAACCAACTTACTGCACCGAGAAGCTCAAGTTTGGAGAAAACAAAATCAAAAGAGAATCTTTTCTTCTCCAGTAATCCAATCAATTCAAGTTGCTGAAGTAGATTCAAAGCACAACCATATACCAGAGAAGAAGATCTTCCAAAAGCGCAAAGCACACAACTTTCATTGAAGTAGATCACTTTCAAGTCCTCTACTGGAAGATCGGAAAAGAAACAATCTTCAACAAGCTTCAAGAAGACTGCAGTGCTATCAAGAATCATTAACTGAGTCTATAGAAAGTTTTGTAATAAAACTTATTAAACTGTATGATCTCTTTGAGATCTGAGCTGTAGGTCCTTGTGATCTGCGATAGGGGGTCAGTCAATGCCTCTGAGATAGGAGACCTTCTCTCTGAGCTGTAGGATCCTTTGTGGATCTGAGGTAGGATTTCTGTCAAGAAATCTGAGTGTAGGATTCCTACTGTAGGATCTGAGGTAGGTTCCTAGTGACCTGAGGTTGGAGGTCATTCAGTGCTTCTGAGGTATGAGACGTAGTCTCTGAGTTGTAGGATTTGCGCAACTGAGAATTGGTTAGAGTTTGCCGAGACTAGCACGCTGCTACATAGACGGAGGGGGAAAGTGGACGTACCCAACTCAGGAAACCACTATAGTTTTTTTGTGTTTGTGCTGTGATCATTTTGTGTTTGTGTGCTTGTTGTTCTTACAATTATTATTCCGTATTAAATTCAAGAAAAGGCAACATCACCTATTCACCACCCCCCGCCCCCCTCTAGGTAAAGAGACATCTCTTGATTTTCAAGTGATATCAGAGTGAGGTTATTCAAAAAGATCCTAACAACTTGAACAGATCTGCCCTGGGAATTGTCATCTACTCATCATGGCTCCCAGAGAAAACTACAAAGGCTTAAACTCCATGAAGTTGTCGATCTGCACCAAAGAAAATTTTGCAACATGAAAGGAAAGGGTCAAGTTGTTTATGGAAGTCTCAGATCCAAGGATTTGTATTGTTGTTGAAGAAGATCTTTTTGTACCAAAGAAAACTTCTACTATCGATCCATCCAGGGAAGTGCCGAATAAGTACAATGAAATGGACAAGGATGAAATTGCGTTGGTCACCATGAATAAGAGGGCCAAAAATATTTTTGTTAGTGCAATTGATGATTCCACTTTCTAGAATCTGGTTCATAACCAGACTGCAAAAGAAATGTGAGATTCTCTCATTATCTATATAAAAGGTACGGAAGAAGTAAGGGATGACAGAAAATCATTGCTTAATCAAGACTACGAGGCTTTGAGACAAGATAAGAATGACTCAATAAATGAGTGTTATAACAAGTTTTTCAAAAAAGTGAATAGACTGAGCAACAAAGGGAGATAGTTCTCTAACTATGACCTAAATGACAAGTTCTTCAGGTCCCTAAATAAAGAATGGGATATCAAGAACTGTGTTATTAGAGAAATGGAGAATCTAGCCAGGATGGAACCATAAAATTTGTATGGAAAGCTGTTGTCTCATGAGCTGCAACTGAATACTAGGAAGGTTGAAGAGGAGAGCAGCAGATCTTCAAGTAAGGAGAAGCAGGTAGCTTTCAAGGCTAAAAGCTCTAGAAGAAGAAGAGAGAAATCTCTCATTTCTCATGAGAAATATGCTGACCAAAAAAACTCTAAGCCCAACACTTTTGGGTCAGAGTTATATGATGGAGACATGGTTCTGTTCTCCAAGCAGTTCAAGAAGTTGCTCTGCAAAAGGAGGCAATGGAAGAACAGACTTTCCTCCTCTTCCAACTCAAGGAAGTCTGGCTACCACAATGAGAAGTCAAAGCACAAAGAAGACAGGTATGATTCTAAACAAAACAAATATTTTCCTATTGATGTTGTGTGTTATGGCTGCAAGAAGACAGGGCACATCATAGCTGAATTCCCCTCAAGAAGAAAGGAGAATGAGAGGGCAGAGGAGAAGAAGACATACAAGGGGAAGAAGCAGGAGAGAAGCTTCATTGTCAAGAAGTCCAATACCCTAAGTGATTGCAGCAGCAGCTCCTCTCACTCTGATGAGGAAGCCTATATTGGGCTAATCATTTTGTCTAATAATGATGAGGAGCAGAATGACCATCCTGCTGCCAAGATGGGGATAATAGCACCCTAACTCTTTCAGACAGTGAGTCTGAAGTTAAAGACTACTATGGGCTTGTGGCCCTATCTGATGATGAAGACCAAGATGAACCTCACCCTGCTCAGGTTTGCATCAAAGCCTCCATATCCCTTTCTGATTCTAATCTTAAGGCTGAGAATGCATCAGAAGTAAACTCATCATCTGATGAGGGTGATTTTGATGCGGATTCAAAAGACGGCACATCATGTAATAATGAGAATCACTCTGAATTGTTGTAGCAATATAGTGCTCTCTTGGCTGCTCTCAAAAAGAACAAGAAATTGGTCAAGGCTCAGGTTGAGGAAATAAAGATCCTCAAGCTTTTCAAATCCCAGATGGATGAGAAGACCAAGCAAATAATACAACTAAACTTTGACTTGTTTGAGCTTCAAAAAAAGCTTGAGGCATAAGTCAAACAAAAATCAAAAAGAAAAGGTTGTAAAAGCCTTGGAGGACAAGCTCCTCATTGAGAGGAAGCTAGTGACTAAGTTCTCTAAGCCACAAACTGTCCTCCCTATTATTGACAGTTTTTCTGACCTTATAGAGGAAGTGTAGAATATACTAGGGAAGCAAGGAAAGTGATAAAGGGAAATCTCCAATGCATATAACCATATTTCAAAAGGTCTTATTGTCAAGTAATAGCTATGACCTAGCATCTCCTATGGATATCTGAAATATAATTGCTCTTCCATTAGGGTTAAGAAACTACAACACTGAAGAGGGAGAAAGGATCTTGGGTTGAGTGCACTTAAAGCACCTCATGAAGAAGTAATTATGAAAAAATCATGGACCATTCATTATTGGCTCTACTGCACCAGCCCCTAAGGAAAAGGGAAGAGTCATAGCTCAGAAGCCAACTGTGAAGAAAGGACCTATGATTATTGTGCCCCAATTCCAGGCACACAGCCACAGAATAAACCATCAAAACACAGTGACTTTTGAAGGTTGGTCCTCTGGTCACCAGCACTTTCATGCAATCCATCAAGTGACTCAAAGGAGAAGATATAATAAATATGATTGTTAGTGTTATGGCAAAATTGGCCACTTTGATATAGACTGTTGGTTCAATCCAACAATACCTAGAGCAATTAATGTTAAGCCAATAAATAACATCTTTAAGAAAAACATTATAATGAATGCTAACAAGAATCAAGGTCCCAAGACTGCTTGGATTCCTAAGGTAAATTAATTCTGTTTTGCAGGTATGTCCAAATACCATCTAAGAGCAAATATGGTATTTGGACAATAGGTAGTTCAGGGAGCTGCATGGATTAAGAACACTGGAAGTCAGGTCGAGAGAATTAATTAGTACTTCAGGGACTGAAGATGACAATTCTCTGAGGCATGCAAGATGACCCTGATGTGGAAGACACAATCAGGTTGACCTCTCAAGTGGTGTCAAATGAGGTTTTTTGAAAATCATGTTTCAAATGTCATAAATGAAGTAAAGGATGAACTGTTGGCTGAGATAAAAATCATCAAAGAGGACATTAGTGATATCAATTTGGAGTTTACAAGGGTTGCTCAGGCAGTAGATGGAAACCAGAGAGCTTTATATGCTCTTGATAAAAATATCAATTAAATCTATCGGTCCAGTAAACTTGATTTGAAAAGTGTTATACAACATGTGACCAACAGAGTTACCACCTGTACAAATGATATACTTCAAGACCAGAAAAATATCAATCAGAATCTTACTAGCACAATTGAAAGCAGCAAGGTTGAACTTCAGCAAAAAGTATTTGAAAAAGCCAGAAAGGGAGTGTAGGAGTTGATCAAGCTATATGGATTCTCCATGGGGTTCATCTTGCTCTAAATCTTTCTCTCATTGATTATTCAGAAGAGTCAACTGGGAAGTTTTTGCTCAGGGAGAGAGGGGTGTTGCAAGGGAGAGGCCAATGTTTACCGAGGAAGTGCAAACTGCTGCAGAGTCAAGTAGTTCAAGGAAAAGGCAAAGAGAGTTATTGACCCTCGAGGAGTTTCTTGCTAAAAAGAAAAGAGAAGAAAGATCCAATGATCCAAACTTTGAGGTATGGAGCCCCACATCAAGGAACATTATCCTAAATACATGGATAAACTTTAGGAACATTAGAAAGGATATAGTCATGTTATACCCCTCTACAGAATGGGCAAAACACCAAGAGGTTGAGACAAGAAGAAGACTTCACATCAAGAACAACAAAAATAATCCTAATCATCCTCAAGCTCCTTCCAGATACTTTCCAAAGCCTTTCAGTTATTTTGAAAGACAGCATATGAAGGAAGAACTGAAGCAAAGGCAGTCAAGAGAGCCAGAAGAGGTGTAGTCATTCGGGATAGAGAATGATGTGCCTTAACATAATAAAAACATCTTGATCTATTAATGTAGAAATTTTTGATATGTTGTCCTAATCAGTGTTCATTTCATTTATTTTTGAGTATGTGAAATTCATCTATATTTGAGGTTCTGACTTCTTCAAATAGAGAGAAATTGTTGGGAACAGTGCTGATGTGATCCTGTCGCCAGCACACTAGTGTCGTCTCGTTTTATTTGCTTGTTTACTGTCGCAGTTATGATATTGGTGTTGTCGTTTATTTATTTTCTGTCATGGACATGTATGTTTTAAATTTCTTGTATTGTGGCCCGGCGCGTGAGACTGACCACCTCGCGTGTCCCTGAATGGATTGGTCCGGTTTGGTATGGCTGGGGTGAGTCGTTGCATTTTATCTAGTTAAGTGAAATCACTTGCTGAAATTTGTTTTATTTTATTGATTGAGGAAGGGGAGGGGGCTATAAATATTAAATGGGGGTTACCCTAATGCTTGGCCAGGGATAAGAACCGAGATTGAGATTATTCTCTCTCGGTTAAAATCCTGTCGTTCTTCTCCCCGTCTCCCGTTCCGCGAACCAGTTCCTGAAGCCGCCTCCGCCTCTAGTCCCCGGCGTCAACACCTCCACCGCCAAGCCTTCCTGAAGCCGCCTCCGCCTCTAGTCCCCGGCGTCAACACCTCCACCGCTGTGTATTCCTGAAGCCCGTCTGTCGCCGAGTCCACCCGCGTTTCTCCGACCGCCGTTATTCCCTCCTCACTCCTCCAACAACCTTCCCCCACCACCGTCATCTGCCCGTTCACCACCACAGCCCGAGGCCCTCCTACTCCTTTCCCTCCACCGCAACTCCATCCAGAACCCCCCTTGTCGCTCTTCTGCTGTACCTGTGCCGGAAGGATCAGAAACTGGAAATCCCCTTTGGTGAGATCTGCTCTTTCCCCACTCCTCAATCTACTTTATTTGCAAATTATTATGTTTAATTTCAGCAAGGTGATTTCAATCCAGTGTAGCATGCGCTCACCCTAATCATGCCTCGTCGTTCGTTTTACCCCTTGCATTAGATTTCCGTTAGTTGAGCCGTGTCTTGCTCTTTATTCGCTGCGTCATTTATTTTCACCTACACTTAGGGTTTTAGGAGCGTAGTTTGCATCAATTTGGTGTGGATGCTGGGATCTCTCACTTCTATTGTGGAATAGCCGAGCGATTGCATTTCCGAAATTCCTAAGTTTGTGAGTTTTCAAGTTGCCCATGGAATCTCGAGTGGAGCACCTAGAGGGTAATGTGGGAGATATAGGTAAACGAATGGAAGAACTTATGGCCGCTATCACTACACTCACTCTCTCTGTGAGAGACACAAACCAAGTCATGATGGGATTGCGTACTACGGTTAATAACTTGGAAGCCCAGTATCACTTAGGGGGTCATGCTGCTCAGCCCCCTACTCCTCCTGCACGACCTCCTACACCTCCACCACCAGAACCCCAACTAGCATATCAAGATAATAGGAATCCCCCTAGGTGGAATGCTGGTATTAAATTAGATGTTGGGGATTTTGAGGGCACACTCGAGCCTGAGGTGTGTCTTGATTGGTGCTAACGACTTGAGCGATTCCTCAGCTGGAAGTACCCCACCAGCAGGTGGAGTATGCTGCCTTGAAGCTGAAGGGCCCCGCACTCACATGGTGGGGGCAAGTCGAGCGGATGCGATACACGATGGGACAACCCCCTATCACCACCTGGGTTGAGTTCAAAACTCAACTCAAGAGGAGGTACGTCCCCGCTGATTTTTTGCAGACCTTGTACCGTAGGTATCAGAACCTATGGCAAGATAAGCAAACCATTGACGAGTACAGCAATGAGTTCCTGGTCCTCCAGTCACGTTTAGATCTAAAGGAGGAAGACCACGTGGTTGTGGCCCGTTATCTGAATGGGCTACGGTACGCGATTCGAGACCAGTTAGAGTTACATGATTTTCGGGATCTGGGAGAGATCTCTAGTCGGGCACGCCGAGTGGAGGCCCTCTAGAAGAGGACATCCGGCCAGAGATCTTCGGACAAGACACATTATTCCTCGTCTTCGACATCGACCACTAGGACGAGTACATTACCTACCCCGGGCCTACCTTCTACAGTTAGACCAATGCTACCAGCTCCTACCCCTGTGGGACCCTCGTCGATTTCCTTGAAGGGGAAGGAGACTGTCACCTCTAAGCCCGTGTTTCAATGCTACAAGTGCATGGAGCCGGGACATAAATCATTGAATGTCCAAGACGCCAGTTTACCGCGGTTGTTGAGGTTGACGATGGACGAGATCCAGAGTATGGAATCTGGGAGAGCGATTTAGCCAGGGACATTGAGGACCCCCTAGACGGAGAGTGTGAGGTAGAGGGCGAGCAGCCAGATCAGTTGATTTGTGTTCTGCAGCATAGCTTGCTTGCCCCGAGAGCTACCACCGATGACGCTTGGGTGAGACACAATATCTTTCGCACCACTGCTCGCATCCAAGAGCATTACTGTTCTATTATCTTTGACAGCGGGAGCATGGACAATTTCGTCTCTCATTGCATGGTAGAGAAGTTAAGCCTCCAGATTCAGAAACTGGAGCGCCCTTATGAGCTATCCTGGGTGACTAGTGGCACCACGATGGTCATATCACATCGATGCCTCGTGGCGTTCACCATTGGGCCTTCCTATTCTGATTCAGTGTGGTGTGATGTTGCACCCCTCGATGTGTGCCGCATTCTCTTGGGGCATCCATGGCAATATGACCGAAGCACTGTCCATGACGGTCGAAGGAACTCTTATTCTTTTGACCATCACGGTCGCAAGACAATTCTTTTTCCCCAGAAGAACGGTCTTGTCCCACAGCGACTCACCCCCCCCCGGTGGCTGCCCCAGTCGGGGCTCCTATCCCCATGACCACGCTCACCACCATGGCGTATCCGTCCGTCCGCATGCTTTTGACAGAGCGACAGTTTAGTCATGAGATGCGAGAGGGGACCGTCGCTTATGTATTAGTCGGCCTGGAGTCCCCTATTACCTTTGTCGAGATTCCTGCGGCCGTTCGACCCCTGATCACCGAGTTTGACGACCTCACCCCGGATGAGTTACCCGACCAGCTCCCACCGCTGAGGGATATTCCGCACTGCATCGATTTAGTCCCAGGAGCAAGCCTGCCCCATCTACCACATTATCGTATGAGCCCGAGAGAGCACGAGGAGCTTAGGAGACAGGTATCCGAGCTTCTCCAGAAGAGACACGTAAGGGAAAGCCTCAGTCCCTGCGCTGTCCCTGCCCTTCTTGTTCCCAAGAAGGACGGTACTTGGCGTATGTGTGTTGACAGCCGCGCTATCAACAAGATTACAGCCAAGTACCGATTCCCCGATTAGACGACATGCTCGACATGCTAAGTGGGGCGAAGATTTTCTCGAAGATTGACCTCCGGAGTGGCTACCATCAGATCCGGATCCGACCCGGAGATGAATGGAAGACGTCTTTCAAAACAAGGGAGGTACTGTATGAGTGGTTGGTCATGCCATTTGGTTTGTCCTACGCTCCGAGCACCTTTATGAGATTGATGACCCAAGTCCTTAGACCCCTGATGGGAACTTGCGTTGTTGTCTACTTTGACAACATCCTTATCTACAGCCTCGACCCTGATCTGCACCTTACACATCTTCGGCAGGTCCTGCAGATCTTAAGAGAACACCGCTTGATCATCAACTTAAAAAAATGCACCTTTCTCACTAGTAGTCTCACCTTTTTGAGTTATATCGTCTCTTCCGAGGGCATCAAGGTGGACCCGGAAAAGATCCATGCGATTGAGTCCTGACCCACCCCCAGGAACTTCACCGAGGCACGTGGGTTTCATGGCCTCGCTTCGTTCTATCGTCGCTTTATACGCAACTTCAGCACCCACATCGCACCCATCATAGATTGCCTCCGCAAGGGGCAATTCGTATGGACGGCCGAGGCGGAGCAGGCATTCCTCCTTATGAAGGAGAAAATGTCTAGTGCTCATGTTCTGGCCCTACCCGATTTTGAAAAGGTTTTTGAAGTAGATTGTGACGCTTCACATGTGGGCATCGGGGCAGTACTGAGTCAGGAGGGCCGACCTGTAGCATTTTATAGTGAGAAGCTGAACGATGCAAAAACGAGATATTCGACCTACGATCTTGAGTTTTTCGCCATCGTACAGGCTCTCCGTCACTGGCGACATTACTTGATTCAGCGTGAGTTCGTGCTGAATACGGATCATGAGGCGTTGCGTTACCTGAACTCCTAGAAGGAGATCTGGCGTCACGCCAAATGGGTCGCCTTCCTGCAGGAGTACACCTTTCACATCCGACATAAACCAGGAGTCACCAATAGAGTCGCTGATGCCCTTAGTCGACGAGCGCATCTTTTAGGATCTCTACACCTCTGGTTGACAGACTTAGATTCCCAGAAGGAGCTATACGCCACTGACCCCGATTTCAGTATTGTGTGGGCAGAGTGTCAGTCGCATGGGGCAGACCCGACGGGACATTTTTGCATGAGCGAGGGGTTCCTGTTTAGGGGCACCAGATTATGTATCTGTCAGGGACCTTTACGTGAGGCCTTGCTCGCCGAGTTGCACTGGGTCGGACTAGGTGGACATGTCGGACAGGCCAAGATGTTGGATCTAGCGACCTCACGTTATTATTGGCCGCGTATGAGGCAGGACGTTATCAGCCACGTTCGCACCTGCCATACGTGCCAGTTGTATAAGGGACAGTCCCAAAACACTGGACTGTACACTCCCCTACCGATTCCTGAGCGGCCATGGGACGAGGTCTCCATGGATTTTTGATGGGATTTCATCCGATCGTGCATTTCGTTCGTCTAGCAGGAACGCTTGATCGGACCGCCGATCCGACTCCGCGGTTGCGTCCGGAACGTCGTTGCGAGTCTCATTTGGATTTATATGTTGTTATTTAGAGGCCGAACCCATCGGCCAATCATAGCCAGCCCTAGGGTCGGACTGGTTTATTGCTGAATGTGAAGAACCCCTTCATGATCTCTTCCGCGCCGACGCCGTGGATCCCCTTGGTGACGACTCCAAGTGTATGTCCCTCCAGCAAGGCATCTAGCAGACCTCACAGTTATTATTGCAGCCATCACTCCCTCCCTCCAGTAGATCCGGGAGATCTACGCCCCCACTACCCGATCCGGGTTATACGATCTATCGATCCGACATTCCACCACCGGATCTACCTTCCGGATCTACGTGCTCCTATGATCTACTCCATCGCCCTCCGATTCCGTTATTGCCACCAAAACAGCCAGCTACCTCCGTTTCCACCCTCGGCACCCGATCCACGCATCCGGACCTCCATTGCCCTAAACCAGCCGCCGTGATTTGGATTGTTGTATTTGCAATATTATTATTGGAAATTTCATACTAGTTTGTAGCGCCTTGTGTCAATTGATTACTAATTTGCAGGGGGACCGATTCGCCGCACGCTTTGCCCCTCCGAGCGGAGGAAAGCCAACCGCCAAAATTAAATTATATTGTCCTGCTTAATTTTGTGGCGCCAAAATTATTATTGCTCATAACATTCGTCGCCGTCACTGACGGTCGTGTCGCATATAGAGTCTAGATTGTGCACCCACGGCCTACCCTACATCAATTTTGTTAGTGGATTCCCTACTGCGGCGCGAGGAATTGACTTTGTATTCGTAGTTGTTGATAGATTCTCCAAGATGGCTAATTTTATACCATGCCGGAAAACCTCCGATGCGGCACACGTAGCCCATCTTTTCTTTCGAGAGGTGGTTCGACTCCATGGGGTACCACGCACATTCACTTCCTACAGGGACACGCGATTCATGGGCTACTTTTGGAAAACTTTATGGCAAAAACTGGGCACAAAATTAAATTTTAGTAGCACGTACCATCCCCAGTCTGATGGGCAGACCGAGGTGGTCAACCGAAGTCTGGGTAATTTATTAAAATGCCTAGCCAGAGAGCAACCCAAGCAGTGGGACTTAGCGTTAGCCCAAGCCGAATTTGCATACAACAGCACCGTAAATCGTTCCACCGACAAGTCTCCTTTTGAGATTGTTTATGGTTTTCCTATTCCCCATTACCTTGACCGTCATTCCATACCTTCCTACGAGCGCATTTCTTTTGATGCTACTACTTGGGTTGAGAACTTAAAATCTTTGCATGATGTTATTCATAATAAACTGCAGGTGACATCCGAAGAATACAAGGCTAGCGTCGATAACCACCGGCGCGACTTGTCTTTTTCGGAAGGAGATTGGGTGTTGGTACACTTTAGAAAGGAAAGATTTCCCAGTGGGACTTACCACAAGCTCCGACAGCGTCGTTTCGGTCCTTTTCCGGTAAGGAAGCGGTTGGGTGAGAATGCCTACCTTGTTGATCTACCTTTGGAATTCGACACATCACCGATTTTAAAAGTGGCGGACCTGTGCCCTTTCCATGGATCCCCACCCGCTACACCTGTGCCACCACCTACCTTGGAGCCCGGGGCGACCACGGGATTTCAGCCGGCCTTCACGCCTACCACGGAGGAGATCGACCAGGTGCTTGACGTACGGGAGTTCCAGACTCGTATGGGAGCTTACCAGCGCTACTTGGTTACTTGGAAGGGAAGGGACATATTGGACAGCAGTTGGATCAGCGCCCGAGAGCTTCAGCGTCGGCGCCCAGATCTCTCCGTTGCGGCCATCAGCTCAGTCTCGCCGGAGTCGAGTTCTCTCAACCCCGGGGGAACTGATGTGATCCTGTCGCCGGCACTCTAGTCCGTCTCGTTTTATTTGCCTGTTTACTGTCGCAGTTATGATGTTGGTGTTATCGTTTATTTATTTTCTGTCATGGACATGTACGTTTTAAATTTCTTGTATTGTGGCCCGGCGCGTGAGACTGACCACCTCGCGTGTCCCTGAATGGATTGGTCCGGTTTGGTATGGCTGGGGTGAGTCGTTGCATTTTATCTAGTTAAGTGAAATCACTTGCTGAAATTTGTTTTATTTTATTGATTGAGGAAGGGGAGGGGGCTATAAATATTAAATGGGGGTTGCCCTAATGCTTGACCAGGGATAAGAACCGAGATTGAGATTATTCTCTCTCGGTTAAAATCCTGTTGTTCTTCTCCCCGTCTCCCGTTCCGCGAACCAGTTCCTGAAGCCGCCTCCGCCTCTAGTCCCCGGCGTCAACACCTCCACCGCCAAGCCTTCCTGAAGCCGCCTCCGCCTCTAGTCCCCGGCGTCAACACCTCCACCGCTGTGTATTCATGAAGCCCGTCCGTCGCCGAGTCCACCTGCGTTTCTCCGACCGCCGTTATTCCCTCCTCACTCCTCCAACAACCTTCCCCCACCACCGTCGTCTTCCGTCATGTTCACCACCACAGCCCGAGACCCTCCTACTTCTTCCCCTCCACCGCAACTCCATCCAGAAGCCCCCTTGTCGCTCTTCTGCTGTACCTGTGCCGGAAGGATCAGAAACTGGGAAGCCCCTTCGGTGAGATCTGCTCTTTCCCCACTCCTCAATCTACTTTATTTGCAAATTATTATGTTTAATTTCAGCAAGGTGATTTCAATCCAGTGTAGCATGTGCTCACCCTAATCATGCCTCGCCGTTCGTTTTACCCCTTGCATTAGATTTTCGTTATTTG
Organism: Platanthera zijinensis; assembly: GCA_039513925.1. Classification (NCBI taxonomy): domain Eukaryota; kingdom Viridiplantae; phylum Streptophyta; class Magnoliopsida; order Asparagales; family Orchidaceae; genus Platanthera; species Platanthera zijinensis. The sequence continues at coordinate 23,231,968 of CM077094.1, read as the reverse complement.
AGCCGTGTCTTGCTCTTTATTCGCTGCGTCATTTATTTTCACCTACACTTAGGGTTTTAGGAGCGTAGTTTGCATCAAGTGCCCACAATATTCGTGATTTGAAGAAGCCCTCAGAATATAGATGAACGCATTTGTATTTGATGAATATGCTCTTGTTTTGATGGTTTCAGGTATATGATAGTACAAGTCTACCATAGAACTAGACTTAGTGTCATCAGACATAATCTTGTCAATGAAATCCCTCATTGTGAAAAACACCACGTCGACCTAAATTCTAGACTATATTGGACTTGATACTTACTCACAAAAGTTAAATAAACAAAGTCTAAGAGGTTGAGTAAATGCAAAGAAGTGAATTATAAAAAGATAGGAATTTAACTAAGTCAAAATTCGACTAGACATCTAGTCAAACTAATAAATGATCTAACCGAATGCACAGAACAATCAAGTCGAATCGTGCACATATCAACAGAGCACAAGAGTTCTATTAAAGCATTGATTCGACTAGATGGTCAAACCGAATGTACAGAAGAATCACGAAGAATCGTGTGAAAGGGTTCAGAAAAATCCCTAAGTACAGATTCGACTAGTAAAGCTAGTAATTCGTATAGAAGAGTCAAAAGCATTCGTGTAGAAGTATCATGAAGACGAAAATCCGTTTAAGTGCAAATTTGACGAGAGATCAAGACGATCGTACTGAACTATCAAGACGGTCCATACTGATGCACTTAGGATGCAAAGTTTGTGAAGATAAGACTAAACATCATAGCATTCGTGCAGATGAATCAAGACGATTCGTGTACATGATAAATATACATAAAACTATTAAGTAAAGACTTGTTTAGATCATCTACACGATCGTGCAAACAGCTCAAGATGATTCGATCAAATGCTTCTTAAAGATAAAAGCTATGTTGAAGCCTTAAAAAAAGAAACTACCATCTCAAAGCTATAATTCGATTAAAGATTTGGAAATTCAACTAGATCATTTCAAGCTGACAGGGAGATGGAAGGGTTACATGTAAAACTATTCTAAGTTCAGATTTGATCGAAAGAAGCCTGAAGAAGGATTCGATGGGCGAATATGCACAAAGAAAAATTTGACTTGATGTCAAGCCATTTGACCGAATGTAAAATAGATTCGACAAGAGTGCACTATCTAGAAGAATGAACAGTCAAATTCGACTGGAAGTCTATCATTCGAGTAGAAGAAGTGCTAAAGAAGAAATTCGACTGAACAAGAAGAATTTTACCTGATATCCAGTTGAATTGCATGACAGGCCTGTATTCAAATTAAAGCGTTGTTTGGCCGTTATGCCATTTAATGACGTCGCGGAAAGGGACAATCAGATTTGTCTTTTAAGATAAAGGATCTATGACAACAGATCGTCCGAGATTCGATCGTTAGGAATCTCGAGCAAATAAAATAAAGTGAACGTGAACAGTAAACCCTAATCGATTTAAACGAGTTAGAGTTTTTCCGCCGCAATATTTTTAAACTAACTTACTGCATTCGTAAGCTCAAGTTTGGAGAAAACAAAATCAAAATAGAATCTTTTCTTCTCCGGTAGTCCAATCGATTCAAGTTGCTGAAGCAAATTCAAAGCACAATCATATACCAGCAAGAAGATCTTTCAAAAGTGCAGAGCACACACAACTTTCAATGAAGCAGATCTCTTTCAAGTCCTCTGGTGGTAGATCAATGAAGAAGAAATCTTCAACAAGCTTCGAGAAGACTCCAATGTTATCAAGAATCATCAACTTGAGTCTATAGAAAGTTTTGCAATAAAATTTTTTAAACTGTATGATCTCTCTGAGATCTGAGTTGTAGGACTGATGCAGTTTTCGTCGCATCGTAGTTCTTCCCATATATTTATTCTTATTTTTGTATTTTATTTCATGTACCCATTTTCATGTCATGTATTCGCTCTCATTTCATGTACTTGATTTGGCTCGTCGGGTTGACTGTCTGAAGATACCTTGAATAAATACGTCCGGTTTTTGGTAGTTAGAACGTGAAAGGCAAGCCAAAATTAATTAAAAAACACATAAATTAAGTCGGGCAAATTCAAATTCAAAAATAGTCATTATAATCAAAGGTACAATATTTGACAAGAGATAAATCAGGCAATTAATTAGAAAAAAAGGATTTGGAATGTGCTTACATATGGAAGATTTAGGAAATCTGTTGCCGTAAAGAAAATAAGAAAAACACAATTCATTTGGCAAGTTGCTTCCCTGTCAGATATTAATTAGCCCTACTAAAGCTGCCGGCCAGGAAGCAGAAGGGGCCGGAATTTGAACAGAGAAAGAGTCTACCTCGTTGTCTCTGTTTTACCGGCGACATCCTCCATTAACGATAGCCCTCCCGAAGCCGCCGCCTCCCTCTGTCGATCCCACCGGCGAGGTCAAAAGGCTACCAAAAACCGTCGAGGCAGGTTCATCGCACTCCAGTGGGTCTCGGATTTCTGACGGACCCTCTCCCTGCTGCACGTCGCACGCAGTGCCGCCGCTGGTCAGCTCCCGTTCCCCTGAGCTACCCGGCGCCCTCCTCCGACTGCACGGCCTCTGTTGACCTCTCTCTTGACTCTGGCGACTTGTCTGATTGACGTCGACGTCGAGCCACTCCTTCCGTCAATCGAGTGTCTACTACGTCATGTCGCCAATCAACTGCCCTTGCCTAACTGTGCTAACTGGGTCTGAACTGGGCCGACCGTTCTGGTGTGGGTAAATCACTACCAATGCCCTTAACTTAGTTTAATTTTGTGTTCTCTTTAATCAATTCAAGCTTACCTCGAACGTTCTAATCAATGAAAATTCCGTTATTTCATAAATTATTATCTGTGTTTTGCTTGTGGATGTACGAGCCTTGCAGTGGTTCAATTCTTTGAATGCTGACGAAATTTCTTTTAGATAACGATCAACGGGTTTTAGGAAATTCTTCGTTAAAGAGTCGTTGTGCGTGCGAGAGCTTCGTTTTGGCCGCTCGGCCCCTCTTTCAAATATTAAATCCACGTTTTTTTCAAAAATCATGATTTTATTTTACTATAAATAAATTATTTTGCTAAAATAATTATTTATATTTGAATTCATAACCCTAGTCTACATCAAGGGTCCTTGTGATCTGAGGTAGGGAGCCAGTCAGTGGCTCTGGGGTAGGAGATCTTGTCTCTGCCTTTGTGGATCTGAGGTAGGATTTCTGTCAAGAAATCTGAGTGTAGGATTCCTGTTGTGGGATCTGAGGTAGGGTCCTAGTGAACTAAGGTAAGAGGTCAATCAGTGCCTCTGAGGTAGGAGACATGGTCTCTGAGTTGTAGGATTTGTGGAATTGAAAATTTGTTAGAGTTTGCTGAGGCTAGCACACTGCTGGATAGGCGAAGGAGGAAAATGGCGTACCCAACTCGGGGAACCACTATAGTTTTTTTGAGTTTGTGATGTGATTATTTTGTGTTTGTGTGCTTGTCGTTCTTACAGTTATTATTCCGCATTAAATTCAAGAAAATGCGACATCACCTATTCCCCCCCCCCCTCTAGGTGTAGAGAGAACTCGTGACTTTCAATGATGGATGAAGGACTCAACGGAGTCACTAGGGCGTGACGCCAAGGGAATCGGGATAAGGTCAATAAGCTTCCTAGGCTCATATCCTAAACACTATATAAAATGGACTCGTGTCAATAGACTTATTGATAGAACTATTGTACTTGAACTCAGTTATGGGTAACAAAGAATCTCAAACCAACGGGAACTCAAGAACTAGACACCGTAGAAGATTTTCCAAACTCATATTTATGATCTCAATCTGGTCGGCGTTCTGTGGGTGATAAGTTGTGAAAAACTTTAGGGTTGAACCTATTTTATGACAAGATGTCTTCCGAAATAACTCATGAATTGTATGTCCCGGTCGGACACTATGGACTTGGGTATACCATGTAAACAAAAGAAGACTCTCATGAAGAGGACCGCTATATGGGCCGCATCTGCGGTCTTGTGACAGACAATAAAATGGGTCATCTTTGAGAATTGGTTTACCACTACGAAAATGGAATCATGCTTTCTCAAAGTGTGAGGAAGACCCAGTACGAAATTTATGTTGATATCAACCCAAGGCTAGTGCAGGACTAGAAGGGGGGTATAAAGTCCAGTGTTCTATTTTGAACCATTCGTTGTCTGACAGATGTCGCAGTGATACAAAACTCTTGCCAAATCCTTCTTCAATGGGAAAATAAAAACGATCTTAAATTAATGTAATCGTCTTGTCTCTGCCGAAGTGCACAGCAGCACCACCCACATGCATTTTCCAAATCAGAAAGTCTCATAAGGAGGTTCGGGGAATGCAGAGACGAGACCCACGATATAAATATCCCTCGACGATATCGAACCCCTCGGTAGGCTCAGGGAAATCCCTCATCAATCTAAAGTAAATCTAATTGAAGTCAGTGTATGTGGAGTACTCCCTAGGTAGTCGATCAAAACAAATCGTACTAACGCCCAGTGTGTGAAGTAGGGTGATATGACAATTAAGGGCGTCAGCAGGCTTGTTCTCAACACACACGCGATGTTCAAGTACACAGTGAAAATCCTCCAAGTATTAGACCCACTTGGCATGTTTATGCCCCAATTTCCGCTATGAATCCAGATAGCGCGGAGCCTAATGATTGGCGTATAGGATGAACTCCCGCGGAAGAAGATAGTGTCTCCAATAATGAAGTATTTGTTAAAGGTGCGCCTAAGGCTCAGAGGTTTGCGCCTCCGTGCGCCTTATTTGCGCCTCCGTGCGCCTTATTTGCGCCTTTATAACATAAAAGTCGCAGCTGAGTGAGATTTTTGTTGTAATTTTTTTTCAAAAACAAAGAAAAAAATAATGTAAGAACTCAATAAATTTGATTTGATTTGGTGTTTATAAAAATAATTGCGTGTTGAGACTTAGATATGATGCAAGTAACCACATTAATTCTATTTTTAAGAGATATAAAAGATAGTAATGAAGTAAAATAGATGAGGAATTTGATCGAAAAGATGAAATGATGTTTGATGCTGATTATTTAAAATGGATGTGGTTACGTCTTACTTTCGTCAGGCGTGTGCCTGCACCATGACCCTTGCGCGTAGGCTCCAAGACCTATTTGAGCCTTAATAACTAAGGAATGCACTACTACATAAAACTCTCTATTATAATTTGAGTACTTCTACCGGGTCTCATTCAGCTTCTTACTAATGTAAGAAATGGGATGACCCTCCTAGCTCAGTACTCCGTCAATGCCAATACCAGATGCATCATAGGTTACCTCAAATACCTTAGAGAAATCGGGTAATTTTAGAACGGGGTTGTTTTTAGTTTCCCATTGATCTCCATGAAAGCACGAGTAGCAACTATCGTCCAATAGAAATCTCTCTTCCACAAGCAGCTCGTGAAGGGGGTCATGAGGGTGAGAAAACCATGGACAAGCCTACGGTAGAAGTTGGGCACTCATGAATGGAACGTACCTTGTCCGGGTCAACAGACACGTCTCACGCCGATATGATAAAACCGAGAAAGTGCACGCAATCAGTCAGGAAGTAACACTTCATCAAATTCACATATAACTTCTCCTTGTGGAGGATCTTAAATAAGAGCCTAAGATGAATTAAATGGTCATCGGGAGAGTGGTTATAAATCAAAATGTCATGAAAATAGACGAATAGGAATTTATCCATGTGGGGCGTATAAATTGGGTCATGATCTGCATGGAAGTGTTGGGGACGTTGAACAGCCCAAAAGACATGACCAACTAATCATAGAGACCATCTTTGGTCTTAAAGGCCGCCTTTCATTTGTCTCCCTCACGAATCTTGATCTGATGGTAAGCACTGCAAGGATTTATTTTCAGGAATATTTGGGCACCATCCATCGTGTCGAACAAGTCGTTTAATCGGGGAATGGGAAAACGATACTTAAAAGTAATTTTATTGATAGTCATGTCATCGATACACATACAACAGCTTCCGTCCTTCTACAGGGTGAGAAAGAAAGAGACTGTGCAAGGGCTCAGACAATCATGTATGAGCCGCTTCTAAAGAAGCTCATCCACCTCTCTCTTAAGCTCAGCATGATCGCACGGGTTCATCCGGTAATGTGGTAGGTTCGGGAGGAAGGCCCGGTGTCAGAGCTATGGCGTGTTGGGTACTACGCAATTGGGGTAACTCGTCGGGTAAATCACCCAGCACAATATCAGTGTACTCATTGAGAATACATTGGAACTCAAGAGGTGGATCAGGGATCTCCGTAGGGCCATCGAAAGCCATGGTGGCAGACAGTACGTTGAATATGTCGGCATCTACGCTCTCTCTCATAAACTCACTGCAACACAAAATGTGCAGTGCCTTGGATGAACTTGTGCTAGTGGAGGGTATGACATTCCCCTTGGATTCCCCTTGGGCTGGGTCGGTGTCAATGTGATTATACAACCCTTGTCATAGAATACGCACGTGTTTGAGAGACTGAAACATGTAACATCGCAGTCGTAAGGCCAAGGCCTCCCTAATAGAACGTGGGTGACATTCATGGGGATGACGTCATACCAAACACAGCCCTCAAACGAAGCGAGATCGGGCAACGACGGCAAGATCGAGTGATGACAGCGAGATCGGGCGACGACAAGATTGAGAGCTTGTGCGGCGCGAAAAAAATTCAGGGCAGGTCTCGTAAATGGGAAACATCTGTCTTTACCCCCAAAGAATTGATCATAGTAATAAACCAAATTCCATGGAATTGGACCAATTCCAATTCCGCGGGAATTTCTTACAACTGAACAATGGAATTGGAATTCCGATGCCTCAATTTCAATTCTCATTTCTAATTCCAGAGATATGAACAGGCCCTAACGGTCATATTTGGGTAAGTTTATTAAGCTTAAGGAATGAATTGGAGAAACGGATTATCTAAGTAGAAAATCAATACACCCTTAAGGGTGGGGAGACAACTTAAGACTCAGCCAGAAGATACTACAATATTTAGGTGTATGCATGAAGAATCAAAAAATTGAGAATTGACTCAGAACTAACCCGAGAACTGACCTTGTTGTCGGTACCCGCGAAATGGCCCTAAAAAGGAAAATGTTAAAATAAACTTTTTTGGGGTTGATTCAACAACTCATGGATATCTTTACAAAGTCACTTCCTAACTTATGTTTAAATCACTTACAATTAGAGTTAGGAGTTCAGAATATTGACTTCTGATCCGTATGTTTTTATGCATTCTTATTTTGTATTTTTTTGCTGTTTATTTTAAATTAAAAACACAATTTGAAAAATAAAAACTCAAAAATAAGTTTGTTTTATGCATTTTTCAATCCTTGTAAGATATTGTCTGGCGATAATACTTACGTTGGTGATAGCTGTATTTATATGTACTTTTGTTATTTTTGAGCATTGTACACCTACTAAAGTAACCTTCTTACAATTTGTTTCTTCACTAGCCTCTGTAGTAGTACCTATTTTCATGTTTTTTCCTTGTTATCATCTTTTGCCTTTTCAGTAATAAAACACAAAAAATTAGATAACGCAAAATTCAAAAATATGCTTTAATTTCAGTTTTGTGTTCTTTTTTTGTTTGTTCATCTTTTTTGTTTGCAGATTTAAAATCACCTAAAAACTGCTAAGCTAAAACGTAATTAATAGCATGATGTGGTGACGATTTAAATTTTTTACAATGTTTAATTTGCATTAGTTTAAAGAAAGACATGATGTACTTAGGCACTAGTGAGATTATGACAAAAGATAGGGCACAATGGGGACAAAGGATCCATATAGCCGACCCCACTATGGTGGGATAAAGGCTTGAGTGTTGTTGTTGTTGTTGTTTAATTTGCATTAGTTTATTGTTTCCAGATGATATTATTTTGGCCGATGAGACAAGGAAGGGGGGTAAACGTGAAATTTGAATTTTAGTGAGACACTTTAGAAAAGAAGGGTTTTAGGTTGAGTGTGACAAAGACAGAGTATTTGGAAATTAAATTTAGTAGTGTAAGAAGAACTAATGACTTTCATTAAGTTGGGTAACCGAGATATTTCTCACAGTGTGCACTTTAAATATCTAGGATTGATAGTTCAAAAAATGGAGTAGATAAAGATGTAATACATAGAATCTAAGCAGGTTGATTGAAGTGTAGAGGCGTGTCTGGGATCTTATGTGATCATAAAATACCATGAAAACTTAAAGGAAAGTTTTATTGTACTGCAATTAGACCAATGATGTTCTACGGTTCTGAGTATTGGGTAGTGAATTGTGTACATGAGCAAAAAATGAGAGGTGCGGGCATGAGAATTCTTAGGTGGATGTGTTGACACACGAGACTGGATAAAATTAGAAATGAACATATCAGGGATAAGACGGCAGTGACACCGATTGTAGAGAAGATGTGAATAGCTCGATTAAGATAGTTTGGACACATACATACGAGACCATTAGAGGCACTTGTTAGGCATTGGCAGAGTTTAGCCACCAGGCATGTTAAACGGGGAGGGGTAGACCAAAAAAAACTTACAATGTAATTTAAGGAAAGACATGATGTACTTAGGCATTAAGGAGATTATGACTAAAGATGGAGCGCAATGGCAACAAAGGATCCATATAGCCGACCCCACTATGGTGGGATAAAAGCTTGAGTGTTGTTGTGGTTTGATTTTCATTGCTTAACCTTGGAATACATTGTAGCTACATTACATGCAAGTCAATATTTCATGCATCTAAATCATATAGTGTAGGAAAATATGTCATGATGTTTATACATGTCTCTATGTATGTGCAATGATTAATTTGAAACAATGCTTTAAAACACACATCACTTGTCATGTTTGATTGAAATATTGCATTTGCATTAGGATTAGGAGATATATTCTGAGCTTCTCGTGTTTCTCATTTATTGGATTGTGTGTTGCTGAGTTATTACACTTATGCATTTATGTAGTTGACTCGTAGTCTCCATTTGCATTTTCCGCAACCTTGCTGGCATTCATATAGGTTAGGGCATCGCATGTCAATGACACATAGATTCGTATTGAGTCAAGATCTTTCACATCAGCCCGAATTCACTCTTCCATCATCCTTCATCATTAAAGATCGCATCAAAATGCCTGCAAAGTATTTCCTGCACTATCGCCTATAAACCTTAAACCCAAACCCTATCAACTACAATCGCCGCAAAAAAAAATATCCAGATGAAATAAAAACAAGCAAACATCAACAAAAAAATCCCGAAATTTGGAAATCAAGAACCTCCCGAGCTTAAGAAAAAAACTCGAACCACAGCTGTTATCAACCCAATTTCCCTCCTAGATGCAGTGTATGAGCATGAAGACCCAGGCAAAACAAAGCAATCCAAAACTAAAATGCCGGAGCAAATTGATATTAACCTAAGAAGGTAAGATTGGAGGAATAAGTTACCTGAATGTCCCCGAAGAGGAGGCCCATGATCTCCTCCGTCTCCGTTGTCAGTGAATGCGCGAGGCATGTCAGCCACACATCCTCCGACACATGCACGCTCGTGAGGGGCATCCTTCGTCCACCGTTTTCTTGGAGAGATTGACGTTTTGATGGTCACTTCTCGATAAGTACTTTTGTTATTACGAGCGCAAAATATATAATGTTCTCGATCAAGCTCACCAACAAAAGAGAAATTGGCACAAAATAAGGTGATTGTTATTAGCACTGCATTTTTAGATATTCACACTTTATTTATTCTTAATTTTTTGTGTCTTTTGAAAATACTCCATGTACATGCATTTTTAGGAAAAGTGTTCAACACGAAAGTTGTAGATCTCGACGAAATCTACAACTTTTGTGTTGAATACTTTTCCTAAAAATGCATGTACAAGGAGTATTTTCAAAAGGCGCGAAATCTGAGCGTATTTTTAGAAATACGTTTTATACATGCATTTTTAGGAAAAGTGTTCAACACGAAAGTTGTAGATCTCGTCGAGATCTACAACTTTCGTGTTGAACACTTTTCCTAAAAATACAGGTACAAGGAGTATTTTCAAAAGGCGCGAAAAATTAAGAGTAAATAAAGTGTGTATATCCAAAAGTGCAGTGCTAATAACAGTCACCTAAAATAAAAGTGAATGAAGGTTTTTAGGCGGTCTTCGTGAACCGGAAATTTTTGGTACGTGCAAGTGTTTGTTTGGGATATTTTTTTGGGCCCATTTCATTTAAATCGGAGTTGTACAGTATTTCAAGTAGTTGTTTGGTTAGAGTCATTTTAAACCGGCCGACTGCAAAGGGCAAAATCCCATCGTTTTGAGGCTGGAGGAAAGGGGAAAAAATTTATGTGAGTCCGGCTCATATTTCTACCGTGAGCGTTTAAATAGCCAAATGGGTCCCATCTTGCCTTTTTCGCCTCTTCGCAAAATTTTTGTATCACAATCTTCCGCCTCTTCTTCTCTTGACGTCCTCTTCGTCCCCCGGCAGGATTTCTTCTCCCGGCGCACTCGCTCTCGGCCGGCGCTGCAGCAATCTTCTCCCGGCGCACTATTTTTCTGCCGGTGCTGCATCTATCTCCCAGCGCGGCGGCTATCGCATTTCCCCTACCTCCTAAGCCCGGTGCAAAAATCTTTTGGCAGAAACGCTAAAACTCGCGGCGGAAACTGTTAGAGGACGGTTAACCAGAGGATCTTCTTCTTCCTCTGCATGTGTTTGTGAGTTTCTTCTTCCATTTATCCTTTGTGGTTTTTTCGTTTTTCATTTATCCCTTGTGGTTTTTTCGTTTAGGGATTTAGGTTTAAAGTTTACTGCATGTTACCGTTTCAGAATGAGAAAATGATCATAGAGGGTTTCAACATACACGGCATTTGCTTGTTTGGATGTTGAAACCCTATTTTTTGGATGCAGTAAATAAAAAATCCGGCCGGAAACCCTGTCCTACTGGCCGGAAATTAATTTAGTTTATCCCATTCTGTAAGGCTTTAGGCATCTTCATTCTCATTCTGGTTGTTGTAAAATGATTACGAGTATAATCTTAACTTGCAGGGTTCAACAGATTCTGGGCTCCATATAGTAGATTCTTTATTTGGTGTTTGTGCTAAAGCATTTTTCCATGGTATGCTGTTATTCAGATCATCATTTTCGAAATTAAGAGTCTTTATTTCATAAGTATTTTGTTGTTTAAATGTTTATGCAGATGGTTGATGGTTGTGATGATTTTTATTTCTTAAGTATTTTGAGTCTTTATTCAGATAGTTGTGCTAAAGCAATTGCTTTGAAATGGGAGTTCTGTGCTCTTGTAGTTGCAAAGAGTACTCTACTCAGCAAGGAGTCTTTATTGGAATTTTATTAATTCTTGTTTTATTTCATTCCTTCTAAATTGTACAAAGATTGTTTACTTTAATTTTTTCAAGTTTCTACTACTTACCTACATTGTTTTTATAAGGTTTAGGGTGGGTGTATTCATTACTAATTGGTTCAAAAAATTATAGACGGCAAGACAATCAATCGGTACATATTTAAACAGTCGATGTGCTATATCAACCTTCAAAAAGCATGCTGAGCCCCTTTTGGGTGTTTTGTCAGAGGAGTCAAACAATCAATTAACGGATGCTGGCCTCCTACAATTTTTTTTGCTCCTGAATCTTCCTCAGAACATCCCATTATTATATAGGCTTATCCGACTGTACAGGCCAGAAAAACATGCATTTCTGCTTGGCAAATATTATGTGAAACTGACAGTTAATGAAGTTGCACTAATTTTGGGTCTGCCGAATAGAGCAGAAGAGTTCACTTTCAAGAGAGCACCATATTTTGATGAGAAACATAAACACCTACTAAATGAGATGAACATATTGGCTCTTGAAGAGCGTATCCTTGCAGTGGAGGCCCTGCGGTTGAAGGTTCTTGTAAAGTACATACTTTGCAGGTTCTTATTTCCCTTGAAGTCACTAAGAATTCCTCAGTGCCTTCGGGATTTCGACGGCCTTGATGAATTTAGGAGATACAATATGCCATTAGCCATTCGAACATTTCTCCATTCCTAGTTTCAGCCCTTATTCAAGCTCGGCTGCTCAAGAGGAGATCCCGCCAGCCTTGGGTATCTTGAAGGATGTTCAATTGTCTTTGTTGTAAGAACCGAACTCCCAACTATACGAATCATTCCAATATATATTGTCTTTACTAAATTTATTTCTTTTTAGGTTTGGTTCTTTGAGCATAGCAGCATGCAGGTTCCTGCGAATGTGTTGGGCCGACCCCATATAACCCGTTGGGCTGCGAAGGGTAGTTTTAACTACAAGTTTTGCAGCGACTTAACAGCAAAGTTGCTTGTGAAAGATCGGGTAAGCTCCATTTGTGTAGGCAACCCCTATATCTCTGGTTAAATTTAAGATCATATAATATTAGTTTTTTGTGTGTTTGGTTCGCACGAGGTTTACGGAGTACAGCTTGGAGGAGCAAGATTTGCTAGGTGTTGAGGAAGAGGAATCGTCATTTGAGGTCGTTAGGAAAGTCCTGCACGCCAAAACAACCAAGAGAACGATCGGGGATGTGAAGAAGGAGAATGAGGAGATTCAAAAGCTCAAGGAGGAAAATAAAAAAGAGAAAGAGAAGGTGAAAAAGTTGTTAGAGGGGAGAAAGACCGAGAGAGATTTACAAAAGTATGTGTATAGTGAATTAAAAGCATTAGGCAAGAAAGTAAGGAAATTGCTGATCTATATATGAACTGTCAGGAGAGACTCGATTCCATCATTTCTCTCCTCCAGCCATCCCGGACCGACATTCCCGTACCATCAGCCGCAACTTCGCCGCAACTTAAGACGACACTTATCCCCCCGACTCAGATAATGTCAATAGACCGTGAAGATATTGTTTGCGTTGATGAAACTAGTCCGGTCTCAAAAGGGCTAAAGAGAAAGCATGTTGACAGGGAAACCCCACTGCAAATAGTATTTCCTGGCCGTCAACATATTTCAATCAAATCCGCTAAGCGAATAGACTACGCACTAGCCCCTTTCCCCCGAGGGTAAGTTTCTTACATTTTTAAATTTACTTAATAACGTCAATGAAGTTAAACTTGATTAATCTATACGCAGAGAGTTAATATTTCAATGGGGTAATATATCTATGTCACGGGGGGGGGGGGGGGGGCGTTGTATGACTTGTTATGCAAAGGATGGCTGAGCGATGCGCATATTGATGCTTTTGTAGTTATTTTGAATAATCGTAGCATTTGTTCTCCCAAACTATGGAATTCTTTCCTCTATGTGTCCACTAATTAAGCGGTAATATATCTATGTAGAACCCAGATCTCTAATTATAGTATTATTGTTTAGTTAATTAACCATCAATACTATATTTTATGCAGTATTTTAAGAGATGCTCTGTTATGTTCGACCGTTTGATATCTCACATTACAAGAGCCAATGTCAAATTTACTAAGTACATATTGATGCCCGTCTATGTAAGCGCCCATTGGGCATTACTTGTTGCCAATATGGGAGAGTCAAAGTGGTATTTCTACGATTCATTGAGAAATCCTGCGCATCGCTAAATTCTACCATCGCTGATACACTCTATTATTATTGTATTATTTGCATGAAACATAAGTGTTTATTAAAGGTTTGTATAACTTGTGCAGATTACTAGTCTTTAAGAGGACATTGGTGATACATTACTGGCTGATATACAGGAGTGAGAGATATCAATTGTTGATTCAGCTCCACAACAAATGAATGGGTACGACTATAGGGTATTTGTTCTCAAATATATGGAGGCAATGACAAGTGCAAAGAAGATAAACTGGGAGAATTGGCAGAGTAAGATGAGTGGATTTAGAGCATAGTTGGCAGATGAAATATCACAACACTTTACTGACGAGCAGAAGCGTAGGAGGCTTGATATGAGTGTAGCGACCGCATCCTTTACATCATAGGAGGCAAAGCCAGAGCTTTAAATTTCTATGATCTAAGTGCAGGACATTTTTGGATATTATTTTTTGTGAACCATAAGGTTCTTGATAATATAGTATTTCCTTGATATTCATGATAGTTTGAGTTGTAATACTGAGATGCTTTAGATACTGGTTCCGTTTGTCTGGAACCGCTTCTCTCCTTCCCCTCACATTCCATATGTTATTGCTGCTATAAATTTAGTTTGGATTGAATGCATGTTTTTTCTTCTTTTTTGTGTTTTTACAATCTGTATAACGCTCCATTTGTATAGATTGTTTTGTAACCATTCTTTTAAATGATGTCATGTTCAAAGAAACATGATTTAATGACATAATCTTCTTAGTTTTTGTTAAATTAATCTCTATCCAGGCAATAACATAAGGTTCTTGTGCGGATCTAGTGTGTACTGACTATTTTTTATGAACCATAAGGTTCTTACTACATCAATCTCAAATCAAACATATGAAAGTAATTTATCCACCTCATCCTTTACATCAAAATATGTCAATCATGCATAAGTACATCTGGAACACCACAAAAATGATCGGGCATCGCCATGAATAAGTCACCATTTACATCAAAATTTGTGAGCTCTGTCATTGAGTTTGATGGTTCTTCGAAGCTGAAACTCTCAATGAAATTGAACTCCTTTGAAGTACCATGCGCATTTGTCTTTTCCTTAAAATCACTTTTTTTTCTGCATAAAGTAAATTGAAAATAAATTGGAAGTACAAAATGATGTCAAGATAGAGTTAAAGTTAATAACAATAAGTTAGATTAACTCAAAATACTTACTGAGCCTTTTTTGGGTTTTTCAAAATAACTTTTAAGTCGTGCATTTGATACACCTTTGGGGCGCACCGTCACCGGATCTCTAACGTCTTCGGTATTTTGCTCGCAGTAACCATTTTTAGAGCTCTCCTTTGCTAATATTTCATCCGTGCTCCGACCAAGATCAGTCATCACATTAAGAACATGCTCCTTCGCAAGTTGAGAGTTTTCAATACGCCTAGTTAGGTCATAGGTGAATCAGAGTAGATGATGTCTAAATACTAAGTTGGACTGCGAGTCTTTCAAGGATATATTCTTGGCTAAGTACAACCCTTGCTTGGAGTTAGTGGTGAATCTACTCAACATGTATTGACTGTTAATTTGCTTCACATTCTTCGTGTTGTACACACGAAGAATGTGCTTACATAGGATTCCCTTAGTTTTAAATCTCCTGCATGAGCAATCAGCATTGAAGGTATTTTCGTTTACTCTAACAATCCATTGCTTGTCGTTCTCTCCCCCATCACAATCCTTTATTGCATAAAGAATGTGATCGTCACCATTCCGAACTTCATCAACAATGCTTATATTTAATGCTCCATCCATACAATTGTGTTCAAAGATATGAAACATTTTTCGATTATATACCTTGGATGCTTGCTTTAATAAGAGAAATTTTTTAAACTTTAAGGTAATGGTACCTTGTTTGCACCTATAATCCTCTTCTTGTTCAGATCTCCTCCATGATGAAATCAACTCGTTGATACCAATGTAACACGAGCTAGTAGCTTTGGAAACTCTGTGTAGACCGTTGTTGGCGGATTCACTTCTTTGAGTTGATAAAATAACTAGATCGATAATGTCTTTATTAAAAGCAGTGGACCATTTATGTCTGATCTTGTACAAGTCACACAACCACTTATTCTCCTTCAAATTACCCCTAGATATCATTGCATTTCAATGAACATCAAACTCGGACTCGGTATCACATTTGCTCATGCAGTGGTAAAATAACCCTCTAATAGAAGGAAGTTGGTTGAAGGCTTGGACCTTAGATGGTGCTTTTTTGGAAATATGCCATTGACATAAACGATGCGACTCGTATCAAAAACTTTTGAGATAGCGACCGCCATCGCTTGATCTTGGTCAGTAAATATAGTGCACGGTTGCTTACCACCCACGAATCTCAAGAAAGTTTCAAATTACCAACAAAATGAATCAATGGTTTCCTCGGCCAAGAAGGTGCCTCCAACGAACACATTTTGCCAGTGATGATTCACTGCAATGAAGGGAGCACATGCTAAATTATATTTGTTTAGTCGATAAGAGGTGTCAAATATAATTACATCACCAAAGCAATCATAATCTACTTTGCTATGTCCATCCATCCAGATAAAGCTAGTGAGTCTATTGAACTCGTCTGTATGTACATCATACGAAAACGTGCTATCTTTCGTTTGCAAGTCCTTAAATATCTTCAACAAGCTTACTGAATCACCACTCTCTATAAGGGCTCGTTTTTCCCGCTGAACAAAGTTGTAGGCATCACTTTTACAAAATCCGACATTCTCAAAACCACTACTTCATCAACAAGGAAATTGTATGCGTGGACCGTTCTTATGCCATTGTCTGTCATATTCTTGAGTAAGCCACCTTGAACTTTTGATATTTTTCGTGTAGACCTCAGCAAATGGACCTCATTTTTCACAGCTAGTGGATGGTTATGTTCCTCCACGAAATTTGCAACCGTCCAATTCTTTCCCTCTTTATCAACGCTGAAATTTATACATGCCAAACATCCCGTTTTAGTGTCAAGTCTATGGAATTTTACCTGAGATTCAGCTGTTGGTTTGGATTGTTTGTGACCAGCTTTAGAACATTTATATTCTTTTGCCTTGATAATTTGAGTGTGTGTCCAGTATACTACGTGTGCTTTCCAGACGCTAAAGCCTTTTTGGTGCGCGTACTCACAGTACACATTGTATGCTTGATCCTCCAAATGAACAACATGAAATACTATATTGGCACTATCCTGAAAAAATAAGAAAAAAAATACAGAAAAAAGGGAAAATTGGTGAACTGGATAACTAGAATAGGTAAAACTGGTGAACTAGTTCAGAGCAGTAATTTCGGCCGGACATGAAGAGTTAAGGCGCGAGAAATACATACCCTTTCAGAAAATCTGGCTAGACGGAACTGAACCAGAACACACAATAATAATAAAAAAAGTTTTCAACAGACGAGGAATAAAATGCAAGATGGTAGTGAGATATTTGAAGGCTGAGATACCTGAGATGGTAGAACCTCCTCTTTATTTTCCTGCGGCGGGGTGGCATAGTAACTCAGGCCCTCAGCCATGGCGCCGGTGTGATGGAGCGGGAGGGATGGGAGAACTTGCCGTCGGAATAAGGAAAAATTTCAGCCGAGAATGACGCCGACGTTGAAAGCTTTTCGCCAGAATAGGGGGAAAGACTTATCGCAACTCATGGCAGGGTAGGGAAGACGCCGAGTGGGAAAATTTTTGCGAGAGGCGGAAATTTTGCGAAGAGGCGGAAGTGGGACCCATTTGGCTATTTAAACGCTCACGGTAGAAATATGAGTCGGGCTCACCCAAAAATTTTCCGGAGGAAAGAGCATCAACACGCCCGTCCGCAACCCGCTGTTCTGCTTTTCCTCTCCTCCGTTGTAAACCAACCCCGATCTTCCTCCTTCGCGCCAATCTTCCCCCTTCGCCCGTCGGCAACTAGTGTCGGTCTGATTTTCCGGCTTTGTCGGCCTCCTTTAGAGCCGATCTTCCTCCCTCGCGGTGAATCCAACGTCGATCTTCCAAACCCTAGCGTCGTTCTTCCTCCAGGGCCGATCGATTTCAACGCCGCTCTTCCTCCACAGTCGATCTGCCTCCTTCGTCGGAGAAGAGCTTTGGTATGAGGTTATCTTGTAGAAGTTTATTAGCATTATTATCAATGTGAAAGTTTATTACTGAGCCATTTATGATAGTTTATTAGCATTATTTCTTGAGTACTTAAAGAGGATATCCCCATAATTTCCTCCATAGTCAAGTCTCTAGTCCTGAAAGCAGATGCAAGTTTCTTGGCTGTATTCACAATCTTTAGAAGTTCTTTTTTAATGCTCAAGCTCTTTTCTCCGTGAATTGATGCGTGCATATAGAAGCTAATCTCATGTTCTGCCATGCTCTACTTCCCAGTTTTGAAAACAGATGTCATGTTCTACCACTGCAGACTTATATTCTATCCAGGGCAATCTTGATCTGAAATATGTTCTTGGTTTAAAGATACACTTTTATTTGTTTTCAATATCTTCTTGAACCACCATTAAATATTTTTAGTTGGGTAATTGTTAGGATGCACCATTTGCCAGACTTTGCAAGCGGCTGACATTTGTACAAGGGCAAAAGGAAATATTCAGCCAGGTGCACTCGTCGTTGCGTTGTGTGATAGAACAAACTTTTGGAGTGTGGAAAAAGAAATGTTGTATTCTTCGTGATATGCCGCAGTATGGCTTCAAAAAACAACGGAATATTGTGATCTCAACAATGATACTGCATAGTTTTATACACAGACAACATTCTAATATAGACAGTCATTTCTACCGATGCGATAATGATGAGAGCTTTGTATACCCTCATGCGCGTCTTATTAGGCAAGGGGTACAAATGGCAAGCAACTCAAAGAGGGAGAACAATGAAATTGATCGGGGTGGAAGGAGTGCATCCAGTCAAATGTCGGCATTGTGTGATTCCATTGCCGAACAACTTTATGAAGCCGTCAAAAATTGAGTCTGAATATGCTGCATATTTTTTTGGCCGTTAAATTTTCTAAAGAATATTTTGTTGCATTTTATTTAAGTTGTATGTGTTTTATTTTTAAAGTTTGACGTCTAACCGTCACCGGAATGGTGTTCTCCCAAACAAATAAATTATTTTACAGTTTTGAACCAGATTGCAAATGGAGGTTACCCAAACACAAACTCAGTATTGAAAATACAGTTTAGAATCTCCCGTTTGAACTGCTCCCTTTTAAAATGACACTGGTATCCTAAACAGACCCTAAGTTGGATGTCATCCAACGTAAAAAAAATCCCCCATACCTGTCTTATTTCTGCGCTTCTTTGCATTTTTTCTTGTCATTTGACAAAATGCTCCCGTCTCTTTCTCCAGAAGATAGCCGATTCCTCTCTCGTAAGAAAACCAATCGCTCCATCTCCTGTCGGCATTAATCTTATCCCAGCCTTAATAGTTGCCACCAGGGGCGGACCCATATATGGGTGATCGTGGGCAGCCGCCCACACTGAGTTTTAAAAACAATATATTTTGATAAATAAAACGGGGGTTTTGTCATGGTAAACTTGTTTCTTATCACATATAATATATTCTTGTTGCGGTCAACTCAACATTCTTGGTAAACTAGATTATATTGTAGAGTCTTATCCTGGGAGCGGTCGAGTGCGCAAAAAATCATAGAAAATAGAAAGCTGACAAGACAATTTTTTAACGCGGAAAACCCTGAAAAGAGGTAAAAAACCACATGATCAGATCTGTGTCGGCCAAACCTCCACTATTTTTTCATTGTTACACAGAACTTTCTTGGAGAACTTGAGAGCGACAGTCCGTCTCTCCTTACAATTGTTGAGAGTGAGAGAGGATAAGTACTAGGCTCGGAGGGTGACAAACAACCTCTCGCGGAGCTAATTCCTTTTCTTGCTATAATGGGGAGCTTCACACTATGGATGATTTAGTCTTTAACGATTTCTTGAAGGCGGGAGTCGCTTGTTGCACTCGTTCTGATGTCTGGGGATTTAAAGCTCTGGTGGCGTACTCCATGCGCCTTATCCTCTGCAGTTCGTTTCTTAGTTTGCTTAAAGGAGAAGTCTGGTGCAGTTGTCTTGTCTGTGGTAGAAGCGCATGTTCTTGAGCACGCGGGGGCGCTTGTTGGAGGAGAGCATGTGGGGCGCTTGCTATAGGAGAGCGCACTTACTGGAGGAGAGCGCGTGGCGCGTTTGCTAGCGAAGATCATAGGGAGCGCTTGCTGGCAGAGAGAGCGCAGAGCGCTGGTTGACAGAGAGCGCGCGGAGCGCTGGTTGACAGAGAGCTCGCGGAGTATTGGCTGGCGGAGAGCGCTGGCTGGCGGAGAGAAATGTACTGCTTGTTGGCGGAAAGAGCGTTGAGTACTTGCTGGAGGAGAGCGTACGAGAGTGTGCGAGGAGGCGGTGCATTCAGGAGCGCATAAGGAGGTGGCTTGTGGGAGCACACAAGTAAGCAGAGCGCTCGAGCGCGCGAGCACACAAGGGAGAGATGCGGGCCGAGAGAGTGCACAAGGATGAGCGTGCAAGGAAGGGGCGCGCGCGGGACCGCAGAAGGAAGGGGCGCGTGCGGGAGCGCGCAAGGAAGGGGCGCGCGCTGGAGCGCACAAGGAAGGGGCGCGCGCGGGAGTGCGCAAGGAAGGGGTGCGCGCGAGAGCGCGCAAGGAAGGGGCGCGCGCAAGGAAGGGGCGCACGTGGGAGCGCGCAAGGAAGTGGAGTTTACGGGAGTGTGCTAGGAAGATGTTTGTGGGGGAGTGCGCTAGGAAGAGGCTCGTGCAGGAGCGCGCAAGGAAGAAGTGTGCGTGGGAGCATGCTAGGAAAAGGCGCGCTTGACATCAAGCTAGGAGGTGGCGCGAGGGAGCGCGCTAGGAAGAGGAGCGCTCGACTACAAGCTAGGAGGTGGCACGCGAGAGCGCGCAAGGAAGTGGAATGCGCGGGAGCGCGCAAGGGAGAGACAGGCGTGAGAGCGCACAAGGATGACATGTGCGTGGGAGCGCGCAAGGAAGAGGCGTGTGCGGGAGAACGCAAGGAAGAGGCACGTGCGACAGCATGCTAGGAAGAGAAGTGGAGGAGAGAGAAAATCCGTAGGAGGAGGAGAGAGAAAATCCATAAGAGGATTTTTCGAGGAAGAAGAGGTTCTAAATGAAGGAGGGTCTGGGGTCTTATTTATAGGCCCCAGAAGTAGTTACTGTGGTTATCCGGTTAATCACAGACCGTAACTACCGAAATTACTAATCGCAGACTGTATTAATATAATTTAGAACGCGTATTATTTTATTTATTTTACTAGACACAGACAAATTCTATTTTTGGATACGCATTTCCCCCTCTACAATAGCTCATGTGAGTGGTTACGTGGGTGTTTACTTACATAACCGACGGTGGCGATGGCGGGAGCATGATCTGACGGTGGAGAAAATGCAAGGCGTACGGCGGACGGTGAACGAAGATGGAGAGACTCTTAGCCGGCAAAGGCCATGCTTGACTGAACGAACTTGGTCGGTTGCCATTGGAAGGCCGACCGACCGAGGGGAAAGGGAGGTTGACCCTAATCGAGGCTGGAAAACGAGGATGGGCGACCAAATGGCCTCCCGTTTTGAGCCAAAGGAAGGCCGCCCCTGTTAGGGGACGGCTAAGGATAGATGGCAAATTTACTGCCTATTCTGGGTGAAAGTAAGGTCTCACCTGTTAGGGATGACTGCTAAGGACGAGCGACCAATTGTTCGCCCATTCGGGGAGAAATAAAGGTCGCCCCTGTTAGGCACGACGGTTGAGAACAGGCGGTCTGGGGGCTTCCCGCCTTCTAAAACAAGGATGATGCGCCCGGATCTGGGTGGCCAGGAGACCGCCCGATCCGGGCGACTAGAGAGCGGGGCGGCGGCCTGCCCTCTGCGGCAGAAAGGGCTGCCTAGATTTAGGAGGTTGGGAGGCCGTTAGATCCAGGCGGTCAAAGGGGAGGGGCGGCCAGAAGGAGACTCATCTCCAAAAGGGAGGTCATGCGCAGCACGCCACCTGATCATGCGTGCACGCGCGCCACCTAGGACGTACGCAGCCTAGAGTGCGCGTAGGTGCGTGCTTGACCATATTGTGCGCGGGCGCGTGCGGTTAGGCGGGGCAGCGTGCATGCGTGCACGTAGCCAAGAGTCTGGTGTAAGCGGGGGTGCGTACGTGTGGCCCTTGCGGTTGTGCGGTGGTTATCGAAGAAGAAGGACAAGCGCACAGGAACTCACACGAGTGCGACCGGCGGTCGAGGCTGCGCACACCGACCCCGCAGTTTGGCCGAACCCGTTCAGGGGGAACCCCATCATTTGCCACCCAAGTCCTCGCAACTTCGAGTCAAAGAAAATGAAGGGCGGGGACTTCTACTCATAAGTCTGACTTGGTGTTTAACGGTTTGCGATGGTGTGCGCATGACAAAACACGCGAGGGGTTGAAGGGTAGAATGGGTGAAGGGCATTCTGCAAGCTATAAGTGGCGTGCATAATTGGTGTAGCGCGCGCAAAGTGCGCGCTAGGCATAGTATGCAAGAGGCGTAAGGCGCACAATTGTAAAGTGTGTGCAACGTGTGCGCAGAGCACGATGTACGCAGTGTGCGCGTGAGGCGCAAGGTGCAGTTGTGTGTGATGTTGCACATGGTATACTGTGTGCACTTATCTCTTTAAGTTTCCGAATGTTAGAGTAAATTTTTGGCCTGCCAGGTAGAGGAACGCTGCTTGCTAGGGAGGCTGATGCAGTAACGCTCCTTGTCATTTGTGGAGTGGGTTGATTTTTAAAGGAGACAGTATGAGATATCTACAAGATTGGAGGTGGGGATACTCCACATGATGACATGGACATGTTGGAGCACAGCTGAATTTGGTATTGGAGATCTCTTCAAGGATGAAAGCGGGACTCTGGTGTTGATGTAAATGAAGTGTAACTTGGCCTATGGAATTCCTTTGCACGTTTATGACAATGATCGGGAATTTGCGGTGTTGGAACCACTGTTTTGTATGGACAGCTCTGGTTTGTTCATTTGAGGTTGGTTGTTGGAGGTCGAGACCCAGACGATCCCACAACCTACTACTAGGGCGAAGGACAGAAACTCCTAGCCGTGTAGTGAGTGGTTGGGTTCACTGAGCTAGGGGTATCGCCTATCGCGGCGATGAAGGGCAGCTCTTCAAACCTGGGCGACCGTAAGGGGGCAGGACCTGGCAATGCTGTGACATGCTATAGGAGAAGAGCAAGCCTTTGATCGTCGACATCAGGAGATTAAAGTGAGCGCACTACTCAAAGGCAATGCTGTTGATGAGCGCCCTACACAAGGGCAGGTTCTAAGAGCGCACTGCCCGGAGGCAGGTTTGTTAATGAGCGCATTGCACGGAGGCAGGCATTGTTAACGAGCATGGTTCCTGGAGACAAGTATTTTTAATGAGCGCGCTGCCCAAAGTTAGGTATTGTTAATGAGCGTGATGCACGAGACAAGTAGTGTTAATGAGCACGCTGCCCGGAGGCAGGTGCTGTTAATGAGAACGTTGCCTGAAGGCAGGTGTTTTTAATGAGCATGCTGCCCGGAGGCAGGTGTTGTTAATGAGGGCACTTCCCGGAGGTAGGTGGTGTTAATAAGCGCGCTGCCCGGAGGCAGGTGTTGTTAATGAGGGCACTTCCTGGAGGCAGGTGGTGTTAAAGCGGGCGCTGCCAGGAGGCAGGAGGTTTTAATGAGCATGCTGCCCGAAGGCATGTGTTGTTAATGAGGGTGATGCCCGGAGGCAGGTGGTGTTAATGACCGCACTGCCCGGAGGCTGGTCCATTTAATGAGTACATTGCCTGGATGCAGGTGTTGTTAATGAGCGCGTTACCCAGAGGTAGATGTTGTTAATGAGCGCGGTTCCCGGAGGCATGTGTTGTTAATGAGCGCGCTTCCCGGAGGCAGGTGCTGTTAATGAGCGCGCTTCTTGGAGGCAGGTGATGTTAACGTAAACATTCACCCTTCTATTTGAGCAAATTGAGTACGTAGTTCTTGTAAGACCCCCTCCCCCTTACCAAGGTGGTTACCCGGTCTTATGCCCAGAACTATCGCCTTACGGTGACACTAGCACACGGGCTAGTCGACACCGCACGACGCCGATATTGCCAGCTAGTACGATCATTCAACCTATTAGCCTATCGAGAAAAGAAGTATAACTAGCAGTAAATGAAAACTAGCAAGTCCACAGTCACAGCAATAACATCATAATATATAGAGATGAAAGGTACATCAGTCCACAATGAGTATAGAAAAAGAGAGTTAGGGTTTATGTCGGATACATGCCAAAATGGAATCAAATCTCTCTCACACAACATCACTATGCGGAAGCGGTAACTGAAACACTCGTAATCACCTGACGCTGAGCTGCGTTAGTAGTACGTGGCATCTGCTCCTCAGGTCCTGCCACCTCGTCTTATTGGTCGTACTGGTGCTCCAACTCCTCGAGCTCTTAAAATGATTCGGTCACAATCGACCGCTAGTCATAAAGACTAAGCCATTTTGTCCTTGCCTCACCCTTGCGACTCCTAGGCACCAAGCGGGAGGACAAAAGCGGAGGACATCAAAGCAGTATAAAATAGAAGCAGGTGACGGTGGGACCATTCTATCATGGTCATGTTTCTAACAGTTATATCATTATACTAACAGTTCTTATAGCACAAGTAAAGTAGTAAAGCAGTAATGAAAAGAAGTGCAGTAAGTAAAGTAGAACTGAAAGAAAGTGTTATAAGTAAGTAAGGAACTGAGTAGAAAGAAGACTATCTACCGCTACACTAACATCACAAGAGTACCTTAACTTATATGAATGTCCATACAAACTTATAAGTTAAGGTTTCATAAATATAACTTATCATATAAAAGATCTCATACTAATTTATATGATAAGGATCCACAGTACGACTGCCCTAAGTATGTACGTATGCTATGAAGAGTTATGCGGGTTATGATTCATACAAGTGAAGCTCACACACACGACACTGTAATCACAGACCTTTAGTTCCCACTTTTTGGAGTTAGCTGAACTCTCTGGTACCGCCATTGGGGCTACGACAGCAGTGGAGCGGGCGTCTCCACTTCCTAGGCAGGTATACACACTACCAGGCCTAGACCCTTCGTACGCCTCTGTACACATCCGAGGTGCACTCTAGTATCTCTGCGTACTAATTTGCTGGCCATTTCCACCAGTCATTTTGGTCAGGTGTGTATTTTCAGGGATCGTCCTCCAAACCGTAATATAAACAACCTACTGGCCCCTCAAACCCTCACACCTCACCAAAGTTACCGTACTGCCATCGGTGTGATGACTGGCCAGTACTGCATTGTAACGCCTCCATCCGTCACATGGAATGTAACGAAGGGTCCGACCGGGGACCCACGCCATATTTCACAGACAAACGACGGAATCACGTACGAATATCAAAATTACTTTCTAATAGCATCTTAACTCAGAGCATTCTAGCGGAAGTTTATAACTTGTAAGAACTCATCCAATGAATGTCCACTAAATATATAAACAACACATTTATATATATCACCAGGAATGTATACAAGTACACAAACGCTCACGGCCTTAAGGCCTTACATATTTCTCTTTATAAGAGTGATTTCATACATCGGCACGCAGGCCAGCCACACATGAATATATACTTCTTCCCACGGCCTTCAAGGGCCTACAAGCAGCAACAATGGCTTCAACCCGCCCAGTCCAATTCAACCCGCCAACACCTGCATATGGACATCCACTCCAAGGGTGATAAACAAAGCAATGATCACCATTCAGCTTACCAATTATAACGACCCTACCCCTTACCCGGGGCAGTGGTTTCTTCCCTGCATGCATTGAAATCACAACATATATATCACAACAAGTGATCTCACGCACAATAACATCACAAACGCCGGCCTTCGTGCCAGACGCTCCGTGCACTCAGGGCACGCTTACGGTGTACCGAATCATCCTTGGTCCCACCACCGATTAGAGGTTCTTAACTTATTGGTTATGGGCACTAGTCTACTACAACACGCATGCTGGAGACATCCTCGCCCATCCCAATCAGAGGTGTTCACCTTACGACAACCATTGAGCATTTCAGATCGACCTACCACTGTGGTGTAACAACCCGGGAAGGCCCGTATCCCCCATTTGCATTGCCACCAATCGATCTCTCACCACGCAGGCACAGGTCAGCCCTTTCCCGTTGCTCAACTCGTCAATAGCGCAGATCTTGACGCGGGTCGGCTTTCCCTTTCCTGTTCAACCCACAGTCATGCAGAGCCGCTTTCCAATTCAGCACACAGCTCATGCAGAGCCACTTTCCAATTCAGCATACAGCACAGCATAGCCTACAATTCATGCAGCACACACCACACAAGGAGCTCACCCAGAGCTTCCTAGATATGAGAGAATTCACTATTCACAGGTACTCTCACAAACTTCGTACAACACTCGTTTCATGCATAGAGTCTTCTCCGGTTCGCAATATAAACATCACCAATCCAGACTAACCGTCCGGATGGGCTTCACACAGCATGCCTATTCCATACTACACATTTTCGGATCTAGATGTATACTCAACTGGGGATATCAACTATCAACCCGCTGGAATCTCTTACGCTTTCCACCTCTTGGTGGAGGATTCCATGCACATGTATAAATGAGGACTTCACTTGTCCAAGAAGGAGATCGTTATCCTTGACGATTGCTTTGGAGCCATAGAAATCTAGCCGGATGGAAGGCACCGCAACAACCTTGCCTCCACAAATCTGAACTCAGCTCTCGATTCGGAACGTTAAAGCTCCTCCGGCAGTCGGATTCCTTCTCCTTCTTCCTCCTTGCTCTCCCTTCTTTCTATCTCTTTTAGAAAGAGAATGACCAAGATTAAATGAGAGTTATCTTCTCAATCCTTGGTCTTATAACAGCAGGAATAGCCTTGGACCATTGGATCCAATTAGAAGGAAATGAACGGCCACGATCCGCCCTGAAACTTCTATTTTTGGGCTTACACGGCTTGTGACACGCCCTTGTCACTGGCCGTATACCTTAAGCGGCAAAGGAACCAACTCAATCGAGACCAGGACACGACCATGGGACACTCCCGTGTCCTAGGCCGTGTGCCAGACACGACTTTGGACATGCCCGTGTCCAGCCCATGTTCAACAACCCTCGCATACCTGGCCACAACCCGAGAAGGACACGACCAAGGCACACGCCCGTGTAGTAGGCCGTGTACCCTCTCGACAAACGTCGAGAGCATTTCGTCGAGTACTCGAGACAATACAGAGAAGGACACGGCTTGGGACATGCCCGTGTCCCAGGCCGTGTTCCTCACTCGAGACACACCCGAGACCCACTCGAGTCCCACTCGAGTACACAGAGCAGGACACGGCTTGGGACACGCCCGTGTCCCTGGCCGTGTTTCCCAGTCTACAGTCCAAAGATGTTTTTGGGGTGTTACAACCCTCCCCCCTTACAGAAATTTCGTCCCAAAATTTAGCTCAACTGTAGACACCAACACAACCACTCCTTCGTTACACTTTTTACAAAAACGATCCAGGTTTAGAGCTCAGAGGCTACAGCTTGTCTCACCCCATGGCATCGCACAAATACGAGTCTTTAACAAACAGACATACAACAGGTACTTTATTACATTACGAAAATAGTAAAGAACACTTTTTCTTTTATTTCCGCTCATCCGCATCCTTCATACTCTGCTTTATGGCCTCCTGTAATTTCAGATTATACATGCGAGGCTGCTATTCTTCACGATTTGATCTTTGCGACTCATGTAATTCGAGAGTGTACACTCGAGGTTGCTCCCGGGACGCAGATGACTCTGTCACTGTCTTGCCCTTTTCCTCATACGACGTACCCGTCTTTTTCTCACCCCTTGAAGGGCCACTCCAACAATCACGGGCTATATGTCCCTGCCTCCCACAATTAAAACATGTATGTGTCTCCACGCGTCCTTGCCCATACGTTGCTCCCGAAGCAATATTCGACTGAGTTTGTTCAGCAGGCATGAACTTTTTCTTATCTCGTTTTCTGAACTCCGATTGTTCCGACTACGGAACTTTGAACTCTGGCTTTTCAACCGCTAAGTTCTTCTTGTCCTGCACCCGTTTCAAATCCTTCTCCAGTACATAGGATGTATCTACTAATGCTTGGAAGCCTTAGTTCACCAAACTCGGGAGCGCCAACCTCAGCTCATCACGAAGTCCCTCATAGAACTTATTCGTCTTTCACGCCTCCTCAGCAAAAGTAGACCCTGCATAGCGCCCCAGCCCGGTAAACTCATGCAGGTAAGTATCAACACTACTATCACCCTGCACCAGACATTGGAACTCATTCTCCATTGCAATTCGCTGCGACACTGGCAAATACTTTGCTCAAAATAATCGTGAGAATTCCTCCATCGATATCTTCCCTAGGCCTCTGCTTGCCAAGTGGTGTAATTCCACTTCATCCCACCAAAGCCTCGCCTCTCCTTCCAGCAGGAAAGTGGCTAAAGTAACTTTCTGTCCCTCGTCAGTCCTGATCGCTGTCAGGATCCTCTTCACTCTTGCGAGCCAATCCTCGGCCTGCATTGGGGAACCCGCCTCTATAAACGTAGGTGGATGAAAATCCATAAACCATTTCAGTTGCTTGTCAGCTGCTTTCTCGTAAATCAGAGCCTCAACACGCTCTTTCCTCGCACCAACCCGTACTGGCTCCACTGTAGGCCTTGCCTGCCCAATAGGCTGTGCATTTATCATTGCAAACATCGCCTCAACAACTAAGCATATGATTTCCGCAAAAGGAGGAGATGTAGGAACCTAAGCTGGTGCCGCACTCTCATCAGAACGCTGGGGCTCAGACTGCCCAACTCCACTCCTTGTCACCTATAAGTGTACAAAACACCATTAATGTCCATTCCAAAATGGCAATCATGCCTCGTATACACGCTCATGCTCCTCAAACACATGTATTACATTCCTAGTGGACATTCTTGAGTTCAATTATATTATCCCTACCAAACCCTATCCTCTGATACTAATTTTTAACACCTCCATCCATCTCATGGAATATAATAGAGGGTCCGGCCGGGGCCCCACGCCATATTTCACAGACAAACGACGAAATCACGTATGAATATCAAAATTACTTTCTACTCGCATCTTAACGTAGAGCATTCTAGCGGAAGTTTATAACTTGCAAGAACTCATCCAATGAATATACACTAAATATATAAACAACACATTTATATATATCACCAGGAATATACACAAGTACACAAACGCTCACGACCTTAAGGCCTTACATGTTTCTCTTTACAAGAGTGATTTCATACATCCGCATGCAGGACAGCCACACATGAATATATACTTCTTCGCACGACCTTCAAGGGCCTACAAGCAGCAACAAGGGCTTCAGCCTGCCCAATCCAATTCAGCCTGCCAGCACCTGAATATGGACATCCACTCCAAGGGTGATAAACAAAGCAACAATCAACATTCAGCTGACCAATTATAACGACCCTACCCCTTACCCGGGGCAGTGGTTCCTTCCCTGCATGCACTGCAATCACAACATATATATCACAACAAGTGCTCTCACGCACAACAACATCACAAACGCTGACCTTCATGTCAGATGCTCCGTGCACTCAGGGCACGCTTACGATATACCAAATCATCCTTGGTCCCACCACCGATTAGAGGTTCTTAACTTGTTGACTATGGGCACTAGTCTACTATAACACGCATGCTGGAGACATCCTCGCCCATCCCAATCAGAGGTGTTCACCTCACGGCAACCATTGAGCATTTCAGATCGACCCACCACTATGGTGTAACAACCCGAGAAGGCCCACAACCCCCCATTTGCATTGCCACCAATCAATCTCTCACCACGCAGGCATAGGTAAGCCCTTTCCTGTTGTTCAGCTCGTCAATAGCGCAGATCTTGATGCGGGTCGGCTTTCCCTTTCCTATTCAACCCACAACTCATGCAGAGCCGCTTTCCAATTCAGCACACAGCTCATGCAGAGCCGCTTTCCAATTCAGCCCATAGCTCAGTAGAGCCTATAATTCACGCAGCACACACCACACAAGGAGCTCACCCAGAGCTTCATAGATATGGGAGAATTCACCATTCACAGGTACTCTCACAAACCTTGTATAATACTCATTTCATACACGGAGTCTTCTCGGTTCGCAATATAAACATCACCAATCCAGACTAACCGTCCTGATGGGCTTCACACAGCATGCCTATTCCGTACTACACATTTCCAAATCTAGATGCAGACTCAACCAGGGATATCAACTATCAACCCGCTAGAATTGCTTATGCTTTCCACCTCTTGGTGGAGGATTCCATGCACATGTATAAAGGAGGACTTCACTTGTCCAAGAAGGAGATCGTTACCCTTGACGATTGCTTTGGAGCCATAGAAATCTAGCCGGATGGAAGGCACCGCAACGACCTTGCCTCCACAAATCTGAACTCAGCTCTCGATTCGGAACGTTAAAGCTCCTCCGGCAGTCGGATTCCTTCTCCTTCTTCCTCCTTGCTCTCCCTTCTTTCTATCTCTTTTAGAAAGAGAATGACCAAGATTAAATGAGAGTTATCTTCTCAATCCTTGGTCTTATAACAGCAGGAATAGCCTTGGACCATTGGATCCAATTAGAAGGAAATGAACGGCCACGATCCGCCCTGAAACTTCTATTTTTGGGCTTACACGGCCTGTGACACGCCCGTGTCACAGGCCGTGTACCTTAAGCGGCAAAGGAACCGACTCAATCTAGACCAGGACACGGTCATGGGACACGCCCGTATCCCAGGCCCTGTGCCATACACGGCTTCAGACATGCCCGTGTCCAGCCCGTGTTCAACAACCCTCGCAAACCTGGCCACAACCCGAGAAGGACACGACCAAGGCACACACCCGTGTCGCAGGCCGTGTACCCTCTCAACAAATGTTGAGAGCATTTCGTCGAGTACTCGAGACAACACAAAGAAGGACACGGCTTGGGACACTCCCATGTCCCAGGCCGTGCGCCTCACTCGAGACACACCCAAGACCCACTCGAGTCCCACTCGAGTACATAAAGAAGGACACGGCTTGGGACACGCCCGTGTCCCTTGCCGTGTTGCCCACTCTATAGTCCAAAGATGTTTTTGGGGTGTTACACGCATGACCCGCCACTAATATGATCTATGCACATGCAAGTCATTTCAAACCCAAGCCTCCAGCTCGTAGGACTAAACTCGTCCTGAATCCAAACATCCAAGCCTCCAGCTTGCAGGAATAAACCCGTCCTGAAACCCTCCAACCCTATAAGGGAGAGTTTGTCACATCTTTCCCTCAACCTGTTAGACTACTCTTATCTAATTCTTGTTATACATTGCAACTTAGGGTTAATCCTTCGACTACCCAGGGAATGCCCGGTGAAGAGCTCTCGAGGGCACTAAGAACTACGATGTGCTGAAGCCCAAAACTCCCTTTCTCAAGGACACTTACTTTTATTAGTGTCTACCTATTATTAATACCCCAATCTCGTTATTACTCTTGAGTAAACCTAATGACTTAAGGTACTGATTTGGAGAGCGACGATCTTCCGCCGGGCCCCGATATAGTTGTTCTCCTTGTGGCTTGCATTCTAACACTCGTTACTTTGTAGTGACATACTTGAGGCACCAAGCAATGTTTCAACTTCCCAATTCATCTCTCAATCCAACCACCTATCATTTCCTTGTGGGTCCTACTGTTACACGTCACTTTTACTAAGCACAACCCATGACTTAATTCTAACTCATATGAGATGACTTCTAATTCCTTGGGCCATATGCCTCCAAATTTTTATCATGGGTTTGCCATGTGTATAATATTGATCATTCAGAATTTCATCATTTTTCTAATTATTTTGGACCTTAATTTAAATTAATTAATTAAGCGAGCTAGGTCACTTTGAACATGAGCTACTATAACCAGTAGTCTTTTAAGTCTAAATAAATTATCTGATGTTCATATAGGTAAAAAATATCAGTGAACCAAATATCTTAATTTTCCATCTTGATTTGACCCTTGTTTTCCATTTATGAATGAAATCCCATTATCTTCTTTTTTAAAATGAAGTACTATAAATAATCATGTAAAAATTCAGGTAAACTTCCTACTCACTAATATTAACAAGATAATGGTCAAAATAGATTTTCATACCCTTAGTCAGTGATTTGACCTAAGATATTCACATGTTAACCTAATTACAAAAATGCCACTATTATAGTATTTACCATAAATAATCTTCCAAAAATCTTGATAAAATTTACAGGGGTTCATAATGAATAAACAAGGACCTAAATATTTTATCATAATTTTCCATGAACCACTGCTCATGTTTTTGATCAAAGTCCCATAAGGGTAAACATGTAATTACACTATTTATACATGGAATAATTCTCCAAAGTGCTCATAAATTTTTCCAGAGAAGTGAAATGACCTATTAGGGCTTGGATCAACAATTTGGAATTTTCTAAGTTCAGTAGCCCTATTTTTCATTTTAACACCTAAATGTGCTAATTTTGAAATAATTCCAACTTATGGGAGTTTTGATTCCAAAAATCCCAATTTTCTCATGAAATGAGTATTTTACCTCCATAAGTCTGTCCAAAATTTCATGGATATACATTGGGCCAAATGGGCTAAACGCCCATTTTACCATTTACACATTATTTACAAATCCACCTTCACCATACATGTTGGATCTTTAAACGTATAGAGATCCAAATGGCTCCAAATTTTTACCAAGGCCATAGGATTACCTTAGAGCCTTTCCACCCAAATTTGGGTGCATTTGGAATTGGGAATCTCCCTAAATTCCATTTATTTAATAATTCATATTTCTATTAAAGTTATAGAAAATTATTCTCCAAAATTCTGATTTTTGGACATAGTCTAAGTATGGTATACACACATACATAACCTAAATTTTACAGCATGTGGACTTATAGTTTAGCCTAGGCATCCATTTGAATTTCTTACCTAGTTTAGAAGCAGTCCTAGGAGATTGGCCCTATAAGGAGCTATAGTACTCCAAATTACAAGTTTATGGTGTAAAGGTAAGACATAGGGCTACATTTTTTTTGTTGATGACTTTCTCTGAATATGCCTTTAAGGGGCCTAAAATTAATATGCAAAACACTATAATAAATGAGACAGAAATACTTAATAACATTATAGTTTAATTCAACTTAAATCAACGACATCCCATTGTCTTTTTCACTGAGCCGACGACCCAAATCATCCAGAGCTGGGCAATGTTGATTTCTCATTTCTGGCCACCTGAGCCACTGCCACCTCCAGCGATTATCACCACCACCTCTGTTGAGGTGGCTACTGGCGTTTCCCGACGACATGGCCGCCGGAGGCGGCTCCTCTAACGAACCCGAGCAAGAAGAAAAGCTTGGAAAATTCCCTCTCTCATGGCATTGGGCTCATTTGAGCCCGATATATCTCCTAGTGGATCTAAAAGACTAGCACCGAGGGAGGGGAGGAGAAACGGACCCTTAATCGTGCTTGGCAGCGGGTGCGGTAGTGGTGAGCCATGACTGATCCTTGCTCCGGCGAGTTAGCTCCAAAGCTCGATACTCCGGCTAAAGCTTATCTCCAGGAGTTTTTTTCCACTCCTCTGGCTCAACGAAGATGACAAAGGGTTTGGCAGAAATGGGAGTAGCAGTTAAGTTTTGTTTCTTCCCTTTTTATAAAAAGAATTAGGGTTTAAGTTGCTTGCCACATGTCACCCATGTATTTGACCGCCAATCATTGCCTTAAATAGGTCTTCTTGAGAAGATCAATGTGTTAAATAGGTTTGTTGAAGAAATCAGGTTTAAATATACTATCAGAGTTTTATCCCGAAAACCCATTTCAGGCCGTTCATATAAACCGTAAAACACAGCTTAGACTGAAAAAAATACTCTAAGTCCAAAAGCATCGAGATCACTCGATGCTTATTTGAATGGCGTCGAGTTCACTCGACGAACTCGACGCTTCATCGAATAGCATCGAGTTCAATCAATGCACTCGATGCTTCGTCGAATGACATCGAGTTCACTCGACGCACTTGATGCTTTGTCGAATGGCATCGTGTTCACTCGACGCATGTTAATTCAGAACTATTTTTCTAGGTTAAAGAGCATGGAGTTGAGTCCACTTAATGCACTCGATGCTTTGTCGAATGACATCCTATTCACTTGACGCTTGTTTATCCATAATGATTTTTCTTTAGTGAAAGAGCATGGTGTAACACCCTAAAATTGGGAAGAGGAACCAATGGCGTTGTTTTGGCCAAGTTGATTTCTGGGTAGGCTAACACGGCCTGTGACACGGGCGTGTCACAGGGCGTGTTGTGCTCGGGATTGACGATTTCTTGGTCGACGATCGTTGAGTGAGAACACGGGCCATGACACGGGCGTGTCACCTGAGATACGGGCGTGTCACCTGGGACACGGGCGTGTCCCAGGGCGTGTCGAGCACTCAATGATTTTCCGGTGTCGTTGAGTGAGCACACGGTCTGGGACACGGGCGTGTCCCAGGGCGTGTCAAGCACTCAACGATTTCTAGAGTTGAGTGAGGGCACACGGCCAGGGACACGGGCATGTCCCTGGGCGTGTTTAGTACACGGCATGTGACATGGGCGTGTCACAAGGTCGTGTACCTCTCGGGACGTTTCGGTCCTGTGTCATTTGTGGGACACGGGCCGTGACACGGGCCTTGACACGGGCGTGTCCGAGGCCGTGTCATAGGCCGTGTCTTGTTCGGGATTTCTAGTTTGACAGCGAGTAAGAGAACACGGCCTAGAACACGGGCGTGTCACAACCCGTGTTCGGCCCAGGAAGTTTATTTTCAGGGCGAATCGTGGCCGTTCGTTTCCTTCTTTGGGGATCCAAGGGTGGTGGTTGGTCCTTGCTAGGCTTAAGGCCGAAATAGGGTTTTAAAACCCTCACTTCTTCATCTTATTCCTCTTTCTAAAGACTTAGAGAGAGGGGAGAGCTAGTAGGAAGAAGGAGATCAACTCCGGCTGCCGGTGAAGCTTCGGAGCCTCGTTTTGCGGGTGGAGTCCAGATCCACAAAGGTGGTAGCGTTGTGGCGGTGTTCATCCGACCAAGTTTCTCCATGGCTAGGAAGAGGGGTCGCAAGGTAACGGCACTTCTCCTCTTGGTTGTAGGATGCATGATTAGCATCATTTCTTTTCATCTTTGGGCTCCAGATCTCTTAAATGAGAGGGGTTTGGGTTGCCATGGTTCAAGAGGAACCTCTGGGTCGATTGTGTCCGTCCCCGGCATGATTTTGCATTAGAGATCCGCTCTGTTAGTGGATTAGGCATTGTGGGTGAAGTCGTAGTCACGACCGTTTGTCCGACTCGGTGATGTTGCATAGCGAGCCTTGAGGTTTCGGTAGAAATCTGTTGCGGCAAGATGCCGTTGTGTTGTATGAGTTTTTCCCCTTTTCTCGAGTGAGAACTCGTAGTCGGAACCGGACAAGGTTATCTTCGCTTTGGCGGTAGATGTTTTCCTCTGAGCACGGGATCGATACAGTACACTTGGAGGATTAGGGTGGGAAATTATATGGTTGTGTTGTGCTAAGGCGTGGCTACGTCTCCGTGGTCGGCTGGCTATCCCGTGATGTGCAAGTCATATGGGGAGAGTGTCCTGGCGAGACTAGTCCCCTTCCGAGTGACTGACGAGAATGCCGAGCGTAGGGAAAGCCCGGGCAATGAGGCCATGAGCGGGTGGGGTCCAGCAAGGGTTCTTAGAATCGGTTTGTGTGTGAGACGGAATTCCTGACGCGAGAAGTCAGAATTTGCAGGCAAGCCCGTGGTTTTAGACCTGTATACGGGTGGGGCTTTTGCAAGTTTTCTGTATGACGTTTTTTGGGCTGTTAGGGACATGGTAGCTCCCTTTTGTTTTGCGGTTTTTAGCCAATGGGGAAACGGTAGTACCCAGTTGTTTGGTGTGTTAGATGCATACGAGATAGGATGCCATGGGCGAAGCCCGGGTTTGCATTCATGTTACATAGTAGGCCCCCTTCACTCTGTTCAAAACATAAAAAACGTGTATGCTGTATGAGACATCCAAACCTATTTTTAAAAGCTTATTATATTGTTATATTTGGTATACGAAGGGCTGACTTGCAGGTTGGAGGGGTACCCCGGGGTCCGTTAGGGGCGGCCGGGAGGAGATGTGTTGGTTACACAGTAGAGGTCAGCCTTTGCTGACCCACGTTACTTCAAATCTCTACAGGGCAAGGATCGCAAGCGGGAGCCAGTGTGCTCGGCGAGAAGCCCTAAGCCTCATGAAGTGTTGCTGTGTGTTTATAGTTTGCTTGCGATGATTTTATTAATCTTTCTTAGACATTGTCCGGCTTGCACGCCGAGGTAGCTTAGGAGTGCTTTGCACATTGTTGTTTAACTTTATGGTCTTTGTGCTTGGACTCTTGTGTAAGGCCTTAAGGCCATTTGATACTCCTGTTTTGGTGGATAACTTCTAGTTGTTTGGTTTATTTGTCCGTTGTGTTTGTTCTGAGTTTTGAGAATGGGAGACTATATCATGTTATAATGCTGAAACTGTGGCGCCTGTATGTTGTGGGGCCCCGGCCAGACCCATGTTATACGGTCATTACAGGGGAGGTGTTACAATTTGGTATCATATGGAGGTTTAGTGTTTCGAGGAGAGAATTCGTGGTCGAAAGTCAAAATCGAGTCGTGTATAAGAAGTTATCCATATAAGAGTATTGCGGGATCATGAGTGTCCCTGTGTTTGAGTTTTGCGATTAGAGACTGATATGTGTTTTTCTTTGCTTGTGTTAAGAGTGCAAGCAATGAGGCGGGGACGTCGAGGCCAGGAGAAGAGCTCTCGGCGAGTAGCGCTACGACGCAGGGTCCTTTAGGCATGGGGGTGACCCCTGCCGACTTTTGCCGCATGCTTGCGGAAGTTATGGTGGCGGCCCAAGCTGCAGCGGCAGCACAAGTAGCAGCCCCCGTTGCTCAGGTAGTAACTCCTGCTACACCGGATACGGCAACGGCCGTGCCGGGAGAGGAAGCCAGGCGGGCAGAGCCGCTGGCCGAAAGGGTGATTGTCAGACATGGGGACCGGCAAATGAAGTATTTTTTGAGCTTCCACCCTCCAACCTTTAAGGGAATCGGCACGCCTTCAAATGCATAAGATTGGTGGGCTCAGATTCAGGAGCTTTTGAGGGCGGCCGAGACGCCAGTCGAGAAGAAAGCAGATTTTGCAGCCTTCATGTTGGAAGGGGACGCCAAGTTATGGTGGTCGAGCCACAGTGGCCGACAGTTTCCTGGACATACACCGTCCATTGATGAGTTTGGGAATGCTTTCCTGAAGAAGTACATTCCCGCATCAACAAGGTTAGCCCTCCAGAGACAGTTCCTGCACTTGGTGCAGTGAGATAAGACCGTGGACGAGTATGTTCAAGAATTCACTCGCTTGGGCCAGTATGCGGGGAAAACCATGGCAGATGATGAGGAGAGAGAAAATCTCTTCTATCACGGATTGAGGGAGAATCTGCGACAGCCCCTCATATCTATGAAACGCGCGGGTTTCAACGAACTAGTTGAGGCGGCCAGGATTTTTGAAAGTGACATGGAGCGATCCCAGCGCCGAAAGGGTTTCACACCCAAGTAGGGGGAAGGAAAGCCTTCTCAGTCCCACGGGAAGTCGGAAGGGAGCAGATGGAAGAAGAAGCCTCACCCATACAAGTCGGGTGAGAAAAGTAATTGGACGTCCGGAGGGTCACGCTCTAAGGGACCTCAGACGTGCTATAATTGTGGTAAGCCAGGACACATAGCGAGATTTTGTACTCAAGGGAGCGCTGAGCAAGAGCCAAGGCAGGAGCAGACTGTGCGCTCCGGCCCCAGTACCGTAGAAAAAGGGAAGATGGCGGAGTCAAGTGCTTCTCGGTTTCAACCAGTGCAGCCAAGGGCCTATAACCTTGGGCAATAGGAAGCCATCTGTAAACCCGATGTGGTGACAGGTATGAGAGTTCAACCTGCACCTTAGATCTTCTGTCTTTCAAGCCATTTATGTTTGTTGCATGTATTTTGGCTTTGTGTTAGTTTCCGGGCGCCCCGCTAGGGTACTCTTTGATACGGGAGCGTCGCACTCCTTCCTTGTGGAAAGCTTTATCCAGAGGATCGGAGTTGAGTCTTTCTCAACGAACTCAGAGTTGAAAGTGCGCATGCCCAATGGGTCATCTATGACTACCAGGGCTAAAGGGCGTATTTGTTGGAGTCTAGATGGAGTCGACTTCATGTTGGTGGCGGCAATCTTACCGTTGTACGAGTTTGATATAATTTTGGGGATGGATTGGCTAGCGTAGCAGCGTGCCAATATCGATTGTATGTCTAAGATGGTAACCCTGAGGGGCGTGGGACAAGCAGAAGTCAAGTTTGAGGGTCTTCATGGGGTAGCCTATTCCCTAGTTTCGGTTATGCAATTAGTACGGGCAGTTAACCAAGGAGGTATTGCCCTAGTAGCACTATTGGAGGTTAGCCTTTCCAGGTTATCTCTTGGAGAAGTACCCGTAGTGGCAGATTTCAAAGACGTGTTTCCCGAGGAACTGCCGGGAGCGCCTCCTCGGCGGGAGATCGATTTCTCTATCGAGCTAGTGCCAGAGGCTAGACCGGTGTCACGTCCTCCCTTTAGAATGACACCAAAGGAATTGGCCGAACTTAAAGTTCAGTTGCAGGAGCTTTTGGAGCAGGGGTATATCAGGCCCAGCTCTTCACCGTGGAGTGCGCCGGTGTTGTTCATAAAGAAGAAGGACGGTAATATGCGGTTGTGCATAGACTACCGAGAGTTGAACAAACTGACTATCAAGAATAAGTACCCGATTCCTCGGATAGACGATCTGTTCGACCAGTTGTTGGGGTCGGTGGTGTATTCCAAGTTGGACTTGAAGTCAGGCTACTATCAGTTACGAATTCGAGACGAAGACATACCCAAGACCGCGTTTGGCACAAGGTATGGTCACTTTGAATTTTTGGTGATGCCGTTCGGGCTGACGAACGAACCATCCGTATTCATGGATCTGATGAACCGAGTCTTTCGCAAATACTTGGACTTGTTTGTAGTCGTCTTCATTGATGACATTTTGGTTTATTCCAAGTCAGAAGCGGAGCACGAGTCCTATTTGAGAATAGTGTTACAAGTGTTTAGAGAGAACCAGCTCTATGCAAATTTCTCCAAGTGCGATTTTTGGTTAGAGAAAGTGGCATTTTTGGGCCATGTAATCAGTGGGGATGGGGTGGCAGTAGATCCAATGAAAGTAGAAGCCATCAAAGAGTGGCCAGTTTTGAGGACCGTGGCGGAAGTCCGGAGTTTTCTTGGACTAGCCGAGTACAATCAAAGGTTTGTGGAAAACTTTTCGCAGATAGCTCTACCCCTCACTTCGCTAACTCGCAAGGATCAGAAATTCGTGTGGACTCAAGAGTGCAATCAGGCTTTTGATACCCTGAAGGAAAGGCTGATGATATCACCAATCCTAAGTCTACCGAAGGGGACCGAAGGATTTCAGATTTTCAGCGACGCATCCGGATGCTGTTTAGGGTGCGTTCTGGTGCAACATGGCAGCGTGATCGCCTTTGGGTCTAGGCAGTTGAAGCTGCATGAGAAAAACTACCCCATCCACGATTTGGAATTGGCGGCGGTAATCTTTGCGCTAAAATTGTGGCGGCACTATGTGTATGGTGCGAAAGTGGAGATCTTCACGGATTACAAAAGTCTGAAGTATCTCCTAGATCAGAAGGACTTAAATATGCGGCAGCGCAGGTGGGTCGAGTTCCTTGGGGACTATGAAGTGGCGATTCAATACACGCCAGGCAAAGCCAATGTGGTGGCTGATGCTTTGAGTAGAAAATACCCGGGGCAAGGAAATTGGATTGAAGCTCATGATGAGCAATTGAGGCGGGATTGGGAGTCCCTCGGTATGGAATGTGTAGCAAGAGGCGAGTCTAGCGTGGCTCAACTAAACTAGATTGAAATGCAGAACGATTTGTGCAGTCGTATTTGGGTGGCGACCTGTTTGGATACGGAGTTCCAACCATATGTGGAGGAAGCTCAAAAGGGCGAGGGCAGCGCCTGGGAGATGATTAATGGGATTCTGAGGAAGGGCGGAAGGATTTGTGTACCGCAGTTCAGCAAGCTCCGGGAGGAGTTGATGTTTGAGGCCCACTTCACAAAGTACTCCATTCACCCGGGTAGTACAAAGATTTACTTGGATATGAAGAAATCCTATTGGTGGCCTGGTCTGAAGCGGGATGTAGCTTTGTGTGTGAGTCGGTGCCAAACCTGTGCCTTAGTGAAGGCCGAGTGTTAGAAGCCGGGCGGGTTCTTGATGCCACTTCCTATCCCAGAATGGAAATTCGATGACATCTCCATGGATTTTGTGCATGGGTTGCCTATATCGCAGCAAGGCAACGATGCCATTTGGGTGATCATGGACTGCTTGACCAAAGTGGTACACTTCATCCCAAATCGGAAGGAGGACAGCGTGGAAAAGGTTGGGGAATTGTACGTTCGCAACATTGTGCGACTACATGGGATTCCAAAGAGCATAGTTAGTGATCGTGACGGACGTTTCACGTCTAAGGACTGGAGGTTGGTGCAGAAGAGCCTGGGCACGAAACTCAAGTTCAGTACGGCCTTCCATCCTCAGACTGACGGGCAGACCGAGAGAACGAACCGTATTATGGAGGATATGCTGAGAATGTGTACTCTCGACTTCGGT
This sequence comes from Platanthera zijinensis, assembly GCA_039513925.1. NCBI lineage: Eukaryota > Viridiplantae > Streptophyta > Magnoliopsida > Asparagales > Orchidaceae > Platanthera > Platanthera zijinensis. Next base: position 23,191,677 of record CM077094.1, on the reverse strand, counting down.
AAGAAGTGGGAGGATCATCTCTTCATGGTAGAGTTCGCTTATAATAATAGTTACCAAGCAAGTATCAAGATGGCGCCATACGAAGCTTTGTATGGGAGGCGGTGTTGAACACCGATGTCTTGGACAGAGGCGGGAGACACCAAGCTTTTGGGGAAAGAAGTGGTAGCCGACGCACGGGAGCTGGTGCGAACCATTCAAGAGCGCATGAAGGTAGCTCAAGATCGGCAAGTGAAATATTTTAACGCACGCCACAGGAATGTGGAGTTCGCGGTGGGCGACTGGGTTTTTCTAAAGATCAAGCCGTTCAAAGGCGTTTCACGGATTCGCCGACTCAAGAAGTTGAGTCCGAGGTTTTTGGGACCGTTCGAGATTATAGGATGGGTGGGAGAAGCAGTGTACCGGTTGTCTTTATCCACGGAGCTGAGTGGACTACACGATGTCTTCCATGTCTCCATCTTGAGGAAAGCTTTGATAGAGGCCAGCGTGGTGATCGAACCGACAGCGGTGCCGATAGAGGAGGACTTGAGGATGCGAGTTCGTCCAATCGGGATAGAAGATTCAGAGGTTCGGCAATTGCGAAACAAGAATGTTAAACTCGTAAAGGTTCGTTGGGACAACTGTGGCCGCGAGGAGCTTTCATGGGAATGAGAGCAGGCCATGCTTGAGGAGTACCCCGAGCTTTTCTGTTCAGGTACCGTTTAAGTTTATTTACCTTCTATAGCTAAAATTTCGGGACGAAATTCTTTTAAGGGGGGAGGAATTGTAACACCCCAAAATTGGGAAGAGGAACCAATGGCGTTGTTTTGGCCAAGTTGAGTCCTGGGTAGGATGAGACGACCTGTGACACGGGCGTGTCACAGGGCGTGTTGTGCTCGGGATCGACTATTTCTTGGTCGACGATCGTTGAGTGAGAACACGGGCCATGACTCGGTCGTGTCACCTGAGACACAGGCGTGTTACCTGGGACACGGGCGTGTCCCAGGGCGTGTCGAGCACTCAACGATTTTCCGGTGTCGTTGAGTGAGCACACGGTCTAGGACACGGGCGTGTCCCAGGGCGCGTCGAGCACTCAATGATTTCTAGCATTGAGTGAGGGCACAGGGCCAGGGACACGGGCATGTCCCTGGGCGTGTTTAGTACACGGCATGTGACACGGGCGTGCCACATGGCCGTGTACCTCTCGGGACGTTTCAGTCATGTTTCGTTTGGGGGACACGGGCCATGACACAGGCCTTGACACGAGCGTGTCACCTGAGACACGGGCGTGTTCCGAGGCTATGTCATAGGCCGTGTCTTGTTCGGGATTTCTGGTTTGACGGAGAGTAAGAGAACACGGCCTAGGACACGAGCGTGTCACAACCTGTGTTCAACCCAGGAAGTTTATTTTCAGGGTGAATCGTGGCCGTTCGTTCCCTTCTTTGGGGATCCAAGGGTGGTGGTTGGTCCTTGCTAGGCTTAAGGCCGAAATAGGGTTTTAAAACCCTCACTTCTTCATCTTATTCCTCTTTCTAAAGCCTTAGAGAGAGGGGAGAGCTAGGAGGAAGAAGGAGATCAACTCCGGCTGCCGGTGAAGCTTCGGAGCCCTGTTTTGCGAGCGGAGTTCAGATCTTCAAAGGCGGGAGCGTTGCGGTGGTGTTCATCCGACCAAGTTTCTCCATGGCTAGGAAGAGGGGTCGCAAGGTAATGACACTTCTCCTCTTGGTTGTAGGATGCATGCTTAGCATCATTTCTTTTCATCTTTGGGCTCCAGATCTCTCAAATGAGAGGGGTTTGGGTTGCCTTGGTTCAAGAGGAACCTCCAGGTCGATTGTGTCCGTCCCCGACATGATTTTGCATTAGAGATCCGCTCCGTTAGTGGATTAGGCATTGTGGGTGAAGCCGTAGTCACGGCCGTTAGTCCGACTCGGTGATGTTGCATAGCGAGCCTTGAGGTTTCGATAGAAATCTATTGCGGCAAGATGTCGTTGTGTTGTATGAGTTTTTCCCCTTTTCTCGAGTGAGAACTCGTAGTCGGAACCGGGCAAGGTTAGCTCCGCTTTGGCGGTAGATGTTTTCCTTGGAGCACGAGATCGATACAGTACACTTGGCGGATTTGGGTGGGAAATTATATGGTTGTGATGTGCTAAGGCGTGGCTACGTCTCCGTGGTCGGCTGGCTATCCCGTGACGTGCAAGTCATATGGGGAGAGTGTCCCGGCGAGACTAGTCCCCTTCCGTGTGACTGACGAGAATGCCAAGCTTAGGGCAAGCTCGGGCAATGAGGCCATGAGCGGGTGGGGTCAAGCAAGGGTTCTTAGAATCGGTTTGTGTGAGAGACGGAATTCCTGACGCGAGAAGTTAGAATTTGCAGGCAAGCCCGGGGTTTGAGACCTGTATGCGGGTGGGGCTTTTGCAAGTTTTCCGTATGACGGTGTTTGGGCCGTTAGGGACATGGTAGCTCCCTTTTGTTTTGCGTCTTTAAGCTAATGGGGAAATGGTAGTACCCAATTGTTTTATGGTGTGTCAGATGCATACAAGATAGGATGCCTTGGGCGAAGCCCGGGTTTGCATTCATGTTGCATAGTAGGCCCCCTTCACTCTGTTCAAAACATAGAAAACGTGTATGCTGTATGAGACATCCAAACCTGTTTTTAAAAGCTTATTATATTGTTACATTTGGTATACGAAGGGCTGACTTGCAGGTGTGAGGGGTACCCCGGGGTCCGTTAGGGGCGGCCGGGAGGAGATGTGTTGGTTACACAGTAGAGGTCAGCCTTTGCTGACCCACGTTACTTCAAATCTCTACAGGGCAAGGATCGCAAGCGGGAGCCAGTGCCCCGGGCAAGAAGCCCTAAGCCTCATGAAGTGTTGCTGCATGTTTATAGTTTGCTTGCGATGATTTTATGAATCTTGCTTAGACATTGTCCGGCTTGCACACCGAGGTAGCTTAGGAGTGCTTTGCACGTTGTTGTTTGACTTTATGGTCTTTGTGCTTGGACTCTTGTGTAAGGCCTTAAGGCCATTTGATACTCCTGTTTTGGTGGATAACTTCTAGTTGTTTGGTTTATTTGTCTGCTGTGTTTGTTCTGAGTTTTGAGAATGGGAGACTATATCATCTTATAATGCTGAAACGGTGGCGCCTGTATGTTATGGTGCCCCGGCCGGACCCATGTTATACGGTCATTACAGGGGAGGTGTTACACATGGCGTTGTGTCCACTCAACACACTCGATGCTTTGTCGAATGGCGTTGGGTTCACTCGAAACCTGTTGATCCAGAACGATTTTTCTAAGTTAAAGAGCATGGCGTTGAGTCCACTCAACGCACTCGACGCTTTGTCAAATGGCGTTTAGTTCACTCGACGCACTCGACGCTTCGTCAAATGGCGTCGAGTTCACATGACGCACTCGACGCTTCGTTAATGGCTTCGAGTTCACTCTATGCCCACTGATCCTAAACAATTTTATTTTCTAAGTTTGACTTGAACCCTTTAGTGGGCCCTATGTGAATCCACCCTAACTCCTTGGATCAAACCTAGCCTAATCCTTTTTTACTCACCGCATGTTCTACCCTAATCTAATGTTAAGGGGTCTAGAAGGAAATGAGATGTTACAAATACCAATAAATAAATAAAAATAATTTCGTCCCCGAAATTCAAGTTCTGGTCTACAAGGTTCCTATGTGCAGGAATTTAAGAATATTTTCAAAAATACTTGTGATATAACTGAGGTGAAGAATCCCAAATATCATTCCCGCATCTGATCCATCGGCTCCTAAGTGTGCTCCTCCCGTCCGTTGTTGGATCATAACACCTTGACCAAGGGAACCTTCTTCTTCCGCAGCACTCTGATCGCTGTGTCATTGATCCAGACCAGCTTCAAACAAACTGATCTATCAGGTGCCACTGGGCCTGCTGTAGTGGTTATATGCTACACTGGACGAAGTAGTGCTCTCCGAAGCGAGTAAACGTGGCAGATGTTGTTCAGGTTCCCTAACTTTGGCGGCATCTCCAGCCGGTAATCCAAAGGAGCGATCCGCTCCAGGATCAAGTATGACCCCATAAATTGAGGGCTGAGCTTCTTGTTCCTCCGCACCTGGGAAACACCATGCACAGGACGTATCTTCAAGAATACCCTGTCTCCCACCTAAACTCCACCTTACGATGCCCTACATCGTAATACTTGGCCTATCTGCTCTGCCCCTTTAGCATGAGATCTCTGATAAGCCGTATGTGAGCGTACGTATCCTCAATATAATCCAATATAAGAGCTCGTGGATCCTCATCCTGGACCCAAGATAGCGGTGTCCGACACTTCCTACTATATAAAGCCTTATATGGCGCCATACCAATGCTCGCCTGGTGGCTCTTGTTGTAAGAGAACTTTATTAGTGGCAACAGTCTCTCCTAGGGCTTCCCCATATTCAAAATACATAAGCGTAGCATATCCTCCATAATTCGATTGGTCCTCTCTGTCTGACTGTCGGTCTGTGGATGGAAAGTGGTGCTGAAAGCAAGTTGAGAACCGAAGTACGCCTGCACCGCTCTCTGCTCCCTAGAAGTGAATCGACTGTCACGGTTAGGGACAATCGTCTTGGAGACGCCGTGGTACCTGATGAACTGCTCCACAAACAACCTCACCAAAAATGCAATTGGGCTGTCCTTCCTGATCGGTATAAATCGGGCCACTTTGGTTAATCTATCGATGATGACCCATATAGAATCGTGCCCAGAGTGAGAGCGAGGCAATCCATGTACAAGGTCCATAGCTATGTCCTCGAACTTCCACTCTGGCACCGACAATGGCTGTAGTAGCCCTCCTGGGCTTTTGCATTCCGCCTTCACTCGCTAGCAAGTCTCGCAATGTGTAACATATGATACAACGTCCCTCTTCATCCCAGGCCAGTACATGTCCATTCGTAGGTCTGCTGTCATCTTGGTGATCCCGGGTGCATTGAGTACAGAGTGAAATGTGCCTCCCTGAGTACGTCCTCCCGATACCACCTCCTGCAGGTATATAAATGTGGCCACCAAAATAAACGAGGTTGTCACGCAGTGAATAATCCTCTAACTTACCCCCTTCAAGGGCTCGGAATACGGGCTCCAAATCTGCATCCTGTCTCTGATGTGCCTGTATACAGTCTCGTATGTCACAAACAATGCTCAGGGAGGCCAAGTACTCCCAATAAACATCCAGCTCAGCCCTATAAACCATGGTTATGTGTATATCCTCCATCATCTGTACTAGCTCCATAGACATCACCCGAGGCTCTAGTCCAGTAGTGTCTGCTCTCCTGCTCAAGGCATCCGCCATGGTATTTGCCATCCCTAGGTGATAGTGCATCATATAGTCATAATCGCACAGGAACTCAAGTCATCTCCTCTGTCACAAATTTAGATCCTTCTACGTATCAATATACTTGAGGTTCTTATGATCTTAGAAGATCTCACAATGAACTCCATACAAGTAATACCTCTAAATCTTCAACGCGAATATCATTGCCCCGAGCTCCAAATCATGAACGGTGTAGTTTTGCTCGTGCTTCTTCAGCTGTCTCAAAGCATTTGCGATGAAGTGTCCATGCTGCATCAGGACTGCACCCATCCCCTGATATGATACGTCAGTATAAATATGAAATCCTTCTTTCCCGGATGGAAGTGCAAGGATGGGATAAGATCGAGGTGAGCCTATCCTTCAACTCCTGAAATACTGCCTCACACTTCTTGGTCCATGTAAAAGCTGTATCCTTCTTTGTCAAGGATGTGAGGAGGAGTGCCATCCTTGAGAACCCCTCCATGAACTTGTGATAGTATCCCGCTAGTCCTAAGAAACTATGGATGCTTGAAGCTGACTCGGGCTGCAGCCAATCTCGAACTGCCAGCACCTTGGCCGGGTCCACAACCAACCCAGCTCCACTAATGGTATGCCCCATAAATGCTACCTCCTATAGCCAAAACTGACACTTGGAGAACTTCACGTACATCTGATGCTCTCTCAGTTTGCCCAGCACCAGAGCCAATTGTTAGGTGTGCTCCTCCTTTGTCCGGGAATAGATTAATATATCGTCAATGAAGACTATGACCAATATATCCAAGTACGGTTCAAACAGACGGTTCATCATACTCATGAATGCGGAAGGTGCATTCGTGATCCCGAAGGGCATTACCGTGAACTCGTATGGTCCGTACCAAGAACTGAAGGTCGTTTTCGGTATATCCTCCTCCTGAATGCGCAGCTGGTAGTATCTTAACGTTAAGTCGAGCTTGGAAAACTAGAAGGCTCTTTGTAGCTGGTCAAATAGCTCGTCAATCCGGGGCAGCGGATACGTATTCCGCACCGTCAATCGGTTCAGCTCCCGGTAGTCGATGTAGTATTGTAAAGATCCATCCTTCTTCTTCACAAACAACACCGTTGATCCCCATGGAGATGAACTTAGCCGGACAAAACTCGACTCCACCAGCTCCTGTAATTGAGTCCGGAACTCTTCTAGCTCCTTGGGCGCCATCTAGTAAGGTGCCCGAGACACAGGCCTCGCTCCTGGCACCAACTTGATACAAAAATCCATGTCCCTAGTCGGAGGTAATCTAGGGAATTTCTTCGGGAATACGTCGGAGAAATCCCAAACTACTGGAATATCAGCAATGTATGCATCCGTCTCCACCATCTAGAAACAGATCATGTACACCTCATCTCCCTACTCATGGGCTTTGATAGCCTGCACCGATGATAATAGAGTACGGGAAACATGTCTAATACCTTCGATAATGATGTCGGTATCTCCATGCCGTAAAGTGATCCTCCTTGACGGGCAATCAATCTAGGCGTGGTTCTAATGCAACCATGTCATTCCCAAGATCAAATCAAAGTCTAACATTCTCAAAATCATCGCTGGCGCTTCGAATACCTTTCCTCCAATCTCTGCCTCCATGTTGCACTTGGCAGATGATATAAGCTCTGATCCATCTGGTAGTCTCACCCTCCTGGTCACGCCGGTGAATCGGTTTATGCCTGCTAGTCCCTCCAAGAAGGCTTCATATACGAATGAGTGCGAAGCACCCATATCGAAAAAGGTATGGGCAGGCTTGCCGTTAATAAAGACTATACCTAATATTTGGGGTTTAAGTTAAGGTATATGGTTGTTCTAGTGGTCGTAAGGTACAGATGTTAAAAATTTTACTTGTAATAAATTTTAAGTACCTGTAATACCTTCCTCAGGGTTCCTCGGCTCGGCGAGGTCCAACGCATACATCTGCTCTTATCCTCAACCTCTACCATAATGTAATCGACCTCAGCCTCGAACTCGTCCTCGTCCTCGGACTCGACATCGTCCTTGACCTCGACTCTGCTATGCTGGAGGGGCTGCTGGAGGTAGAGGTTGAGGAGGTGGATGAAACTGCCGAGGGAGTCAGCCCTAACGTGCCTCGGCTGTTGGCACCTATAACAAATCACTGGTCGGTGGCCACGATCATCCTGTCTCATCGGGTCATGGATCTGTAGTGGTGGAGGAGCTAGCACTGCGGGAGGCCTCTGCTCCTGCCTGAAATTAGGATGATAACGTCCTCCACCCCTCTTGTGGCTCATCACTCTGCCTCTCTGTGAACCCCGGCTGCTCTCCCCGAAGGATGACCCATCAAGTGGTCTCTTTCCCTGATCTGTACCATCAACTGGTCTGCCTCCAGCTTCTTTTCCATCTCGATGATCTGAACCAAAGTGCTATGCGAGATGAATAGTAGAGACTGCCCTGTAGAGTCTCTAAGTCCCCGGTAGAATCACTTTGTGTACCTCATTTCATCCAAATCATGAATCCTCGCAAACCTGGCCAGATTAGAGAACTCCCTCTGGTACTCTGTCACTTATTTGCTCCCCTGCCCGAGGTTCAAGAACCTCTCCTCTAACTCATCTCTGTCTGTAACAGACACGAAGTGCTCTAATAAGACCTCACTGAACTCCTCTAAAGTGATGTCTATCAGCTCTCGATCAACATACGTGGAGTCCAGCAGGGACTTCCACCACCTCTTTGCATGAACGTCTAATGCGCATGTTGCTAAGGAAGTCGCCTTGCTGACCGGGCAGCTGATGCCTACCAGTATTTCCTGAATGGTCTTTAGACACTCCTCTGTCTTCACTACATTCTCTGTCCTGTGGTACATTAGAGGAGACAAACTCTTGAATGTATTTAGCCAACTCGATCCCGGATTTGGCTGCTGGACTGGGGCTTGTGGTCCCTGAAGGCATCGGGGATGGCCATTAGAGTCTGCTCCATCTCCGTCTGCTGGAAAGGTGTGGCAACCAGAGGGGGAGGAACGACATCCTGTGGTACGACGACCTGTGGGGGCTACACAAAAGTAAGGTTTATATTAGGATTTGTCTAACTCATTGTTTTAAATGGACTATTTTTTGTGACTTTTACAAATGGGCACACCATTGCTTTTGTTGCATAGTTTGTCCGCAAACTAATTCTCGAGCGGGGTGTTCAGTATTGTGAACTTCTTTCTCATAGTTTGTCCGCAAACTAATGCTCGAGCGGGGTGTTCCAATGTTGTGGACCTCTGATACTAGTTTGTAAGACCCCCCTCCCCCTTACCAAGGAGGTTACCCGGTCTTATGACCAGAACTACCGCCTTACGATGACACTAGCACACGGGCTAGTCGACACCGCACGACACCGATCCTGCCATCTAGTATGATCATTCAACCTGTTGGCCAATCGAGAAAAGAAGTATAACTAGCAGTAAATAAAAACTAGCAAGTCCACAGTCACAGTAATAACATCATAATATATAGAGTTGAAAGGTACATTAGTCCACAATGAGTACAAAAAAAGAGAGTTAGGGCTTATGCTCGATACATGCAAAAATGGAATCAAATCTCGCTCTCACAACTTCATTATGCGAAAGCGGTAACTGAAACACTCATCATCACCTGACGTTGAGCTGCAGTATTAGTACGTGGTATCTGCTCCTCAGGTCCTGCCACCTCATCCTACTAGTCGTACTGGTTCTCCAACTCCTCGAGCTCCTAAAATGATACGGTCACAACCGACTGTTAGTCATAAAGACTAAGCCATTTTGTCCTCGCCTCACCCCCATAAATCCTAGGCACCAAGCGAGAGGACAAAAGCGGAAGATAACTAAGCAGTACAATATGGAAGTAGGTGATGGTGGGACTATTCAATCATGGTCATGTTTCTAACAGTTATATCATTATACTAACAGTTCTTATAGCTCAAGTAAAGTAGTAAAACAGTAATAAAAAGAAGTGCAATAGGTAAAGTAGAACTGAAAGAAAGTGCTGTAAGTAAGGAACAGAGCAAAAAGAACACTATCTACCACTACACTTACATCACAAGAGTACCTTAACTTATATGAATGCCCATACAAACTTATAAGTTAAGGTTTCATAAATATAACTTATCATATAAAAGAGCTCATACTAATTTATATGATAAGGATCCACAGTACGTATGCCCTAAGTATGCATGTATTCTATGATGAGTTATGCGGGTTATGATTCATACAAGTGCAACTCACACACACGACTCTATGATCACATACCTTTAGTTCATACTTTTTGGAGTTAGCTTAACTCTTAGGTACCGCCATTGTGGCTACGACAACAGTGGACTGGGCGTCTCCACTTCCTAGGTAGGTATACACACTTTCAAGCCTAGACCCTATTGGGTACATTGGAAAATGTGTACCTGATTTAAAGAAGCCTAACTTAGCTTAATGATATACATCAAGGTGTATTTGATGTTGTTTTAAGTTGACATGTGCAGGTGAAGAAGTATTAAAGAATACAGGAAATTATTCTAAGTCCATGTGTTGCCATCTGAAGAAACTGGGTCGACACTTCAGAATAATTTTGTCGACACTTGAAGGAAGCTGTGTCGACACAGAGAAAGATAGTCGACCACATTTGTGTCGACACTGGGAAGCAGTGTCGACTCACAGAAAGATAGTCGACCACATTTGTGTCGACACTGGGAAGCAGTGTCGACTCACAGAAAGATAGTCGACCACATTTGTGTCGACACTGGGAAGCAGTGTCGACTCACAGAAAGATAGTCGACCTCAACTATGTCGACACTTGAAGGCAGAGTCGACACATACTGAGTTCTGAATCTACAACAACTGTGTCGACACACAGGACTTGTGTCGACACACTGCAAAGTCAAGACCAAGTTATTTTCTGAAGAAAGATGAAGTGTTGAGTCGACACAAATTCTCTGTGTCGAGTCATTCTCAAGATGAAGTTCTGAATAAGTAGTGTCGACTTAAAGACAAACTAGTCGACATCATCAAAGGCTGTGTCGACACCAAAGTCACTTGTGTCGACACATATAGACAGTTGGTGTCGACACTTTCTGACAGTCTGTCTCAACACTTTGCTGTCCAAGACTAAGGCACAGGATCTGTTTGAAGACTTGACAGCTATAGGTTATAACAGGTTAACTGAAGCTGTCAGACTTGTCAGAAGTCAGTTAGAAACCGGATCAGCCGGTTACCATGAAGAAGATCTATAAATAGACAGATTCAGAAGAAGAAAGAGACAGATAATACACAAGAGGAAATTAATTCTTAATCAACACATCAGTTAAGAGACAAGTCCTCTCTTCAAGAAAGTGCAAGGCATTAAAGAAGATCTTCATCAGAAGATCTAAGAAGACGATCTCAGGATCAGTCTAAGTAGAGTTCTTTCAAGAATTCAGAAGTATCATCAAAGGTGTTGGATAGAGAGGGATCCAGCCACTTGAAGAAGAAGAAGGAAGCCATCATTGGTTTCTCAAGAAGCTATTTGGAAATCAACTCAGCTAAGTTCAGATTCAAGAAGCTTTGAAGAAAGCTCAGATTCAGTTGATTTCATCAGCTGATCAAGAATTGTCTTGTTCTTTTCTCTCTCAACAAAGGCAAGACATTAAAAACTTTTTTTCTAATTTCTGTAGGATCTGTCAATACAGATCTGAGTTGTAAGCCTGTGTTATAAAGGCTGAGTGTAGGAGAGTTGATCTCTGAGTGGTAGGGCTGTTTGCCTGAGTGTAGGAGAAGGTTCTTCTCTGAGTTGTAGGCTTTGTGATAAGGCTGAGGTGCTGTTGAGCCTGAGTTGTAGGAACCTTTTCAGGTTCTGAGCTGTAGGATCTGTGGATCTGAGTAAAGAGGAAGTTTGGCCGAATCTAACATACTGCTAGATAGGTGAAGGGGGGAAAGTGGATGTACCCAGACCTTGGGGAACCACTATAAAACAGTGTGCAATCTGTGATGGTTAAATTTCTGTGACTGCTGTGCTGTGTGTTTTAATTCTGTAATTGAATTCTGCCAAAAAGTGTTAACAAGCATTAGAACCTATTCACCCCCCTCTAGGTGTTTAGGTTGTCTTGAAAGTAAAACTTTCAAGTGGTATCAGAGGGAGGTTCCTCAAAAAGCACTTAACAGTCTGAGGTAGATCTGAAAGGCAGAATCAAGATTTAAGAAGATGGGTTCTGGAGAAAATCACAAGGAGTTAGGGTCAATGAAGTTACCCATTTGCAGGAAGGAAATCTTTGGAATTTGGAAAGAAAGAGTCAGATTGTTCATGGAAGCATCTGACCCAAGGATATACATCACAGTTCAGGAAGGACCCTTCATTCCAATGAAGGTATCAGTTCTTGATGCTAATATTCAAACTCCAAAGAGTTATTCTGAAATGACCAAGGATGAAATCATTTTGGCAACCATGGACAAGAGAGCTCAGAATATTATTGTGAGTGCCATAGATGATTCTACATTTCAGAATCTGATTCACTACAAGACCTCCAAAGAAATGTGGGACACCTTGATTGTCTACATGGAGGGATCTGAAGAAGTAAGACAGGATAGGAAGTCTATGCTCAACCAGGAATATGAAAGTTTTAGACAAGGAAAAACTGATAGCATAACTGAATACTATAAGAAATTCTATAGAATTGTGAATGAGTTAAAGTCCTATGGAAGAGTATTCAGTACCTATGAACTGAATGACAAATTCTTAAGATCCTTGACAAAGGATTGGGACACAAAGATCTGTGCCATAAGAGAAGTGGCTAAACTGGCAGAGATTTCTCCTCCAACCTTGTTTGGAAAGTTGCTATCCTATGAAATACAACTTATGGTGAGGAAGGAGGAGGAAAAGAATTCAAAAGGAGAGCATAGAGAGAAGACAGTAACCTTCAAGGCAGAAGCCACTAGAAAGAATAGGAGGATATCATCATCTCCTCCTAAGGAAGTTGCAGAAGTTAGTTCTGAAAATTCAGATAATCAGGGTTCAGAAAGCTGTGAGTCAGATGCAGATTTTGCTGCATTTACAAGGCAATTCCAGAGATTCTTAAAGAAGAAGCAGTGGAAGTCTAGGCCCTCCTCATCACAGCAAGTTGATGACTATTATCAGAAGAAAAAGTCATCAAGGAAAGCGAAGAGCAGAACAAAGCCCAGTAAGGCCACTACTTCAAAGATTGTCTGCTATTGTTGCAATAGGCCTGGACATGTAGTGGCTGACTGTCCTGATAAGAGAAAGGAGTCATCAGACAAGAAGAAGACTTATCAAAAGGGCAAGAAGGAAAATCTTTTGTTGCAAAGAAGGAAAAGAGCCTAACAGATCAATCAACTTCAGAATCAGAATCTGAAGCTGAAGCATATATTGGACTGTATGCTGCTACTGAAGAAGAGGAGTTCATGCAATTGCTAGACTCCATCTATGAACAAGAAGATCATCAGTGCATGGGACTGATGGCAGGATTAGAAGAAGACATGTGCCAGAATCAGTCTGGTCCTAGTAAGGTACTATGTCCTTCAATAAAACCTGTTTGTAGTACAAGTGCAGAATCAGCTACATCTGCATCAAGTGATGTAGATGCATCTGAATCTGAAGGAGATGTCTATCAATTGATAGATAAGTATGGGGACTTGTTGCAGGCCCTTAAGAAAAGCAAGAACCTGGTTAAATCTCAGGCTCAGGAAATTTCTGATCTAAAGGTAGCTGCAACTGAGTTTGAAAAAGTAATTGATCAGAAGTTAAATGAAATTGCCAAACTGAAGAATATAACTATTATTTAGATGGGCACAATCAATTATACCAATGATCAAGTGAAGAGTCTGGAGGCCAGACTAAGAATAGAAAAGGAGTTAGTGGCTAGTTACTCTAAGCCAAAGTCTGTCTTACCCTTGATAGATGAATTTGTGACTCAAAAGGGTAAGACAGGATTAGGATTCAAAGGTAACCCCAGGGCAGCCCAATTCAAGAGGAAAGGCAAAGCTCCTCTCAAGCCACTGATCCTTTCAGTCCCTATTAAGTTTAGAAAGGTGCAAGTGCCTTCTAACCAATATGATCATGAAGATATTCATGGTCATTTTAAGACTAATGTTCTGATAAACAAGGGTGTAAATGCCAACAGGCCTATCTATGTTCATAAACCCAATGGTTATAAGAAATCAGTGGGTGAAGCTGCTGCAGCACCAGCAATGGACAGAAATTCTTCTGTCAAGGGTGTATCTAGAACTAGATACAATAAGTTTGAATGTTGGTGATATGGCAAGAGAGGCCATTTTGCATTAGACTGCTGGCATAACACAAGTGTTAGAAAGAACAATAGTCTACCTGTTAGAAGAGATAATGGTAGCTTTGTTAATGCTAACCTGAACCAAGGACCCAAGACTTACTTGGGTTCTAAGGGTAAGTAAATCTGTGTTGCAGGAAAGTCCAAGTGGCCATGCCCCTATATGGTACTTGGACAGTGGTTGTTCCAGGCATATGACTGGAACAAAGGGGCTGCTGAAGGAGTATACATCTGTCAAAGATGGACCCAAAGTGATCTTTGGTGGATCTGAAAAAGGAATCATCAAAGGGTTTGGTAACATTTCTACTAACCTAATTACTATCACCCAAGTGGCTTATGTAAAAGGTTTGAAACACAATCTAATAAGCATAAGCCAGCTGAGTGATTTAGGATATGACATTTCATTTGTTAAGAATGGATGTCATATCAAAAGGTCAAGTGATCAAAAGATCATATTGACTGGGTATAGGAAGAGAAATGTCTATTGTCTTAATTTTGTATGTGAGAACAAGGCTTCTTCCATCTGTCTTGTAGCTGATGATAATGCTTCTCATTGTGTCAAGTGGCACAAGAGATTGGCTTATCTTAACTACAAGACAATTGGCCAACTCTTTAGCAAAGAGTTAGTGAGGAATGGTCCTCAAGTTAAGTGTATAAAGGGAGAAATATGCTCAGCTTGTCAAAAGGGCAAGCAGACAAAATCCTCCTTTCAAAGCCTTGAAAACAAGGATTCTGTGAGGTGCCTATACCTCTTACATATGGATCTTTTTGGTCCTATGTCAGTTCATAGTCTAGGTAGGAAAGTTTATACTTTTGTGGTGGTAGATGACTATTCTAGATTTACATGGGTGTTCTTTCTGAGACAGAAATCAGAAACCCCAAGTATATTACTTAGTTTTGTAAAGCAAATTCAGAATGAACTAAATAGTACAGTGGTCAAAATCAGAAGTGACCATGGTACTGAGTTTCAATCTGAAAGCATGACAAAATTATGTGAAGACTTTGGAATTTTCCAAGAGTTCTCCTCACCTAGAACACCACAGCAAAATGGCATTGCTGAAAGAAAGAATAGAACATTAATTGAAGCTAGCAGAACTCTATTGAGTGACACCTCTCTCCCAGAATATTTCTGGGCTGAGGCAGTTAACACTGCATGTCATGTAATCAATAGGGCTTCTATCAACAAGAACCACAAAAAGACTCCCTATGAGATTATGAAAGGTAGAAAACCAAATCTATCCTACTTCAGGATCTTTGGTTGTAAATGCTATATACTTAACAATGGCAAGTCATACCTAACTAAGTTTGCTGCCAAATCCCAAGATGGGATATTTGTTGGGTACAACATAAATAGTAAGGCCTATAGAATCTACAACTTGACTACTCAAGTTGTTGAAGAATCTGTACATGTTGTGTTTGATGAAACAAGATTAATCAACTGTGAGTTGTCTTGTAGATCAAATGATTCAATAGGTATAAGCAAAAGAATGGACAAGCTCTCCATTACTGAAGCATCAAAGAAGATGGAGCATTGGAAAATGAAGGCTACTGTCCAGGGGGAGTACAAGACTCAATAGAAGCTGATGAAAACCAAGAGGTTCAGCATGAAGAAGGAGCTGGAGATGTTCAACCAGAAAGGAATCTACCTCCAGCTACAAGACATTTAAGAGATCATCCAGCTGATCAGATTATAGGTGATCCAAGACAGGGAGTGCTGACTAGAAGCAGAAATCAAAGCACAGACCTGCATTCAAGTTTCCTGTCTCAAATGGAGCCTAAGAAGTTTGAAGAAGCCATCCAAGACCAGCACTAGATTGATGCTATGCAAGAGGAGCTGAATCAATTCAGAAGGTGCAATGTATGGGAGCTTGTTCCTAAACCAAGAGGCCACAACATAATTGGCACAAAGTGGATTTATAGGAACAAATTGGATGAGAGTGGAATAATAGTGAAGAATAAAGCAAGATTGGTTGCAAAAGGATACAGGCAGGAAGAAGGGATTGACTTTGATCAAACCTTTGCCCCAGTAGCAAGGCTGGAGGCAATCAGAATGTTCCTTGCCTATGCAGCCTATCAAGACTTCAGAGTGTACCAGATGGATGTGAAATCAGCATTCCTGAATGGTGATTTAAAAGAGGAAGTCTATGTAGAGCAGCCATCAGGTTTTGTAGATCCTCTTAAACCTGATTATGTCTATAAGCTTAGGAAAGCTTTGTATGGGTTAAAGCAAGCCCCAAGGGCTTGGTATGAAACCCTGTCTACTTTCCTTATTGAGAATAAATTCTCAAGAGGAAAAATAGACAAAACTCTATTCCTTAGGGAATCCAAAGGTAAGATCATCTTAGTTCAGATCTATGTTGATGACATAATCTTTGGATCTACTGAAAACAACCTTTGTAAAAAGTTTGCCAAACTTATGCAAGGGAAGTTTGAGATGAGCAATATGGGGGAACTTAAGTTCTTCTTGGGACTCTAAGTAAGACAGACTGATGATGGCCTGTCCATATTCCAGTCTAAGTTCACCAAAGAATTAATTAAGAAGTATGGTATGGAGTCATCCTCCACTATGAGAACTCCTATGGGAACAAGTATACCTATATGCAAAGATGATGCAAGTAAACTTGTTGATGAATCTTTGTATAGAGGAATAGTTGGCTCTCTACTATATCTCACTGCTAGTAGACCAGATATTATGTATGCTACATGTGTCTGTGCTAGGTACCAAGCCTGCCCTAAAGAATCTCATTATACCGCAGTCAAAAGGATTCTGAGATATCTTAAGGGCACACCTAATCTAGGCCTTTGGTACCCTAGGAATAGAGATTTTCTACTAACAAGTTATTCAGATGCAGACTTTGCAGGCTGTAGAGAGGATAGAAAGAGTACAACAGGTACTTGTCAATTCTTGGGAGGAAGATTGATATCATGGAGTAGTAAGAAGCAGACCAGTGTGGCAATATCCACAGTTGAGTCAGAATATGTTGCTGCTGGCAGCTGCTGTGCACAACTATTGTGGATACAACATCAGTTGAAAGACTATGGTATTCAAGTAAGTAGAACACCTTTATTGTGTGATTCTAAAAGTGCTATTTCTATTACTAATAATCCTGTTTCTCACAGTAGAACTAAGCATATAGAAATTAAATACCATTTTCTTAGAGAGCATGTAGAAAGAGAAGACATCTCATTGGAATTTGTTAAAATAGATTATCAAATAGCAGATGTATTTACTAAGCCACTGGATGAAACAAAATTCAATAAATTTAAAATTGAATTAAGCATGCTGACCATTGATTAGTTTATCAATAAACTTACAAGTGATATTAGATTATCAAGTGGTATTGACAAAAACAGAAAATGGCTAAGTAAAATAGTGTTGACACATTCAGTGATAATATGTCGACTCAGTGAAGTCATGTCGACTAGTCAGATAATATGTGTCGACACAGAGAATTTGTGTCGACACTTAAGAATCAAATAGTCGACTCATCCAGGAATGTAGTGTCGACTTCACCAGAATAGTGGTGTCGACACTTACAGATTTTATGTCGACACTTATCCTAAGAGTCGACACAGAATTTCTAATGCTCTACTATGTCTCTCAGGTGTCGACATATCCACAATTGGTGTCGACACATAGTAGACAGACTTGCTGTCAAGATAATAGAAGTTTGTGTCGACACACTCAATCTGTGTCGACACATATAGACTGTTTTTGCCCGACTTTTGATCTTCTTTCCCTAGAAGGTATAAATAGGTCAAGAACTTATTCTGTCGACACACTTACAAGGTTTTGGAGACTGAAACCCTATGTCGACAATCTCTCTCTCTCTTCTCTCTCAAGATTTCTCGTCTGATCAATGGCGCCAAAGGTTGCAGATAACGTCAATGAAGGATATGAGTTAGTGCGCAATGCCTTTGCGGATGCCCCGACAGATGTTCAAAGGGTTGTCACTCTAATTTCTGAATCTGGATTAGAATTTCTAGTTTCTGAACCATCAAAGATCTGGAAGAAGGAGGTGATTGAATTCTTTACCTCTGCATCAGTGGATTCAGCTGGTCTCAAGATAAAATCCACTGTTCATGGGACGAAGGTGAAACTGACACCAAGAAATTTAAGAAAAATACTTCAATTATCAAACATTGAGAATGAAGAAGAGGTTCCAGCCTCTAAGACCAGGGAGGCTCTCTAATGGTGTGGATTGGATCCAACCCTGAAGATTGGAGCAGCTATCAACAGGAAGGGTATGAATCAACAGGGCAAGTTTCTGTTAGAAGTAGTTGGGAAGGTAATTTTGTGCAAACCAGGTGGACATGATAGGATTTCAGCCTATATGTTCAGCCTAATGACCAGAATTGTGTTTACAATTCCAACTGACTGGTCAGCTGTAGTATTTGATAAGATCAAGGAAGGAATCAAGAAGCCAAATCTGGCTAGAATTGTGAGTTTATACCTGACTGGGGTGATCCCTGAGGTTATGCAACAACTGCCTGGGACAAAGATTAATCACATGAGGAAAATGGATATAAGATTATTTTCAAGGTGGGATAGGGTGCTGTCTAAAGATGTGCCTGATGAGAACAGGCAGGACACCCCTAAGAGATCCCCTGCACATGATCTAGGCACTGCCCAGCATCCAGAAGAGCAAGTGAGAAAGCAGGTTGAAGATCAGCCTGAGTCTACTCAAGTTCAGAAATCAACCATTCCTGCACAGATGCAGGGGGAGCAATCTCACTCTCCTATCCAGAATGTATCTACTCCTGACCAGGTACAGGTACAGGGAGAGCAAGTGTATTTTCCTGCCAAGAACATTACTAATATTTCTATTCCTGCACAGGTGCAGGGGGAGCAAGTGTATTCACTTGCCCAGGATATTCCAAATATTGAACAAGTGTAGGGGGAGCAGATGTCTGAATCAGTGCAGGAGAAAGAACAAATTGATTTATCAAATGATTTGAATATTGCAGATCTGGATGATTCAACATCTGTTCAAGCAAAGAAGGAATACACTCTAGATGAGTTATTTCCTAATGTTGAAATTGCTACTGATAGAGTAGAGGAGGAGCAAGACAATGAGAAGGCACTAGACATGGAGATAGAGCAAGAAGCTGAGAAGGAACAAGGAATTGAGGAGGAGCAAGTAGTTGAGGGGGAGCCTGTGAATGTTGAGGCTGAGCAACATGTCACTGAAACTAATATTCCTCCTACTCCACCTGAAAGAGTTCAAATAGAAAGTTCATCAGACTCTGAGACTGAAGAAGCCAGAATGGCTAAGAAGAGTAAGCTTATAGTCTTCAAGAGAAGGAGCCAAAGTTATAAGCAGGCACTCCAAACTTCAACTCACCAATCTCCATCTGAATTTAACTACAACAAGTTCATGGTAGATTTGCAAGTTAAGTTGGATGAGCAGAGATTAGCAATGGAGAAGTATGTTGATGAGAGCAATAAATCCCTTCAATTTGACTTGGCTCAAGATATTAAGTCTATTAGATTTGAAGTAAATATGAATAAGAAGGAGATGATAGATTGCTTCCATAAGGGAGGTAATGCTGTAGTGTTTTTGGCTAAACAACAGCAGTCTATCCTCACTAAAGTGGATGATATTGCTTTGAAGCAAGGTTATGTTTTGGAGAATCAGCTGAGGATGAATGATAATTTGGCTGAATCTCACCATGAAATTCTTGAAGAGTTAAAAAAGGCTACTGTAGGGATGACTGGAGCAAGAGCAAAAGAGATGGAAGCTTTTGATCAGAAACTAAAGGAAGCTATAGCTTCAGTTCAATCTGCCATCACTACATCTCAGAAGGAAATATCTGACAAACTTCAAAAATTGAAACCATATTTTAAAGAAGGTGTGAATTATCTAGATGGCCAGATCAGATTTCAGAAGGATGATCTAAGAGATCATATTACCAGAGAAGTCATAAAGGGGGAGAGGTTGTTAGTTCATGCTGGCTCAGATCACACCAAATGGGTGACAAATAGTATTCGAGCCACATTGGGATATCCACCTTTGTGTGATGATGATATGGTGGCTGAGTCAGAAATTCAAACAGGTCTACTTGAAGGCAATCAACCTGAGAATGCCCAAGTCATTTACCCTCCTCCTGATTTTGATATGATTAATCAGCAAGTTCAGGATATGTATAGTCCTCCAAAGGAGGTTACCAAGGTTGTTATTGAAAAAGTTGATAAGCCTGATGCCAACTTGAAAGAATAGCAAGATGCTCTACTATCCAAGAAAAGATTTAGAGAGCAGGCTGAACTTAAGCCAAATTTTGAGCAGTGGAGCCCTACTTCAAGAAATATTATACTAACTGCATGGAAGGCTGTAAAGGACCAAGAACATGAAAGAGGAAAGTGGTATAATGAAATGGAATGGCAAAAGTATGAAGCTAGGCAGGAAGCCATAGTACAGTTCAGGAGAAAAGCCAAGCTGGGAAGGCTGCCACCAGATGCTCAGGAGCCGAGCAAGTACTTTCCAAAGCCCTTTCATTACTTTGAAAGGCAAAGGCTAAAGGAAGAAGACCAGAAGAAAGCTGAGCTAAAAGGCAAGAAGCCTACTGAAGTTGCTGAAGCTCCTGTGAAGGCTCAAATCCAATCTGACAAAGGAATTGTTATAAGAGAGCCGGATCAGTCTTAGTTCTAAGTTCTTTCAAATGTTTTGTAATGTTTTGATCATTCAATGTAAACATCTGTAATCAAACATTATCAAGTTATAAACAAAATTTTGTTTGGAATCATATATTCATATTCACTCTGTGATGAATTGTTAATATTTTGTTTATATAAAATATTCCTGTAATGTCATACATCATCATATTATTTTTGTTATAAATGGTGTATATCATTAACTAAAAGGGTTATGACATCTCCAAATAGGGGGAGATTGTTGGGTACATTGGAAAATGTGTACCTGATTTGAAGAAGCCTAACTTAGCTTAATGATATACATCAAGGTGTATTTGATGTTGTTTTAAGTTGACATGTGCAGGTGAAGAAGTATTAAAGAATACAGGAAATTATTCTAAGTCCATGTGTCGACATCTGAAGAAACTGGGTCGACACTTCAGAATAATTTTGTCGACACTTGAAGGAAGTTGTGTCGACACAGAGAAAGATAGTCGACCACATTTGTGTCGACACTGGGAAGCAGTGTCGACTCACAGAAAGATAGTCGACCACATTTGTGTCGACACTGGGAAGCAGTGTCGACTCACAAAAAGATAGTCGACCACATTTGTGTCGACACTGGGAAGCAGTGTCGACTCACAGAAAGATAGTCGACCTCAACTATGTCGACACCTGAAGGCAGAGTCGACACATACTGAGTTCTGAATCTACAACAACTGTGTCGACACACAGGACTTGTGTCGACACACTGCAAAGTCAAGACCAAGTTATTTTCTGAAGAAAGATGAAGTGTTGAGTCGACACAAATTCTCTGTGTCGAGTCATTCTCAAGATGAAGTTCTGAAGAAGTAGTGTCGACTTAAAGGCAAACTAGTCGACATCATCAAAGGCTGTGTCGACACCAAAGTCACTTGTGTCGACACATATAGACAGTTGGTGTCGACACTTTCTGACAGTCTGTCTCAACACTTTGCTGTCAAGGACTAAGGCACAGGATCTGTTTGATGACTTGACAGCTGTGGGTTATGACAGGTTAACTGAAGCTGTCAGACTTGTCAGAAGTCAGTTAGAAACCGGATCAGCCGGTTACCATGAAGAAGATCTATAAATAGACAGATTCAGAAGAAGAAAGAGACAGATAATACACAAGAGGAAATTAATTCTTAATCAACACATCAGTTAAGAGACAAGTCCTCTCTTCATGAAAGTGCAAGGCATTAAAGAAGTTCTTCATCAGAAGATCTAAGAAGACGATCTCAGGATCAGTCTAAGTAGAGTTCTTTCAAGAATTCAGAAGTATCATCAAAGGTGTTGGATAGAGAGGGATCCAGCCACTTGAAGAAGAAGAAGGAAGCCATCATTGGTTTCTCAAGAAGCTGTTTGGAAATCAACTCAGCTAAGTTCAGATTCAAGAAGCTTTGAAGAAAGCTCAGATTCAGTTGATTTCATCAGCTGATCAAGAATTGTCTTGTTCTTTTCTCTCTCAACAAAGGCAAGACATTAAAAACTTCTTTTCTAATTTCTGTAGGATCTGTCAATACAGATCTGAGTTGTAAGCCTGTGTTATAAAGGCTGAGTGTAGGAGAGTTGATCTCTGAGTGGTAGGGCTGTTTGCCTGAGTGTAGGAGAAGGTTCTTCTCTGAGTTGTAGGCTTTGTGATAAGGCTGAGGTAGGGCTGTTGAGCCTGAGTTGTAGGAACCTTTTCAGGTTCTGAGCTGTAGGATCTGTGGATCTGAGTAAAGAGGAAGTTTGGCCGAATCTAACATACTGCTAGATAGGTGAAGGGGGAAGTGGATGTACCCAGACCTTGGGGAACCACTATAAAATAGTGTGCAATCTGTGATGGTTAAATTTCTGTGACTACTGTGCTGTGTGTTTTAATTCTGTAATTGAATTCTGCCAAAAAGTGTTAACAAGCATTAGAACCTATTCACCCACCCTCTAGGTGTTTAGGTTGTCTTGAAAGTAAAACTATCAGACCCTTCATACGCCTCTGTACACGTCCGAGGTACACTTTAGTGTCTCTGTGTATTAATTTGCTTGCCATTTCTACCAGTCTCTTTGGTCGGGTGTGCGTTTTTGGGGATTGTCCACTAGACCGCAGTATAAAACAACCTACTGGCCCCTCAAACCCTCACACCTCACCAGAGTCATCGTACTACCATCAGTGTGATGACTGGCCAGTACCGCATGAACCGCCACTAATATGATTTATGCACATGCAAGTCATTTCAAACCCAAGCCTCCAGCTCGCAGGACTAAACCCGTCCTGAAACCCTCCAACCCTATAAGGGTGAGTTTGTCACATATTTCCCTCAACCTGTTAGACTACTCTTGTCTAATTCTTGTTATACATAACAGCTTAGGGTTAATCCTTGGACTGCCCAGGGCATGCCCAGTAAAGGGCTCTTGAGGGCACTAGGAACTACGTTGGGCTGAAGCCCAAAGCTTCCTTTCTCAAGGACACTTAATTTTATTAGTCTCTACCTATTATTAATACCCCAATCTCGTTATTACTCTTGAGTAAACCTAATGACTTAAGGTGCTCATTTGGAGAATGACGATCTTCCGCCGGACCCCAATATAGTTGTTCTCTTTGTGGCTTGCATTCTAACACTCGTTACTATGTAGTGACATACTTGATGCACCAAGCATGGTTTCAACTTCCCAATTCATCTCTCAATCCAACCACCAATCATTTCTCTGTGGGTCCTAGTGTTACACGTCACTTTTACTAAGCGCAGCCCATGACCTAATTTTAACTCATATGAGATGACTTCCATTTCCTTGGGTCATAGGCCTCCAAATTTTTATCATGGGTTTATCATATGTATAATATTGATCATTCAGAATTTCTTCAATTTTCTAATTATTTTGGACCATAATTTAAATTAATTAATTAAGCGAGCTAGGTCACTTTGAACATGAGCTACTATAACCAGTGGTTCTTTAGGTCTAAATAAATTATATGATGTTTAGCTAGGTTTAAAATATCCGTGAACAAAATTTCTTAATTTTCAATCTTGATTTGACCCTTATTTTCCATTTATGATTGAAATCCCATTATCTTCCTTTTTCAAATGAAGTACTAAAAATAATCATTTAATTTTTTTGGGAAAATTCCTACTCACTAATATTAACAAGATAATGGTCAAAACAGATTTTCATACCCTTAGTCAGTGATTTGACCTAAGATATTCAATGTTAATATAATTACAAAAATGCCACTATTTAGTATTCCCCATAAATAATCATCCAAAAATCTTGATAAAATTTACACGGGTTCATAATGAATAAATAACGACCTAGACATTTTCTCATAATTTTCCATGAACCACTGCTCATATTTTCAATCAAAGTCCCATAAGGTTAAAAATTTAATTACACTATTTATACATGGAATAATTCTCCAAAGTGCTCATAAATTTTTCTAGAGAAGTGAAATGAACTATTAGGGCTTTGATCAACAATTTTGAATTTTTTAAGTTTAGTAGCCCTATTTTTCATTTTAACACCTAAATATGCTAATTTTAAAATAATTCCAACTTATGGGATTTTTTATTCCAAAAATCTAAATTTTCTCATGAAAGGAGTATTTTACCTCCATAAGTCTGTCCAAAATTTCATGGATATACATTGGGCCAAATGGGCTAAACGCTCATTTTACCATTTACACATTATTTATAAATCCACCTTCACCATACATGTTGGATCTTTAAACGTACAGAGATCTAAGGGTCTGTTTGGGACAGCGGCTGCGGTTCAAAGAGCTGCTCTTTGAACCGCAGCCGCGATTTTTGCCATTTGTTTGGTGCCACGGATTGAAAATCACGGTTTTAAAAACGTTAAATATCCGCTTTTCAATTCGCCGGCTCATCCCCACGTCCTGCGTATCGAAGCCGCGCTTTTCCTTCGATCACGTCTGCCCTAAACCCGCAGGAGAGGCGATTTCCCGTGCCATCATCTGCTCCGGCGATCGACATCTCAATCAGAAGCACCGCCGCCTGCGCCCGTCATCCCTGCTCCCGTCGGCTGCGCCCGTCATCCCTGCTCCCGTCGGTACTTCCCCAACTCCATTTCCGGCGATTCCAGGCCCCTGCTGCCCTAACCGCCGCTTGCGACCTTCATCGTCTCTCCGGCGGTCGTCCATCTCCACTCCGGCGACATCCGAGCTTCCCATCTTCCTCGTGTTCCTCAAGAGGTCATCGTCTTCAATTCCGGCATCCAGACTTCTCCCGTGAAGCCTTCGGCTCCGAAATTTTCACCTGGAGGTATGATTTTTTTTTTTGGGGGGAGGTCATCGTCTTCAATTCCGGGTGTGTGTGTGTGTATGTGTATGTGATATTTTGGTTGTGTATGTTTTTGTGTGTGTATGTTTTTGTGTGTGTGTGTTTTTGTGTGTGTGTTGTTTTTATTTTGTGGATTGTGTTGTGGATGGGTGTGGGTGTGTGTATGTGTATGTGTATGTGGATTGTGTATGTGGATTGTGTATGTTTGTGTGTGTGATATGTGTTGTGGATGGGTGTGTGTGTGTGTATGTGTATGTGATATTTTGGTTTTTATTTTGTGTATGTTTTTGTGTGCGTATGTGTGTGTGTGCGTGTGTGTTGTGAAAGTATAATTTTATTTTAATAATGGTTTAGGATTAAACACAATGGTAAAAGCAAAGGAAGGAGGAATCGTAGCGAGTTGGGAGGCGGCCGAGGTGATGTTATTATGTGATCTCTGCATAAAAGAGATTGGCTTAGGGAATTGGCCCACCACCCACTTTAGCAAAGACGGGTGGAAAAATTTGATTGCGGGGTTTAAGGAACGAACTGGGAAAAGCTATGATCGTTCACAAATGAAAAATAAATGTGATAGCATTGCTGAAGAAATATACAGTGCGCGCAGGTCAACATTTGATTTATGATTTAGTAAACGTTTAGGGACTTTAAAATTAAAAATTTTTGATTCATATTCATTTTTTTTCTACCAGGTGATCAAAAGGATTGAAAGACGCAGTCGCGGGATTCAACAAGACTTTTTTTGCTATGGTGTAGAACTATGTACAAGACTACTGTAATCAGTAATTTTTAAATATTTATGTGTGTGAGTTTTTAAAAACCCAGCATCCAAAAGCTGTTCCACCAAACCGCAAAAATAGAAAATCGCTCTTTAAAGAGCACTTCTGCACAAATCACCCAAACAGACTGCAACTTTTCAAAACTGCTCCCCAGAGAGCTATTTTAAAACAGCTCTATCCGGACAGCAGCTTTTCAATCCGCCAGAGCTGTCCCAAACAGACCCTAAATGACTCCAAATTTTTACCAAGGCCATAGGATGACCTTAGAGCCTTGCCTCCCAAATTTGGGTGCATTTGGAATTGGGAATCTCCCTAAATTCCATTTATTTAATAATTCATATTTCTATTAAAACTATAGAATATTATTCTCCAAAAATTCTAATTTTTGGACATAGTCTAAGTATGGTACACGCACATGCATGAACTAAATTTCACAGCATGTGGACTTATAGTTTAGCCTAGGCATCCATTTGAATTTCTGCTCTAGTCTAGGAGCAGTCCTAGGATATTGGCCCTACAAGGAGCTATAGTGCTCCGAATTACAAGTTTAAGGTGTCAAATTAAAGGTAAGACATAGGGCTACATTTTATGTCAATGAATGTCTCTGAATATCCATCTAAGGGGCCTAAATTTAATATGCAAAACACTGTAATAAATGAGACAGAAATAATTAATTACACTATAGTTTAATTCAACTTAAATCAACGACATCCCATTGTCTTATTCAATGAGCCGACGACCCAAATCATGTGAAGCTGGGCAATGTTTATTTCTTATTTCTGGCCACTTGATCCACTACCACCACCGGCGATTATCACCACCACCTCCATTGAGGTGGCGGCTGGCGTTTCCCAATGACATGGCCGCCGGAGGCTGCTCCTTCGGCGAACCCAAGCAAAAATCTCGAAAAATTCCCTCTATCAAGGCATTAGGATCCTTTGAGCCTGATATCTCTCCTAGTGGATCTAGAAGACTAGCACCGAGGGAGGGGATGAGAAACAGACCCTTAATCGTACTTGGCGGTAGGTGCGGTAGTGGTGAGCCATGGCCGATTCTTGGTCCGGCGAGTTAGCTCCAAAGCTCGATTCTCCGACTAAAGCTTATCTACAGGAGTCGTTTTCCACTCCTCTGGCTTAATGAAGGTGACAGCGGGTTTGGCATAAATGGGAGTAGCAGTTAAGTTTTGTTCCTTCCCTTTTTATAAAAAGAATTAGGGTTTAAGTTGCTTGCCACGCGTCACCCATATATTGGATAACCAATCATTAGCTTAAATAGGTCTTCTTGAGAAGATCAATGTATTAAATAGGTTTGTTGAAGACATCAGGCTTAAATATGCTATCAGAGTTTTATCCCGAAAACCCAGTTCAGGTCGTCGTTCATATAAACCGGAAAATAAAGCTTAGATTGAAAAGAAATACTCTTAAGTCCAAAAGTGTCGAGATCACTCGATGCTTCTTTAAATGGCGTCGAGTTCACTCGACAACCTCGATGCTTTGTCGAATAGCATCGAGTTCATTAAACGCACTCGATGCTTCATCGAATGGCATCGAGTTCACTCGATGCACTCGACGCTTCGTCGAATTGCGTCGTGTTCACTCGACGCCTGTAGATTCAGTACAATTTTTCTAAGTTAAAGAGTATGGCATTGAGTCCGCTCAACGCACTCGACGCTTTGTCTTATGGCGTCGTGTTCACTTGATGCTAGTTGATCCAGAATTATTTTTCTAAGTTAAAGAGCATGCAGTTGAGTCCACTCAACGCACTAAACGCTTTATCGAATGGTATCGTGTTCACTCGATGCCTGTTGATCTAGAATGATTTTTCTAAGTTAAAGAGCATGGCGTTGAGTCCACTCAACTCACTCTACGCTTTGTCGAATGGCATCGAGTTCACTCGACGCACTCGATGCTTAGTCAAATGGCATTGAGTTCACTCGACGCACTTGACGCTTCGTCGAATGGCATCGAGTTCACTCGACGCCTATTGATCCTGAATAATTTTCTTTTCTAAGTTTGACTTGAACCCTTTAGTGGTACCTATATGAATCCACCCAAACTCCTTGGATAAAACCTAGCCTAATCCTTTTTCACTCACCGCATGTTCTACCCTAATCTAAGGTTAAGGGGTATAGAAGGAAATGGGATGTTGTAGTTCTAACTGCATATATAATGTTTGCCCTATGCAGGCCTGAAATGAACAAACTTTAAAAGCTATTAGAGTCACAGTGGTAATTTTCACCAAGCATACATGGAAAAATAAGGTTGGTCAAACATGTCAGTGGCACAGTTAGAGCATCGCTTTTAGGTATGGAGCTTTCTTCTAGGTTGATTGCCATAGCCTTTTCCTCCAGTCCTTTTTGGTGAGTCGTTGGCTGATCTCCTGCTAGCCGATTCGGTACTGTCTTCGTAAGAATTTCCCCAGTGAGCCTTGTTTGAGGGATGCTTGATTCCATCCTTAATCTAAGAGAAATTTTCCGTGTCCTGTCCTCATCCATGGTGGAACTCACAGTACATTGTCTAGTCCCCCATGTAACACCCTAGAATTTTATGTCGAAATAGCTCACTGAATGCTACCACCTGGAATTAGTGCTAGCATTGGTGGTAGCGTAGCTTATTAAATTGTCTTTGCGCTCTAGAAGTTACCTCCCGATGGTAGTGACATCCATGGCAGTAGCAATCCTTTTGAAGTCATTGACGTGACGATATGTCGAATTTGCTAGTACTCGACGGTAGTATGTTACTGCACGGTGGTAGTGTACTAGAACTGGCAGCCACATGTCAGCATTCGAGTGGCGTGTTTAGGCAGTGGGCTTGCTAAAGAAGCCACCAACCAAGATACCACGTGATGGTAGCTGGTTACCACACGGAGGTAGCATCTTATATAGGAAATCTAGTTTCAATCCTGGCCATCCGTGGATTTTAAGTGAAATTCAACTGTGGGGCTGTGTTTCCTTTAGGGATAAGGCCAGGAGTTGAGGGTTTGAACCTCATTTCACTTTTGACTTTCTCTTTATAGAGTTAGAGAGGGGAGAGTGTTGGAACCCTAGTTCTAATTTGGGCAAGGATCACTATTAGGCTTGCTTAGATTGACCCACATTATATAGTCATGGGTCATAGGCTTATTTCCAAATTTGCCTCAAAAGGACTCTCCAGAATTGCTGAAAGAATTCCAAGAAATGCAGTTGTGATAAAGTCAGGAATTCAGGTTGACAAAAGTCAAACTTAGGTCGACAAAGTCAGAGTTCTATCTCTGAGCTGAGTTCGACGAAATCTGAGGTCAGGTCGAGGATCTCTGATCTCAAGCCAGAAGTTCAGTTTGATGAAATCCAGTTCAGCTCGACAAACTCTTAGCTCTGGTCGACGATCCTAGACCACAAGTCAGAAATTTAGCTTGACGATCTCTGAGCCGAGATCGACGATCTGCAAACTCCGGTTGACGAAATCGCTGCAGTTTTTCCAGGCCTATTTATTTAGAGTTGGCAGATTATCTTAAGGATTAATGATAGTCATTTAAAGCCCAGAACATTTAATGCTAACCATTCCTAATGGAAATAGCCGTTCAAAGTAACATTAAATGTGGGTTGTTTCAGAAGTTAATTCTGATTTATTTCCCAAGGCGTTTTATACTCTCGGGAATGCTTCAAGCCGTTTCAGTCATAAAGAATTCGAATATCTGAATTCTTCAGGGGAATATAATATAATACAGCTTTTCAAATGGCAAGCGGAGAAGAGAGAGATAGTAATAGAGAGCAGAGATCTTCATCTGCAGAATAACATCAAGTTACAAAGTTCTTCATCTGCTCCAAGCTTTCAAGAGACAAAAATACAAAATCAGTCTAAAAGGCTTGCTGGAGATCAACATAAATCTGATGGCCTACACCCTGAAGCAAAGCTTTCATTTCCTGATCATCTACAAAATCTCAGGGGGAGCTTTGACATCATCAACATCCACTAGTCTTCTCTCAGATCAATGACAGAGAAGACAACATCATTTCTTTTCCCTTTCCTGTGTACAGGGTTATTACTCCCTTCAAAAGTAAAACCTCTTGGTGGCAGGGCACTTGATCAAAAACCTGTGTGTTGGTTTTTGGGCACCTGAACAAAAGCTCAAAGGGTTGCTATATCTCCCTTAAAAAATAGATATTGTGGTGACATGACACCTGATCAAAAACCTATAGTGGATTTCTACCAGGGTGGTAGAAGAGTGGATGTACCCAGTTTTGGGGAACCACTATAATCCTTGTGTCATCTGGATTACTTGATTTCTTTCTTGATTTTTGTGTTGTGCTTGCTCTTTTATATAACATATATATTTAACTAGAGTAAGTCAGATCTATCCCTATCTTTTAATGGTATCAGAGGGTCATTTCTTCAGTTGTACATGTTAACACCTAAACCAAAACGATCTGATAGATCTTATATTTCTTAAGAGTTTATCATGGCACAAAATGAAGAATTTTCAAGCACCAGACCTCCTATGTGCAATCTAGATAAGCTTGCACTATAGAAGGCAAGGATTAGGCTTTTTATGAACTCTATTGATGAAGCCATTTACAATTCCATTTTGATAGGTCCTTATCAACCAGTGGAAACATTTAGCATCAGTGCTGTTCCATCACCTCAATGGACAGAAGCCCAGAAAAGGCTAAAGATTGCTGATGTACAAGCAATGAACATTCTTACACAATCAATGTCTGATGAATTTTTTTAGAAAATTGCTGAATGTTCATCAACAAAAGATATGTGAGACTCACTCACAACAATGGCTACTGGATCAGCTAAAGGAATAAACCTTGAAGCTGAAACTTGGAGTGACTCTAAAGCTTCATCCAGTACAACTGAAGATGAAGAAGAGTCAAGAGCAAAAGAGTTTTGCCTGATGGCAATAAATGCATCTTGCAGCAACTCTAATGAAGAATCAGACTCTGAATCAGAATGTGAATCAGAAGAGGATCAGGTAATCTCTTCTTTTGATTTTTCTTCAGATCAATTTAAAGAAGATTTTGAAATCCTATATAAAGATTTAATTCTATCTGAGAAGGAAATAAAACTTCTCAGAGAGAAAGTAAATAATTTATCTTCTGAAAACAAAAAAATCAAAGAAGATTTAAAAATTACTTCTGAAAAAATAGCTTCGTTAGAATCAGTTAAAGGCAAAGAAAAGTTAATAGATTTAAACAAAATAACTGAACTTTTACCAAATCAAACTAAAAATCTTCAGAAAATTTTGGTTCAATATAATTTGTCGAACCAAGTTCAACGAAAACAACATTATTCGTCGAACTCAAATCGACGAACTATGAACAAAGATTTTATTTTTAACTGTTCTTATGCTCGACGAAATAAATACACTTCGTTGAACCGAGATCGAAGATTGTGGATAAGAGAAAACAACTATTATCATTCTGTGAACAGAGGTCGATGAACTCAACACCGATCGTCAAACTTAAATTGACGAAATTATTTTTCGTCGAACCAAAAAATTCAGAGCAGAAATTTTAACTTATTTAAAGATCATAATCAATCTCAACATCTTAGAAATCCTTTTACTGAGTGGATAATCCCTCCTAGGAAATATCATCCACTTGGATACAAGGATCAACCTGTATACTCTTTTATATCTAATTATTATGAAAGAGAACCAGGACCCAAGGTAATCTGGGTCCAGAACTCTTAACATCTCTTTTTCGGAAAAGACCTATTTTACCACAATGGTGAAAGTGAGGATAGATACAACTCTAGAGGGGGGGGGGTGAATAGAGTATTCAAAAATATGAGAATCTACTCAACTCCCTTAGAGTTAATTTGCGGAAAAAGTAAATAGATATAGGAAACCCTAGAGCCTAACACAAAGTGAGGTGCACAAGGGAAAGCTAACTGTAATTACAGTTTGAGCTTTAGTCCTAACACAGCATATAAAAATCATAGGTAGTTCTAGTCACAGCCAATAGTGAAAGACACATGTGTCTAACGACTATAAAGGACAGCATGGCAGATAAAACACAAAGATTATTCAACTAATAGGACAAAATACTTTGTCAGATAGAACTTGATTTATGCATAAAGAGTGGGGCAAAGATTGCCTTGATATATAAGCATAAAGTCAATGAAATAATCTAGAATAAAATAAGCCAGATATATAAGAAATAAATCACAGAATAGAAAGAGTACAAAATCACTAAATGCAGACAAAAGATAGTCGAACGAATCACAAAGATCGTCGAACTAACAGAGCAGATCGTCGACCTATCAGAGCAAATCGTCAAACTATAAGATATCTGTCTGGGCAGAAGAAATCGAGCAAGACTCGATGATCGTCGATACTGAGACCACAGATCGTCGAACTATCAGAGTTGAACAAACTCGGAGATAGTTGATCAGCTGACTGACGATGGTCGAGCGATGTTCGACCATAGTCGAACTAAAAACACTTAGCCAGAATTTAAATAGATAAACAATAATTCTATACAACTAATAAAATCTAACCTAAATCTAACCTTTGACCATAGATAATTCTTGGGTCAAGAAACTATTTGAGAGGACTTAACTCAAATCCAAACTAGGGTACCAACAATCTCCCCCTATTTGGGTCAAGTCTCTCAAAACAAAAAGAAAGCTAAAGATAGATATAAAAACAGCAATAACCTGTTAGGATCAAAGTGTACATATCATATCAACTAAGCATCATTTCATATCAAAAATTCACAAACAATCATCAAGCATATCAGATTGTCAATACAAATAAATTTATTCATTAGCAAAGTCTGGTTTAGAATTAGAAGAAATAGGAAGGAAGGAAATTATTCTCTTGGGATCAAGTGCTTCCTTCTTTGAAATCTTCAGGTCCTGTTCTCCAATGATCTTTGATTCTCCTGCTCTGGGCAAAACAGCCTCTGGATGCTTTTCCATGTATTTTGAGGCATCAAAAACTTCTGGTCTAACTTAGAATCTGTCTAGTTCTTTCTCTCTGAATTTTGACATAGTTGTTAAACCTGTTATGTCTTTTCCTTCAGCTTTTGCTTTTCTGATTTGGGCTGATCCAACTAATTCAAGAAATCTAGCCATCCCGAACTCAGGATTAAGCTCTTGACTTTCATATGCATTCTCATCAGCTGGGTCTAGAGGCTTTATAGTGTTAAACTTGGTAGAAAGATCTAACATACCTGCAGCTGGTTTTATATCTTCTTGAATAACAAGAGAGGAGGGTGGAGCAAATTCTGCAAATTTCTTACTAGACATATCAGAGTATATTACTCTTTTTCTTTTTGAATCCACTTATCTATTTTGAACTGGCTTTCTGGAGGAAGGAGTTTTGTTCTCCTTAGGAGGTGAAACCTTTCTTTTAGGTGATGGAGGAGGAGAAAATGTTGGTTTCTGGTAAATCATCTCCTTCACTTGCTCCTTAGGTCCAGTTTCTTGTCTTTGCTGGCCTTAATGGGGTCTGCCTTGGTAACCTTGGTTTCCTCTTCTCTGATAGGCCTGAGAAGAAGTGAATCTGGCTGGAGGAGCTGAGGGATTAGAAGCTACATTCCCTAAGGCCCCTGCACTAGGAGGAGGAGGAGGACCCTTGGGAGTCCACTTAGGAGCTGGAGTATCATACCTCTTGCTCTTCTTCCTCTTCTTCTGCTGGTTCTTAGAAAATTCCATCCAGTGTTGAAAGTCCTTGGACTTAGGGTCAATCCCTTTCAAGATTTAGTAAGGGATGTCATTATCTGGGTTAGAAGGAGGTGGAGCTGGAGCCTTCCTTTTCTTTTGAGCAATCTTTCTTTTCTTAGATCCTTCTGAATTCTCTGAGTCCACCTCATCATCAGAATATGATGACTGAGGTTGATCATATGGATCAATGATATCTTGATAGGCTTTTTCTTTGTCTTTCAAAGTAGCCTTTTCTTTTTCCTCTTCTAAGGCATCCTGTGCCAATAGGGCATCTAGGTCTAGTCCTGGAGTACATCCCAAACAGTTGATCTTTCTTCTGAATCATCTGTAACTGTCTTGGAGACCAGTTTTTCTGAGGCTTCCACAAACTCCTGATGTGGTATAACAGTTTCAGGTTCTTTACTTTCTGCAGCAGTTTCTTGAGCAGCTTCTTGAATACCTTGAACTTGATCTGTAGCCAAAGGAACACAAAAGTTTTCTAAATGGTATAGAATCATCCCCTCAAGGTATTCACTAGTTAACATATCAGTCATTAGGTCAGTGAATTGAGAAAAGGTGTTACCCGCAGAATCCTCTAACTTTTATAAATCATCTAGGTAGGAGGTAACAACTCCTTTTAGGTACTTGGCAACAGCAGGAGCAGATATCTCTTCAAGACAAACTCTAAAAGCAAGTACAGCTTCAGCTATAACTTCAGCTGTCCTCTATTCTGAATCTTGAACTTCTGGAACTACAGCTGTATCTGGAATGACCAGAGGGAGTCCTGAGACATCTTCATGGAGTATCTCCCCCTGCCTTACTTCACTGGCTACTGAACTCAGGCCCCTAAGTGAAGAGGGCTCAGCAGAAGTTGAGAGGGATGCAATGGAGGATGTAAGAGATGAAATGGAAGAAACAATAGGGGCAATTGCTGCTTCAATCATTGATTGGATTGAAGGAGTAATTAGCTCCATGATGCTTGTAATGAATGCTGGTGAGATTTCAAAAGATGTAGATGTAGATGTAGTGTGAACTGGTGATGGAGATGCAGATACATGAAGATCAATATGATCTTGAGGTGAAATTGGTGACTGAGGTGGAGTTGGAAGTGTCTCAGAAGCCAACAGATCAATGTTGAGATTTGAAATCTCAGCAAGGTGTGAAGGAGTTGGAGATGCTGGTGGTGATGCATGGAGAATAGTTGATGAATGCAGTGGGAGAAGGGTAGTGGATGTAGATGGTATTGCAATAGAAGTGGATGGCAATGCAGATGAAGATGGAATGAGGGGAATGGAAGAGCCTTCTTCAAGTAGGTGGGGGGTGACTGTTACTGTCCTTGTGTTCTTAAATGGAACAGGAGCAACCCCAGTAGGTGAAGGCTTCTGGATATTCCTTCTCCACTTGATGAACAGAGTGGGGTCCATTTTCTTACTTGCATTGATTGAGGTTGAGACTGTTCCCAACAGCTGAGGATATTTCTCTCTCAGAAATATTCCAATCACCCTTCCAAGGGTTACCTCTTTCTTTGAGTTCTTTCTCCTGATTAATTCAAACACTATTCCAGCCCAATTGATTGCTTTCCTATTAGCAATAACACACATTAAGGCAAACTGCTGCCATGTAATGTTATCATGCGCAGAGTGCTTTCCCAACATCACTTTCCCTACTAGTTCTGCTAAGAACTTAATCTTCATCGGGAAGCTTATCTTTAGCAATTTGGAAGGAATGCCTTCAGTATGTCCTAGCTCTAATAGCATCCTGCTATATTCCTGAGTATCTTGTTCATACTCTTCTTGTCCAATGATCAAACCAAAAATTTCAGTCAAGATGGCAGGAGTCAAAATTACCTCCTCACCGCCGATAGTCCCTGTCATAGAGTCGTCGCTGGAAGACGATGTATATAACTATTCTTTGATTTCTGGAACATTTATCTTAATCCTGGTAGACATCAGCTTCTCCAGTCCTTGATCTTTACACAACTGTAGCATCTCGAGAATGTCGGCATCGCAGGCACTGAAAGATTCGAAATCGACGCTGGAGCCGGCGTCAAACTTCATCATGGTCAGCAATGCTGGAGCAATCACCATTGATTTGGTTGGGGAAGACGAGAGAGAGACAAAAGCAGAAGGCGCGGGGCAGAGCTCAAGTCAAGCCTTTCAAGTAGGAATGAGGAATATGAAAAGACGAGCTCTTTCGACTATAAAAGGCACGATCTATTGACCTAGGTCGACCATCGGTTTAGATTTAAACAACAATCATCGACCTATTTCAACAGATACTAGAAACGATGGTCGATCGATCGTTCAACGATCGTTTCCTGAAGCAAAGTAATCGAACTATCGGTCGACCATCTCTGTCTTCACAAACAAACGAGCCGTCATCAAACATAGGTCGACGATAGGCTCAACCTGTTCGACTATGGTCGAACGTCATTCGATCATATTCGAGCAGATTTCAACATAGGCAGAATTTTACACTTGGTCTATTCCATTTATCATGCCTAGTTGATTCAAAAAGAACAGATTCTTCTGTTCATCTAGGGGTTTGGTGAAAATATCACCTCTCTGAAGGTCTGTGGATATGAACTCAAGATTGATCTTGTTCTTTTCCACACAATCTCTTAGAAAATTGTGTCTGATCTCAATGTGCTTGGTCCTAGAGTGTTGCACAGGATTTTGTGCTATGGAAATAGCACTAGTTCTGTCACACATGATTTTTGTGTTCTTGTGTGTGTACCCATAATCCAAAAGTTGGTTTTGAATCCACAGGATATGTGAACAACAACTAGCAACTGCTATATATTCAGCCTATACAGTTGAAGTTGAGACAGAAGCCTGTTTCTTGCAGAACCAAGAGACTAATCTCTCTACCAGGAACTGACACGTCCCTGAGGTACTCTTCCTGTCAACTCTACAACCAGCATAGTCAGAATCAGAGTATCCAATTAACTCAAATTCTGATTCAGCTGGGTACCATAGTCCTAAATTTGGACATCCCTTCAGGTATCTCAAAATTCTCTTGAGAAGAATCAAATGAGATTCCTTGGGGTTGACCTGGAATCTAGCACACAGGCATGTGCCAAACATTATGTCAGGTCTACTTACAGTTAAATACAATAGGGAACCAACAATGGCCCTGTAGTTTTTCTGATCAACTGGCTTACCCTTATCATCAGAATCTATAACTACATTTGTAGCCATGGGTGTATGCATTGCTGAAGCATCAACCATCCCAAATTTCTTTACCAATTCCTTGACATATTTGGATTGGGAGATGAAGATGCCATCAGCATCTTGCTTCACTTGGAGACTAAGAAAGTAAGACAGCTCACCCATACTACTCATCTCAAACTTAGAGTGCATCAGGTCTGAGAACCTTTTGCATAGTTTGGGATTAGTGGAACCAAAGATAATATCATCCACATAGACTTGAACTAACAAGATTGTGTCCTTGTAATGCTTAACAAAAAGGGTTCTATCAACTACTCCCCTAACAAAGTTGTGCTCTAAAAGGAAACTAGCTAGAGTCTCATACCAGGCTCTGGGTGCTTGCTTAAGTCCATAAAGAGCTTTTTGCAACTTGTAAACAAATGAGGGTTGAGTTGAAGAAATAAAACCAGGTGGTTGTTCAACAAACACCTCTTCCTTTAGCTCACCATTAAGGAATGCACTTTTAACATCCATTTGAAAAACCTTAAACTTCATATAGGCTGCATAGGCTAGAAATATCCTTATTGCCTCTAGCCTTGCAATAGGGGCAAAGGTTTGGTCATAGTCTATACCTTCCTCCTGTCTGTAACCCTGAGCTACAAGCCTAGCTTTGTTCCTTATAATAGTTCCTTAGGCATCCAACTTGTTTCTGAACACCCACTTGGTGCCTATGATCAGTTGGCCTTTTGGTCTTAGAACCAAAGTCCATACTTTACATCTTTCAAATTGATTAAGCTCCTCTTGCATAGCAATGATCCAGTGGGGATCTAGCTCAGCATCTTTTATGGTGAGGGGCTCAATTTGTGAAAGGAAATAAGCATGCATCACATACTATCTTAATTGATGTCTTGTTTGCACACCAGCTAATATGTCACCAATCACTTGAGATGTAGGATGATCTCTAAGTGTGATAAGATCAGTAGGTTAGATGTGATCTTCAACAACAGTTTGGATTAATTTCTCTTGTGGAATAGGATTAACTGTTGGTGGTACAGCAACTGCTTCCACAGTGTCTTCATCACTGTCTGAATCAGTGATATGAAGAGTTGATAGAGGGTGAATCTCTTGGGTGAGATCCTTGCATAACTCAGGTACCTGCAATGAGTTTGAGGAAGGAGAAGTTTCCTTCTCCTTGTAAAACATTTTTGACTCATCAAAGGAAACATGCACAGATTCTTCTATTTTTAATGTTGATTTGTTAAACACCCTATAAGCTTTGCTTACTTGGGAATATCCAAGAAAAATTCCCATTGAAGCTTTTTCTTCAAACTTTCTAAGGTATTCTTTGTTGTTATTGTTAATGTACACTACACAACCAAAGACTCTAAAATAGTTAATTTTAGGTTTCTTTCCTTTAAGTAATTCATAAGGAGTTTTACCCTTAAGCTTATGTATTATACTTCTGTTCAGAACATAATTAGCTATGCTAACAGCTTCTGCCCAATAAGAGAGTGGCATGTTGGCATCTGCCAATAATGTTCCTGCAGCTTCAATTAGGGTTCTATTTTTCCTTTCCAATACCCCATTTTGTTGAGGAGATCTAGGAGCAGAGAAGCTATATTTGATACCTTCTTTCTCACAGAATTCTTGCATGAGAAGAGACTCAAACTCAGTACCATGATCACTTCTGATCAAGGCAACATGAGTAGAATACTCAGTCTGCACACATAGCAGAAAGTCTATAAGAATCTTGAAGTTATCAGCCTTAGTTCTCAAAAAGAACCCCAAAGTGAACCTAGAGAAATCATCTACAATCACTAAAGTGTAAAATTTCCCTCCTAGACTCTGTACCTTTATTGGGCCAAAAAGGTCCAAGTGCAATAAATACAGGATTCTAGGTGAATCACTCTTATTTACAGATTTGAAAGAATTTTTGGTTTTCTTGCCTAATTGACAAGCCCTGCATAGACCTTCCTTCTTATAGGGGCAAGAAGGTAAACCTCTAACAAGGTTGTATTTAGATAACCTAGATATATTTTTAAGGTTAACATGGCTAAGCCTTTTATGCCATAAGGTGTTATTATTGGTTACTTCATTAAAAAGGCAGATTTCAGATTGAGTTGAATTAAAATCTACTAAGTAAATGTTACCCTGTCTAATGCCTACTAACACTACATTACTATTTAAAGTAATATTGCAAAGAGTGTCAGTGAATGATACCTGTAACCTGCATCACATAACTGGCTTACTGAGATTAAGTTGTGCTTCAGCCCAGTTACATATGCAACCCTTTTGAATGTCACTGCTCCAATGGTAAACCTACCATATCCTTCTATTTGACCACAGCTGGAATCCCCAAAGATCACCTTTGGTCCAAGCTTGGCCTTGAAGCTTGACAGATTGTCTTTGTTCCCTGTCATATGTTTGGAACAGCCACTATCCAAATACCATTTATCTTTAGTAATTGGATAGGTCTTCACCTGATCTTCAATAGGAATTTCTTCTTCATCAGAACTCTCTGCAACTGAATGATTACTGCAGGCATCAATTGCCATTAGGCAAATTTCTTTTGCCTTCTTCACTTCCTCATCTTCACTGGGGCTTGAGGAGGAAGATTCCTCATCAGTATCACTTTAGGTTTCAGCCACAAATCCTTTCTCCTTCTTCTTGTTTTTGTAGGAGGAGGACTTGGAATGGTTCTTCTGATATTCTTTGTCTTTTCTCTTCTCCTTGTTCTTTTCCTCTAGACACTCAGGTAGAATGTGTCCAGGTTTCCTGCAGCCATAACATATAAGTTCTTTAGCTAGTGTTCTGTCATATCTTGGCTTGTCTTCATATCTGGAAGACTTCTTTCTGAAGTCCTTCCTGCCCATTTTGAGAAATCTTTTGGCAAAGAGTGCCATTAGCTCCTCATTTGATTGGCTTACTTCAGATGCATCAGCAGCCTTTAGAGTAATATTTTGCTCTTTCCTGGTAGGAGTGGGAGTCTTGGCTTCAGCTTCAGCTTCCCTGGTCTTCAGTACTTGCTCAAATGATTTGAGCTTGCCAAGGAGAGCTTCAGTTGAAAGCTCAATTGTACTTCTGGACTCTTTGATGGGCCAGATCCTGAGATCCCATGTGCTGGGGAAGCACACCAATATTTTGTCATTGACTTCTGTCAATGTGATCTCTTTATCAAGGGTTCTCAGCTCATTGATGATGGAGCTGAGCCTGGTGTACATTGCATCAACTGATTCTGCTTCAGTATTCTTGAAATTCTCATATTGGGATATGAGGTTGGACCTCTGTCCTTCCTCTCATCAGCTGAACCAGCTACAATATGGTTCAGTGAATCCCACATGGCTTTTGCTGAGGTGCAATCAACCACTTTCTGGAATGTTTCATTAGACATGGTCTGAGCTAGAATGTTCATAGCTTTTGCATCAGCTATCTTTGATTTCTTGTAAACATCATTATAGTCAGGAGGTGGCACTGCACTCAGATTTGTTGAAGTTGTAGCAGTAGTTGCAGCAGGTGGTGTTGGTGGCCCTGTCAAAATAGAAGAAAAGATATCTTCATCAATAGAATTCATATACAGTCTGATTCTTGCCTTCCAGATGCTGAACTTAGCTAAGTTGCATACTGGAGGTCTAGTGCTAGAATAATCCTTGTACTGGGCCATGAAGTGAATATCTATAAACTTGGTATCTATCTAGATCTTGTGACTCAGGTGTTATCCTGTACAGTCAGTCAACCTCCCTCTGATACCAATTGAAAGTGAGGATAGATACAACTTTAGAGGGGGGGGGGGTGAATAGAGTATTCAAAAATATGAGAATCTACTCAACTCCCTTAGAGTTAATTTGCGGAAAAAGTAAATAGATATAGGAAACCCTAGAGCCTAACACAAAGTGAGGTGCACAAGGGAAAGCTAATTGTAATTACAGTTTGAGCTTTAGTCCTAACACAGCAACTAGCAATCATAGGTAGTTCTAGTCACAGCCACAGTGCAGTAATTAAAATAAGTAACACAGACAATACAAGAAGATTTATAGTGGTTCCCTCTCAATAGGTACATCCACTCTTCTACCACCCTGGTAGGAATCCACTACAGGTTTTTGTTCAGGTGCCCTGCCACCAACTGATCTGATTCAGGTAGATCAAGTAAACCCTTTGAGCTTTTTATCAGGAGCCCAAAATACAACACAGGTTTTTGCTAAGGTGCCCTGCCACCAAGGTTCACTTTTAAAGGGAGTAATAACCCTTTGTATAGGAGGTTGAGAGAGTTAGAATGTCTTCTCTATTGTTAAACAAAATGAAGAAAGCTAGTGGATTGCACTGAGCTATAAAAAGCTCTGAAGGAATCAAAGCTCCCCCTGGCTTAGAGAATATCCAGGAAGAAGCCTTGCTTCAGGGTGCAGGTTCTCTTCAGAATTCTTGACAAAGAAGATCTGTTGTCTTGAGGTTCTTGAAGGAGCAGCTTGAAGAAGACTCTTGATATGGAATGGTTGTTCTTCTTCAATAACTTTTCTTTCTTCTTCTTCTGCTACTTGAAGCTCTGAGTATGAATGTTCCTGTAAGCAGGATGAACTCAGGATTGAAGAAGAGAACTCTGAAGAGAGTTGTTCTACACTTGTTCTTCTCAGCTGTATTGAAAACTATCTGAGAGCTGTCTGTATATCTCTTTGTTATATCTTCTTGTTCTTGTTGTGTAGTATCTGTATATTTTAACTTCTTTTACTAGCTCTTTATATATCAGCCTTTGTAATGGCTTCTATCTTTTCCCTTGATTTAAATCTTGTCTTCTTTTGAGATCTGAAATCTGGCCTACAAATAACATAATATAACTAGCCTGCAGAAAGGACATTCTATAAAGAAATAAAGCTTTCTTAGAAGCTGCTTATTCATTCTGCAAGTCCAAAAGGTATTAGAGAAAGTCACATCAAAACAAACTCTTTACAGCCAGAGAAAGACACATGTGTCTAACGGCTATAAAGGATAGCACGATAGATAAAGAACAAAGATTATTCAACTAATAGGACAAAAGACTTTGTCAGATAGAACTTGATTTATGCATAAAGAGTGGGGCAAAGATTGCCTTGATATATAATCATAAAATCAATGAAATAATCTAGAATAAAATAAACCAGATATATAAGAAATAAATCACATAATAGAAAGAGTACAAAATCACTAAATGCAGACAAAAGATAGTCAAACGAATCACAAAGATCGTCGAACTAACAGAGCAGATCGTCGACCTATCAGAGCAGATCGTCAAACTATAAGATATCTGTCTGGGCAGAAGAAATCGAGCAAGACTCGACGATCGTCGATACTGAGACCACAGATCGTCGAACTATCAGAGTTGAACAAACTCGGAGATAGTCGATCAGCTGATTGATGATGGTCGAGCGACGTTCGACCATAGTCGAACTAAAAACACTTGGCTAGAATGTAAATAGATAAACAATAATTCTATGCAACTAATAAAATCTAACCTAAATCTAACCTTTGACCATAGATAATTCTTGGGTCAAGAAACTAATTGAGAGGACTTAACTCAAATCCAAACTAGGGTACCAAAAAAAGGAATAATGGTATTTGATAGTAATCAAAAGCTATAATCCCAGTCAATACAGAGAATACATCAGTGGTTGTATAGGGGGAAATTGTTTAGAAGGCTACAACAGCAGGGGAGATTGTTTATTTTTTTTTGCTTAAGAGATTGCAGTAGTAGATTTGTTTTATCTATTTTTTTCTCAAAGCATCCTTGTACATCTGATGAAAAATTTATAATTCAGGCAGATTATTTTACTTTGTATTTTATTTGTTTTGTGTGTGTAAATAGTGTCCTCACCCAAATAGGGGGAGATTGTTGGAACCCTAGTTCTAATTTGTGCAAGGATCACTATTAGGCTTGCTTAGATTGACCCACATTGTATAGTCATGGGTCATAGGTTTATTTCCAGATTTGCCTCAAAAGGACTCTCCAGAATTACTGAAAGAATTCCAAGAAATGCTGTTTTCACAAAGTCAGGAATTTAGGTCGACGAAAGTCGAACTCAGGTCGACGAACTCAGAGTTCTATCTCTGAGCTGAGCTTGACGAAATCCGAGCTCAGGTCGATGATCTCTGATCTCAAGCCAGAAGTTCAGTTTGATGAAATCTAGTTTAGCTCGACAAACTCTTAGCTCTAGTTGACGATCTTCAACCTCAAGTCAGAAATTTAGCTCGACGATCTCTAAGCTGAGATCGACGATCTGCGAGCTCTAGTCGACGAAATATGTGCAGTTTTTCCAGGCCTACTTATTTAGAGCTGGCAAATTATCTTAAGGATTAATGACAGTCATTTAAAGCCCAGAACATTTAATGCTAACCATTCCTAATGGAAATAGCCGTTCAAAGTAACATTAAATGTGGGTTGTTTCAGAAGTTAATTCTGATTTATTTCCCAAGGCATTTTATACTCTCGGGAATGCTTCAAGCTGTTTCAGTCATAAAGAATTCGAATATCTGAATTCTTTAGGGGAATATAATATAATACAGCTTTTCAAAAGCCAAGCAGAGAAGAGAGAGACGGT
This sequence comes from Platanthera zijinensis, assembly GCA_039513925.1. NCBI lineage: Eukaryota > Viridiplantae > Streptophyta > Magnoliopsida > Asparagales > Orchidaceae > Platanthera > Platanthera zijinensis. Next base: position 23,149,088 of record CM077094.1, on the reverse strand, counting down.
AACAGAGAATAGAGATCTTCATCTGTAGAATAACATAAAGTTACAGAGTTCTTCATCTGCTCCAAGCTTTCAAGAGACAAAAATACAAAATCAGTCTAAAAGGCTTGCTGGAGATCAACATCAATCTGAAGGCCTACACCCTGAAGCAAAGCTTCCATTTCCTAATCATCTACAAAATCTCAGGGGGAGCTTTGACATCATCAACATCCACTAGTCTTCTCTCAGATCATTGACAGATAAGAAAACATCACTTCTTTTCCCTTTCCTATGTACAAGGTTATTACTCCCTTCAAAAGTAAAACCTCTTGGTGGCAGGGCACATAATCAAAAACCTGTGTGTTGGTTTTTGGGCATCGGATCAAAAGCTCAAAGGGTTGCTATATCTCCCTTAGAAAATAGATATTGTGGTGACATAGAACCTGATCAAAAACCTATAGTGGATTCCTATCAGGGTGGTAGAAGAGTGGATGTACCCAGTTTTGGGGAACCACTATAATCCTTGTATCATCTGGATTGCTTGCTTTCTTTCTTTATTTTTGTGTTGTGCTTGCTCTTTTATATAATATACATATTTAACTAGAGTAAGTCAGATCTATCCCTATCTTTCAAAGAGCTAAGGAAGAGGAAGAAGGAGTTTTCCGCAATTGCCGAAGCTTCAGAGCTCCAAATCACGAGCCGAGTTCAGATCCACGAACAGCTCCCCGAAGCAATTCTTTCTATTTGATTGGATTTTTGAGTCATGGCGCTAATGAGAACTTCAAGGGTAATGATCTTCATCCTCTTGTTAGGATGTGTGTGCCCTCTTTTGTTTATATATTCGCATATGAAAGTTCCTCTTTCGCTAATTAGCATACATCTATTCCTTCTTCGGGTTGATTGAGTCCGTCCTCGACATATATTGCATATAGACATTCATTTTGAGTTCGGATATAAACATGCTATGTGAAGCCCATTTGGACAAGTTGGTCTGAATTGATGATGTTTACATTGATATTTGCATGCAGGAGAAGACCCTGTGTTGTATGCCATTTTCGGGTTTTGAGTGATGTAGAGCGCAACAGGGAGTCTTGGAGGCTAACTCCAGGAAATACCCGGAAAAGCAAGCAGAATCAGAGTTCTGTTAGGTACCGTCCGACGGTAGTGTTAACGATGGCGGTAGCTCCCAACGAGCTATTATATGATTGCAAGCCTAGGTCCTGGGGACACAGTGGGTAGTTTGTAAAGCTTAGAGCCAGGGGTGCTCAAATTTGTTTTCTGTGAGTGCCAACCTTAGAACACAACATGGTTATGTATGGGGAAACGGGAAAGGATGGGCTGACCTATGGTGTTTTCTCATAGACATATTTATTTGAGCAACAGAATTAGTTTGATTTGTACCCACACTATATCGTCCGACTAGAGTGCCTAACGTACTTGGCTTTCGTCATTGGCATAGGAAAGTGTCATGGCTATACTCCTGACTAGGGAATGCTCAATGTTACCATCAGCCTGGGACTGAGGATGGTGGTGGGACCCTGGATATTTCTATATATCGATAATGTTCCCTGAGTGCACGAGTCGTTTGACCAGATGGAGCAATGTCTATAATGGATGTGCTTAAAGTGAACACTCTTGTTATATATATGCTATTGATGTTTACTTTATGCAAGGAAAGAATACCATCACCCTGGGTGTGGGGTGGGGTCGTTATACCGTGTGTTCGTGGATAGTGGTCAGCAAAAGCTGACTCATTACCTTCTTTTGTTGCCACATCTTTGTGGTGTGTACAGGTACAGGCGCTGGAGAGCCAAGCAGGAAATAGTGGGTGGATCCCAAGCTATGTAGGCCCTCGAAGACCCAAGTTTTTTCTTAGCTATTCATATTTTGCCGGCCTGCGTGTCGATGCATGGAAATCATGTAGTAGTTAAAAAATTGCTCGTGTGTAAGGCCTTAAGGCCAAAACAAGACAATGTAATTGTTGTTTAATCATTCTTATAGTGGTATGGACATTCCGGTTCAAGATTTTTTAAATACTTCTGTTTGCCTATAATCCTGTTATGCGTTGTTGTTTAGTAGTGTAGATTGATATTTATTGAGTAACTCTTTTGTTTGTTTATTTAATATGGCATGGGGTCTTGGCCAGACCCTCTATTACATTCCTTAGAACGAGCAGAGGTGTTACAATTTGGTATTCGACTTTAGGTGTCGGTCTGTTATTCACTGAATTTGTGGACGAATTCTTTTAAGGGGTGGAGTGCACGTGTGTGCGTCACCTTAAAAACGTAAAAATAACCTGTGAATGTCCACTTAGGAATGAAAAACACACATGAAACATGCTAAAAACATCGTTTGTAGAACCTGAGCGTTCCTTTGATTGCTGTTTGCTATATTTTGGAGTCGCTAAATTGCGTGTTGCAAAATTATAGGTGACTAGGAGTAATGCAGGGTAATCTCAAAATCAGCACTCTATGGAGAATAGTGCACATAATGATGTGCCTACAACCCCTCCATCTGCTAAAACGATAAGGTTGGTAGCTAAACCTATGTTTGTCATGATCAATGCCCAATAAGGGAGGCAAGTCCAACCTTCTGCCCCTATAGTGGGTCATATGCCGGTTGGCGCTGTTGAGCCCGTGATGTTAGAGCAAGTGGTTGTAGAGCCCTTATTAGCAAGGCGAGCAACAAAGAAGCAACTAATGCACGCGATAATTTTCAACCCTCTAGTTTTTGCGGGTATTGGAACCCCAACGCAATACAAAGACTAGCTCTCTCGGATTATGAGAACCATTACCGCAATGGAGATGGAGGAGTGGCAAAAAGTCACTGTGGCTACTTTCCTGTTGTATGGAGAGGTGGGGCTATGGCGGGACGAGTTGGAGTTGCACCAATTTGTGGGAAGTCAACTTACTGATATCTCGATAGATGAGTTCTCGAGGTTGTTTCTGGCTTGGTATCTCCCTTCTACACTAAGGATTACTATGGAGAATCAGTTCCAGAGGTTAACTTAGGGTGAGAGTTATGTTGATTACTACTTGCATGAGTTTACTAGATTGGGGCGGTATGCGGGCTCCATATTTGCAGATGAGGAGCGAAAGACCAACCAATTTTATGAAGATCTGCGTGGTGATTTTCGGTTGCTTCTAGCAGGCCTGATGATCCAAGGTTTTCTTACCTTAGTCAATACTGCCAGATCGCTGAAACAAGATATGAAAAGGGTCCAGAGCACAAGGTACTTTGGTGTAAAGAAGCATGAGTTCAAAGTGCAGAGCCTCTCAAAGTTTAGGTTCCAAAACAAGTGGAGGAAGAAGTCTAGGCCGTCGGGGCAAACTCCTTTTGCTGTTTCTGGAGCTACTACAGGGCAAGTCCGCTTACGTGCTATAGTTGCAGCAAAATGGGACACTATTCATGAGACTATTGGAGTCATCCTCCGAAGAAGGATAAAATGGAGGGTGCATCTTATGCCGAGAAAGGGAAAGCAGTGGAGTCGTCTACATCCAACTATACCCCAACGCAACCCCGAGTGTATAATCTAGGCCAGCAGGAGGCCATCAAACAAAGTGATGTGGTGACAGGTGTAACACTCATGAATTTTCTATAATTATTTTAATCTCTTTAGTGGCATAATAATGACAAGGGCGTTATGTTGGCGCGTAATTAATGGTGCTTTGCCGTTAGTGCGTGGTTGCGTCCGTTAGGCCAAGTTAGCTAGATTTTAAACTCATTAGAATTGGGGTTTTAAGCTTTAGAAAATTAAAGTATTTGGTCCTAGTCATGCATGTAAAGTTTTATGGCGATCCGAGCCAATTTGAAGTCTGAGTGAATTTTTAAAGGATTATGGTTGTTTTAACTTCGGGAAATTTTAACCTGAGTTTGGTTTGCCGGATCCTGATTTCAACTTCGCTGTTAGATTTGTAGCACTGACATTTAGCTTTGGGGCGAATTTCATCGAAAGTCGAGGTGATTTGGTCACCCTCGTCATTTGAGTTTTTCTAGTTATTATATTAATAATATAATATCATATATATACTTATAAAAAGAAAACCCTATTCATCCTTCTCCCCCCCAAAAGGGTCTGATTGAGAGGGTCGTGAGAGAGGCGGCAAATTTTTCATTGTGAACCTTCCGACAGCCGCTTAGGGAGCTCCGGTGGGTGAAATCTTCAGTGGAGCATAGATCCAAAAAGCTCTCGCCGAGATCTACGCGTTGGTGGAAGGTATTTTTTGTTTTCATGGACTTTTGGCATTGGGGTGTGTGGCCCTAAACTTTCGTTTTCTCCAAATCTCTCCAGATTTCATTGTCGCGCTTTCTTTTTCGGCCAATCGGTGTGATGGGGTGTTCAAAAAGTTGAGATAAGGAGGTTTAAGGAAAGTGGTGGTTCCTCCCGTCTTGCTTGCTCTTTTGTCCCAGTTATCTCCTTTTCTTTTTCTTTCCTGCAAAGAAATTAGGAGTAGGGCATGTGTTAGTGCTTGTTGAATCTGCGTTGAGTGAAGTAGTCTTCGTGTATGAATCAGTGTTGGAGTCGAGTGCATCGAGTGAAGTAGTCTTGGCATCAAGTGAAGCAATCTTGGTATATAAATTAGTCTTGGCATCAAGTGCATCGAGTGAAGCAGTCTTGGCATCAAGTGCGTCGAGTGAAGCAGTCTTGGCATCGAGTGAAGCAAAGTGGCATTGAGTGGATACAGTCTTGGCGTTAGTGCTGCCTTGGCATCGAGTGATTTCAGAGTTGGTATCGAGTAATTTTAGTGTATTCGCTGAGTGTATTCCAATTCATCGAGTCAGTTCATTGAGTATAATTCGTCGTGTATTCTCGACAAATCGATGTGTACTTAGAACTTTACGTCGGGTGAACTCCACTTCGTTGAGTATACCCTAGGAAATTTTTGTTTTTCTTCCCCTTGTGTCGTGGAAATCTGATGCTGAGTCTTGTGTTTTTCTTTTATTATCAGTACTTTTAGAAGTTTATTTATGGCCTTGGGTTGACAGTGGGTAAAGAACCACCACCTCAGTGCCGGCTTGTGAATCATTACACCTGGTGGTTTTTTTGGACTGTTGGGTTTGGTTTGATAGATGGCCACGACCACAGTTCCTTTTTGAGTTGTTTGGTCTGATGGTTTGTGTTGGACAAGTTGTCACCGCCTCAGTACCGTGTTTCTTTAACCGATGATAATGATTCACGCTTTTTAACTGATTAGCCTTATATATATATATATACTTATATTTGTAAGCTTACTCTTGCAGATGTTAATGAGGCATAACTCTATATCGCACTTGATGCAACTTGACATATTAAACCCCCTTGAATTTTTTTATTGCTTACTGTGTTTTGATTTAGGTGCTATAGTTTGACAGGTAATCTTTTTTGGTTGGTAACCCTCTTAACGGGTCTAACTATTTGATTTTGATCTTTGCTGCCACTTGTATTTATTTTTGCTGAGGCATTCTCTTCTTTTGAATGCCTCAGGCCCGGAGCAGTAGCAGTCTAAGCAACTGGAGTCGGTGGTCTCAGGCATTCTGTAGTGGTAGCAGTGGTTCTTCCCTCACCTCCGTGAGGTAGTTTTGTTGTTCTTATTTTATTTCAGACATACACTTGTTTTGTGGGTTTGTGTCAGGTTGTTGACTCCCACAATGAATAATTATAAATGTTAGACTATTTACTAGTTGCTATGCTATTTTCTAGTTGGTTTGTCTAACCTACTTGCTCTCTGAGAAGGATTTATGCTAAGTTGCATGTTTGTTATTTTCAAAAGTATAAAAGGATCAATGTTCTTAACTCATACTCATAACATCTCTTTAAATCAACTGTTACTCTACTTTAACGAACGTAAAAGCTCTTTTGGTACTTATATTAAACCTAGAGGTGTGCATAACATGAATTATTCCAATGGATTTTCATGCTCTTATAGGATAATAAATGAATTAAATAAAGTATTTTCCGCTGCGTATATGTATATTTTTACCCGTGGACTAGTTGATCCACTGAGCCGAGGGACACGACCATCAAAACTTAACTCAAACTATATTTTTATCATAACAAACTTGAGGATTTCATGAAAAGTATTAGGAGTAGATTCTTGCCTGATCGTCTGCAGTTGTTCCCTACATGATGTGGCATCATGACACATATTTTCTCTCACTCTGGTATATATTATTTAATGCTGAGAATATGTGGGTTGTGACAGTTGGTATCGGACGGAGGTTTGTTTGATAAGTTGGTTGAACGACTATCTCTGGTAAAGTTTTAATTGTCTTATCTCATTGCATACACACACCGATGTGTCATCAGTACGTCTTGGCTGAAGCATGAACACTACACTCATAAGCTTGATAAGAAGTATACTGGGCATGTTAAGTAGTATGGGATGCATAATATGTGTTTGTATATGGATCCTCATTAGAAGCAACATGTGACTGTTATGTAGCATGAGATGCATAATAATCATCGCATGGATGCCATTAGATTTTATTTTTCATTACATGTGATATTATATAGTATGGTGAAAGTTAGGTGATAAGATCTAACAGCCTCTAGAGGGGGGGTGAATAGAGTAAGTTCAAATAAATTGATATATTTAAAACCTTTAGATTTGCTTAGTGTAGGTAGTGAGTGATGCAAACAGATAAATATATTTAAAGTAAAATCACACAGCACACAAGCAAGAAGAAAAGCAATCCACAGAAGACACAAGGAAATTTATAGTGGTTCCCCAAACTTGGGTAGTCCACTCTTCTATCACCCCTTGATAGGAATCCACTGCAGGATGCTTGATCAGGTGTCCTGGGCACCACCAGATTTTTTGATAAGGTGTCTTGCCACCACTGATTTTGACAAGGTCTCAGCTAACCAAAAGGTAACTTTTGAAGGGAGTTAAAACCCTGTACAGAAGAGGTAAGGTAAGAAGGGTTGAGTTTGCTTCTCTGTCAACAATCAGAGAGAAGCTAGTGGATGTAGATGTTGTCAAAGCTCCCCCTGAGATATAGAAGTTCAGGTAGAAGAAGCTTTGCACAAGGGTGACAGGCTCTTCACTGCTTGTCCTTCTTCAGCAATAGATGACTCAGAAACTGAGTGTTTGATGTCTGAAGGTAGAAAGCAAATTGAGAAGAGTTGAATGCAGAGGCAGAAGAGGTTTCAGAGAATGTTGATCAAGATGTTTCTCTGAGTATAGTTTTTCTCTGTAAATTCTCTGCAGACTGATTTCTTGAGAGAGAGATGAAGATAGATGTTCTCTGTGTTATCAGAATGAACGTCCTGCCTGTTCTGCTTGTCTCTCTTGAATAGATCTCTGAGTAATGCTTCTTTTTTTTGATTGATAGCCGTTGGCAGGGCATTTAATGTATTCCATAACTGTCCATGCCTAGAAGGAAAGCCTTAATTGATTTCCATTGAAAATTCCTTGAGATATGGAGCAATTAAGTCTTGAAACGGCCAGGGGATCTCTTGCAATAACTGCTTGAAAAATCTCTCATTTGAATTTCAAATGTCGACAGACGGGAGAACTTAAAACGTCGAACTCATCCTGAAGCGTCGATCTGAGCTCGACTGACCGTCGATCAGAGAGTAAAATTGAAGCAGAGAGATACACGCCAAAACGTCGAGCAGAACTCGACGTTACGTCGAACTGAGAACGACGCTGCGTCGAGCTGCGATCGACTGTGCGTCGAGCAGCGGTCGACTATGCGTCGACCTGAGGACGACTCTACGTCGAGCTGGGGTCGACTCTCCGTCGAGCTGAGCAGAACTAAATCTCAAATAACCTAAGTTCTAAACTCACACTCAATGACCTATGCTATACAATTAGGTCAACATCCTTAGCATAGTTATCCTGACCCAAATATAAAAAGGGTGTTCCAATAATCTCCCCCTATTTGGATTAGGATTACTATTCACATGAATTTAAGGAAATTAAAAATGCATACAGACATTTGAAATACTGAAAATCAAGAACACAGATGGAAGCAGGAGCAGATAAGCAACTATCACAAATGTTTATGGCAGTAGCATAGAAGATAAGCCATCTTACATTTACTTCTTCTTAGGCTCTTCTTCAAAGCCTTTCTTGAATTTGATTTCCCTTTGAGGGTTGGCAATGTCTTTCTTTGATCTGTAATCTTCAGAAGTCCCCAATGAAGTTATGCTCTTTCCAGAGGGAGGAACAGCAGCAGGATGTAACTCCATGTATCTATCAGCATCAAAGAATTTGCTAGAATGATATTTGTCTAATTCCTGTCTTCTTTGGACTGACATTGTGCTTATGTTGGATGTGTCCAGTCCCCTTTCTTTGTTCTTCTTAATTAGGTCTAGGGCAGCAAGCTCAGTCATCCTAGCCTTCCATGCAGTAGGGTTGTTAACTGGATCATCATATGGAATAGGAGGCTCATACTTATTACTTTGATCTGAAGGAATAGGTTTCTGCCTTACACCCTCATTGAGCTTAAAGGGAAAGGGACCAGTGGTTGAAGCAATGGTCTTTCCTTCCCTTTGATAAGGTTGGGGTCTGGCTTGACCTCTAGCTTGATTACCTCTAGAAGATCCTTTGGATTGATTTCCTCTTGATTGATAACCTCTAGATTGGCCACCTCCTTGTCCTCTCCTTGACTGATAAGTCTTGCCTTGGAAGGAGGATGTTGGAGGTTTGCTTACTGGGTTAGCACTGCCTCCTGCACCTGGAGAAGGAGGAGGTGGAGGAGGAGGAAAGTCAAAAGACTTGGAATCTCCTTTCTTGAACTTCTTTTTCTTTCTCATTGCCTTGAGCTGATTTTTAGAGAACTGCATCCAAGGCTCAGTAATCTTGCATTTGTGCTGTATGTAATAAGGGATGTCATGGTCAGTAGCCCTTTCCATTGGAACTCTCTTTAGAGCTTTGCTTCTAGCTTTCCTCTTTTTAGCAATAGTTGCAGAAGAGTCATCAGAGCTAGTTGCAAACTCATAAGAGGAGCTGCTTTGGATATGATCATAGGGATCATAATAATCATCTTTTGATGCACTTTTTGAAACAGAAGGAGGAGCATTTGCCAGTGTAGATGACTTATCTAGCACTGCAGGGAAAGAAATGGTTTCAGGAGCAGCAGGCACTGAATCAGCTAAGTCACTCAAGACTTCAGAAATCACAGCCTCAACAGAAATGGCTGGATAACTTTCACTAGCAGGAGCTGAGGCTACCACTGCATCAGAAACAGAAGAAACAAAAGAACTGGCAGGAGCAACAGCTACCACTGCCTCAGAAATAACAACTTCAGCAGGAGCAAGGGCTTCCACTGCATCAGAAGTGTTAAGAACCTTATCAATAGTCATGTTATCAACAGACTGATCATCATCAATAATATCAACAGAATCAGAACAAATATGAGCAACAGACTCATTTGCAGGAGCATCAGCTACCACTGCATCATCTTCAAGAATCATCTTATCACAACCAACAACAGCAGCAGCAAAGGGAATGATGGCCCTGGACAGATCTTCAGCAAGTAGTAACTTGTGAGAGCTGAAGGATCTTCTGAAAAATGATGCTGGTACTGTCACAATAGAATCTTCAACTGGAGGTGGACTGAATTCTCTATCTGCAATCTGAACATCTGAAACAAGCATCTCTTCACAATCAACAGAAGGCAGCTCTTCTTCTACCAAAATCTCCCCCTGCCTAGATTCAGTAGCAACTGATTCTAGGCCCCTAGAAGAAGGGCCAGCCACAGCAGGAGAGAGGGAAGAGAGCTTTGAAGAAATAGAGTCCAAAGATCTGATTATTGGAGCTAGGGAAGCATCCAATAAGGAGGACAACCTTGGAGCCAAGAGCTCATAGAGCTTATTAGCCAAGGGAAGCAGATCTACTTGCTCAGACTATTGAGCAGAGGTAGAGGGGAGAGAAACAGATGCAGCAGGAGAAGATGATGGTATAGAAGGAAGAGGAATGGAGGGTTCAATAATGGAGGACATGATGAGGTCTGAGAATGAGGGCTCAGCAATGTTATCATGTGAATCATCCAAGAAGGAATCATCTTGATTGATCTCAATGTCCATTGTAGGGAAGTAATGAAGAGGATCAAATACTTCAGAAGTGGTGGTAATGGATGGACGAAGAGAAGATGCAATAGTGTCAATGGATGATGTTTGCAAAGGGGATGAGAGCTGAGAAGTTGATGGAGTGAAGGTGGTTGGAAAGCTGAATGAAGGAGAGATGGTGATTGATGGCCTGGCTTCTTCTACTAGGTCAGTTGACTGAGGGTGAGTGGCCACAACAGCCCTTGTTTCAGTAGAGGATTTCATTGCTGCAGCAGCCTTGGGATTTACAATCTTCCTGTCCCATTTTCCAATCAGGGCACAGGTCAACCTCTTTGAAGCATTAATGTGCTTGGAGGTTACCAGAAGCTGTGGGCAGACATGATGAAGCAACAATCCCAAAGTCCTTCCAAAATGAACATAGGTCTTATTGACCTTTTTCTTCACTAAATCAAACAGTAATTCTCCCCAATTTAGGTGCTTTTTATCTAGGAGGGCAGCCATGATGCAGAATTGTTGCCTGGTAATAGCATCATGTGCTGTCCTCTTAGCACAGATGACCTTGCCTACCACATCAGCTAAAAGCCTAAATTCAATGGCAAGATCCACTTTCAGCAACTTGGAGGCATTCTCAGAAGAATGACCCATTCTGTCTAGCATTGCAGCATACTCCTCATTTGACAATTCCAAGCTGTCATTTCCATTCTCTAATTCAAAAGCTTCAGTAAAAGTAGCAGGAGATATTGATACCTGAGTTCCAGAAATAGAACCAGTAATAGTTCTCTCATCTGTATTAGCTGCTGTATATATCCACTCTTTAATTTCAGTCTCTGCCATGGGCATTCTTGTTGACATAAACTTCACTAGTTTCTGTTCTTTAAATAGCTCCAGGATATCCAGAAAATTCTGTGAGGAACCTTCAAAGGAATCCAAGTCGATGTCGAAACCATAATCGAACTTCATTGCCGTCAATATGTTTGCTGGAATCGCCATTATCTGCAGAATACCTCTCAAGAACAAGTGTAAAAGCTTTGGAGGGAGAATGTAGTTGCAGGAAATACGAAAGCGCAAATGACATCGACGCCGAGAAGATGATTTTATACTAGGGTTCGATGCAGAAAAGGAAATAACGTCGAGCTTAGTTCGACGCTAAGAGGCTCTAGGGGAAACGAAGAGACTCGATGGTGTTCAGCTGAGTTCGACGTTCGACGTTTTGAAGGTCGACGGTCGACGCTATTAGGGATGCTGAACGTCGAGCTCTGGTCGACGTCAATTAACGTCGTCGACCGAAACAGAAACTTAACAAACTCTAGACAGAGTCGATCTCTGGTCGACGCAAAAGATGAGGTCGACGGTCGACGCTATTTAGCGGTCGACGGTCAGTCGATCTCCGGTCGACGTTTTCAAGTGAAAAGCGTCGAGCGTCGAGCAGAGTTCAGACAGAACCTCTAGATCTAACAGCCTCTAGATCCTTAAGGAAGAGATACATTTGCCTAGATTTTGTTATTTTTATGGTTTCAAAATCTTGTAAATTAATTTATGCTATCTCCATCTATCATTCCCAACTGATTAAGGAAGAAGAAGTGTTTCTTTTCATCCAAAGGTTTGGTGAAAATATCTCCCCTTTGTAAATCAGTAAAAATATACTCTAGTGTTATTTTATTCTTTTCTACATTATCCCTTAAGAAATGATGTCTGATCTCTATGTGCTTTGTCCTACTATGGAGAACTGGATTTTGAGCAATACAAATTGCACTAGTATTATCACAAAGAATTTTTGACTTCTCTAAGTTGTAACCATAGTCTAGGAGCTGGTTTTGAATCCACAATATCTGTGAGCAGCAACTTCCTGCAGCCATGTATTCAGCTTCAGCAGTTGATGTAGACACAGATGTTTGCTTTTTGCAAAACCAGGAGACAAGTCTATCACCCAGGAATTGACAAGTTCCACTGGTGCTTTTCCTGTCTACTCTACATCCAGCATAATCAGCATCTGAAAATCCAGTGAGATCAAATCCTGAATCATGTGGATACCAGAGACCTAGATTTGGACAACTTTTTACATATCTAAGAATTCTCTTAACTAATGTGAGGTGTGACTCTCTAGGGCTCACTTGGAACCTAGCACATACACATGTAGCAAACATAATATCTGGTCTGCTAGCTGTAAGATATAAAAGAGAGCCAATGATTGCTCTAAAATTAGTCTGATCAACTGGTTTACCAGATTCATCAGCATCTAAGACAGCATTAGTAGGCATAGGTGTTTTCATAGAAGATGCATCTGACATACCAAATTTCTTAACCAATTCTTTTGCATACTTGGTTTGAGAGATGAATATGCCATCAGCATGTTGTTTGATTTGCAATCCTAAGAAAAAGGAAAGCTCACCCATGCTACTCATTTCAAACTTTGAGTGCATAAGTTGTGAGAACTTTTTGCATAAGTTTGTATCAGTAGACCCAAATATTATATCATCTACATATATTTGTACTAGTAGGATATGGGACTTATGGGTTCTAATAAAAAGAGTTTGGTCTACTCTACCCCTTTTAAAATCATTCTCAAGCAAAAAGGAGGCTAAGGTCTCATACCATGCTCTTGGAGCTTGCTTGAGGCCATATAAAGCCTTATGTAATTTGAAAACATGTTCAGGAAGGGTTGAAGAGATAAAACCTGGAGGTTGCTTGACATAGACTTCTTCCTTGATGTCTCCATTGAGAAATGCACTTTTAACATCCATTTGGAAAACTTTGAACTTCTTGTGTGCAGCATAAGCAAGGAAAATTCTTATGGCCTCCAACCTTGCAACTGGTGCAAAGGTTTGGTCATAATCAATCCCTTCTTCTTGACAATAGCCTTGAGCAACAAGCCTTGCCTTATTTCTCACAATGATCCCTTGATCATCTAGCTTATTCCTGAAAACCCACTTAGTTCCAACAATTTGATGGTTTCTTGGTTTTGGAACCAATTCCCATACTTTGTTCCTTTCAAACTGGTTTAGTTCCTCTTGCATTGCAATGATCCAGTTTGGATCTTGCTCTGCATCTTGAATAGTTTGAGGCTCTATTTGGGAGAGAAAACAGGTGTGCATCAGATGTTGATTTATCTGATTTCTGGTTTGCACACCTTCTGAAATTTCTCCAATCACTTGGGAGATTGGATGATCTCTTATTGTTACTAAATCAACAGTGGGTGTTGATTGTTCACCAACCTGTGTTGTTGTTTCCTCTTGTGGAACAACAACTGGCTCTCCATTTGGTTCTGAAATTTGATCTGTATCTTCACTCTTATTGCTAGCAGCTTCTTGTTGAGTTGTTGAAGATAGATTTCCCTCATCCATGATGGTTAACTGATTAATATTTTCAGCTAATGATTGTACCTGTAAGTGATCTATGGTAGAAGAATTCTTCTCCTTATAAGACATATTAGATTCATCAAAGGTAATATGCATGGACTCTTCAATTTTATGAGATGATTTGTTATACACCCTATAAGCTTTACTGTTCAAAGAGTATCCCAGAAACACTCCTTCATCAGCCTTAGCTTCAAATTTTGCTAAATATCTCTTGTCATTATTGTGAATGAAACAAATGCAACCAAAAATTTTGAAAAAGCTAACTTTAGGTTTCTTCCCTTTGAGCAATTCATAAGGAGTCTTATCCTTTAGTTTATGTATCAGGCTTCTATTCAAAACATAATTGGAGGTGTTCACAGCCTCTGCCCAAAAGGTTAGAGGAAGATGAGCATCTGTCAATAATGTTGTGGCTGATTCAATTAAGGTTCTATTTTTCCTTTCAACTACCCCATTTTGTTGAGGAGTTCTAGGAGCTGAGAAAGTGTGCCTGATCCCTTCATTCTGACAGAACTCTTGCATAAGAAGAGAATCAAACTCTGTCCCATGATCACTTCTGATCAGGGCTATATGAGTATTGAACTCAATCTGTATGCTCTTGAGAAAATCTGTCAAAATTTTGAAGTTATCAGACTTCTTTCTTAGGAAGAACACCCAAGTGAATCTTGAGAAGTCATCTACAATCACTAAGGCATAAGATTTCCCCCCTTGACTTTGTACTGTAGTAGGTCCAAAAAGGTCCATGTGCAACAGATACAAAACCCTAGGTGAATCACTCTTGTTAAGTGATTTGAAACTATTTTTAGTTTGCTTTCCTAGTTGGCAAGCCTTGCAGAGTCCTTCCTTCTTGTAGGGACTAGAAGGTAGTCCTCTAACAAGGTTGAGTTTAGACAACCTAGCAATAGTTCTAAGGTTAACATGTCCTAATCTTTTATGCCAAAGCTCATTTGGCTTACTAAGGGAATTAAAAAGGCATATGTCTACTTTAGAAGAATTAAAATCTACTAGGTATATGTTATCTTGCCTATTTCCAATCAACACAATATTATTATCTAGAGCAATATTACATACTAGATCAGTGAACCAAACCTGATAACCAGCATCACAAAGTTGACTGATGCTGATTAAGTTGTGCTTCAGTCCTTCCACATAGGCTACCTTCTTGAAAGTGATTGAGCCTATTTTGACTTGACCATATCCCTTGGTTTGTCCAAAATTGGAGTCACCAAAGATTACTCTTGGTCCAAGCTTTGCTTTGAAGGATGAAAGATTGCTTTTGGTTCCTGTCATATGTTTGGAGCAACCACTATCCAGGTACCAATGCTGGTTCACCACTGGATAGCTCTTCATCTGCACATGTAACAGCTTAGTTGTTTTTCACCCAGTTCACCTTGGGTTGAGGTTGATAACCAATGAAATCAGAAATGAATGACATTTCAGGCTGACTCTTATAGCCTTCAGGATGATATCTCCTAGGAGGAATCACCCATTCAGCATAAGGGTTAGGCTGAGATGTAGGATACTTGATATTCAATTTAGATTTATCCTGTGCAGACAACCCAGAACTCTGAGCTCTGTTCGACGCACGTCGACCTAAGTTCGACGCTGACGTTTCAGGACGTCGAGCTCCATTCGACGCTTGAACAGGCCTACTTTCAGGGACAACAGCAAGTCAACCTGAGTTCGACGTGTGTCGACCTGAGTTCGACGCTTCAGCAAGGTGTTGCTGATTCTTGTTAGAACGGCGTCGAGCTCTGGTCGAAGGACGTCGAGCTCTGTTTGACGTTTTCTGTTGAACTTGAAGTTGCTTAGGTAGATCAGAATTTTTTCTGGCTACTACCATAATTCCTTTACCCTTGTTACTGGTAAATTTTATGGGAGTTGTTAGCACTATAGGTTGGCTTGGAGAGGCACCCAAACCTAGTGAACCACTCATTCTTGAGTTCACTGTGCTTGTGATGTCTATTAGCTTGAGGCTCCTCCCATTGAGAGTTTCCTCTAGCTGTTTAGCCTTGGATAGCTCACTCTTTAGTGAAGCTATCTCCTCCCTACAGCACTCTAACTCATCAGAGAGCTTGAGATTATTTGCACTTAATGTGCTGTAATCAGACAGTTGACTTCTAAGAGAATCATTTGTCTTCTCTACTGTCAGCAAGTCTATGCACATTGATTTAAATCTAAACTTGAAATCATCAGAAGAAAAATCAAATGAGTCAAGTACCTGATCTTCACTCAATTCCTGATCAGTCACATATTCAGATTCATGCTCTGAATCTGAGCTGCTTTGTGATGCATTGATTGCCATCATGCAGAATCCTTTTTCTGTGGCATCATCCTCATCATCACTTGTGCTGGATGATTCTTCAGAATCTTCAGTATCACTCCAAGTTTCTGCAACAAATCCTTTCCTTGTATTTTTGGTGTTGCTGGAAGAGGATTTCTCATAATATTTCTTTGAATCTTTCTCTCTTTTCTTGTCTTTTCTTTCTCTCTTATCTTTCTTGTCTTTGCCTTGATTCTCAGGACAGTTTGGTGCAGTGTGTCCTGGTTTCCTGCAGCCATAGCAAATAATTTCCTTATTATTAGATCTATCATACCTTGGCTTGTCTTGGTCCTTAGAAGACCATTTTCTGAAATTCTTCCTAGCCATCTTGTTGAATCTTTTGGCTAGTAGGCTTAGAAGTTCTTCATTGACTATCTCCTTCTCTTTAGGTACTTCCTCTGAAGCTTTGAGAGCTATTGTCTTCTCCACTTTGGGTGCAGAAGAAGATGTGTTTTGCTCCCCTTCTCTTGTCTTGACAAATTGCTCATAGGACTTGAGCTTGCCTAAGAGAGCTTCAGTGGATAGCTCAATTTGACTTCTGCCATCTTTGATTGGCCAGATTCTTGAATCCCAAGTGCTAGGTAGGCACATGAGAATTTTATCATTTATCTCAGTGAGAGATATATCCTTGTCCAGAGTTTTCAACTCACTGACAATGAGACTGAATCTGTTGTACATGTCAGCCACAGATTCAGCTGGAGCCATTTTGAAGTTCTCATACTGTGTTATCAGTTGAGCTCTTCTATCCTTTCTTTCATCAGCTGAACCTGAGACTATTTCAGTTAATTTGTCCCAGATTTCCTTGGCAGAATTGCATTCAGCAACTTTTTGGAATATGTCATCAGACATAGTTTGTGCCAATATGTTCATTGCTTTTGCATCAGCAACTTTCCACTTCTTTATATCAGTGTCTGTTCCTGCAGGAGGTGGAACAGCTGAAGTACTTGTTGAAGTAGGAGGTCTTGGACATTCTGTTAAGACACAATTAAAGATATCTTCATCAAAAGAATTCATGTAAAGTTTTATCCTTGCTTTCCAGAGTCCAAACTTGGAAAGATTGCACACTGGAGGTCTTGTGCTTGCATACTCCTTGTTTTGTGCCATGAGTTTTATAAAAACAATTTATAACAAAACAAAATAAAGTAACCACTCTATAGGGTTTGATCTTATCAAAGATCTTTGTGGTCCAGGTGTTAGCCTGAAGTAAAGACCAACCTCCCTCTGATACCAATTGAAAGTTAGGTGATAAGATCTAACAGCCTCTAGAGGGGGGGTGAATAGAGTAAGTTCAAATAAATTGATATATTTAAAACCTTTAGATTTGCTTAGTGTAGGTAGTGAGTGATGCAAACAGATAAATATATTTAAAGTAAAATCACACAGCACACAAGCAAGAAGAAAAGCAATCCACAGAAGACACAAGGAAATTTATAGTGGTTCCCCAAACTTGGGTAGTCCACTCTTCTATCACCCCTTGATAGGAATCCACTGCAGGATGCTTGATCAGGTGTCCTGGGCACCACCAGATTTTTTGATAAGGTGTCTTGCCACCACTGATTTTGACAAGGTCTCAGCTAACCAAAAGGTAACTATTGAAGGGAGTTAAAACCCTGTACAGAAGAGGTAAGGTAAGAAGGGTTGAGTTTGCTTCTCTGTCAACAATCAGAGAGAAGCTAGTGGATGTAGATGTTGTCAAAGCTCCCCCTGAGATATAGAAGTTCAGGTAGAAGAAGCTTTGCACAAGGGTGACAGGCTCTTCACTGCTTGTCCTTCTTCAGCAATAGATGACTCAGAAACTGAGTGTTTGATGTCTGAAGGTAGAAAGCAAATTGAGAAGAGTTGAATGCAGAGGCAGAAGAGGTTTCAGAGAATGTTGATCAAGATGTTTCTCTGAGTGTAGTTTTTCTCTGTAAATTCTCTGCAGACTGATTTCTTGAGAGAGAGATGAAGATAGATGTTCTCTGTGTTATCAGAATGAATGTCCTGCCTGTTCTGCTTGTCTCTCTTGAATAGATCTCTGAGTAATGCTTCTTTTTTTTGATTGATAGCCGTTGGCAGGGCATTTAATGTATTCCATAACTGTCCATGCCTAGAAGGAAAGCCTTAATTGATTTCCATTGAAAATTCCTTGAGATATGGAGCAATTAAGTCTTGAAACGGCCAGGGGATCTCTTGCAATAACTGCTTGAAAAATCTCTCATTTGAATTTCAAATGTCGACAGACGGGAGAACTTAAAACGTCGAACTCATCCTGAAGCGTCGATCTGAGCTCGACTGACCGTCGATCAGAGAGTAAAATTGAAGCAGAGAGATACACGCCAAAACGTCGAGCAGAACTCGACGTTACGTCGAACTGAGAACGACGCTGCGTCGAGCTGTGATCGACTGTGCGTCGAGCAGCGGTCGACTATGCGTCGACCTGAGGACGACTCTACGTCGAGCTGGGGTCGACTCTCCGTCGAGCTGAGCAGAACTAAATCTCAAATAACCTAAGTTCTAAACTCACACTCAATGACCTATGCTATACAATTAGGTCAACATCCTTAGCATAGTTATCCTGACCCAAATATAAAAAGGGTGTTCCAACATATGGGATGCATAATATTTCATGTGAATGCCATTCATAACAAGCATTAAAGCTTTTATTAGAATGCTGTTGCGCGCTAGGGTTCGAAGAAAATAAACGCAACTGAACTAGCAACCTAATGAGGCAAGTATACCTATCGAATTATAGCTAGGGGACACAAGTGTCGTATTGAAATCCGGGAACTGTTGGCTCTGCTTACTCACACGAACGCTATTATCTTATCGACGGAAAAAACTAGGGTTTTAGAAAATCTAAGTGCAAGGGAGAAAGTAAAGCTATACTAGAAAGAGAAACACCGCAATTAAGTAAAGCTATT
Organism: Platanthera zijinensis; assembly: GCA_039513925.1. Lineage (NCBI taxonomy): Eukaryota > Viridiplantae > Streptophyta > Magnoliopsida > Asparagales > Orchidaceae > Platanthera > Platanthera zijinensis. Next base: position 23,130,536 of record CM077094.1, on the reverse strand, counting down.
AAGTAAAACGATTACTACGAAGGGTAGAAAATATGAAATGGAAATGCACTCGATCAAGATTCACCTCGGCTAAAGACGATTAAGAAAATGCGATAAAAATCTAAACTTAATAGGATAAAGGTCCTTGACCGTGGAGGTTCCTAAAGCTTGAACACGCTTCTCTCGAAGTCGTGCCCAACTGAGTTTAGGAAGGTCCGACCGACTCTCGTCTAAATCGGAGGCCTAAAACTCGCTTTATGCGGTGAACCCCACTATTGGATTTTACTCCAATCCGGGAGATTTGGACGTCTGTCTCTCTCGAGGGGTGCGTACAACTCCCTTTACTCTTGAGTGCTCACTTCATTCTTTCGGCCTCTCGGCTAGCTCAGAATGAAAGCTAAGGCGGAGAGTATATATCGATAATATACCTCCAACCCGTGATTAATCAAGAGTAATTCAAGGCCCTAACCTAAAAAGAAAAGATTAATTAAAACATCATAACTTAATCGCTCTAACCTCGGATCATCAAGATCGAGTACAAGGAGGATTAGTTAATCATAATGGAGTGGAGGAGGGGGGATGAGTAGTAAAGCATAAAAAGAACACAAGCTAAACAAATAACACTTCTATTAATAAAAAGGGGCAAGTTACACTATTGAAAATTAAAATTACAAGTGCATGAAATTGAAATCCTATTCTAGCCCTACAAGTAGCACTAAGCAAGAGCAAAGATTACAAAGAAAGCTAAAGCAACTAAATATTAAACCATGATTAAGCAAAAATTACAAAGGAAGAGAGAGAGAGAGAGAGAGAGAGAGAGAGAGAGAAAGCATAAAAACTCAAGAACCAAAGGGGCAACACCTCCCCCTCTCAACCAAAGCCTGTTGCTAAAATGGAGAGGGGGGGGGGGTCTCAATTTATAGAATTTTTCTCGGGTTGGTCACGCCCTCCGACACGCCCTAGGGGGGCGTGTTAGGGGGCGTGATAGTACTATGTTGACCTCGGGCTCTGGATTCTGGCGGGAGGGATGATTGCTTCGGTACGTCGGTGGTCACACCCTAGGTCACGCCCGTGTAGGGGGGGCGTGACAGGCACATCATGTCCAAATCATTGGTCGGAAATCCGTCAGTCACCGAAAAAAGGAGGGTGTCACGCCCATGTCACGGGCGTGACATGGGGCGTGACAGTACTGTTTGCGTACTGTGGAGAAACGACATTTAATGCGGCGGCAGGCTTTGCGGCAGAGGGCGACACGCCCATAGTCACGCCTGGTGACACGCCCAGGGAGGGCGTGTCAGGGGGGCGTGACAACGGTTTTGTTCGTTTTCCTGTCCCTTCAAGCAGAAGTCCTCGGGATCGGGTGACACGCCCTAGGTCACGCCCAGGGAGGGCGTGACAGGGGGGCGTGTCAGGTCATTTTGGCCAATTTTCTAGAAACCTGCAAAAAGACAAGAAAAAGTCAGCGGCAATAATATTTACATAAAAATGATACAAATAAACTAATAATAGACATGATTTGTACACTATAAAATAAAAAATACGATAATAGTTTAGGCTACAAAACGTATTATCAAATTCCCCCAAGCTTAAGCTTTGCTTGTCCCCAAGCAAAAATATAAAAACTAGATATTTATAAAAGGACTAATCAAAAAGTTCTAATTATGCCTACACAAGTACTATGCGAAATTCTTAGTAGGGAAAAGGTGAAATGTAAGTCTAAAACAATTATTTAGGTATGGTAAAACTTTTATAAACTTTACTTAATAAAAACAAATCATCCAAAATTTTAACGAGATTTTTTAAATGGACTTAAGCAAAGCAACGGAAATGAAAAACACGCATTGAGTTTTTACTAGATCCAAGCAACGCATTATAATTATATCAATTTAATTAACAAAAATCTAGGTTTAAATCCAAAACTAAAACTGATTTACTGTTTTTCTTTTCTTAGTTGTTAAATAAAAATCAAAAAGCGTGAATCAAAAGGACTTAAATAGGACAGAAACGTTTGGTTTAGGAATATGATTAGGAGTGGAATTCAAAGATAAACGTGAAGGTTTTAAAATCACACTAAAGCAAAGCAAAGAGTTTCAAAAACTTTCATAAAAATATATACACATTTTTTTCTTTTTCTTTTCTTTTTTTTTCATTTTTTTTTTCAAAACAAAGGCCATAAATATTTTTATTTTCCTTTTTGAGTAGGCCAAACAAAAATAAACATCACTTTCGAACATACTTTTTTTTTTCGAAAACCTTTCTCCCACAAAAATCACAAAATACCCTATCAAAATCGTCAAAATAATTTATGAAACTCAAAAAGGCTAGTGTGATTCGATAGGTTGGAAATTTTGGCTTTGGTGAAACTGAAATGAAGGGAGGAGCTATCAAATGAAATTGGAAAAAGGCTCAAAAATGGCTAACTAGTGGTAAAAGTTTTTAGGTTGGCAGGAAAGCTCAAACGAAAACAAAAACGACCTAAATCATTTTCACGCTTTTGAATTTATTTAAAACAAAGGTTTGAAAAATTTTCAAAAAGCGAGTCCTAGATAATAAAAGAAGATTGATGAAATTAACTTGAAAATAGAAATAATAGGTGACTTGGATCGTTCACATCTACTACGTTTTTCAAAAGTTGACTTTACAAAAATTATTCAAAAACAAAAAAGAAAATAGTGGATGATGAATTTTTGAGAAAGTAAAGGAAATAAACAACAAAAAACCATAATAGAAATGCGAGTTTTAGAAAAATATTTCACCTTAACATGCTACCGTGAATTAGAAACACAGCATGGCCAACATTTTACTTGTGAAACATAATTACAAAGGACGATTAGAAATATTATAATTAACTAAGTTGTTTATAGGAGATTTTGAGTAAAACAAAAACAAAAACTAGGGGTACTATTGAAATACCAAAATGTCTAAACCATTCAAAAACACATATATATATTTTTTTAATTTTGAGAAATATTCTCCTTTTTTTTTGATTTTGGAAATTTTTCTCTTTTTTTTTTGAATTTTAAGATATTCATTTTTTTTAATTTTGGAAATATTTAAAATATATATAAAAAGAAAAAATATTTACACTAAGCAAAAATGAAGGAGGAAGTCCTCCCCCAAGCTTAAAACAGACATTGCCCTCAATGGCTAAAGAAGGGGATTGGAGAAGGAGAGAAAAATAAAGTACAGAATTGAAAGAAAGAATTGAAATACAGGTACTTCCCCGGATTTATTTGCTGCGAAAGCTGAGTGATGCCGCTCCTCCGAATGTCTTCTTTGGACTTCGTGATGGATTCAGCAATGTTGGAGCAGGCGATCGCAGAAGCTTCAGCTTGTCGGAGCCGTCCGAGGCAAAAATTGTAAAATAAAGAAAACAAAAAAAGATAACTTGGGTTGCCTCCCAAGAGCGCCCTTTGGTTAAAGCGTCGTTGAGCTCGACGCATCAAAAAAAAAATATTGTCCAAAAAAATATTGCTGTCCAGAAATAAAATTGTTTTTTTTAAACAAAAATTAAGAGTTCAAAGTTAGAGTTCGTGAAGCAGAAACTTAATAATGTTTGGACTGACATCATCATCACCAGAAAAGTAGAGTTTAAGACGCTGACCATTCACTTTGAAATTTCCCTTATCAGGGTGAGAAATTAAAATAGTTCCATAAGGAAGTACTTCTAAAACAGAAAACGGGCCAGACCAGCGAGATTTTAATTTGCCCGGAAATAAACGTAAACGAGAATTATATAAAAGGACTTGGTCGCCCGACTTAAAGTTTTTAGGGTGCCTTAAGTGTTTATCGTGTAAACGTTTCGTCCGCTCTTTATAAAGTTTATTATTTTCATAAGCATAAGAGCGCCACTCGTCGAGTTCATTTAGTTGAAATTTTCGAAGGTCACCGACTGAGTGGGGATCGAAGTTTAAAAATTTTAAGGCCCAAAAGGCGCAGTGTTCTAACTCTACGGGCAGATGACACGATTTTCCATAGACCAGCCGATACGGCGTACATCCGAGGGCGGTTTTGTACGCTGTTCGGTAGGCCCATAAGGCATCGTCAAGTTTGGCTGACCAGTCTTTTCTAGAAGTTGAAACAGTCTTTTCTAAAATTCTTTTTATTTCTCTATTAACTACTTCGACTTGTCCGTTAATTTGGGGGTGGTAGGCAGTGGAAAGCTTATGCGTAACGCCGTATTTGGTAAGGATTTTTGAAAATTGCGCGTTACAGAAATGGGAACCCCTATTGCTAACGATTGCGCGAGGCGTACCGAATCTAGAAAATAATTTTTTTAAAAACGTGACTACAACTCGGGAGTCATTCGTAGGAAGAGCTTGGGCCTCAGCCCATCGTGAAACATAATCAACAGCAACTAAAATATATTTGTTTCCGAAGCTAGAAGGAAGGGGGCCAACAAAATCAATTCCCCAGAGGTCGAAAATTTCGCACTCTAAGAAATAATTTTGCGGCATTTCATTTTTATTAGAGATGTTGCCCGACCGTTGGCAACTATCACACCTGCTCACAAAGGCTTGCGCGTCCTTAAACAGGCTAGGCCAGTAAAAACCCGCGCAAAGCACCTTATGAGCGGTGCGAGCAGCTTGATAGTGCCCACCTGTCAGACCTTCATGCAAATGTTTTATAATATCAATTCCTTCATCATAAGAAACACATCTCCTTATCACTTGATCCGCACAAATTTTGAAAAGATGCGGGTCTTCCCAAAAGTAGTTCTTCAGCTCAGAAAAGAATTTCTTCTTTTGCTGAGAGGAGAACTCTTTTGGGAGCACCCGGGCCACTAGATAGTTGGCGATGTGCACGAACCAAGGAGAAGTAGATGTATTAACTAAAAGCAGCTTCTCATCAGGAAAATAGTCATTAAAAGATTTTTCATTTAATTTTTCTATAAAGGGGTTATCTAATCTGGATAGATGGTCGGCGGCCAAGTTCTCGGCTCCTCGCTTATCACGGATCTCTAAGTCAAACTCCTGGAGGAGTAAGACCCAGCGAATCAAGCGAGGCTTGGCATCCGTTTTGGAAAGAAGGTACTTGAGGGCCGAGTGGTCCGTAAAAACAATGATTTTTGAAAGTGTAATGTAAGGGCGGAATTTATCAAAGGCGAATACTACAGCTAAGAGCTCCTTCTCGGTTGTGGTGTAATTTTCTTGTGCAGATGTGAGGGTTTTACTAGCGTAATAGATGGGGTGGAAGTTTTTAGATATGCGTTGACCTAACACGGCTCCCACCGCAAAACTACTCGCATCGCACATAATCTCGAATGGAAGGTCCCACACCGGAGCTATCATAATCGGTGCGTTAATTAACTTTTCTTTAATTGATTCAAAGGCAGAAATACAAGAGTCATCAAAAATGAATGGAGCGTCTTTTTCTAAGAGATGGGTGAGGGGCTTTGTGATTTTGGAGAAGTCCTTTATAAAACGACGATAAAAACCAGCGTGGCCTAGGAAACTTCTTATAGCTTTTATGTTTGTAGGCGGCGGCAACTTCTCAATAACTTCTATCTTGGCAACGTCTACCTCAATACCTTTAGCAGAAATTTTATGACCCAAAACTAACCCTTCCCTCACCATAAAATGGCATTTTTCCCAATTTAGGGCAAGGTTAGTTTCTTCGCATCGTTCTAAGACTTTTTCGAGATTTTCTAAACATCTATCGAAGGAATCGCCGAACACGGAGAAATCGTCCATGAATACCGCCATAATGCTTTCTACGTACTTGTCAAATATTGCGAGCATACATCGCTGGAATGTAGCTGGCGCATTGCATAATCCAAGCGGCATTCTTCGGTACGCGAAGGTGCCGAAGGGACAAGTAAACGTAGTTTTCTCTTGGTCCTCGGGAGAGATGGGTATTTGAAAGTACCCCGAGAGGCCATCGAGAAAACAATAAAAGCTATGGCCGGAGAGACGTTCTAAAATCTGGTCGATAAACGGTAAAGGAAAGTGGTCCTTGCGGGTGGCGTCATTTAACTTACGGTAATCTATGCACATACGCCAACCCGTCACCGTCCGTGTCGGGATTAATTCATTATTCTCATTACTAACTACGGTTATCCCTCCCTTCTTTGGAACTACCTGAACGGGGCTAACCCACTTACTGTCCGAAATAGGGTAGATAATTCCTGCGTCTAATAGTTTCATAACCTCGCCCTTGACTACTTCTTTCATGTTCGGGTTTATACGGCGCTGAGGTTGGATAGAGTTACGCGAATTATCTTCCATTAAAATTTTATGGGTATAGAAAGATGGGCTTATGCCCTTGATATCAGAAATTTGCCAAGCAATAGCCCGACGATGCTTACGTAGAACTAGAAGAAGTTTATCGTTTTGCGTATCCGTGAGGTAGGCCGAAACGATAACTGGTAACTTGGAATCTTTTTCTAAGAAAGCATACTTAAGGTGTTCGGGAAGTTCTTTAAGTTCTAGGGTAGGGGGTTCTTCATAAGAGGATTTTGAGATTCTTTCTTTTTCAAAAACAATATCTTCATAAACTTTTTTATAAGGAACGTAATAAGGGGTGGGGCTAGCAGCCAAGACGGCTTCTTGTAGCGATTCAGTGGGAAGAAAAGAGGAAGAACAAAAATCAGAAAATTCTTTTTCAAACTCAGAAAGACAATAAGAAGATTCATCACTTCCTTGCAGTGATTCAGTTGTAAGAGAAGAGGAGCAAAAAGTAGAAAATTCTTTTTCAAAGTCGGAGAGGTAGTAGGAAGAATCATCACTCACGGCGTCTACGAAAAAGCATGAGTCATCGTTTGCCAAGGTGTTCTTCATCGAAGGGGTGATAGAAAATGTGACTTCGTCGTCGCCTAATCGAAGGAAAAGCTTACCATTGCTTACATCAATGATGGCTCGGGAGGTGGCAAGGAAGGGTCGGCCAAGGATCAGGGGAACCTCGACGTCTTCTTCGATGTCCAAAATGACAAAGTCCACCGGGAAGATGAACTTGTCGACTTTCACTAGAACGTCCTCCACTATTCCTAACGGGTACTTGACGGATCTATCGGCTAGCTGGATACTCATACGCGTGGGGTTAAGGCTACCAATCCCTAACTTTTTGAACAACGAAAAGGGCATCAGGTTTATACTCGCGCCTAAGTCGGCTAACACATGTGTTTAACAAAAAGATCACCGAAGACACACGGGATAGAGAAACTACCCGGGTCACTGATTTTCTTCGGCAAACCGTTTGTTAAAACGGCGGAGCACTCGGCGTTTAGCGTGACGTGCGAAAGATTCTCTAACTTCTTCTTGTTTGTGAGGAGGTCTTTAAGATATTTGGCGTATTTTGGCATCTGCGAAATAGCCTCGTGGAAGGGAAGATTAATGTGGATTTGTTTGAAGATTTCTAAGAAGCGGGAGTACTGATCATCTTGACATTGTCTATTAAGTTCAGAGGGGTATGGAGGAGTTGAATTATTTTTGAAGATGGGTGGTGGAGTGAGATTATTTTCTAAAGCGGGGGTGATTACTTTTTCAGCAGAGGGTGGAAGCGGAGCGGAGCTTTGATTTAAAGCGGGAGCGGAGCTTTGATTTTTAAAAGCGGGAGCGAAGCTTGCCTCGGGCTCTTCACTTACCATACCGGAGACTTGCTTCCCACTCCGAAGAGTTATAGCTTTCGCTTGCTCTCTCGGGTTGGGTTCGGTATTGGAAGGAAGAGACCCTGCGGGTCGCTCAGACATTATTTTCGCGAGCTGTCCTACCTGATTTTCTAGACTTTTTACGCTTCCGGTTAAAGTTCTTATAGTAGCGTCATTTGTGGTGATATATTTGGAAAGTAATTCCTCCAAGCTTGGAGGTTTTGGGTAATTTTGAAGAGGTGGTGGTGGTGGTGCAGAAAAATCATTTTGCGAGGGTGGGCGCATCGCATTCGATGGATTACTCCATGAAAAGTTCGGGTGATTTCTTAAAGCGGGGTTATAACTATTCGGAAAATTAAAACCAGGCGGATGAAAATTCGCAGCAGAAAAATTATTAAAAGCAGTTCTAGGCATATTATTAACATAATCTAAATGTTCTGGAGTAGGGGTTGCAGATTCCCATACCTGAGGGGCGGAGGCAGCAGTCATCTCCGTGATTTTTTTGCTTAGGATTTCTACTTGCAGAGCGAGCTGGGAGATGTTGTCCACTTCATAGATACCTGCAGGCTTGTTCGGGCGGGACCGAGGCACATTCCACTGATAAGTGTTCATGGCCATGTCCTCAAAAAGCTCAAGAGCGGCTTCCGGGGTCTTATGATTTAAAGTACCGCCAGAAGCTGCGTCTATCATTTGCTTCGTGCTTTGATTTAGCCCGTTATAGAACGTCTGCACTTGTAATCATACAGGCAGCGCGTGATGTGGGCATCGTCTTAATAATTCTTTAAATCTCTCCCAGGTTTCATATAGGGTTTCAGAGTCTATTTGTCCGAAGGCAGAGATGTCGTTCCTAAGTTTTGCAGTTTTAGCTGGCGGAAAATACATTGCCAAAAATTTTTCAGTTAGTTCATTCCAAGTGGTTATGCTATTTTTAGGAAGTGTGTTCAGCCACTGCTTAGCTTTAGTTCTTAGAGAGAAGGGGAAGAGTCTCAGCCTGATCGCATCATTTGTGACACCATTTATCTTGAAGGTGTCGCAAATTTCAAGAAAGCTAGCTATATGTGCGTTCAGATCTTCATCTTAAAGTCCGTCAAATTGCACATATTGCTGCACCATTTTAATTATGCTAGGCTTTAGTTCAAAGTTATTATTTGCTATAGCAGGGCGGACTATACTTGATTCTGTTCCCTCGAGGTTCGGTCGTGCATAATAGGACATAGTCCTTTGCACGGCCTCATCTACGTTGGGTTCTTCCATTCTTAAAGTAGCAAATGACTCGGAGTCCTCAACCGGCACTTGGATAGTAGGACCTTGAAATCGCGATCTTCTCCGAAGAGTACGCTCAATTTCGTGGTCCAAGTCCAAAATAACCGACGGACTCCCGCGGGTCATGCACTAAAAGAACAGAAAAGAAGAAGAGAAAGAGAAAAAGGATAAACTATAATTTTTTTTTTCTTTTTGAAATAGATTTTTTTTATAGATTAACTCCCAAACTTCCCAAGGACTACCCCGTGAAGGGTTCGCAAGGTACTAGACAAGACAGTGGCGCTTAAAGCCCTTTGCCCTTTTCGAGAGAATTAGGTGGCGTAGAAAAATTGTGAGGTTGGTTTCTATTAAGAGCGGTGATAAATTTTTTTTTGATTTTTAAAATTTAAAGAAGGAGGATGAGAAAGAGAAGATAAAATTAATAGGTTCGTGTTTTCAAAATATTAACGGAAGTTGGTTCCCCGACAACGGCGCCAAAAACTTGTTGCACGCTAGGGTTCGAAGAAAATAAACGCAACTGAACTAGCAACCCAATGAGGCAAGTATACCTATCGAATTGTAGCTAGGGGACACAAGTGTCGTATTGAAATCCGGGAACTGTTGGCTATGCTTACTCACACGAACGCTATTATCTTATCGACGGAAAAAACTAGGGTTTTAGAAAATCTAAGTGCAAGGGAGAAAGTAAAGCTATACTAGAAAGAGAAACACCGCAATTAAGTAAAGCTATTAAGTAAAACGATTACTACGAAGGGTAGAAAATATGAAATGGAAATGCACTCGATCAAGATTCACCTCGGCTAAAGACGATTAAGAAATTGCGATAAAAATCTAAACTTAATAGGATAAAGGTCCTTGACAGTGGAGGTTCCTAAAGCTTGAACACGCTTCTCTCGAAGTCGTGCCCAACTGAGTTTAGGAAGGTCCGACCGACTCTCGTCTAAATCAGAGGCCTAAAACTCGCTTTACGCGGTGAACCCCACTATGGGATTTTACTCCAATTCGGGAGATTTGGACGTCTGTCTCTCTCGAGGGGTGCGTACAACTCCCTTTACTCTTGAGTGCTCACTTCATTCTTTCGGCCTCTCGGCTAGCCCAGAATGAAAGCTAAGGCGGAGAGTATATATCGATAATATACCTCCAACCCGTGATTAATCAAGAGTAATTCAAGGCCCTAACCTAAAAAGAAAAGATTAATTAAAACATCATAACTTAATCGCTCTAACCTCGGATCATCAAGATCGAATACAAGGAGGATTAGTTAATCATAATGGAGTGGAGGAGGGGGGATGAGTAGTAAAGCATAAAAAGAACACAAGCTAAACAAATAACACTTCTATTAATAAAAAGGGGCAAGTTACACTATTGAAAATTAAAATTACAAGTGCATAAAATTGAAATCCTATTCTAGCCCTACAAGTAGCACTAAGCAAGAGCAAAGATTACAAAGAAAGCTAAAGCAACTAAATATTAAACCATGATTAAGCAAAAAATACAAAGGAAGAGAGAGAGAGAGAGAAAGCATAAAAACTCAAGAACCAAAGGGGCAGCACCTCCCCCTCTCAACCAAAGCTTGCTAAAATGGAGAGGGGGGGGGGGTCTCAATTTATAGAATTTTTCTCGGGTTGGTCACGCCCTCCGACACGCCCTAGGGGGGGCGTGTTAGGGGGCGTGACAGTACTATGTTGACCTCGGGCTCTGGATTTTGGCGGGAGGGATGATTGCTTCGGTACGTCGGTGGTCATGCCCTAGGTCATGCCCGTGTAGGGGGGGCGTGACAGGCACGTCATGTCCAAATCATTTGTCGGAAATCCGTCAGTCACCGAAAAAAGGAGGGTGTCACGCCCATGTCACGGGCGTGACATGGGGCGTGACAGTACTGTTTGCGTGCTGTGGAGAAACGACATTTAATGCGGCGGCAGGCTTTGCAGCAGAGGGCGACACGCCCATAGTCACGCCTGGTGACACGCCCAGGGAGGGCGTGTCAGGGGGGCGTGACAGCGGTTTTGTTCGTTTTCCTGTCCCTTCCAGCAGAAGTCCTCGGGATCGGGTGACACGCCCTAGGTCACGCCCAGGGAGGGCGTGACAGGGGGGCGTGTCAGGTCATTTTGGCCAATTTTCTGGAAACCTGCAAAAAGACAAGAAAAAGTCAGCGGCAATAATATTTACATAAAAATGATACAAATAAACTAATAATAGACATGATTTGTACACTATAAAATAGAAAATACGATAATAGTTTAGGCTACAAAACGTATTATCAAATGCATAGCACTGCATGCATAACATAACATTGTATGAGCACATGTGCCAAGATCTACATGATGACACACATACACACATTGTTTTAAAACAAAGAAATAAGAATTCTTGCATTCATATTATGTGCACATGAGTCAATAGGATGATGGTGTATCATCATAAGTTAAAGCATAACATCACTTTTGAAAAATCCTAAAGCATGGTAGTAGCAAGAGCAAGTATCTATACATCTTTGGTCTGAACTAAGTTGAGTAGTTTTAGACTTAAGCTAGGTTTTGATAAGTTATTCATTTTTACTATTAGGAATGCTGCCAAAGCATATTGCGACGAGGTCGACTCCCCAGTCAGAGGGTGATTCACCTGGGTGCGCAAAGTGAGGTTGTGATTGAAGGTCTATGGCAGAGCAATGAGGCTCTATCAAGGCAAATGGTTGCAATGCAATCGCAGATTCAGTCATTATTAACTGCCACCTTAGGGCAGCAACCTAGGGTGCAGGACCCTATAGTGGGACAGACTATACATTTTCCTCCTGCTCCTTTAGTGCCCTCGATTCTATTTCCACCAGAGATGAATTTCATTTTGCACTTCTAGCGATTAGGAACTCCTACCTACGACAAGAGAGCAGATTTCATGGCTTTAGATGATTGGATCATTGCCATTGAGGAGATGTTTTTGTATTCGGGGATCTCCGCGGACTAGAAGGTAATGTTTCGCCGCTTACCATCTAAAGGTCCTTGCTAAGAGTTGGTGGATTTGAGAGAAAGAGGGCCTTGTAGAGGGATGTTCATGGGAATCTTTTAAAAGGATGTTGCTGAAGAAATTTCTGCCATCGGTAGAGCAAGACCGTCTGATAAATGATTTTCTGCACCTAAAACAGAGACAACTCACGGTTCGTGAGTATGAGATAGAATTTAGCAAGTTGAGTAGGTTTTCTCCAGACTTGGTAGCCTTTGGGGCAGGTAGAGTAAAGCAGTTTCTGGGAGGACTTCGTAGTGACATCCAACAGTTGCTAGCGCATATAGATCAGAGACTTATATTGAAGCAGTAGAAGCTGCTCTGAAATTCGAGGTTATCGAAAATGCAAAAAACCGAGGGCTACACGAATGGAAGGACAAGAGAAAGTTTTATGACAGTAGAAGCTCTCGGGCATTTGGCCCTGCTTCGAAGAAAGGAAGCAAAGAAGTGTGTAGTTTTTGTGGCCGGCCTGGCCATCCCTTTGAGAAATGTTTCAAGAGGTTGAGGGTTCAGAAGCAACAACAAGTTCTTGCAATTCAGAGCATACCCACAGGAGACCTGGTCTGTGCTTCGTGTAAGTAGAAGGGGCATGATGTTGCGCATTATTGCACAAAGGATAAGGTCTACTTCTTGTGTGGGCAGAAAGAGCATTTGAAGTGTAGGTGCCCACAGTCTCAGACCTCGCTACAACCTGTTCCACTTTAAGCTTTGTCGCTGCCACCACAACATCTAGATAAAGGGAAGGGTAAGTTGAATGCGGTGACCATGGAAGAAGCACAAACTTCCACCCAAGTGATCTCAGGATAGATTCTAAACTAGTTCTTAGCTTTTAGCTATAGTTTCGTTGTTGATTCAACTAGTTACATATACAATTTTATAGGGGAGTTTAAGGTAAAGAACCATTGGGCACGCGTTCTTTTTTATTTTGGTGCTACCCACTCGTTCGTGGCTATGAATTTCGTAGAACGTCATTGTCTAACTATCGATCAAGTTGGCGATCTGTTTTGCATTAAATTTCCCTCTGGTGACTCGGTGGTGTCGGACCAGGGAATCCAGAGTTATCCTATCCTTTTGGGTGACTTCCTAGCTTTTGCTGATCTGAATGTGCTATACCTGGAGTACTTCGATGTGATATTGGGCATGGACTGGTTGTCCAGATATGATGTTGTTATCCAATGCAAGGTAAAGAATTTGGACTTCAAGACGGACAATGGCCACCCCATGAGTGTGTATGGTTTTCCGCACCAGGATTCCTCGATTATTTCTGTGGTATATACTCGGAAACTCTTAGATTCCGGTTGTTTTGCTTACCTGGTTTCTATTTGGAAAACAATTAGTAGTTTGCCACGCATCGAGGATATCTTTATGGTGCGAGTGTTTCCCGATATTTTCCCAGTTAGTCTTCCCGGTGTTGCGCCCGAGAGAGATATGGAATTTGTTATTGATCTTGAGCCAGGTACTCACCTTATTACTTAGGCACCGTACCATATGGACCCGCTTGAGCTGGAAGAGTTGCACACCCAACTAGATAAACTGCTATAGTATGGATTTATTAGGCCAAGTTCTTTGCCTTGGGGTGCTCCCATCTTGTTTGTGAAAAATAAGGATGGTTCTATGAGGTTGTGCATTGATTATATGGAGTTGAATAAGGTAACCATCAAGAACAGGTATCCCTTGCCGCAGATAGATGATTTGTTTGATCAGTTGTGTGGCAGTATGGTGTTCTCAAAGATTGATCTTCATTCAGGCTACCATCAGCTAAGAATTCATGAGTCGGATGTTCAGCGAACCGCTTTTCGTCCCTAGTATGGACATTTTGAGTTCTTGGTAATGCACATGGACTGATAAATGCACCCTCTGCTTTCATGGACATGATGAATAAAGTGATCAAAGATTTCCTGGATCATTTTGTGATCATTTTCATCAACGATGTTCTGGTATATTCCCAGAGTGCTGAGGAGACTACCCAACACTTGAGTTTAGTTCTATCTACTTTAAGAGTACATAAGTTGTATGCAAAATTGAGTAAGTGCAAGTTTTGGCTTCCTCAAGTGTATTTTTTGGGTCATGTTGTTAATAAGGATGGAATTTCTACGGACCCAAAAAAGATAGCTGCTGTGATGGATTGGAAAAGATCTACCACACCTAAGGAGATAAGAAGCTTCTTAGGGTTTACAGGCTATTATAGAAGGTTTGTGGAATGATTCTCTATATTGTCTACACCTCTGACTAAGCTTACGCAAAAGAACACAATGTTTGTGTGGAGCGATGAGTGCGAAGGAGCCTTTCAGGAATTGAAAAAGAGATTGTGCACTACTCCAATGTTGACTTTACTTACTGAAGGGGTGGAGTATACTATTTATGTGGATGCATCACACGTAGGGCTTGGATGTGTCTTTATGCAAGAAAGAAAAGTGATTTTGTATGGGTCGAGACAATTGAAGGTTCACAAAAAGAATTATCCTACACATAATATGGAGTTTGCGACATTAATTTATGCCCTGAAGCTTTGGAGACATTTGTTATCTAGCGCATTGTGTAAGATTTACACAGACCATAAGAGCTTGAAGTATGTCTTCAATCAAAAATAGTTGAATTTGCATCAGCGCAGATGGCTGGAGTACGTCATGGATTATGATGTCGATATCCTTTATCATCTGGGCAAAGCTAACATGGTAGCCGACACCTTGAGTAGAAAGACCGCGCAAATCTTAACCTTTCTGTGCAATCCTTGGTGGAGGAGTTCTTATTAATGAACATAACTGTTGGGAGTAGTGACTCGTCAAGTAGCTTGGAAGTGGCAGAGCCTTCATGGATTACGCTTATAAGGCTACATAAAAAGGACGATCTCGATTTGCAGCATATCCAGATTAGAACTGAAAAAGGGGAATTACCGGACTTTTTGATTGATGATGTAGGTACCTTGAAGTACCGTGATAAATATTATATTCCAGCTGTTGGTGATATTTGGGTAAGGCTTTGTAGTGAAGCGCACGGTTCTGGTATGGCCTACCACCCTGGCTCTACAAAGATGTATAGAGATCTGAAGCAGATCGTTTGGTGGTATGGGATGAATAATGACATAGCTAAGTTCGTATCTGAGTGTTTCACCTGCAAGCGCGTTTAGGCAGATCATAGAAGGCATGGTGGCAAGCTGACACCTTTGTATATTCTAAGTTGGAAGTGGGAGAGCATCTCTATGGAATTTATTACTGGTTTGCCGAGGTCTCCTCGAGGGCATCATTCTGTATGGGTATAGTCTATAGATTGACGAAGTGTGATCACTTCATGCCCTTCAATATTGGTTATTCCATGGAAAAGATAGCGGAGTTGTATTTGGATGAAGTCATCAGACTATATGGAGTGCCGGTCAGTATTGTGTCAGATCGAGACTCCAGGTTTATGTCGTGTTTTGGAAAAGTTGCAGGAAGGGTTAGGTACTAACCTCAGGTATTCAACCGCTTACTACCTGCAGACCAATGGTCAAACAGAAAGAGTTAATCAGATTTTGGAAGATATGATTAAGTGTTATATCCCGAACCATGGTGGAGCATGGGATCATCATCTTAGACTGATGGAATTTTCCTATAATAATAGTTATCAAGAGAGTTTGCAAATGGCCCCCTTTGAGGCTTTATATGAGAGGCGTTGCAGAACTCCCTTGTTTTGGGCAGAGGTTGGTGAGAGGCAGTTGTTGGGTCCGGAAGCCTTGGAAGAAATGAGTATTTCTGTAACGCATATTCGTGAAAAGCTTTGTGTAGCCCAGAAGTCTTATGAGAAGTATGCAAATCAATGAAGGATTGATCTGGAGTTCACAGTTGGGGACATGGTTCTTCTGAAGGTTTTTCTAATGCCAGGTGTTAAGAGGTTTGGAAGGAATCACAAGTTGGATCCTAGATATGTGGGACCTTTCCAGATTATTGAGCGCATTGAAGTATAAACTTATAGGTTGGATTTGCCCGCTACTTTCCCTGGTGTTCACGATGTGTTTCATGTGAGCTAGCTGCAAAAGTGTGTGTTCAGTGATCGACATGTCCTTGACTCAGTTCCCCAGTTGTAGCATAATCTTTCTTACATCGAAGAGCCTGTTCGTATTTTGGAGACTCAGGATCGGGTGTTGCGGAGGAAGACAATTCTCATGGTCAAGGTTATTGGAGAAACCAAGACGTCGAGAGCGCGACATGGGAGTTGGAATCGACTATGAGAAAGTCTCATCCTCAACTTTTCTCCTAGTTTTCTTTGGTAAGTATTTCTATCTAATATCCTTTGGCTATTTATTTTCTATTTTGTTTAGATTTATATATCAAGTTTCAGGACGAAACTTCTTTTTAGGGGGAGTTTTTGTAATGCCTTTGAATTTTCTATAATCATTTTAATCTCTTTAGTGGCGTAATGATGACGTAAGGGCATTACATTGGCGCTTAATTAATGGTGCGTCATCGTTAGTGCATGGTTGCGTCCGTTGGGCCGAGTTGGCTAGATTTTTGACTCATCAGAATTGGGGTTTTAAGCTTTAGAAAATTAATTATTTGACCCTAATCACGAATGCAAAGTTTCGTGGCGATCCGGGCCAATTTGAAGTCTCAGTGAATTTTATAAGGATTATGATTATTTTAACTTCGGAGAATTTTAACCAGAGTTTGGTTTATTGGATCCTGATTTTGACTTTGCCGTTGGATTCGTAGCACCAACATTTAGCTTTGATGTGAATTTCATCAAAAATAGAGTTGATTTAGTCACCCTCATTCGTTTGAGTTTTTCTTGTTATTATATTAATAATATAATATAATATATATACTTATGAAAAGAAAACCCTATTCCTCCTTCTTCCCCAAAAAGGGTTTGATTGAGAGGGTTGTGAGAGAGGTGGCGAGTTTTTTATCGTGAACCTTCCGGCAGTCGTTTCAGGAGCTCCGGTGGGCGAAATCTTTAGTGGAGCATAAATCCAGAAAGCTCTCGCTGAGATCTACGCATTGGTGGTAGGTGTTTTTTTGTTTTCATGGACTTTTGGCATTGGGGTGTGTGGCCCTAAACTTTCGTTTTGTCCTAATCTCTCCAGATTTCAATACCACGCTTTCTTTTTCGGCCGATCGGTGTTGTGGGGTGTTCAGAAAGTTTAGATAAGGAGGTTTAAGGAAAGTTGTGGTTCCTCTCCTCTTGCTTGCTCTTTCATCCCTGTTATCTCTTTTTCTTTTTGTTTCCTTCATAGAACTTAGGAGTAGGGCATGGGTTAGTGCTTGTTGAATCTGCGTTGTGTGAAGCAGTCTTGGTGTAGGAATCAGTCTTGGCATCGAGTGAAGCAGTCTTAGCATTGCGTGTGTCAAGTGAAGCATTCTTGGTGTAAGAATTAGTCTTGGCATCTAGTGCATCGAGTGAAGCAGTCTTGGCATCGAGTGCGTTAAGTGAAGCAGTCTTGGTGTAGGAATCAGTCTTGGCGTAGAGTGCGTTGAGTGAATCAGTCTTGGCATCAAGTGAAGCAGTCTTGAAATCGAGTGCGTCAAGTGAAGCAGTCTTGGCGTCGAGTGCGTCGAGTGAAGTAGTCTTGGCGTCGAGTTAAGAAGAGAAGCATCGAGGGGCTACAGTCTTTGCGTCGAGTGTTGCTTTTGCGTCGAGTGATTTCAGAGTTGGAGTCGAGTAATTTTAGTGTATTCATCGAGTCTCTTCTAATTTGTTGAGTCAGTTCATTGAGTATGACTCCAATTTGTCGAGTATTCTCGACGAATCGGTGTTTACTTAGAACTTTTTGTCGGGTGAACTCCAATTCGTCGAGTATACCTGAGGAATTTTTTGGTTTTTCTTCCCTTTACGTCGTTGTGGAAATCCGATGCTGAGTCTTGGGTTTTTCTTTTTTTATTCAGTACTTTTGGAAGTTTATTTGTTTCCTTGGGTTGGCAGTGGATAAAGGACTATCACCTTAGTTCCGGCTTGTGAATCATTACACATGGTTGGTTTTTATTTTGGACTGTTGGGTTGTGTTGGATAGATGGCCACCGCCATAGTGCCTTTTTGAGTTGTTTGGTATGATGGTTTGTGTTGGACAAGTGGCCACCACCTTAGTACCGTGTTTCTTTCACCGGTGATAATGATTCACGCTTTTTAACCGATTAGTCTTTTTGTATATATGTATACATTTGTTTATAAGCTTACTCTTGCAGATGTTAATGAGGCATAACTCTATATTGCACTTGGTGTAACTTTACATATTTAACCCCCTTGAATTTTTCATTGCTTACTGTGTTTTGATTTAGGTGATGTGGTTTGATAAGCTAATCTATTTGGGTTTGTAGTCCTCTTAACGGGTCTAACTATTTGATTTTGATCTTTGCTACCACTTGTATTTATTTTTACTGAGGCATTCTTTTCTTTTGAATTCCTCAGGCTCGGAGTAGTAGCGGTCTGAGCAGCTAGAGTCGGTCGTCTCAGGCATTCTGCAGTAGTAGTAGTTGTTCTTACCTCACCCCCGTGAGGTAGTTTTGTTGTTCTTAATTTATTTCAGAGATACACTTATTCTGTGGGTTCGTGTCAGGTTGTTGACACTCACAGTGAATTATTGTAGATGTTAGACTATTTGCTAGCTGCTATGCTATTTTCTAGTTTGTTTGTCTTACCTACTTGCTCTTTGGGAAGGATTTATGCTAAGTTGCATGTTTGTTATTTTCAAAAGTATAAAAGGATCAGTGTTCTTAGCTCATACTCATAGCATCTCTTTAAATCAAATATCACTCTACTTTAACAAACGTAAAAACTCTTTTGGTACTTATATTAAACCTAGAGGTGTGCATAACATGAATTATTCCAATGGATTTTCATGCTCTTATAGGATAATAAATGAATTAAATAAAGCATTTTCTTGCTGCGTATATGTATATTTTTACCCGTGGACTAGTTGATCCACTGAGTTGAGGGACATGACCATCAAAACTTAAATCAAAATATATTTTTATCATAACAAACTTGAGGATTTCATGAAAAGAATTAGGAGTAGGTTCTTGCCTTTGAGTGTGTAGTTGTCCCCTATACGGCGTGACTTCATGACACACATTTTCTCTCACTCTGATATATATTATTTAATGCTGAGAAAATGCGGGCTGTGACAATAGATATGAGCTTTATATAGCCAATGTAGTTTTCATACTATATACCTTGCGTACATTTGTTTGACTTAGGTCTATATCTTTGGCTTTGTATTGATCCTTGACTATCCAGCAAGAACACTTTTTGACATTGGTGCATCTCATTTGTTTCTATCTAAGGACTTCGTTCTGTGTATCAGAGTGTCTTCACCCATGTTAAAAGTTAGATTGGATGTGTTGCTGCCTAATGGGTGCATGATGCACGTGGATAGGTGTTGTTTTGTCAAGGTGCAGATAGGAAATTAAGAGCTCGACTTATAAGCATCGATACTACCGATTCTGGAGTATAATGTGATCTTTGGAATAGACCGGCTCTCAAAGCAGCGTGCGTGCATCAATTGCAATCTTAAGGAGGTCGAGCTGGGGCAGAATACTCATCATGAGACTACCTTCTCTGGTATGAAGGGATCAAGCGAGATACTGATGTCCGCTCTCTAAGTAGTCAAGGCAGTTCGTAATGGCGCAGAGTTATTCTTCACGCTATTGGAGGCATCAAAGCCCAAGCCTAGTTTGAGTAGCATTCCTGTAGAATCGGAGTTTGCTGACGTATTCCCTAAAGATCTCCCTGGAGGTCCACCTCAACGAGAGATCGATTTCACTATTGAGCTACTGTCAGGTGCCAAGCCTGTATCACGCTTCCCATACTGATTAGCGCCAAAGGAGATGATAGAACTAAAAGTTCAGTTGCAAGAATTATCAGAGTAAGGCTATGTGCACCCGAGTTCATCACCTTGGAGTGCACAGATCCTTTTTGTGAACAAAAATGATGGAAGCTTGCGGTTGTGTATCAATTACCGTGAACTGAATAAGTTGACGAAGAAGAATAGGTATCTGATTCCGAGAATCGATGATCTGTTCGATCAGCTAGTTGGGTCGACTGTGTATTCTATGTTGGATTTGAAGTCTGGTTACTACCAGTTAAGAATCAGCGAAAGTGATATTCCCAAAACGGCGTTCAGCACGCATTACGAGGATTACGAGTTCACGGTTATGTCATTCAACCTAATAAATGCGCCTTTGGTGTTTATGGATTTGATGAATAGAACGTTCAATGAGTATTTGGACGAGTTCATAATAGTCTTCATTGACGTTATCCTAGTATACTCTCAGTCAGAAGAAGATCATGTGGATAACTTATGCCCTGTGTTGTAAACCCTGAGGACGAGTCAGTTGTATGCCAAGTTCTCAAAGTGTGAGTTCTAGCTATCATCAGTACCGTTCCTCGGTCATGTGGTCAGTGGAGAGGGAGTTGCGGTGGATCCGACAAATATAGTTGTGATACAGGAGTGTGTTGTCTATGGTGGAGGAAGTTCAAAGTTTCCTAGGACTTGCTGGCTAATATAGGTGCTTCATAGAGAACTTCTCTTGGATAGATCTACCACTCACTATCTTGATGAGGAAGGATCATAAGTTTGTTTGGTCGCCGGCATGCACTCAAGATTTTGAGGAATTTAAGAATCTTTTGACCACGACGCCTATTCTGTGCTCGCTATGTGGTACGGAAGGCTATGAAATCTACAGTGACGTCTCAGGGAGTGGCTTAGGCTTCATTCTTCTTCAGCATAGGAAGGTTATTGTGTATGGCTCTCGCTAATTAAAAATGCATGAGGGGAACTATCCAGGTCCACGATTTGGAGTTAGCAGCCGTGAAATTTGCTCTCAAGCTTTGGCGACACTACTTGTATGTTATGAAGATCGATATCTTTATGAACCATAAGAGCCTAAAATATCTGATAGATCAGAAGGACTTGAACATGCGACAACGAAGGTGGATGGAGTTCCTCGGGGACTACACCTTCAAGATTCACTATATTCTCGGCAAGGGAAATGTTGTTGCGGATGCATTGAGCTGAAGGACTTCTGCACAAGAAAACTATATTTTGAGGCATGATGAGCTTCTCATTAGTGACTTAGAAGCCTTAGGAATCTCTTGTGTCGAGAGTAGTATAATGGCGAATGCATGCTTGAAATTGACGGAGGTGTAGTGTGACCTTACGAACAGGATTTGACAAGCGTTGAAGCTTGATGAAAGCATGAACCACTATATAGCGAAAAACATGGATGGGTCTATTACTATGTTTTCTTATGAAAATAGTCTTTTACGGAAAGACGACTGTTTGTGTGATCCAAAGTTTGGCACTTTACGGAAGGAGTTGATATACGAGGCTCTTTTTACCAAGTACTCGATCCACCCAGGGAGCACAAAGATGTATAAAGACATGAAGACACTATTCTAGTGGCAGGGTTTGAAGAAGGATATAACTCACTACATGGCAAAGTCTCATACTTGTGCACTAGTGAAGGCCGAATGTCAGAAGGCTGGTGGATTTCTAAAGTCTTTGCTGATTCTGAAATGGAAGTTCGATGACATATTAATGGATTTCGTGCATAAATTGCCGAGATCGCAGCATGGGAACGATGTTGTCTGGGTAATCGTAGACCGTTTGACAAAGGTGTCATGCTTTATTCCGAACCAGAAAGATGATTCAGTGGAAAAGCTAGCAAAGATCTATGTGGATAACATAGTAAGAATGCACGGTGTGTAAGTCACCGTGATGGGCATTTCACTTCAAATGATTGGAGGCTAATCCACCAACTATTGAGAACCAAGTTGAAGTTCAGTATGACCTTCCATCCTGATGGGCAGACTGAAAGGACCATTGGGACAATGGAGGATATGCTCTGCAAGTGCGCCTTGGATTTCAGAAAGCGGCAGGAGGATCATCTCTTTATGATCGAGTTCTCTTACAATAATAAATACCAGACGAGTATACGAATGGCACCCTTCGAGGCCCTTTATGGTAGAATGTGTCATACCACCTTGGCTTGGGCAGAGATAGGCGAAACCAAGTTGTTTAAGCAAAAAGAAGTTGAAGATGCTACTTCAACTATACAAACAATCCGTGAGCAATTGTTGATCGCTCAGGATAGGCAGGCAAAATACTACAACGCCAAGCACCAAAACATCGAGTTCGCCGTAGGCGACTGGATTTATGAGAGTATCAAACCATTCAAGGGCGTATAAAGGATTCAATGCTTGAAAAAGCTAAGTTCGTAATACCTTGGACCATTTGAAGTTTTGGAGCGTGTTTGTGATGCTGCCTATCGACTCGCTCTTTCGACTGAGTTGAGTGGCATGCATGATGTGTTCACATATCAGTGTTGAGGAAGTCATTGAAAGAGCCTACTCAAGTGGTTGCTGTTGATCAAGTGTCGATCGATGGGGGCTAAAGAATAAGGTCAAGCCTATCCATATCGAGAACACAGAAGTTAAAAAGCCGTGAAACAAAATGATCAGAATGGTCAAAGTTTGTTGGGACAATTGCGGACATGAAGAGATTTCTTGGGAATGGGAGCAGTTTATGCTTGAGGAGTTTCCCGAGCTATTCTGCCAAGGTACCATTCGAGTTTTTTTGCTTATATTCCGCTCTTTCCTTTCATTCTTGAAGTTCGGGATGAACTTTCTTTAAGGGGTGGAGAGTTGCAACGCCCCAAACTTTTATGTAGAAATAGTTCACTGAATGCTAACGCCCGATGGTAGTGTTAACGTCGACGGTAGCATAGCTAATTTAATTGACTTTGTGCTCTTGGAGTTATCGCTTGGTGGTAGTGATACTGCTGGCGGTAGCAATCCTTTTGATGTCATTGATGTGACGATACGTCAAATTTGTTAGCGTTTGGCGGTAGTATGTTACCGCGCGGCGGTAGTGTGTTAGGAACTGGAAGCCACGTGTTGGCGTTCGAGTGACGTGTTTAGGCAGTGGGCTTGTTGAAGAAGCCATCGACCAAGATATCGTACGATAGTAGCTGGTTACCGCATGACGGTATCACCCTATATAGGAAATCTAGTTCCATTCATGGCCATCCATGGATTTTAAGTTAAAATCTGACGGTGGGGCTGTATTTCCTTTAGGGTTAAGGCTGGGAGTTGAGAGTTTGAACCTCATTTCACTTTGGGCTTTCTATTTCTAAAGGTAGAGAGAGGAGAGCTAAGGAAGAGGAAGAAGGAGATTTTCGCCATTGCCGAAGCTTCGGAGCTCTAAATCACAAGCCGAGTCCAGATCCACGGAGAGCGGCATGGTGTAGTTCTTTCTATTCAATTGGATTTTTGAGTCATGTTGCCAATGGGAACTTCAAGGGTAATGTTCTTCCTCCTCCCGTTAGGACGTATGCACCCTCTTTTATTTCTATATTTGCATATGAAAGTGCCTCTTTCACTAATTAGCGTATGACTAGACTTTCTCCGGGTCAATCGAGTCCGTCCCCGACATATATTGCATGTAGATGCCCATCTCGACTTCGAATATAAGCATGTTGTGTGAAGCCCATCCAAAAAAGTTAGTCTGGATTGGTGATGTTTACATTGTGCTGGTGAAGTCTCCGTGTTGTATGCCATTTTCATGTTTTGAGTGTTGTAGAACGCGGTAGGGAGTCTTGGAGGCTAACTCTGGGAAATACCCGAAAAAGCAAGCAGAATTGGAGTTCCGTTAGGTACCTCCCGGCTGTAGTGTTACCGCTAGTGGTAGATCCCAACGAGCTACTATGTGATTGCAAGCCCATGTCTTGGGGACAAGGTGGGTAGATTGTAAAGCTGAGAGCCATGGGTGCCCAGCTTTGTTGGCCATGAGTGGCAACTATTGGAGCCAAAAACAGGCCCTAACGAGAGTTCGGACCCTAGGGTATAACCAACACCTACTTCTACCAAGCCCAGGCCCTTGACCAGCCACAAGGAACCAAATAACTGACCAGAGGCTTTAACACAGAGGTCCCTCCACTAACTCGGAAGATCTCAGAGCGCTTCCCCTCCTTAGCCAAGTGCTGAGCTAAGGATACCTCAGAAAGCACTGCAATACTTCAGAAAATAAGAAAGCTTTCCTTGTGATGTACCAGTGGGTCTATTTATAGAATCCAGAAATCTGGTCTGCCAACAGCGTAGCTCCGCTGTCCCAAAAGACTATATGCATCCCAAAGTGGTCTGCCAACAGCCAAAATCTGTTGTTCTGAGGAGCTAAATTCAGACCTCCAAGGGTATCCAAGTAAATTTACCTCTGGACCAAACTAGGTGGGAGGCTTCTCACATACCTAGGTGGAAGCCCTTCCGCCTACTTCACTTATTTAACCGGACCAACCTAGGCACAAGGAAATCTGTCTAGGTACTGTTGTGTTGAGAGTGAGAGCTATACTCAGCGCCTTGGGACAAAAAACGTTGAGAGCGTTGAGTGAAGGTGCTACACTCGATTCCTTAACTCAGAAAATGCCGAGAGTGTTGAGAGTGAGACCTACCCTCAACTCCTTAGGACAGAAAACATCAAGAGCATTGAGAGCAAGACCTATACTTAATGCCTTAGGATAGAAATTGCCGAGAGCGTTGAGAGTGAGGCCTACACTCAACGCCTTAGGACAAAAAGAATTGAGAGAGTTGAGTGAAGGAGCTACACTCAACGCCTCATGAAAAAAAGTGTTGAGAGCGTTGAGTGAAGGGGCTACACTCAACACCTTGGGTCTAAAGAGTTTTGCCCACTCTGGGGGCTTTCCGCCTATCCAGGCGGAAGACTTTCCGCAAGCCCTAGCGCAGGGCTCTTGAATTACCTATCCTGAGGGAAAATCCCACTCAGCGAATATGGGGTTATATACAATCCCCGCTCTTTGTGAGCGAGTCCAACTCTTGGAAAGAAAAGTCCAACCCCTAATATTTGGTGAGGCTTACTAACCTAGAATGGAATCTTTTGCGGGTCCCACTTCGGCCCTATATATATGTCAGAGCATGTCTCCACGACGTCGTTCATCCTCCCCCTATTTATCGCTTGAGCTCTCACATTTCTTCAAAGATGTATGCCAAACGAGCTATAAGGCCTCCCTTGCAAGAGGTCCAGGACCGCCTCACCGCTGCTCAAACAAGGGCTCTCGCCGACTGCATTGGGTTTGCCCCTGGCTTTTGGGCAAGAGGCCAGCAGACTCGGCTTATCTGCGGAAGAAGGCCAAGTTGGTTTAGCGAAACCGTTCTAGGAACGAGCCTGCCTCGCCGACTCCAACCCTTGCCCGCGAGGAGCCTGCTCTTCTTCCAGAGGTTCTTTTCTTGCCCCACCTTTTGGCGCTAACCCTCAAAGCGGGCTTGCTATATTGATATACTATCTCTCTTGCAGGGGACGGTTCCGGAAGGCGTCGTCGATTCTCCTCCAGCGAATACCTTGTCAACCCAGCTTCCTGATGAAAATTTACAATTGGTCTCGGAGGTTGCCCCTCCGATTACCCGAGCCGAGCCTGCGATTTCTCCCGGTAATTTTTTTGCCTGGCTTTCACTTTTACTGGCTTGTTTTTTTTATTCACTTACATAGCTTTCCGCAGTATCCACTTCCGGAACCTTGAGTATCGTCAGCTCGAGGCCCAGGACTCCTGCCGCCAAGGAACCTATCAATCCAGCGACCTGCCTTCCCCTCTCACCCAGGAAAACTACTGACAAGTCTCTTGTTCTTGTGCCGGATTCCCGCCCACCCAGCAGAGAGGATACTATCCTCTCGCCTCTAGACGAGACTCACTTGCTGGGGCAGGCATCCTTCACCCCAGGTTGGGGAAAACTGCACCACCCACTTCTTGGGAGACCTTTCGAAGGGCGACCTGAGTCTTCCCGCCAGCAATCAGGTAAACATTGCCCCTTCTCGCCCTTTGATTACTCCTCCCACCCCTAAATTGGCTTTGACATAGCCCCCTCATCAGATCATCAGGAGTCTGCGGAGGAGCCCGAAGCAGATGAGTAGGTGATCTCGCCGCCTCCTTCCCCTAGCGAGATGATGAGCTTCCTTGAAGTCTCCGGAGATGCTAAAAAGTAGAGGGAGAGAATAGGTGAAGTCCTGTCGAAACTCATTTGGATGTGGCGAGAGGACTCCTTACGGGAAATCACCATCATGGCCTCGATTGAGCGGCGCCTAAGCGTGATCGAGCGGGATTATACACATCTTCTTGGTGAGACGGAGCATCTGAGAGGCAGAAGTGAGGAGACTTCTCCCGGAAGGCACATCACGCGGGCTGGGGACCAACCGTGCCTGGTACACCCAGAGCTCATTACTGTGATGTCCCACCACTATCTGCAAGTGCCCCCGAGGACAGGGAGGCGAGGTTGGGGTCGCTGGCAGTGGGAACAATACTGAGCCCCACTGGTTCTTGCCCCCTCTTACCCCAACCTCCCAACCCACCCTTCTCGCCATGTACCCCTTTTTCAGGTGTATGTAATAAACTGAACATATACTTAATTATGGCTCTCGCCCAGCGAGAGGCTTATCGTTTTTGACTTTTTATTTTTCATGATATTCTTACAATCTTGTCGAATGCCAAGCTCTCACGCCACATTTATTTCTTATGCTTGCGGTTGCTTCTCTCTTACCCGGGATCGCTCCTAGAGGCTCTCTCCATTTGCAGGTATAGGAAGCGTCGGCCGGGCGGGGAGGGATACAAAGTGTCAAATTATAAAAATTTTCTATCTGCACTTCCGCCGTTATGAAAAATCTCATGATTACCGAATTTTTCTATAAATAGGCCGGCCAACCAACCGTATTTACTTCCATTTGATTCCGAACCTTTGCCTTCTTCCTCCTCCCTCACTCTCGCCACTTCTGCAACCTCAAGCCTCTTGCCCATGATTTTTCTCTCCCTTTCCGCCTTTCTGCAAAATTCCAGGCGAGACCGAGGGCCGGACCAAGTATGCGCAAAATTTCATTGATCATGACTTCCCCCCTTGCCGCTTAAATGAAGCGGAGTATGCTTCAATAACCGCAAACTATATTCCCCCTGAGTTCATCACACACAACCCTGGGAGTGAAGATAGAGTCAATCTCAAGCCGAAAGGGGAGCTTGCCATCCCGTTGGAGCACTTTGAGGTAGGGTTTTGCCTTACCCTCTTGCCAGAAGTGCATCAGGCCCTCCGATACTACGGAGTGGTCCCGACCCAACTCAATCCTAACTCCATTGCGCTTCTAATGGCTATTTCCTGTTACATGCACGCGGAAAGGATTGAGTTCAATCTCTCTATCTTCCGGAAACTGTTCAACTTTCGGGACAAAAGCGGAATCGTCTTATTCTCGGGACAGACGATCAAGACTAGCAGTCTCGCAAACAAGAATCACAACATGGCTTAGAAGTTCGTCTTCATATCCGGGAACTTCGACAACATTCCCCTCTTACAAGTCCAGTATATGATGAGGCGACTTACAGGACTCTGACACTTGTGGACGCTAGACGGCCATCCTCACCTTCTTTAGGAGAACTTCGACGTTAAGTTCTTGTGGCGGAATCTCGACTCCTTTCCGCCGGTTCCCACCGGCGAAGGTACCATTCCGCCTTGTCCCTTTAATTTCTCGCTTCAAACTATATGAGACTTACTTTTATGGCTTTCATAGGTGAGCGAGAGATCCTCCTCAACCAACATTTTGATGAGACCAGGGGTTTCGCCGCTACCCTGGCTCTTGCCAAGTCTGTAGCCGTCGCCAACCGAAATGAGCCGAGCTCTTCCTCCTAGCCGATTTACCGGAAATGGAATTCCGATGATCCTCCTCTGGCCCTTCTAAGTAGTCAAAACCATCTGCGACGGACAAGGGAAAATCCCTTGCCGAAATCCCAGCCTAAGCCTTACATGCCATGAGGGAAACGGATACTGCCGCGCAGGTTGTCGCGGCCTCGAAGAAGGTTCCCGCAAAATAAGTGCCAGGAGGGCATCCGAATTTCGGCCTTGGCGGGAAGCACCTAGATGAGGAGGGACAAACCCTTCTTCATTAGGACCTAGAGGCTAACCGGGTCTCCATCTCATCGCTCCTTACCTCCTGGATTGAGCAGGACACAAGCAGTGGTGAAGCCTGCAAGCTCAGCTTCGGGATTTACGGCCGAGTGGATGCGAGCATATACGACCAGGAATACACCAAGGCTCTAGCCCATGAAGGTGTTCGAGCCCAAATACGCGCGTTTGAGCTTACACATATGTTTGCACACCGTAGCCTCAGCATTGAGCCCAACCTGGGCAAGGCGCTCAAGATGCGGGATCTCGTCGCTGCCGAGGTGGTCACCCTGAAGGCCGATCTGGAGGCCTCCCAAAAACTTATCACTCTTCGCCCGACGACTGAGGTATATGAAACTTTAGAGGCCTTCTTCCTCATGGCCATTCCCGCCATTTAGTCCCATTTAGTTCTAACGAATTTCTTATAGGATTTTGCCCAAGCCCAGCTATCGTGCGGGCGGGAGGCTGCTCTTAGGTGAGAGATCACGCTGTTGAAGGCCGAGCTTAAACGAGCGCAGGAGGCCAAGGCACCGTTTCTGCCATCGCCGATCGAGAAGGTCAAGCGTCACCAATATTCTAACTATAAGATATAAGTGATGATGCAGGAGAATGCACAGGTGGTGGTCAAGTGCGTGATCTAGGTGCTGCAAAAATCTAGGTTTCTGAATGAGGGCGGCGAGATGCTCACGCCGCGCGGGATACTGCCTTGGCTATTTGATCCCATCACTAAGCAACCGGGAGAGGATGACTCCCTGAGCGAGGATGACAAAGTTATCTTTAGCGAGAGCGACGGGTCTACTGGCGAGACATCTAGCGAGACATCTAGTGGGAAGCCTGACGAATCATCCTGAAGACCTTTTGCCTGTTAAACTTGTAAAATGTTTTCTTTGAACTTTTATGTAAAGGGTGAGACCCCTAAAAATGTGTAACCTTTTTTGGGATATAGTTCTCTTTTACCTAAATTCCTTTTTCTTGTTAGTTTTTACTTATCTCTTATTGCCATTCACAAGTGCTTCTGCATATTCGCTCAAACCTGAGTCTCTTAGGTGATGACCGCAATCCGTTCGCTCGATAGTTTAATTTGGTAAACTTTGTCGAGAAGGGTTTGCCGAGAGGGACATGACAAAGAGGCACACAGAAAAAACCCCTACAAAGAGAATGGTACCGAGATGGGTCTGAATCACCTTATCCCTACATAAGATAAGTGTTATCTATTTGGAAACACGCTGGCGAAGCTCTTTGTAATGCCTGTCATGAGTTTGAGAGCCCCATCAGCAAGGTAAGAGCCTGACAGTAGGAGTAGTTCCAGATCTAATTATCCCAAGCACTTTGCGTCTTGCCGTCAAGCGAGCCTTCAGACCTGCCAGCTAGTGAGAGCCTGGACAGTGGGTCTACTCTGAGCCATCAAAACCACCAACTTTTTACCTTACCCCCAAGCAAGCCTACGACCCTGTCAGCTAGTGCGATCCTAAACAACAGGTCTACTCGGGGCTGAGTGTGCCATCCATCCCTACTAGCTGATGGGAGCCTGGTCAGCGGGATCTACTCAAGGTCGTTCAAACAACACTTTTTTACCTTACCCCCCAAACGAGCCTACATCCCTGCCAGTTGGTGAGAGCATGGACAGTAGGTCTACTCTGGGCCGAGTACGCCTTCCAGCCCTGCCAGATGATGGGAGCCTGGTCAGTGGGATCTACTCGAGGTCGTTTAAACCACACTTTTTACCTTTCCCCTAAGCGAGACTACGACCCTGATAGCCAGTGAGAGCCTGGACAGTGGGTCTACTAGGGGTCGAGTGCGCCTTCCCGCCCTGCCAACTGATGGGAGCCTAGTCAGCGGGATCTAATCGGGGTCGTTGAAACCTCAAACTTTTACCTTACCCTCCAAGCGATCCTACGACCCTGCCAGCTAGTGAGAGCCTGGACAACGGGTCTACTCGGGGCCGAGTGCGCCTTCCAGCCCTGCCAGCTGATGGGAGCCTAGTCAGCGGGATCTACTCGGGGTCATTTAAACAACACTTTTTACCTTTCCCCCAAGCGAGCCTACGACCCTGCCAGCTAGTGAGAGCCTGGATAACGGGTCTACTCAGGGCCGAGTGCTCCTTCCAGCCCTGCCAGCTGATGGGAGCCTGGTTAGGGGGATCTACTAGGGGCCATTAAACCACACTTTTTACCTTTCCCCCCAAGCTAGCCTACGACCCTACCAGCTACTGAGAGCCTGGATAGCAGGTCTACTTGGGGTCGACTGCTCCATCAACCCTGCCAGCTGATGGGAGCCTGGTCAGCGGGATCTACTCGGGGTCGTTGAAACGTCAAAATTTTTACCTTACCCCCCAAGAGAGCCTATGACCGTGCCAGCTAGTGAGAGCTTGGAAAGCGGGTCTACTTGGGGCCGAGTGCGCCTTCTAGCCCTGCCAGCTGATGGGATCCTGGTCAGCGTCATCTACATGGGGTCATTCAAACCATAACTTTAAGCAAACTTTAAGAGAAACAAGCCTGAAACAATTCAATTAATTTATTATAATAGGGTGCTCAACCTTACCCCAACTAAGGGTAGAAGGGCTTCAGGTCGTATCCACTCCAGGTGTGGCCAATGGTCACCCCTTCCACATCTTGGAGGTGGTATCCTCCCAACCCCAGGTCCTTTTCAACTATATAGGGACCCTTCCAGTTAGGATTGAGCTTCCCAACGGCGCCGACCTTCCAATGACGTCGTCCTTCTTCAAGACTAGATCTCCTTCTTTGAATTGCTTGATCCCGACATGTTTATTAAAGTACTCAGCCATCTGCCACTTAATCTTTTCCTGCCTGACGGCGACCACATCGCGAAGTTCCTCTACTATGTCTAGTGAGAGTCGTAGCTCCCCTTCATTTTCTTCCCTCCATTCCTCATATCCTCTGAAACGCCCCCGGTTTTTTTTGTGATTTGTATAATCCTTGTTAGGAGTTATGTTGACGCGCTTCCGGCCTTTTGCCGTTGTTAGAGCATGGTCTTAGCTCTTTAGGTTCTTGAGTGGCTTGTTTTGTAGCCTGTTTGCAAGGTTCCCCAGCTAGCCGAAGTCTATTGTGGTGACTCGGCGGAGCCTCTCAGGGAATGCTTGTGTTTTAACATCGGGAGGTGTTAGCCCGAGTTTTGATCGTCGGATTACTATTTTCTACTTCGCCGTTGTTTTCGTAGCATGAGTGTTTAGCTACGGTGCGAGTTTCGTCATATTCCGAGATTGTATGTTTTCCACATCGTTTTGGCGTGTTATTTAAATAGCTGATATAATGCTATGCTTGGCTAGTTTTCCTTGGCCGGTTTTAGTGCTGTACATATATAAGATTATATTATAAGATTATATTATCAGATATAATAGTATAGTATATATAATACTAGTTATATATATATATACTAGTGGTTGGTTTATAATAGTATAATAATAACTTAGTGGCTGATATTATATTATTTGTATTTACTATAGTGGCTGGTTATATTATATTATAGTTTATTTTAGTATATCCCCCTTCATCTTCCCCAAGAAGAAAGGGCGATTAGCTTCCAGCGGAAGGCTTCGGGCGACGGAGGTGCTGGAGCTTCTGGCCGCCATTTCATGCTAGTTAGAGCTCATTTTTCTCGTGTAAGGGCAGATCTGGACTGCTCTCACCGGGATCTTCCTCCCTAGGTATGTATTTCTTGTTCTAGAGTTGTCTTTAGAAGCTAGGGTTTTTTGGGTTTGCTCATCTTCCCTCTAAAGCTTCAGGTTTGCCTCTTAGGTGGCCGATCTTGCCGCCGGTGCCGAATTCTGGAAGGCAACTGCTGTTTCCTGGAGGTAGAGGCAAGTGGCGCTTTTTGCCCTTGCCAAATTGGTTTTTTGTTCCAATTAATTTTGTTGTAGTAGCTAATTATTTTCTCTCCTAGAAGCTAGGGTTGCTGCAGTCTTTGTCCCGAGCAGGTTTACTACCAAACTTGCCAAGATTTAGTTATTTTCTCTCCTCAGTGCTGATTTGTGTCCAGGTAGTGGCTGGAGGTAGGATTTTAGGTTGCTAGTTTTAGCCCAGCTTGGTTGGTAGCTGTAGCCGGGTAGAAGGGGTAGAAGAGAGGAAGTTAGAAATTCTTTTCTTTTTTTATTTAGTTCTCTGGATAGCAGGCGTTGAGTGCTAGCTTAGGGCAGAAGTTCATTTTATAGGCTAAGTGTAAAAGAGTTGAGTGTGGTGGACACACTCAACGCCTAGCTATTTGGTCTGAAGTCTAAGTCCATAAGCGTTGATAGCGTTGAGTGAGGTGAGCTCACTCAACGCCGTTTGGCTTTAGCGTTGAGTGAGTTGAGCTCACTCAATGCCGTTTGCTTTTGGCGTTGAGTGAGTTGAGCTCACTCAATGCCGTCTGTGTTTGGCGTTGAGTTAGTTGAACTCACTCAACGCCGTTTTGCCAGAGAGTTTTTTTAAGTCTTTTGGCGTTGAGTGAGGTGAGCTCACTCAACGCCGTCTGCTTTTGGCGTTGAGTGAGTTGAGCTCACTCAACGCCATCTTGGCTGGAATTTTTTTCTAAGTATTTTGGCGTTGAGTGAGTTGAGCTCACTCAACGTCGTCTTGTCTGGCGATGTTTTTCTTCTAAGTCAAAAGCGTTGAGTGTTGTGAAGTCACTCAACGCCATCGGCTGTTTAGCGTTGACAGTATTGAGTGAGCTGAACTCAATCAACGCCGTCGTCCCGAGAGTGAGATTTTTGCGGTTAAGTCATTTTGCATTGAGTGAGTGGAGCTCACTCAACGCTGCGTCGAGTGAACTCAACGCCTTCCCCGCTGGGTGTTGGCGTTGAGTGAGTGGAGCTCACTCAATGCCGCGTCAAGTGAACTCGACGCTTTTTTCCTTTGATTGGTGTTTTCTTCAGGATTGTTAGTGTGGCTTTTCCCTTAGGGGGGGGGGGAGGTGTTTTGTTATCGGCTAGTTTTTGAATGCCGACTCACGAATTATGGCAGGTGGCGTTTATAGTGGCTCTGTAAGGGGTGAATGGTGTGTGTTGAGCTGTGGCCACCACCAGTTAGGCTGTTTTGGGCCGGTTTGGTTAGGTGCGTGGACCCTGTAGCTGCCACTGGTTGTTTTTTTCACCCTTGAGCATTCTTGGGTCTGGTTGTTTGGAAGAGGACTGCTTTTTGCCACCAACCCAGACCCAAGGTATTACCACGGCCAATAATTCGCAAAGTTAGGACTATTAGCTCTTTTCCTTTCAGATGGCTATTTTTATTGGCATATGTTTGCCTTGTTGCTGCTGCAGGTGTTTTGCAGAGTATGTCATTATTTATTCTTGCACTTGGTGTGCCTTGATTGCTCTTTAGATAGTGTTTCTTTTTTTGCTGTCTTGATTATTTCCTACTGTTTTTTGATAGCATTTGTTGTAGAGTTGGTAAACCCCCTCTTTTATTGCTTATGAATCTAATGCTCCACTTTTTTTGATTATATTCTTGCTGAGTTACTCTTTCTTTGAATGCCTCAAGTTCAGGTTGTAGACAGTTGAGCGGCTAGATTTCTTGTGAAGCTTGCTTGTGGCCTCCTGGGTAGTTAAGATTGCTGTTCCTCATCCTAGTGAGGTAGTTTTCTTCCATCTATATAGACATGCATACTCACTAGTGGGTTCATGTCAGGTTGTTGACTCCCACTGGTGGGTTACTTGTGATGCTGGTTATGAACTGAAACTGCTATTTTTGCCTATTTGGAGGTTGTTCACTTGCTTTCTGGGGATGATTTATGCTAGGTTGCATGCTGGGTATTTTTAACCCTAAAAGCATTACTATATGTACCTCATGCACGTCATGTTTATAAAATTAAAGCACTACTTTCCCAAGTAACGTAAAAACTATTATTTTATACTATACTAAATTTAGAGTCTTGCATAACATGAGTTGTCCTTTGGGGACGTTTACGCTCATGTAGGATGTCAAATCACCTTAACCAAAGTATTTTCCGCTGCGTATAAATATATTTTTAATTGTGTACTAGCTGGGATACGACCATCAAACTAATTAGTTTTTCTTTCATATTAAACTATGTTTTCTTCAAAGTTATAGAGTCTGGTGTTTTGCCTAAACGTGTGTAGTTATCCCCTGCACGGCGTGGCATCATGGCACGTATTTTTCTCTCGCTCTGATATGATTTTATTGTTGAGAAAATACGGGTCGTGACAGTTGGTATCAGAGGGAGGTTGCTTGACAATTGGTCGGGCAACCTTCCCTTGTTAGTGTTAGTGGTTTAGCGTCATATCATACACACACCGATATGTCATCAGTACATCTTGGCTGAAGCATGAACACTACACTCATAAGCATGAATAAAAGTATACGGGGCATATTGTATAGTATAGGATGCATAATATGTGTTTGTATATGGATCCACCATAGGTGGCAACATGTGAGGGTTATGTAGTATGAGATGCATAACCTCACCACATGAATGCCCATTAGCACGTTTTATTTTTTCATTGCATGCAATGTTATGTAGTATGGGATGCATAACATTTCCATGTGTACGCCGCTCATAACATGTATTAAGCCCTTTTTTTAGAATGCATAACACAACATGCATAACATAACATTGCATAAGCACAACGTGCCAAGCTGAAGATTTACATGATGGCATACGTACACGCATGGTTTTGAGTCAAAAGGAATATAAATTCATGCATTCATGGTCTAAGCACATAAGTTAGTATGATGGTGATGAACCATCCTAGGTGAAGCATAACATCATTATTATAAAAAAATCCCAGAGCATGTTAGCTATTGAAGTTCATATTTAAGTATGTTTGTCTGTACCGGGTAGTTTTGTTCTAGCAGTTGGGCTTGGTTTTGATTAGCGCTAATACGATTATAGGATGGCGAGGCATCCTTCGACGAGACTGACTCCCCAATCTAAGGGTAAGTCCTTAGGAGCGCAAAGCGAGGCGTTGATTGAAAGTCTGCGACAGAGTAATGAAGCCTTGTCCAGACAGATGGTGAAGTATGCAGACTTAAATCCAATCTCTGTTAGCAGTTGTGGCAGGACAACCTCCGAGAGTGTCGGATCCTGCTGTAGGCATAGCTGTTAATGTTCCTCCTGCTCCTATGGTACCTCCTGTTGTGTTTCCCCCGGAGATGACATTTATATCGCACTTCCAGCGACTAGGACCTATGATGGGAAGGCAGACTTTATGGTTTTGGACGATTGGCTTATAGCCATCAAGGAGATGTTCTCCTATTCTAGAGTTATCCCTGATCAAAGGGTGATGATCGCCGCCTATCAGCTTTAGGGTTTAGCGAAGAGTTGGTGGTTGAGAGAGAAGGAGAGCTTGAAAGAGGGATGCTCTTGGGAGACCTTCAAGGAACTGTTGCTAAGGAAGTTTCTACCTCCGGACGAGCGCGACCGCCTGATGAATGATTTCCTACACTTGAAGCAGAGGCAGCTCACAGTTAGTGAGTATGAGATCGAGTTCAGCAAACTGAGTCGGTTTGCCCCCGGCTTGGTAAGCTCCGAGGCGGATCGAGTTAAGTGTTTTCTTGGTGGCCTAAGAAGTGATGTCCAATAGTTAGCAAGTGCTTATGGATCAGCGAGCTATGCTGGAGTGGTGGAATCTGCTTTGAAAGTTGAGGCAATTAAGAATGCTAAGCAAAGAGGGCAACAAATGAGAAAAGATAAGAGGAAAACGGTTGAAGGAAAGAGCCCTCAAGTACCCGGTGCTGATTCAAGAAAAAAAAAGCAAGGAAGTTTGTAGCTTCTGTGGCCGGTCAGGCCACCCCTTTGAGAGATGTTTCAAAAGGTTAGGAGCTTAGAAGAAGGAGCATGTGCATGCAATTCAAGGTGCTCCTAGGAAAGATTTATTCTGTTCTGCATGTAAGCGGCCAGGGCATAATGTTGCCCATTGCTGGGGGAAGGATAAGATTAAGACAAGATGTTGTTTTCTATGCGGTCAAGAAGGGCACATCAAGGATTAGTGCCCACAACTCCATCCTGTGATGCCGCCAGTGCCACTCCAGGCATTGCCACCGCATCAGCAGGTGGATAAAGGCAAGGGAAAGCTGAATGTGATTTCTTTGGAGGAAGCTCGGACTTTGACTCATGTGATTTCAGGTTAGATTTCTCCCTAGCCTGAATGCTTTTATTCTTAGCGATCATTTAGCATTTGTTTTCCTTAGTTGCGTGTGCAATCTTATAGGAAGATTTAAGGTGAAGAACCACTGGGCGCGTGTTTTGTTCGACTCTAGCGCTACCCACTCATTTGTGGCTAGAGCCTTCGTGTATCAGTACCGTTTGGATTTAGATCGAGTTGGGGATGCCTTTTGCATCAAGTTCCCTTCCAGTGATTCTGTGGTTTAGGATCGGGGCATTCAGGATTGTCCGATTGTGTTACGAGATTTCCTAGCTAAGGAAGATCTGAAGGTGATTGACCTGGGAGACTTTAATATTATCCTAGGCATGGATTGGCTGTCTAGGTATGATGCAGTTATCCAGTGCAAGGGTAAGCGCTTGGACTTCGTAAAGGACAACGGTCAGCCTGGGAGTGTTTATGGTGATCCGCGCCAGGATTCTCATGTCATTTTTGCGGTATGTTTTCAGAAGCTGCTTGATTCCGGTTGTTTTGCCTGTTTGGTTCAGTTGTGGGGACTGTTGTTAGTGTTCCGCGCTTGGAGGAGATTCCTGTGGTGTGCGAGTTTTTAGATGTTTTTCTTGATGATCTTCCTGGTCTTCCACCAGATAAGGATGTTGAGTTTGTGATAGATTTGGAGCTAGGTACGCGTCTGATGCGTAGAAATCATCTCACGGACTATAATCCGAATAGGCAAGTGTACCTATCATTTTATAGTATAGTGATAAAAATATATCAAGGTTGTATAAAAACTCGGGGAAGGCAAGTACTATTACTCACAATGACTCTATTATCCTACCGAACGATTGATGGGTTTGAAAATTAAAATAAACTAAACTTAGTTGAAAGAGAAATAAACTATTGCAAAAGAGTGCTCGATCGACGATTCACTTTGAAATAAAATAACGGAATAAATTAGTTTAACATTTGCAATTCTATTAAGACCATGACGGATCCGATATTAGGAAGTAATCTCGCTAGAGCATTAAATCCCCTAACTTATAGACGTTTTGACCGAAATCTCTTTACAAGTCAAAATGGCCTAAAGTCGCATTACCAAAGTGACCCGCATTATTGGATTTGACTCCAATCCGGAGGATTTACGTCGTCCTATCTCTACGATTGCGTGCAACTCCTTCCTTCTTTGAGTGATCTTTCAAATCAATGAGTCTCTCGACTTCTATGAAATGAGATCAATTACCTACTACCATATACCGGAATACGGAGTCGACACGATAAAAATCAATGAAGGATCAAAAATAAAAAAATACAAATGCAAACATAAAATTAAAGATGCGTTATTTTAT
The DNA here is from genome assembly GCA_039513925.1 of Platanthera zijinensis. Lineage (NCBI taxonomy): Eukaryota > Viridiplantae > Streptophyta > Magnoliopsida > Asparagales > Orchidaceae > Platanthera > Platanthera zijinensis. The sequence continues at coordinate 23,093,416 of CM077094.1, read as the reverse complement.
TGCAAAGCTCATCGCGATTGGGCACAAAATAAAATTAGCTAAGCATGATTGAAAAGGAAACCAAAATAAGAGAAAAGAAATTCATTTTCATTGATTAATAAAAGAGGTACACAAAATAAGAACAAGAAAAAATTATTCTACTAAAGCAAAAATTACAATAAAAGGAACTTGACAAGAAAGTAACACTCTTGAACTAGCACTCTACTTTTACATACTTCCTAAAGCTTGAGGGATGGGGTCCTTTTATAGATGAAGGGGAAGGTTTTAGATGGAGGTGGAAATGAAGGGAACAAGGGGGGTGGTCGGCCATGTATGTGGAAGGGTTCATGCATGATAATTAATGAAGGGGAGAGAGAAGAGCTAGATTCATGCATTTCATTTTGAAAAATAAAAAGAAATAAAATAATTAAAAGAGGGGGGATGGATGAGCCTTAAATGAGCATGAGAGAGAGGGAAAGAAGGGGTGAATGTGAAATAAAAAGGGAAAAATAAATAAAAGAGGGGGAGAGTATGAGGTGGCCGGCCATGTGTATGGGGAGATGCATGCATGACATTAAATGAGGGAGAGAAGAGAGAAAATAATAAAAAGGATGATAGTGAGGATAGATATAACTCTAGAGGGGGGGGGGGTGAATAGAGTATTCAAAAATTATGACACCCTACTCAACTCCCTTAGAGTTAATTTGCGGAATGAGTTTATAAATATTTTAAACCCTAGAGCCTAACACAAAGTGAAGTGCACTAGAGAAGGGCAACTGTAATTACAGTTGAGCTTTGATCCTATCACAACAACTAGCAATCCTAGTTATTTCTACTCACAGCCACAGTGCAATAAATTAAATAAGCAACACAGACGACACAAGAAGTTTATAGTGGTTCCCTCTAAATAGGTACGTCCACTCTTCTACCACCCTGGTAGGAATCCACTATAGGTTTTTGTTCAGGTGCCCTGCCACCAACTGATCTGCTTCAGGTAGATCTTATAGACCCTTTGAGCTTTTGATTAGGAGCTCAAAATCCAACACAGGTTTTTGATCAGGTGCCCTGCCACCAAGGTTCACTTTTGAAGGGAGTATTAACCCTTTATACAGGAGATTGAGAGAGTTAAAGTTTCTTCTCTATTGTTAAAACAGATTAGAAAAGCTAGTGGATTGCACAGAGCTAGAAAGATCTAAAGAATCAAGGCTCCCCTGGCTTAGAGAATATCCAGGAAGGAGTCTTGCTTCAGGGTGCAAGAACTCTTCTGAACTTGAGACAAAGAACTGTCTTGGAGTTCTGAAGGAGAAGCTTGAAGAAGACTCTTGATTTGAAATGAGTTCTTCTTCTTTAATCAGCTTCCTTTCTTCTTCTTCTTTTAGGCACTGAGTAAATGTTCCTTTAAGCAGGATGGACTTAGGATTGAAGAAGAATGTTGAAGAGGGATGATCTTCTCAGTTGAATGAATCAATGACTGAGAGCTGTATCTCTTCTTGCTTTTTAATCTGTATATCTTGTGTCTCTTGTTGTTGTGTGTTTTCTTCTTTCAAAAGAAGCTCTTTATATATGGGCCTTTGCAACGACTCTAAACTTGGTTTGAATTTTGTCTTCTTCTGAGATCTGCAATCTGGGCTGCAAAAAGCATAAAGAAAAAAATATCCTGCAGGCAGACATACTATAAGGGGATAAAGCTTTCTAAGAAGTTGCATATCCAATCTGATAACAGGAGTACTAAAGAAAGTCACATCAGACTAAACTCTTTTCGGCCAAAGAAGACTTTCTGAGTCTAACGGCTATAAAGGACAGCATGACAGATAAAGCAAAAAGAAATTTCAACTAATAAGACAAAGAACTTTGTCAGATAAAGCTTGACTTATGCACAAAGGATGGGGCAAAGATTGCCTTGAGATGTATGCACAAAATCAATGAAATAATCTTTAATAAAATATGCTAAATAAACAGGAATTAAATCATAGAAAAGAAGGGGTACAAAATTACTAAATACAGACAGAAGAACGTCGAACGACCCTCGGAGATCGTCGACAGAAGCATAGAGATCGTCGACCTATCAGAACAGATAGTCGAACGACACAGATAGTTGAACTATCAAAGAAGATAGTCGAACTACCTCAGCAGATAGTCGACCTATCAGAACAGATAGTCGAGCTATCAGATAGTAGACCTATCAAGATAAATAGTCGAGCTATCAAGCAAAACAGATAGTCGACCTATCAAGCAGATAGTTGAACTATCAAAGACAAACAGATAGTCGACCTATCAAACAGATAGTCGAGCTATCAGATAGTTGAACTATCCAAGCAGATAGTCGAACTATCAAACAGAGCATATAGTCGACCTATGAGACAAATAGTCGAACTATCAGATAGTTGAACTATCCAAGCAGATAGTTGAACTATCAAGAAAACTGTCTGGTCAAAAGAAGTCGAGCGGGGTTCGACGATCGATGAGGCAGATTCCACAGAACTTCGAGCTAACAAGAGTTGAACTAACTCAGAGATAGACGATCTGCTGACCGACGATAGTCGACCAACTGATAGACGATCGTCGAACAGTTGATCGACGATAGTCGAGCGGCGTTCGACCATAGTCGAACCAAAAACAACTTAACCAAATTTTCATCTGGATAAGTGACAACTCTACAACTAGACAACTAACCTTTGACCATAGATAGATCTTGGGTCAAGAGACTAAAAAAGAAGACTAAACTCAAATCCAAACTAGGGTACCAACAATCTCCCCCTATTTGAGTTAAGTCTCTCAAAACAAAACAAAACAAACAAACTACAGGAAATAAATATAATACAGGAAAGGAAATATCTAAGCAGCAGATAACATTAATCAAACAGACAAATAAATAACTGTCAATCAATGAAATTTAAGAAGCATCGGAATCTGGTTTAGATACAGAGGAACTAGGAAGAAAAGAAATTTTTCTAAAAGGGTCTAAAGCTTCTTTCTTTGATAACTTTAGATCTTGCTCTCCAATAATTTTAGATTCTTCTGTTCTTGGAACTACTGCTTCAAGATGCTTTTCCATATATTTTGAAGGATCAAAGACCTCAGGTCTAACCTAGAATTTATCTAGCTCTTTCTTTCTGAATTTAGACATAGTCGTTAATCCTGTAATATCTTTTCCTTCTGCTTTGGCTTTTCTGATTTGGGCTGATCCAACTAGTTCAAGAAATCTAGCCATCCTGAAATCAGGATTGAGCTCTTGACTTTCATATTCATTTTCACAAGTTGGATCTAAAGATTTTACAGCTTTAAATTTAGTAGAAAGTTCTAACAAGCTAGCAGCTGGCTCTCTATTTTCTTGAATAATTAATGAAGAAGGAGGAGCAAACTCAGCATATTTTTTATTTGATTTTTCAGAGAAAATAATCCTTTTACCTTTTGAATCAGTTTCCTTTGCTAGAGCTGGCTTTGAAAAAGATATGCTTTTGATTTCTTTGGAAGGTGAAGCTCTTCTCTTGGGAGAAGGAGGAGGAGAAAAAGTTGGTTTCTGATAAACTACCTCCTTTACTTATTCTCTTGTATCAGCATCTTGCTTTTTATATCCAGATTGGGATCTGCTTTGAAATCCTGGATTGCTTTTCCTTTGATGAGATTAAGATTGAGTATATCTGGCAGAAGGAGCTGAAGGATTTGCAGAAATATTACCAGACGCTCCTGCACTGGGAGGTGGAGGAGGAGGACCTTTAGGGGTCCATTTAGGTGCTGGACTATCATATCTTTTAGATTTCTTCCTTTGCTTTTGCTGATTCTTGGAGAATCCCATCCAGTGCTGATATTCCTTGGACTTGGGATCTATTCCTTTCAAGATGTAATAAGGAATATCATGGTCAGGGTTAGATGGAGGAGGAGCAGCTTTTCTTTTCCTTTTAGCGGATTTCTTTTTCTTAGATTCTTCTGAGTCATCAGAGTCATCCTCATCATCAGATTGAGATGATGGGGGATGATCATAAGGATCAACAACTTCTTGCACAACTTTTTCTCTATCCTTTAAAGCAGCTTTTTCTATCTTTTCTTCCAAGGCATCCTGTGCCAGAAGAGTGTCTAGATCCAGTCCTGGGGTATCATCCCAGACTGTAGACTTTTCTTCTTGAATATCTGAAACTTTCTCTATCTCAGCTGCAACTGTCATGAGGACCAGTTCATCATTCACCGCTACCTGAGCTGGAGGAGAGGGTATAGGCTTTTGATTAGCAGATTCTTGCATTGGTTCTTGAGCAGGTTGTTGAACAGGTTCTTGGACAGCTAGAACTTCTTCCACTATATCTGTAGTATCAGGAACACAGATTTGCTAAATGAAATTGAAACATCCCTTCTAGGTATTCATAGACTAGCATGTAAGTTAACATGTCAAAAAAATGAGTAAATGAATTACCTTCAGGATTTTCCTCAGAATTTTCTAACTCCCATAAGTCATCTAGAAAGGAGGTAATGACTCCTTCTAGGAAAAGGGCAACTAAGGGAGTGGAGGCTTCTTCGAGGCATACTTTAACAGAAAATTCCGCATACAATATAACATCAGATGCCATGGGATCTAGAGCTGGGACTGCTATCTCTTTAGGAACAGTTTCTGTCTCTGCTTGAGTAAGTTCTGCTGTCTCTGCTTGAGTAATTTCTGCTAGATGAGAGGCCAGGGGCAATTTAGAGGCATCTTCATGAAACATCTCCCCCTGCCTGATTTCAGTGGAAACTGAAACCAGGCCCCTAGATGAAGAGGGCTCAGCAGATTTTGAGAGAGCTTGGATGGAGGCAGTCAGGGAAGAAATGGAAGAGATGAGGGGGGCAATTGCTTCTTCAATCATGGTTTTGATTGAAGGAGTAATTAACTCCAATATGCTTGGAATGAAGGCTGGGGTTATTTCAAAAGATAGATGGGGAAGCACAGTAGATGGATGATCATCAGGAATGGTGTTCTCCTGATGAGATGGAGAGTGAACGGGTGATTGATGGGTGGATGCAAGAGGATCAATATGATCAGAATGAGGAATTGGTGACTGAGGAGGAGTGGATAACTCAGAAACCAATAAATCAAAACTAGGAGGAGAAATCCTAGCAAGATGAGAAGGGAGAGGGGATGCTGGTGATGATGCATGGAGAATTGTGGAGGACTCAAGAAGAAGAGAGGCAGAAGATGGTACTTCAATTGAAGTAGATGGAACTTCAATTTGAGTAGATGGTAATGCAGATGTGGATGACACTTCAGTAGAAGTTGATGGTAATACAAAAGAAGTGGATGAAATGGAGAGAATGGATGAGCCTGCTTCATGTAGGTGGGGAGTGACTGAAACAGTCCTTGTGCTCTCAGACACAACTGGAGCTACCCCTGCTGGAGAAGGCTTCTGAAAACTTCTTTTCCACTTAACAAACAATGTTGGATCCATCTTCTTGCTGGCATTGATGGATGTAGAGACTGTAACCAACATCTGGGGGTATTTCTCTATTAGAAATATTCCAAGTACCCTACCCAGGGTGACTTCCTTCTTGCTATTCTTCTTTCTTATCAAATCAAACATAACTCCTGCCCAATTAATCTGTTTCTTGTTTACAATTGCACACATCAGGGCAAACTGTTGCCTGGTTATGTTATCATGAGCAGAGTGCTTGCCCAAAAGCACTTTTCCGACTAGTTCAGCCAAGAACTTTATCCTCAACGGAAAATTAACCTTTAGCAGCTTAGAAGGAATGCCTTCTGCATATCCTAATTCAATCAACATCCTCCCAAACTCTGGAGTATCTTGTTCATATTCTTCTTCACCATTCAGTAATCCAAAAATATCAGTAAAAACGGCGGGATTCAGAATTACCTCTTCGCCGCCAATCGTTCCAGTCATAGATTCGTCATTGGAAGACGAAGTGAAGGCCCACTCTTTAATCTCTTGGATGTTTATCTTGATCCTTGTGGACATAAGCCTTTCCAATCCTTGTTCCTTGCAGAGCTGGAGGATTTCTACTATCTCAGAATCACATGCGCTGAAAGAGTCAAAATCTACGCTGAATCCGGCGTCGAACTTCAGTACTGATAGAAGGGCTGGAGCAATCGCCATTGATAGGGTTGGAGAAGACGAGAGAGACGACGAAAGCGAAAAGGCAAAGAGCCCGAGGCAGGGCTCAAGTAGAAAGACGGAATACGAAAAGACGATCTCCGTCGACGACAAAAAGAACGATCTCTTAACCTAGGTCGACCATCGGTTTTATATTTAAAACAGCAATCGTCGATCTATTTTAACAGATACTGGAGATGATAGTCGAATGGTCGTTCGACGATCGTTTCCTAAAGCAGAGTAGTCGATCAATCGTTCGACTATTTCTGTCTTCACAAACAAATAAGCTGTCGTCGCCCGTCGGTCGACGATAGGCTCAACCTGTTCAACCATCGTCGAACATCGTTTGACGATCTTCAAACAGATTTCAACAAAGGCAGACGTCACACTTAGTCTTTTCCATTAATCATGCCTAGTTGAACCAAAAAGAACAGATGCTTCTGTTCATCTAAGGGCTTGGTGAAAATATCACCTCTCTGAAGGTCAGTGGATATGAACTCAAGGCTGATCTTATTCTTTTCCACACAATCTCTCAGGAAATGGTGTCTAATCTCAATGTGCTTGGTTCTAGAGTGGTGCACAGGATTTTGTGCAATGGAGATAGCACTGGTACTATCACATATGATTTTTGTGTTCTTGTGTGTGTACCCATAATCCAAAAGCTGGTTTTGAATCCACAGGATCTGTGAACAATAACTAGCAGCTGCTATATATTCAGCCTCTGCAGTTGAAGTTGAGACAGAAGCCTACTTCTTACAGAACCAAAAGACCAATCTCTCTCCCTGGAACTGACAAGTTCCTGAGGTACTTTTCCAGTCAACTCTACAACCAGCATAGTCAGAATCAGAGTTTCCAATTAACTCAAATTCTGATTCTGCTGGGTACTATAGTCCTAGATTTGGACATCCCTTCAGGTATCTCAAAATTCTCTTGAGAAGAATCAAATGAGATTCGTTGGGGTTGACCTGGAATCTAGCACATAGGCATGTAGCAAACATTATATCTGGTCTACTTGCAGTTAAATATAATAGGGAACCAACAATGGCCCTATAGTTTTTCTGATCAACTGGCTTGCCCTGATCATCAGAATCATAACTACATTAGTAGCCATAGGTGTATGCATTGCTGAAGCATCAGCCATCCCAAACTTCTTTACCAATTCCTTGGCATATTTGGATTGGGAGATGAAGATGCCATCAACATCTTGCTTTACTTGGAGACCAAGAAAGTAAGACAGCTCACCCATACTACTCATCTCAAACTTAGACTGCATCAAGTCAGAGAACTTTTTGCACAGTTTGGGATCAGTGGAACCAAAAATAATATCATCTACATACACATGAACTAACAGGATTGTGTCCTTATGGTGCTTAATGAAAAGGGTTCTATCAACTAATCCCCTAACAAAGTTGTGCTCTAACAGGAAACTAGCTAGAGTCTCATACCTGGCTCTGGGTGCTTGTTTAAGTCCAAAAAGAGCTTTTTGCAACTTGTATACAAATGAGGGCTGAGTTGAAGAAACAAACCTAGGAGGTTGTTCAATAAATACCTCTTCCTTTAGCTCACCATTTAGGAAGGCACTCTTGACATCCATCTGAAAGACCTTAAACTTCATATAGGCTGCATAGGCTAGAAAGATCCTTATTGCCTCTAGCCTTGCAATAGGAGCAAAGGTTTGGTCATAATCTATACCTTCCTCCTATCTGTAGCCCTGAGCTACAAGCCTAGCTTTGTTCCTTACAATAATTCCATTTGCATCCAACTTATTTCTAAACACCCACTTGGTGCCTATGATCAGTTAGCCTTTAGGTCTTGGAAACAAAGCCCATACTTTACATCTTTCAAACTGATTGAGTTCCTCTTGCATAGCAATGATCCAGTGGGGATCTAGCTCAGCATCTTTTATGGTGAGGGGCTCAACCTGTGAAAGGAAACAAGCATGCATCACATCCTGTCTTAACTGATGTCTTGTTTGTACACCAGCTGATATGTCTCCAATCACTTGAGATGTAGGATGATCTCTAAGTGTGACAAGATCAGCAGGTGGGATGTGATCTTCAGCAATAGTTGGGATTAATTCATCAGGTGGAATTGGATCAATTATTGGTGGTTCAGCAACTGCTTCTGCAAAGTCTTCATCACTGTCTGAATCAGTGATATGAAGAGTTGATAGATGGAGAATCTCTTGAGTGACATCTTTATTAGATTCTGGTACCTGCAATGAACTTGAGGAAGGGAAGTTTCCTACTCCTTATAAAACATCTGATATTCATCAAAAGAAACATGTACAGATTCCTCAATTTTAGAAGTTGATTTATTAAATACCAAATAAGCTTTGCTTACTTGGGAATATCCAAGAAAAATTCCCATTGAAACTTTTGCTTCAAACTTTCTAAGGTATTCTTTGTTATTGTTATGAATGTATACTACACAACCAAATACTCTAAAATAATTAATTTTAGGTTTCTTTCCTTTAAGTAACTCATAAGGAGTTTTACTCTTAAGCTTGTGTATAAGACTTTTGTTCAAGACATAATTGGCTGTGCTAACAGCTTCTGCCCAATAAGAAAGAGGCATGTTAGCATCTGCCAATAATGTACCAACAGCTTCAATCAGGGTTCTATTCTTCCTTCACACTACCCCATTTTGTTGGGGAGTTCTAGGAGCAGAGAAGCTATGTTTGATACCTTCTTTCTCACAGAATTCTTGCATGAGAAGAGAATCAAACTCAGTACCATGATCACTTCTGATCAAGGCAACATGAGTAGAATACTCAGTCTGCACACAAAGTAGAAAGTCTGTAAGAACTTTGAAGTTATCAGCCTTAGTTCTCAAGAAGAACACCCAAGTGAACCTGGAGAAGTCGTCTACAATTACTAAAGTGTAATACTTCCCTCCTAGACTCTGTACATTTATTGGGCCAAAAAGGTCCAAATGTAATAAATACAGGATTCTAGGTGAATCACTTTTATTTACAGATTTAAAAGAGTTTTTGGTTTGCTTGCCTAATTGACAAGCCTTGCATAGGCTCTCCTTCTTGTAGGGGCAAGGAGGTAAATCTCTAACAAGGTTGTATTTAGATAACCTAGATATGTTCTTGAGGTTAACATGGATAAGCCTCCTATGCCATAAGGTGTTGTTATTATTTGTTACTTCATTAAATAAGCATATTTCAGAATGGGTTGAATTAAAATCTACTAAATAAATATTACCTTGTCTAATACCTACTAACACAACATTACTATTTAAAGTAATATTACAGAGAGTGTTAGTGAAAGATACCTGATATCCTGCATCACATAACTGACTTACTGAGATAAGGTTGTGCTTCAGTCAAGTTACATATGCAACCCTTTTGAAAGTTACTGCTCCAATGGTAATCATACCATATGTCACAACCCGCATTTTCTCCGAATTAAGAATTATCAGAGTAAGAGAAAACACGCGTCATGATGCCACGTCAAGCAGGGGATAACTGCTGACGCTCAGGCAAATCCAACTACAATCTTTATGCAAGAAAATCATGAGCTTAATGAATAGAAAATCAATTATGTTTAGAGTCCGTATCCCTCGGCTCAGTGGATCATCTAGTCCACAAAAGAAAACTATATTTAAACGCTGCGGAAAATACTTTAATTAGGCTTTACACCCTAAAGAGCGCATAAGGGTCCCAAGAGAACCACTCATGCTATGCAAGACACTACACTTAGTTTATATAATATATATAAGAAAACGGTTTTCGTACGTGATTTGGAATATAGTGATTAAGTTTATAAAAACATGCTGATCATGAGCTTCATTTATAATAGTATTTATAGTTTAAAAATAACTAGCAACCTAGCATAAAACCTTCTCAAAGCAAGTAGACTATCTCCAGAAAAATAAATGGTAGCAGCAATAGTATATATCTAGTACAAGGTAAAAACTACTAGTGGGCGCCAACAACCTGACACGAACCCACCAGCACACATATATGTCTGTAAGAAAGTACTGAAAACAACCTCACAAACAAGGTAAACAAAACTCCAAAGTCCGGGAGTCCACCAACAACAACACCTCCAACTAGCCACCAGACCGGCTACAGCTCAGAACCTGGGGTATTCCAAAAGAAAACAGAATACCTCAGCAAGCAAAAATCAAGGTAAAACTGCATGAAAGAGTCAACCAAAAGGACAAAATAACAGAAAACATGCAGTAGAAAGAGCCACAACTGTCCAAAACAGGACAACAAGAAATGCACAACGTGCAAAGAAACAGCAACGACCCAGCCCAGGAACAACATCCTGCAGGGCCTACTAGACTACCAAGAGTCAGAATGCTGCAAACTACCAAAGAAGAAACTTCTAACACCCTAAACTGCGGGAAGTGATAGTAGCAAAACAACAACGAGGAACCGGATCGAAGGCAAACGCAGTCCCCCAATCCACCATGTCCAAGTCAAAAGCTCGAGGGTCAACACGTGAAAACACAAGGGACCTTCCACCCGACATGCCCAGCCCGTACCTGGAGCAAGAAATCCATGGGTGGCCTTGGCTATATCACACAACTCCACCCCCATAAAGAGATACAACCACCACTACTATCCACGACCCACGATTTGGCCTTTAGGAAAATACAGAAAACGGCCGACAAGAAAAACCCAGAAATACCACTGGAAAATCCACTCAGAAACGAAATACAAGGTAAAGGAAGAGTGTTGAAATAAACCAACACGACTAGGAGTTGAGTGAAACGCACTCAGTGCCTACCTAAACTTTGGCCTTGAGTGAGCTAGCCTCACTCGCCGCCAAAATTAAGTTACTACCCACAAGCCCACTAAAGAAAACGGAGCTCGACGACAGTCGAACGACCAAGGCAGAAGATCCAGAACTCAAGTAATTGCCTGCCACTTGAGTAACTAAACTCCCGCACTCGAAATCACCTAAATTCGCCTATCAAAAGAAAATATACAAAGCGCACGATCAGTGACGCACGATCAGTGGTCGTGCGCACTCATCGGCTGATGATCGTGCGAAACGAACCTGGAAACCTGACAGAAAACCTAGCAACTGCGCACGATCAGTGTCGCATGATCAGTGGTCGTGCGCACTGTTGCCAGCGCTCGTGCGATTGCCCGAGACAGAACTTTGGAAACTGAAATTTATACGCGCACGAACAGAGGCACACGACCAGTGGTCGTGCGCCCTAAAGGTTAATGACCGTGCGCGGCAAACCTGTACCGTTTGGAATTTTCCGAACGACACCGGAACGCGCACACGACTCACGCCACTGCAGAAGCAGTAGAAAACTATCAACGTCGCACGCTACTACCGTATAAACTATGCCTAACCATTCGAATAATACCATAACGAAGGAAATTGGCAACCACACCCCCTCCTAACTCTCCCTCTCGGCTACGCCCGAACCAGAGCATCAATCAAAATTAAAGGAAAACAACGGCTTCACGCCGACAATTTGGATTCCAAACATCACAACATAGGGGGGGTTTCAGTAGGAAGAACTAAGCCCTATGATTAGCAAGAAAACGAGAACAACAAGGCCTCTAACCTGGGCTAACCGGGATTTCAATTTCAGCAAATAAAATCAAAGAAAACACTTGGCAAGGGCAAGAATACCACTTGCCTCAAATCTCAGCGAAGCTTTGGACTGCTTTCCTCCTCTTCGCACGGATCAAGACGGCCGCAACACCTAGAACAAAAACTCGGCCATTAATGGCGGAAAACTTCCAAAACTGAAAATTCCAATCCTTCCAAAACTCCACGAAAATCGAATTTCTTACCGCAGGAATGAAGGTCTCGACGAGAGCAATCCGTATCCACTCTCGGAATCGAATTCCGTCCACAAACGCTCCGGGAATCGGCGTCCGAAGGGAAGGCTCGGCGGTTATTTCTCTCGTACAAGGGGCCGGCGGTTTTTCTTACGTGAAGAAGATGGTGACTCTATTCATTCTAAATATATATATATATATATAATTATATAATTATATTATTAATTACAAAATTACATAAAGCACCAAATCGACGCGAAAACCGATTCACCTCGGAATTCGACGAAATTCGCACTATAGCTAAATACCCACGCTACGAACACAACGGCGAAGTCGAAATTAACTTTCGACGAACAGAACTCGAGTTATGCCCAAACAAAGCCAAACACAAACATCCCCCCGAGAGGCCACACCGGGTCACCAAAACGACTCGGTTTGCTAGGGAGATCTTGCCAACAGGCTACCAACCAGGGCACTCAGTTCCAAGGAGCTAAACCATACTCCACACATGGCACAAGCCACGGAAACGCGTCATCGTAACGCCAAACGAGAATAAAAATAATCGCTGAAAAGACGGGGCGTTACAGTCACTCCCCCTAAAAGAAAGTTTCGTCCCGAAACTTTTCGCACAACCCTCCTACAAAAGAAGGAAAAAGTAACAAACGGAAGTTACAAAGGGAAACATACCGATCAAATCAGAGAAACAGGTGAGGGTACGCCCTCCTCATGGCCGACTCTAGCTCCCAAGTCGCGCTCTCCAAATCCTGATTTTTCCATAGAATTTTCACCATCGGTATGGACTTCTTTCGCAGCACACGCTCCTGAGTATCCAAAATACGAACTGGCACCTCAACGAAAGAGAGGTTGGGCTCTAACTGGGGCACAACATCCAAGAGTTGCCCACTGCTGCGCACACACTTCCGCAATTGGCTAACATGAAAAACATTATGAACACCAGGGAAGTTCGCTGGCAAATCCAATCTATATGCAGACACACCAATCCGCTCCAAGACCTCAAACGGGCCCACATACCTTGGGTCCAATTTCCGATTTTTACCAAATCTCTTCACACCAACCATTGGAGAAACCTTGAGGTATACATGATCCCCTACTGAAAATTCCAAAGCAGACCTACGTCGATTGGCGTTCTTTTCATACCTCTCCTGGGCTAAACGAAGCTTCTCCCGAATAAGCTTCACGGCGACTTCCATCTCTTCTAGAGCATCAGGACCCAACAAAGGCTTCTCACCAGCCTCAGCCCAAAACAACGGAGTCCTACAGCGCCTCCCATACAAGGCTTCGAACGGAGCCATCTGCAAGCTTTCCTGATAACTGTTATTGTAAGCAAATTCCATGAGTCGCAGACGCTCATCCCACGCTCCACCGTGGTCTAAAATATAGCACCGGATCATATCCTCAACAATCTGATTGACCCGCTCCGTCTGCCCATTGGTCTGAGGGTGGTACGCAGTAGAATACCTCAGATCCGTACCCAAACCCTCCTGCAGACTCTGCCAAAAACGAGAAGTAAACCGGGAGTCTCGATCAGAAATGATGCTAACTGGCACACCGTGGAGTCGGATGACTTCATTCAAGTACAACTCCGCTATCTTCTTCATCGGGTAATCAATCTTATAAGGCACGAAGTGAGCACACTTCGTCAATCTATCCACTATAACCCAAACAGAATCAAATCCTCTCGGGGATTTTGGCAAACCCGTAATGAAGTCCATAGATATACTCTCCCACTTCCAAGTCGGGATCTCTAGCGGAGTCAACTTACCACCAGGCCTTCCATGATCGGCCTTCACACGCTTGCAAGTGTGACACTCAGCAACATATCGGGCTATATCTCCTTTCATACCATACCACCAAGCAATTTGCTTTAAGTCACGGTACATCTTCGTAGATCCTGGATGGTAGGCAACGCTGGAACCATGAGCCTCACTGCAAATCATACTCTTAATGTCCCCAACAGCGGGAACGCAAAACCTACCGCGGTACTTCAAAGTACCCGCATCATCAATAGAAAAATCTGGCAACTCTCCCTTCTCTGTCCTGGTAAAAAGGTGCAACAGATCCGGATCGTCCTTCTGATGCAATCTAGTCAAAGAAATCCAGGACGGCTCTTCCACTGATAAGCTACTCTGTAAACTACAGCATCCCACTGAAATATCCATAAGGAGGAACTCCTCAACTAAACGATCGGCGGAGAGGTTAAAGATCTTTCCCGTCTTTCGGCTCAGGGCGTCGGCCACCACATTGGCCTTGCCCGGATGATACTGGATTTCCACATCATAATCCGCCACATACTCAAGCCACCGCCGCTGACGCAGATTCAACTTCTTCTGCGTGAACACGTACTTCAGGCTCTTATGGTCAGTAAAAATCTTGCACTGAGCCCCATAAAGTAAGTGCCTCCACAACTTCAACGCATAGATAACCGCTGCAAACTCAAGGTCATGCGTAGGATAATTCCGCTCATGAGTTTTCAACTGCCTTGACCCATAAGCAATTACTTTTCCAACCTGCATTAATACGCATCCCAAACCTAAATGCGAAGCATCCACATACACATCATAATCCACGCCCTCAGTAGGAAGGGTCAGAACGGGAGCAGTACACAATCTCCTCTTTAACTCCTGAAAAGCTTCTTCGCACTTCTCGCTCCAAACAAAAGCCACATTCTTCTGAGTCAGCTTGGTCAATGGTGCGGCTAGAGAAGAGAAACCCTCCACGAATCTCCTGTAATAGCCAGCCAACCCTAAGAAACTTCTGATCTCCTTAGGAGTATTCGGCCTACTCCAATCCGTCACTGCTGCAATCTTTTCTGGGTCAACCGAGATCCCATCCTTGTTCACCACGTGGCCTAGAAAAGAAACCTGAGGCAACCAAAATTCGCACTTGCTCAACTTGGCGAATAACTTGTGGTTCCTCAACTCTGATAGGACCAAATGCAAATGTTGCTCGTGCTCCTCAGCACTGCGAGAATAAACCAACACGTCATCAATGAAGACCACAACGAACTTGTCTAGGAAATCCTTGAACACCCTGTTCATCATATACATGAAGGCTGATGGTGCGTTGGTCAGACCAAACGACATCACCAGAAACTCAAAGTGCCCATGCCTCGACCTAAACGCAGTCCGTGGAATATCTGCCTCACGGATCCTGAGCTGATGATAGCCCGAACGAAGATCGATCTTGGAGAACACCGTGCTACCACGCAACTGGTCAAATAAATCATCGATCCTGGGCAGAGGGTACCTGTTCTTGATAGTGACCTTGTTCAACTCTCTATAGTCGATGCAAAGCCGCATCGACCCATCTTTCTTCTTTACGAACAAAACAGGAGCACCCCAAGGCGACGAACTCTGCCTGATAAAACCTTTAGCCAACAACTCATCTAACTGAATTCGCAACTCCTCTAGCTCACGAGGGGCCATCCGGTACGGCGCCTTAGCAATAGGACGCGTACCCGGCTCCAAATCAATAACAAACTCCACATCCCGCTCAGGAGGGATACCAGGAAGATCATCAGGAAAAACATCGGCGAAACCACGAACAATAGGAATCTCCTCCAAGCGTGGCACGCTAACAACGGTTCCAACCACCGAGACTAAACAAACACAACAATCAGAAAGAAACAATCTCTGAACACATACCGCAGAGAGAACAGGAGAATCCTGACATGGATCAGCATACACGCTGCCGGGCTGACCGTCGTCCCTGATGAAGTCCAAGCGCTTTCCTTTGCACTGAATGACCGCATCATACCGAGAGAGCCAGTCCATGCCCAAAATGACATCGAAGTCCTCTAGATCAATCATCTTCAGATCCGCCTTCGCAAGAAAATCCCCCAACAAAACCGGGCAATCCAAAATACCCAAATCTGACAACACAGATTCACCAGAGGGAAACTTGACACGGAAGGAATCCCGAACACGATCTAGAGACAACCGATGACGCTCCACAAAGGCTCTAGCCACGAACGAGTGGGTAGCGCCGGAGTCAAATAGAACACGCGCCCAGCGGTTCCGCACCTTAAATTTCCCTATAGGAACGCACAAAGCTAAGGAACTAGCACAACAGTACCGCAAATAATCTAGCAACTAAACTACCAGGCTAGAAAGAAAAAAAAAAAAAAACAACCAACTACTAACCTGAGATCACCTGGGTCGAAGTCTGAGCCTCCTCAGAAGAAATCACGTTCAGCTTTCCTTTTCCCTTGTCCACATGCTGAGGTGGAGGCAAAGCCTGCAATGGAACTGCAGGAAGAGCTGACTGGACCTGAGGACACCTCGACTTAACGTGACCCTTCTGCCCACACTGATAGCAGACTCTAACCCTGGACCAACACTGGGCTGCATCATGCCCGGATCGCTTGCAAACTGAACAGGAGACATCTCTCCCAGGAGCTTAATGAATAGAAAATCCAACTACAATCTAGTCCACAAATCCAACTACAATCTTTATGCAAGAAAATCATGAGCTTAATGAATAGAAAATCAATTATGTTTAGAGTCCGTATCCCTCGGCTCAGTGGATCATCTAGTCCACAAAAGAAAACTATATTTAAACGCTGCGGAAAATACTTTAATTAGGCTTTACACCCTAAAGAGCGCATAAGGGTCCCAAGAGAACCACTCATGCTATGCAAGACACTACACTTAGTTTATATAATATATATAAGAAAACGGTTTTCGTACGTGATTTGGAATATAGTGATTAAGTTTATAAAAACATGCTGATCATGAGCTTCATTTATAATAGTATTTATAGTTTAAAAATAACTAGCAACCTAGCATAAAACCTTCTCAAAGCAAGTAGACTATCTCCAGAAAAATAAATGGTAGCAGCAATAGTATATATCTAGTACAAGGTAAAAACTACTAGTGGGCGCCAACAACCTGACACGAACCCACCAGCACACATATATGTCTGTAAGAAAGTACTGAAAACAACCTCACAAACAAGGTAAACAAAACTCCAAAGTCCGGGAGTCCACCAACAACAACACCTCCAACTAGCCACCAGACCGGCTACAGCTCAGAACCTGGGGTATTCCAAAAGAAAACAGAATACCTCAGCAAGCAAAAATCAAGGTAAAACTGCATGAAAGAGTCAACCAAAAGGACAAAATAACAGAAAACATGCAGTAGAAAGAGTCACAACTGTCCAAAACAGGACAACAAGAAATGCACAACGTGCAAAGAAACAGCAACGACCCAGCCCAGGAACAACATCCTGCAGGGCCTACTAGACTACCAAGAGTCAGAATGCTGCAAACTACCAAAGAAGAAACTTCTAACACCCTAAACTGCGGGAAGTGATAGTAGCAAAACAACAACGAGGAACTGGATCGAAGGCAAACGCAGTCCCCCAATCCACCATGTCCAAGTCAAAAGCTTGAGGGTCAACACGTGAAAACACAAGGGACCTTCCACCCGACATGCCCAGCCCGTACCTGGAGCAAGAAATCCATGGGTGGCCTTGGCTATATCACACAACTCCACCCCCATAAAGAGATACAACCACCACTACTATCCACGACCCACGATTTGGCCTTTAGGAAAATACAGAAAACGGCCGACAAGAAAAACCCAGAAATACCACTGGAAAATCCACTCGGAAACGAAATACAAGGTAAAGGAAGAGTGTTGAAATAAACCAACACGACTAGGCGTTGAGTGAAACGCACTCAGTGCCTACCTAAACTTTGGCCTTGAGTGAGCTAGCCTCACTCGCCGCCAAAATTAAGTTACTACCCACAAGCCCACTAAAGAAAACGGAGCTCGACGACAGTCGAACGACCAAGGCAGAAGATCCAGAACTCAAGTAATTGCCTGCCACTTGAGTAACTAAACTCCCGCACTCGAAATCACCTAAATTCGCCTATCAAAAGAAAATATACAAAGCGCACGATCAGTGACGCACGATCAGTGGTCGTGCGCACTCATCGGCTGATGATCGTGCGAAACGAACCTGGAAACCTGACAGAAAACCTAGCAACTGCGCACGATCAGTGTCGCATGATCAGTGGTCGTGCGCACTGTTGCCAGCGCTCGTGCGATTGCCCGAGACAGAACTTTGGAAACTGAAATTTATACGCGCACGAACAGAGGCACACGACCAGTGGTCGTGCGCCCTAAAGGTTAATGACCGTGCGCGGCAAACCTGTACCGTTTGGAATTTTCCGAACGACACCGGAACGCGCACACGACTCACGCCACTGCAGAAGCAGTAGAAAACTATCAACGTCGCACGCTACTACCGTATAAACTATGCCTAACCATTCGAATAATACCATAACGAAGGAAATTGGCAACCACACCCCCTCCTAACTCTCCCTCTCGGCTACGCCCGAACCAGAGCATCAATCAAAATTAAAGGAAAACAACGGCTTCACGCCGACAATTTGGATTCCAAACATCACAACATAGGGGGGGTTTCAGTAGGAAGAACTAAGCCCTATGGTTAGCAAGAAAATGAGAACAATAAGGCCTCTAACCTGGGCTAACCGGGATTTCAATTTCAGCAAATAAAATCAAAGAAAACACTTGGCAAGGGCAAGAATACCACTTGCCTCAAATCTCAGCGAAGCTTTGGACTGCTTTCCTCCTCTTCGCACGGATCAAGACGGCCGCAACACCTAGAACAAAAACTCGGCCATTAATGGCGGAAAACTTCCAAAACTGAAAATTCCAATCCTTCCAAAACTCCACGAAAATCGAATTTCTTACCGCAGGAATGAAGGTCTCGACGAGAGCAATCCGTATCCACTCTCGGAATCGAATTCCGTCCACAAACGCTCCGGGAATCGGCGTCCGAAGGGAAGGCTCGGCGGTTATTTCTCTCGTACAAGGGGCCGGCGGTTTTTCTTACGTGAAGAAGATGGTGACTCTATTCATTCTAAATATATATATATATATAATTATATAATTATATTATTAATTACAAAATTACATAAAGCACCAAATCGACGCGAAAACCGATTCACCTCGGAATTCGACGAAATTCGCACTATAGCTAAATACCCACGCTACGAACACAACGGCGAAGTCGAAATTAACTTTCGACGAACAGAACTCGAGTTATGCCCAAACAAAGCCAAACACAAACATCCCCCCGAGAGGCCACACCGGGTCACCAAAACGACTCGGTTTGCTAGGGAGATCTTGCCAACAGGCTACCAACCAGGGCACTCAGTTCCAAGGAGCTAAACCATACTCCACACATGGCACAAGCCACGGAAACGCGTCATCGTAACGCCAAACGAGAATAAAAATAATCGCTGAAAAGACGGGGCGTTACACCATATCCTTCAGTTTGACCACAGCTAGAATCCCCAAAGATCACCTTTGGTCCAACCTTGGACTTGAATCTTGACAGATTTTCTTTGTTTCCTGTCATGTGTTTGGAACAGCCACTATCCAAATACCATTTGTCTTTAGTAATTGGATAGGTCTTCACCTACAGAATAGACAATTAGACATTGTGGACCCAGGTAACCTTGGGTCCATTATTCTTCACATAATGAAAACTAGAAATAAAAGAATAAGCAGGTTGGGGTTTATATCCTAAAGGGAAGATCTCCTAGGTGGGATGCTCCATGCAGTTAATGGGTCCACAAACCTAGGGTTTCTATTTATATCAGGGTTTCTAAGGTTCTGGTTGTAATTTTGAAAATCAAATTGAAATCATCGATCAGCGTTCGACGATGGATGCTCAGATCGTCGAGCTTTGTTCGACCATTGAGCCTTCGATCGTCGAGCAGCGTTCGACGCTTTTTGTAGCTCCTTAAATTTTTGCTTTCTCTTTTCTCTCTTAGCTTTATTTAAGGCTTGATTAACTTGTTTTACTTGCTCAGTGTTCTTTATTCCATCAGCTGAAATAAAGTTCACTGGAGTTGAAAGATGATTTTTAAGAACCAATGGGGGTTCACTTGATGAGGCTCCTAAGCCTAGCTTATTATTGCCTGACCTAGTGTTTGTCATGCTGGTGATTTCTAGCAGCTTAAGGCTTCTACCATTTAAGGATTCTTCTAATTTCTTGGACTTTGCTAGTTCATTTTTAAGAAACTTTATTTCTTCACTAGACTTAGTGAGTTCTGCTTCTAACCTTGCATTTTCAATGGAAATAGATTCTGATTCAGCTAACTTATTTCTAAGTTCCTTAATTTCCTTTTCTGAACTAATTAGATCTAAGCAAAGGGATTTAAATTCAGATTTAAATTCAGAAGAAGAAAAATCATATGAAGATAATACATGATCTTCTGTAGGCATTTCTTCATCATCATCAGAACTCTCTGCAGCTGAGTGATTGCTGCAGGCATCAATTGCCATAAGGCAGATTTCCTTTGCCTTCTTCTCTTCCTCATCCTCTCTGGAGCTTGAGGAGGAAGATTCCTCATCTGAATCACTCCAGATCTCAGCAACAAATCCTTTCTCCTTCTTCTTATTTTTGTAGGAGGAGGACTTGGAGTGTTTCTTGTGATGTTCTTTTTCCTTTCTCTTTTCTTTGCTCTTTTCCTCTGGACACTCTGGTAGAATGTGTCCAGGTTTCCTGCAACCATAACAAATAATTTCTTTAGCAGGAGATCTGTCATACCTTGGTTTATCTTCATATCTTGAAGATTTCTTTCTGAAGTCTTTTCTTCCCATCTTGAGAAACCTTTTGGCAAAGAGTGCCATCAGCTCCTCATTGGATTGGCTTCCTTCAGAAGCATCAGTAGCTTTGAGAGCAAGAGTTTGCTCTTTTCTTGCTGGAGTTGGAGTCTTTGCTTCAGCCTCAGCTTCCCTGGTCTTCAGCACTTGCTCAAAAGACTTGAGCTTGCCAAGGAGAGCTTCAGTTGAGATTTCATTTGTACTTCTGGCCTCCTTGATAGGCCAGATCCTAAGATCCCATGTGCTGGGGAAGCACATCAGTATCTTATCATTAACCTCTGTCAATGTAATCTCCTTATCAAGAGTTCTCAGCTCATTGATGATTGAGCTGAGTCTGGTGTACATGGCTTCAACTGATTCAGCTTCAGTCTTCTTGATGTTTTCATACTGGGATATAAGGTTGGACCTTCTGTCCTTCCTTTCATCAACTAAACCAGCTACAATCTGGTTCAGTGAGTCCCACATGGCTTTTGCAGAGGTGCAATCAGCCACTTTCTAGAAGATTTCATCAGACATAGTCTGAGCCAGAATGTTCATAGCTTTGGCATCAGCTATCTTTGCCTTCTTGTAGGCATCATTGTAATCTAGAGGAGGCACTACACTTAGATTTGTAGATGTTGTAGCAGTGGCTGCAGCAGGAGGTGTTGGAGGTCCTGTCAAAATAGAAGAGAAAATGTCTTCATCAATAGAGTTCATATATAATCTTATTCTTGCCTTCCAGATGCTAAACTTAGCTAAGTTGCATGCTAGAGGTCTGGTGCTAGAGTAATCCTTGGACTGGGCCATGAAGTGATTATCTATAAGCTTGGTATCTATCAGGATCTTGTGGCTCAGGTGTTAGCCTGTACAGTCAGTTCAACCTCCCTCTGATACCAATTGAAAGTGAGGATAGATACAACTCTATAGGGGGGGGGGGGGGTGAATAGAGTATTCAAAAATTATGACACCCTACTCAACTCCCTTAGAGTTAATTTGCGGAATGAGTTTATAGATATTTTAAACCCTAGAGCCTAACACAAAGTGAAGTGCACTAGAGAAGGGAAACTGTAATTACAGTTGAGCTTTGATCCTATCACAGCAACTAGCAATCCTAGATATTTCTACTCACAACCACAGTGCAATAAATTAAATAAGCTACACAGTCGACACAAGAAGTTTATAGTGGTTCCCTCTAAATAGGTACCTCCACTCTTCTACCACCCTGGTAGGAATCCACTATAAGTTTTTGTTCAGGTGCCCTGCCACCAACTGATCTGCTTCAGGTAGATCAAGTAGACCCTTTGAGCTTTTGATCAGGAGCTCAAAATCCAACACAGGTTTTTGATCAGGTGCCCTGCCACCAAGGTTCACTTTTGAAGGGAGTAATAACCCTTTATACATGAGGTTGAGAGAGTTAAAGTTTCTTCTCTATTGTTAAAGTAGATTAGAAAAGCTAGTGGATTGCACAGAGCTAGAAAGCTCTAAAGAATCAAGGCTCCCCCTGGCTTAGAGAATATCTAGGAAGGAGTCTTGCTTCAGGGTGCAGGAACTCTTCTGAACTTGAGACAAAGAACTATCTTGGAGTTTTGAAGGAGAAGCTTGAAGAAGACTCTTGATTTGAAATGAGTTCTTCTTCTTTAATCAGCTTCCTTTCTTCTTCTTCTTCTAGGCACTGAGTAAATATTCCTGTAAGCAGGATGGACTTAGGATTGAAGAAGAATGTTGAAGAGGGATGATCTTCTCAGTTGAATGAATCAATGACTGAGAGCTGTATCTCTTCTTGCTTTTTAATCTGTTTATCTTGTGTCTCTTGTTGTTGTGTGTTTTCTTCTTTCAAAAGAAGCTCTTTATATATGGGCCTTTGCAACGGCTCTAAACTTGGTTTGAATTTTGTCTTCTTCTGATATCTGTAATCTGGGCTGCAAAAAGCATAAAGAAAAAAAATATCTTGCAGGCAGACATGCTATAAGGGGATAAAGCTTTCTAAGAAGCTGCATATCCAATCTGATAATAGGAGTACTAAAGAAAGTCACATCAGACTAAACTCTTTTCGGCCAAAGAAGACTTTCTGAGTCTAACGGCTATAAAGGACAGCATGACAGATAAAGCAAAAAGATATTTTAACTAATAAGATAAAGAACTTTGTCAGATAAAGCTTGACTTATGCACAAAGGATGGGGCAAAGATTGCCTTGAGATGTATACACAAAATCAATGAAATAATCTTTAATAAAATATGCTAAATAAACAGGAATTAAATCATAGAAAAGAAGGGGTACAAAATTACTAAAGACAGACAGAAGAACGTCGAACGACCCTCGGAGATCATCGACCGAAGCACAGAGATCGTCGACCTATCAGAACAGATAGTCGAACGACACAGATAGTCGAACTATCAAAGAAGATAGTCGAACTACCTTAGCAGATAGTCGACCTATCAGAACAAATAGTCGAGCTATCAGATAGTCGACCTATCAAGATAGATAGTCGAGCTATCAAGCAAAACAGATAGTCGACCTATCAAGCAGATAGTCGAACTATCAAAGACAAACATATAGTCGACCTATCAAACAGATAGTCGAGCTATCAGATAGTTGAACTATCCAAGCAGATAGTCGAACTATCAAACAGAGCATATAGTCGACCTATCAAACAGATAGTCGAACTATCAGATAGTTGAACTATCCAAGCAGATAGTTGAACTATCAAGAAAACTGTCTGGTCAAAAGAAGTCGAGCGGGGTTCGACGATCGATGAGGCAGATTCCACAGAACTTCGAGCTAACAAGAGTTGAACTAACTCAGAGATAGACGATCTGCTGACCGACAATAGTCGACCAACTGATAGAGGATCGTCGAACAGTTGATCGACGATAGTCGAGCGGCGTTCGACCATAGTCAAACCAAAAACAACTTAACCAAATTTTCATCTGGATAAGTGACAACTCTACAACTTGACAACTAACCTTTGACCATAGATAGATCTTGGGTCAAGAGACTAAAAAAGAAGACTAAAATCAAATCCAAACTAGGGTACCAACAAAGGAGAGAGAGGTGACATGATGTGGGTGGACGGCCATGCAAAGGCAAAATGGGCTGCTTGGTGTGGGCTTTATGAGGGGCTCGGGTAGGGCTAGATGGGCTGCTCCATGGGCTGAATGTTGCATGTAAGTGCTCAAGTTGCATCATATAGGGCTTGAGCTTGGGCTTGGGCTTGGGCTTGAACCTACAAATAAAGCAAAACAAAATAAACAAGATGTTAGCTATATTTTATGATAATATTTATTAAAAATAAAACTAAACATAACAAGCATATTAATAGTTATATTTCATAACAAAACACAACTAGACATTAAATACGAAATAAAACATAATAAACATAAAAAAGACATAAAAATATAAATAAACTTAGGAATTTTGCATACTAAACTACCCCAAAAACCGATGACTAAAAGTAGTCATCAAATTCCCCCATGCTTAGGCTTTTACTATTCCAGAGCAAAAGTATGAGAAATATTTATAAGACATTAATAAAATTTTCAATTAAACTTAAAAATTTATTTACACCAAAATCTAGCCAAAAATAAAATTTAGGGATTTACGAATTAAGTCCTAAATTATGAAATTAAAGTAAAAAGAGAGAAATATTTAGCCAAAAATTCTCTAATAAATTAACTAGCACTCAAAATTGAGTAAAGTGAAAATAAGGTTAGATTGAAATTATAAAAACCATAACTTAAAAGAAACTTAAGGAAAAAATGCAACCTACTACTTATGCTCTCCCAATATTTTAATTTTAAAACTAAGACAATAATATTGGCTAAGGGGTTTAGGGAGGAAATCATCATGAAGAGGTCTTTGATTGGAGGTGATCATCATTATTTTTTTCTTCACAACCCACACAATTATTTTTTATATAAAATATATATGTAATACCAGAAAATGATAGACTAACATCCTATCACTTCCCACGACATATATGAACTTTTAATTCCTCTCTTCATCAGGGTTGCATATGTGTACAAGCGAATAAGGAACTAACATCTCCTTATTCTCATGACATATGATCTAACAATAAAAGAAAGAAAAAGAGAATTGTGTAAGGATAAGGGGTTAAACAAGATTTTAGAAAATAAACTAAAATACTAGAGAGCACCTACTAGTAGATTGAGATTTCCTAATAATCTAAAAGCTTGAGGTAATAATCATTATAATCCAAAATTGTTATGCAAAATTACTACAAAATTGAAACTATTTAAAATAAAAGAGAAAAAGTGTTAAATAAATTACTCTAAGCAAATTAAAATCATAAGATTATCCTCAAAACTAAACCACTAAATATTAGATTTAACTAAGTATGATGAAATAAAAGATTAGCAAATAAAAAAATGCTTATAAACAAACTCAAACTAAATTTCTAAAAATGACAAAAAGCTAAGCATGAGGTTTATTATATTTTTTTGATTTTTCTGACATTTTTCATTTTTTTTTGGATTTTGAAATATGATATTTTTTTGGAATTTTAGATTTTTCTAATTTTTTTTTGGGTTTTTGATAAGGATAAATAAAAGTAGTACTAAAGAAACTTAATAAAACTATACTAATCTTTTTTTTTTTTTTTGTAGAAATTTAAAACATTTTTTTAGAAAAGAAAGAAAAAAGAAATAAAACAACTAAACCCTCCCCCATGCTTGAATTTTGCATTGTCCTCAATGAAAAATAAAAACAAGAAAGAAGAAGGAAGAAGAAAGGGGAGGGGGGATGCAATAAAGTAAATAAAAAAGAAAACGACTTCCCCAGATTCGTAAGGCTGAATGCAGATGTCGCTCCCCCATGCTTGAGCTGGACACCGGCTCAGGCCTAAGGAAGAGAAGAAATGATGGATCCAAAACGAACCGCCGGAGGTTTTATTCCTGCAAAACAAAATATGCAAACAAAAAAAAACAAAAAAAAGTGATAAGCAAGGGGTGCCTCCCAAGAGCGCTCTTTATTTAACGTCGTCTGAGCCCGACGTTATTTATTAGCTAAATGGAAAATAAAAACTGAAATGAAGAGGTAACTCCCTAAGTATGCGCTTAGGGGAGTAAATCAAAAAATGGAAAAATTGAAGAATCGCACCGATATGCGGTGGAATCTTCAAGGGAATGATGCCCGAAAATGAACGGACGGAGTTATAGAAGAAATCCTCCGTAGATAAAACGGAAAAGAATGGGTCGTCAAAAGAAGAAGAGGAAAAAGAAGAAGAAATAGAAAGAGGAATAAAAGAAGGTGAAAAAGAAGTTTCATCAACGGAAATTTCACAAGGAGAAGGTGAGACTTGTGAAGTTTCTGGAGAAGAAGGGGCAGAAAGAACTAAAGGAGAGTCATCTAAAATAAAAGAAGAAGAAGAAAAAGATTCGCTAAAAATAGAAAAATTTGAAACAGTTGAAATTTGAAGCGAAATGGAATCACAAACGTCTTCATAAAAAGAAAGAGAATGATGAGACGTCTCGTCATCCTCAACGGGTAAGAAGCACGCCGGAATATCCATAGAGGTGTCTTCCAAAGGAGGAAGGAAAAAATCCGGGATATCCGAATAGTTATCCTCCTTGAGAGGAAAAAGACAAGCCGGGATATCCGGTGACTCATTACATGAAGACATTGGAGGAGACGAAGAAAACGAAGCGGCCTCTCGAGAAAAATAATAGAGAATGGTCTTGAAATGCGAATCAATATTATCAATAGAAGTTTGCAATTCAAGATACCCATTATCGATAGAATTAAAATTTTAAGGCGCGGCACTTTGCGGGGCAAAATCATAAGAAAAATAAGACGGGTTCCCCATCTCCCAAGTAGGATAAAAATTGGAGTAAGAGTCAAATTGGCCACTTTGACCTGCTCCAGAAAAATTGAAATCAAAAGAGGGAGGGGTTCCTGAAAGACATGCAAAATTAAAATGGTCGAGCGACCGCAAAAAGCACAAAAAGCGCAAAAAGACGATGATTTCATAAAAAAAAGCTGTTACCAAAAAAAGAAAAATTAATTTTTTTGATTGTTTTTTTTAGAAAGTAGAAAAATTAAAATTTTTTTTTAAATTTTAGTTGAAGTAATAAACTCGGTGCTTTCGTAATATTGCCAAAAATAGTTCCCGGTAATGACACCAAAAACTTGATGCGTAGAAATTGTCTCACGGACTACAATCCGAATAGGCAAGTGTACCTATCGTTTTATAATATAGTGATAAAAATATATCAAGGTCGTATAAAAACTCAGGGCAGGCAAGTACTATTACTTACAATGACTCTATTATCCTACCGAACGATTGATGGGTTTGAAAATTAAAATAAACTAAACTTAGTTGAAAGAGAAATAAACTATTGCAAAAGAGTGCTCGATCGACGATTCACTTTGAAATAAAATAACGGAATAAATTAGTTTAACATTTGCAATCTTATTAAGACCGTGATGGATCCGATATTAGAAAGTAATCTCGCTAGAGCATTAAATCCCCTAACTTATAGACGTTTTGACCGAAATCTCTTTACAAGTCAAAATGGCCTAAAGTCGCATTGCCAAAGTGACCCGCACTATTGGATTTGACTCCAATCCGGAGGATTTACGTCGTCCTATCTCTAGAATTGAGTGCAACTCCTTCCTTCTTTGAGTGATCTTTCAAATCAATGAGTCTCTCGACTTCTATGAAATGAGATCAATTGCCTACTACCGTATACCGTAATACGGAGTCGACACGATAAAAATCAAAGAAGGATCAAAAATTGAAAAAATACAAATGCAAACATAAAATTAAAGATGCGTTATTTTATCGCAAAGCTCTTCGCGATCGGGCACAAAATAAAATTAGCTAAGCATGATTGGAAAGGAAACCAAAATAAGAGAAAAGAAATTCATTTTCATTGATTTATAAAAGAGGTACACAAAATAAGAACAAGACAAAATTATTCTACTGAAGCAAAAATTACAATAAAAGGAACTTGACAAGAAAGTAACACTCTTTAACTAGCACTCTACTTCTACATACTTCCTAAAGCTTGAGGGATGGGGTCCTTTTATAGATGAAGGGGAAGGTTCTAGATGGAGGTGGAAATGAAGGGAACAAGGGGGGTGGCCGGCCATGTATGTGGAAGGGTTCATGCATGATAATTAATGAAGAGGAGAGAGAATAACTAGATTCATGCATTTCACTTTGGAAAATAAAAAGAAATAAAATAAATAAAAGAGGGGGGATGGATGAGCCTTAAATGAGCATGAGAGAGAGGGAAAGAAGGGTTGAATGTGAAATAAAAAGGGAAAAATAAATAAAAGAGGGGGAGAGCATGAGGTGTTCGGCCATGTGTATGGGGAGATGCATGCATGGCATTAAATGAGGGAGAGAAGAGAGAAAATAATAAAAAGGTGAGAGAGGTGACATGATGTGGGTGGCCGGCCATGCAAAGGCAAAATGGGCTGCTTGGTGTGGGCTTTATTAGCGGCTCGGGTAGGGCTAGGTGGGCTGCTCCATGGGCTGAATGTTGCATGTAAGTGCTCGGGTTGCATCATATAGGGCTTGAACTTGGGCATGAACCTACAAATAAGTCAAAACAAAATAAACAAGATGTTTGCTATATTTTATGATAATATTTATTAAAAATAAAACTAAACATAACAAGCATATTAATAGTTATATTTCATAACAAAACACAACTAGACATTAAATACGAAATAAAACATAACAAGCATAAAAAAGACATAAAAATATAAATAAACTTAGGAATTTTGCATACTAAACTACCCCAAAAACCGATGACTAAAAGTAGTCATCAGCGCCCTATTGCGAAGGCGCCGTACCGGATGGCCCCACGAGAGCTGGAATAGTTGCGTATCCAGCTGGACGAGTTGTTAGAGAAAGGTTTTATCAGGCCGAGCTCGTCGCCTTGGGGTGCTCCTGTTCTATTTGTAAAGAAGAAAGGCGAATCGATGTGGCTTTGCATCGACTATAGAGAGTTGAACAAGGTTACTATTAAGAACAGGTATCCTCTGCCCAGGATTGACGATTTGTTTGATCAGTTGCGCTGTAGCGCGATATTTTCTAAGATTGATCTTCTTTCCGGCTACCATCAGCTCAGGATCCTCGAGTCAGACATTCTGCGGACTACTTTTCTATCCAGGCATGGGCATTTTGAATTTCTAGTTATGTCGTTTGGTTTGACCAACGCGCCCTCAGCCTTTATGGATATGATGAACCGAGTGTTCAAAGACTTCCTGGATAAGTTCGTGGTCGTGTTTATCGATGATGTTCTGATCTATTCCCGCAATACTGAGGAGTATGACCAGCATATGTGTTTGGTTTTATCTGCGTTGAGGGACCACAAGCTATTCGCCAAATTGAGCAAGTGCGAGTTTTGGTTGCCTCAGGTTTCATTTCTGGGCCATGTGGTCAATAAGTGTGGGATTTTCGTTGACCCAGAAAAGATAGCCGCTGTGATGGATTGGAGTAGGTCGGGCACACCCAAAGAGATTAGAAGCTTCCTAGGGTTGGCCGACTATTACAGGAGGTTTGTGGAGGGTTTTTCTACCCCGGCCGCACCTTTGAATAGATTGAATCAGTAGAATGCGGCTTTTGTTTGGAGCGAGAAGTGTGAGGAAGCCTTTCTAGAGCTTAAGAACAGATTGTGCACTGCTCCCGTTTTGACTCTGCCTACGGAGGGCATGGATTATGACGTTTTTGTGGATGCATCGTATGTTGGGCTTGGTTATGTGTTGATGCAAGATGGGAAAGTGATTGCGTACGGGTCCAGGCAACTGAAGACTCATGAGAGGAACTACCCTATGCATGATTTAGAGTTTGCAGCCGTGATTTTTGCACTGAAGTTGTGGAGACATCTGCTTTATGGCTCACAGTGCAAGATTTTCACCGATCATAAGAGTTTAAAGTACGTCTTCACCCAGAAGGAATTGAATCTGCGCCAGCGGCGATGGTTGGAGTATGTTGCCGACTATGATGTTGAGATCCAGTACCATCCAGGCAAGGCTAATGTGGTGGCCGATGCCCTAAGTCGGAAGACGGGGAAGATTTTTAATCTCTCCGCCGAGCTATTAGTGGAAGAATTTCTTTTGATGGATATTTCTGTGGGGAGCTGCGATTTGCAGAGTAGTTTGGCAGTAGTAGAGCCTTCTTGGATTGCGCTTACAAGGTTATATATGAAAGATGATCTAGATCTGCTATATTTATATCTTAGAGCTGAGAAAGGGGAGTTACCAGATTTCTTGATTGATGATACGGGTAATTTGAAGTACCGCGAAAGATTTTGTATCCCTACTATTATGGATATTCGAGTTATGGTGTGCAAAGAGGCGCATAGTTCTAGTGTTTCCTACCATCCAGGATCTACCAAGATGTATCATGACTTAAAGCAAATTGCCTGGTAGTATGGGATGAAGGGAGACATAGCCAAGTTTGTTTCTGAGTGCTCTACTTGCAAGCGTGTTAAGGCCGATCATGGAAGGCCTGGTGGCAAGTTGACTCCGTTGGAGATTCCGACTTGGAAGGGGGAGAGCATTTTGATGGATTTCATCACAAGTTTACCGAGATTTCCTAGAGGATATGATTCAGTTTGGGTGATTGTGGACAGATTAACGAAGTGTGCTTACTTCATACATTATAAGATCGACTATCCGATGAAGAAAATAGCTGAGCTGTATTTAAATGAAGTCATCCGATTGCATGGTGTTCCAGTCAGCATTATTTCAGACCGAGACTCCCGGTTTATATGCCGCTTCTGGAAAAGTTTGTAAGAAGGTTTGAGTATGGATTTGAGATATTCTACCGCATACCACCCGCAGACCAATGGTCAGACAGAGCGAGTTAATCAAATAGTGGAGGACATGATCAGATGCTATATTTTAGACCACGGAGGAGCATGGGATGAGCGTTTGAGGCTTATGGAGTTTGCTTATAATAACAGTTATCAAGAAAGCTTGCAAATGACTCCTTTAGAAGCTTTGCATGGGAGGCGCTGCAGGACTCCCTTATTTTGGGCTGAGGTTGGCGAGAGACCTTTGTTGGGACCGAATGCGCTCGAAGAGATGGAAACTACTGTGAAGCTTATTCGGAGAAGCTTTGGATAGCCCAGGATCGATATGAGAAGAATGCCAACCGACGTAGATCTGATCTGGTGTTTGCTGTGGGGGACTTGGTATTTCTAAAGGTTTCCCCGATGATTGGAATCAAGAGGTTTGGTAAGAATCGGAAGTTGGACCCGAGGTATGTGGGGCCGTTTAAGATCATTGGACGGATTGGTGTGGCAGCTTATAGGCTGGATTTGCCCGCGAACTTTCCTGGCGTGCACGATGTTTTTCACGTTAGCCAACTACGGAAGTGTGTGCTAAGCGACAAGCAAGTTCTGAATTCTGTGCCTCAGTTAGAGCCAAATCTTTCCTATGTGGAGATGCCTGTCTATATTCTGGATGCTTAAGATCGAGTGTTACAGAGGAAATCAATTCCAATAGTTAAAGTTTTGTGGAGAAAACAGGGCGTGGAAAGCGTGACTTGGGAATTAAAGTCAGCTATGAGGGAGGCTCACCCTCATCTGTTTCCCTGACTTGTGCCTGGTATGTTTTGCATTTTCTATTATAGCTCTTGCTTGGCTATTTCTTTTTCCTTATTGATAAAAGTGTTGTGTGTAAAGTTTCAGGGTGAAACTTTTTTGTAGGGGGAGTGGCTGTAACGTCCTAGGTTTTTTCTGTGATTTGTATAATAATTGTTCGGCGTTACGTTGACGCATTTTTGGCCTTTTGCCATTGTTAGAGTGTGGTCTTAGCTCTTTAGGTTCTTGAGTGGCTTGTTTTGTAGCCTGTTTGCATGGTTCCCCAGCTAGCCGGAGTCTGTTTTGGTGACTCGGCGGATCCTCTCAGGGAATGCTTGTGTTTTGGCTTCGGGAGGTGTTAGACTGAGTTTTGATCATCGGATTGCTATTTTCGACTTCGCCGTTGTTTACGTAGCATGGGTGTTTAGCTACGGTGCGAGTTTCATCATATTCCGAGATTGTTTGTTTTCTGCATCGTTTTGGCGTGTTATTTAAATAGCTGATATAATGCAATGCTTGGCCTGTTTTCCTTGGACGATTTTAGTGTTGTACATATATAAGATTATATTATAAGATTATATTATCAGATATAATAGTATAGTATATATAATATTAGTATATATATATACAAGTGGCTGGTTTATAATAGTATAATAATAGCTTAGCGGCTGATATTATATTATTTGTATTTGCTATAATGGCTGGTTATATTATATTATAGCTTATTTTAGTATATCCCCCTTCATCTTCCCCAATAAGAATGGGCGATTAGCTTCCAGCGGAAGGCTTCAGGCGACGGAGGTGCTAGAGCTTCTGGCCGCCGTTTCGTGCTAGTTAGAGCTTATTTTTCTCAAATAAGGGAAGATCTGGACTGCTCTCACCCGAATCTTCCTCCCTAGGTATGTATTTCTTGTTCTAGAGTTGTCTCTAGAAGCTAGAGTTTTTCAGGTTTGCTCATCTTCCCTCTAAAGCTTCAGGTTTGCCTCTTAGGTGGCCGATCTTGCCGCCGGTGCCGAATTCTGGAAGGCAGCTGTTGTTTCCTGGAGGTAGAGGCAAGTGGCGCTCTTTGCCCTTGCCAAACTTGTTTTTTGTTCCAATTAATTTTGTTTTAGTAGCTAATTCTTTTCTCTCCTAAAAGCTAGGGTAGCTGTAGTCTTTGTCCCGAGCAGGTTTACTACCAAACTTGCCCAGATTTAGTTATTTTCTCTCCTCAGTGCTGATTTGTGTCCAGGTAGTGGCTGGAGGTAGGATTTTAGGTTTCTAGTTTTAGCCCAGCTTGGTTAGTAGCTGTAGCTGGGTAGAAGGGGTAGAAGAGAGGAAGTTAGAAATTCTTTTCTTTTTTTATTTAGTTATCTGGATAGCAGGCGTTGAGTGCTAGCTTAGGGCAGAAGTTCATTTTTTAGGCTAAGTGTAAAAGCGTTGAGTGTGGTGGACACACTCAATGCCTAGCTGTTTGGTCTGAAGTCTATGTCCATAAGCGTTGATAGCGTTGAGTGAGGTGAGCTCACTCAATGCCGTATGGCTTTGGCATTGAGTGAGTTGAGCTCACTAAATGCCGTCTGCTTTTGGCGTTGAGTGAGTTGAGCTCACTCAACACCGTCTGCATTTGGCATTGAGTGAGTTGAACTCACTCAACGCCGTTTTGCCAGAGACTTTTTCTAAGTCTTTTGGCATTGAGTGAGGTGAGCTCACTCAACGCCGTCTGGTTTTGGCGTTGAGTGAGTTGAGCTCACTCAACGCCGTCTTGGCTGGAATTGTTTTTCTAAGTATTTTGGCGTTGAGTGAGTTGAGCTCACTCAATGCCGTCTTGTCTGGCGATGTTTTTCTTCTAAGTCGAAAGCGTTGAGTGTGGTGAAGTCACTCAACTCCATCGGCTGTTTAGCGTTGACAGCGTTGAGTGAGCTGAACTCACTCAACGCTGTCGTCCCGAGAGTGAAATTTTTGCAATTAAGTGATTTAGCATTGAGTGAGTGGAGCTAACTCAATGCGGCGTCGAGTGAACTCGATGCCTTCCCTGCTGGGTGTTCGCATTGAGTGAGTGGAGCTCACTCAACGCTGTGTCGAGTGAACTCGACGCTTTTTTTCCTTGGATTGGTGTTTTCTTCAGGATTGTTAGTGTGGCTTTTCCCTTAGGGGGGGGGGGGTGTTTTGTTATCAGCTAGTTTTTGAATACCGACTCGCAAATTATGGCAGGTGGTGTTTCTAGTGGCTCTATAAGGGGCGAATGGTGTGTGTCGAGCTGTGGCCACCACCAGTTAGGCTGTTTTGGGCCGGTTTGGTTAGGTGTGTGGACTCTATAGCTGCCACTGGTTGTTTTTTTTCACCCTTGAGCATTCTTGGGTCTGGTTGTTTGGAAGAGGGCTGTTTTTTGCCACCAACCCAGACCCAAGGTTTTACCACGGCCAATAAATCGCAAAGTTAGGACTGTTAGCTCCTTTCCTTTCAGATGGCTATTTCTATTGGCATATGTTTGCCTTGTTGCTGCTGTAGGTGTTTTGCAGAGCATGTCGTTATTTATTCTTGCACTTGGTGTGCCTTGATTGCTCTTTAGACAATGTTTCTTTTTTTGCTGTCTTGATTATTTCCTTCTTTTTTTGATAGCATTTGTTGCAGGGTTGGTAAACCCCTTCTTTTATTGCTTATGAATCTAATGCTCCACTTCTTTTTATTATATTCTTGCTGAGGTACTCTTTCTTTTAATGCCTCAGGTTCAGGTTATAGCCGGTTGAGCGGATAGATTTCTTGTGGAGCTTGCTTGTGGCCTCCTGGGTAGTTGAGATTGTTGTTTCTCATCCTAGTTAGGTAGTTTTCTTCCTTCTGTATAGAATTGCATACTTACCAGTAGGTTCATGTCAGGTTGTTGACGCCCACTGGTGGCTTACTTGTGATGCTGGGTATGAACTGAAACTGATATTTTTGACTATTTGGAGGTTATTCACTTGCTTTTCCGGAATGATTTATGCTTGGTTGCATGCTAGGTATTTTAAACCCTAAAAGCATTAATATATGTACCTCATGCACGTCATGTTTATTAAATTAAAGCACTACTTTCCCAAGTAACGTAAAGACTATTGTTTTATACTATACTAAATTTAGAGTCTTGCATATCATGAGTTATCCTTTGGGGACGTTTACGCTCATGTAGGATGTCAAATCACCTTAACCAAAGTGTTTTTCGCTGCGTATAAATATATTTTTAATTTTGGACTAGCTGATCCACTGTGCCGATGGATACGGCCTTCAAACTAACTGGTTTTTCTTTCATATTAACTATGTTTTTCTTCAAAGATATAGAGTCTGGAGTTTTGCCTGAACGTGTGTAGTTATCCCCTGCACGACGTGGCATCATGGCACGTATTTTTCTCTCGCTCTGATATGATTTTATTATTGAGAAAATACGGGTCATGACATCCTCTGCTTGTGGCCATGACTCGCAGCGATCGAACCTCAAACTCCATGGGCAGGACAGCCTTGCACCCATGAGAAAGTTTGAAGGGGTCTCCCTGCTGGCCGTGTTGGGAGTTGTCCGCAGAGCCCATAACACTGAGGGGAGTTGCTCTACCCAACTCCCTCTTAAGTTCTCTATCTTCTTCTTAAGCAGGTTCACGATTATTTTGTTTGCCGCCTCCAGCTGGCTGTTGCTCCTTCGGTGGTGGACGGAAGGAAAACCTGAGGTCGATCCCCAACTGGGTGCAGAAACTGATGAACTCTTCACTAGCAAATTGGGGCCCGTTATTCGTGATAATTGCTTGAGGCAATCCATGTCGGCAGATTATCTACCCCCACACAAAATTTCTTATGACTTGGGAGGTCACCTTGGCAACCGCCTTGACCTCCAGCCATTTTGAGAAATAATCAATCATGACCAGAAGGAACATTCTCTGCCCGCTTGCCGAGAAAAAGGCCCAACCAAATCCATCCCCTAGATGGCGAAAGTCCATGGTACCGTGATGCTCCGAAGCCTTTGGGCGAGTAAGAGTTGTAGGGGGGCATATAGCTGACATTTTTGGCACCTCCTTGCAAACTCTGTCGTATCCTTCCTCAGGGATGGCCAGAAGTATCCTTGCCTGACCACCCTTGCTTCCAAAGTTCTGCCTCTCGAGTGACTGCCACATTGGCCGGAGTGCACTTCCTATAGGATCCGGGTATCTCTTCTCTTGCCACGCATCGTGCTAGGAGCCCTGACAACATTTTATGATGCAGCCCTCCTTCATGCATTAATTAATGTGCTGATTTGTGCCTGAAGCCCTTCGCATCCCTGGTCCCTTATGGAAGTTTACCAGTAGCTATGAAGGGATCCACCCATGAGGGTCGTTGATCCACTTCCATCAACTCTCCCTCTATTGGGTACACTAAAAAATATGTACCAGATTTGGAGAAGCCTCATCTTACTCATTGATATACATCAATCTGTATTTGATGGGATGTTTGAGTTTCATTGTGCATGTGTAAGGTTTGCAAGGAAATTCTCTAAGTACAAGTGTCGACACTTGTGAAGAATTGTGTCGATACCCAAAAGTTGTGTCGACACTTGAAGTAAGGCCTGTGTCGATACCCAGGTATTGTGTCGACACCTGAAGAAGAAGTTGTGTCGACACCTAGAATTATGTCGACACCTAAGGCAGGAATTGTGTCGACACCTAAAGCAGAAGCTGTGTCGACACCCAGGAGTTATGTCGACACTAGAAGAAAGGCATGTGTCAACACTCAGGAATTGTGTCGACACCTGAAGAAGGTTTGTGTCAACACACAGGACTTGTGTCGACACACACTCAACACCATCTTACATCAACAACTATTCTGAGTCTGAAGGCTTGTATCGACACACAGGACTTGTGTCGACACACACTCAATGACATCTAGACATACACTCAATGCCCCATCTAATAAGGACTGATTTACCAGCTGCAAGGACTGAGGGGGAGAAATCACAGATAGAAAATGAACTGCCAGGTACTGAGGGGTAGGAGCTACTGAATGCCCCATCTAATAAGGAAACAGTTGATATAGAAAGCTCATCACTACCCTCTAATGATGAGGAAGCCTCTATGGCTAAGAAGAGGAAGATGGTTGCAATCAGGAAAAAGAGCACAGGCTATAAAAATACCTTACAAACAGTCACTCAACCACCTGCTCCAAGCATGGACTTCAGTTCATTACTTGTCCAATTGCAAGTTAAATTGGATGAACAAAGGCAGTCCTTAGAGAAATAAGTGGATGAGACACATAAGGATATGCTCTTCCAGCTAGTACAGGACATAAAGTCCATTAGATTTGAAGTCAATTTGCATAAGAAAGAGATGACAGATTGCTTCCATAAGGGAGGTAAAGTTGTAGTATATTTGGATGAGAAACAACAGCTAATAAAGATTGAGGTTGAGGACATTGCCACCAAGCAAGGATATGTTTTAGAAAATCAATTCAGGTCTAATGAGAATCTCAAAGACTCCCATGAAGAAATTATCAAAAAACTGGGAAGTATTTTCACTGATTTGAAAACTAAAATATCAAAGCAAATACAAGAAGATCTAGCTGCTGTCCAAACAGCCATTGGAGCCTCTCAAAAGATAATTTCTGATACCCTGACTAAGTTCAAAGCCTACTACAAAGACGGTATAGAATATCTAGCTGATCAGATAAGATTTCAAAAGAATGATCTGTGGGATCATATAGCTAGAGAAGTCATAAAGGGGGAGAGAATATTAGTCAAATCCAGCTCTGATCATGCAAAATGGGTATCTAATACCATCAGAGCTACTCTTGGATTTCCACCCTTGTGTGATGATGACAATATTGCTGAGTCTGGAGTGCAACCTGCCTGTATTGAAGGGGATCAGCCTGAAGTTGCCCAGGTTATTTACCCTCCATCTGAATTTGACATGGTCCAACAAGAAGTTAAGACAATGTACAACCCTCCATAGGAGGCACAAAATGTTATTATTGAAAAAGTAGAAATGTCAGAGGCTACCAAGGAAGCTCAAAGGAAGCACAATTGTCCAAGAAAAGGTTCAGAGAATAGGCTGAGTTGAAGCCTGATTTTGAGTAATGGAGCCCTACTTCCAGGAATATTATTTTGACTGCCTGGAAAGCTGTGAAGGACAAGACCCATGATAGGGGTAAATGGTATTCTGAGCAAGAGTGGAACAAGTATCAAGCCAGGCAAGAAGCGATTCTTCATTACAGAAGGAGTGCAAAAGCTGGAAGTTACCTGCAAATGCTCTAGAGCCTAGCAGGTACTTCCCAAAGACTTTTCACTATTTTGAAAGGCAAAGTATAAAGGCTGAGGAACAGAAAAAGAAGGATCTGAAAGGAAAGAAACCTAGTGATGATACTAAACCTACTATGCAGGCTAAGATCAAATCTGGGAAAGGCATTGTAATTAAGGAGCCTAGTCAGTCATTGGATAGATAGGCTAATGTATAGAACAATGTAATCTTTTGTTTTTGTTCTATAAAAAAACATGTAAACCTAAAATTTTCTGATTAATGAATGAAATCATTTTCAGTATTATTTTTAGTTGTTTTCATTGTGTATATATTATCCTGCAGTGAAATGTATGTACATCTAGTTTTTCTGTGTTTTATTATGAGTGATGTATGTCTTTGACTAAGGGTTATGACTTCTCCAAATAGGGGGAGATTGTTGGGTACACTGAAAAATATGTACCAAATTTGGAGAAGTCCCATCTTACTCATTGATATACATCAATCTGTATTTGATGGGATGTTTGAGTTTCATTATGCAGGTGTAAGGTTTGCAAGGAAATTCTCTAAGTACAAGTGTCGACACTTGTGAAGAATTGTGTCGACACCCAGAAGTTGTGTCGATACTTGAAGCAAGGCCTGTGTCGACACCTAGGCATTGTGTCGACACCTGAAGAAGAAGTTGTGTCGACACCCAGAATTGTGTCGACACCTAAGACAAGAATTATGTCGACACCTAAAGCAGAAGATGTGTCGACACCCAATAGTTATGTCGACACCAGAAGAAAGGCATGTGTCGACACTCAGGAATTGTGTCGACACCTGAAGAAGGTTTGTGTCGACACACAGGACTTGTGTCGACACACACTCAATGCCATCTTACAGCAACAACTATTCTGAGTCTGAAGGCTTATGTCGACACACAGGACTTGTGTCGACACACACTCAACGACATCTGGACATACACTCAACGCCATTTGTCTACATCATCTATGTCAAGACTAGAAGCAGTTATGTCGACACACAAGAATTGTGTCGACACACACTCAACGATAGTTGGACATACACTCAACGGCATCTGTCAGCATCAGTTATGTCGAGACCTGGAGCAGTTGTGTCAACACACAGGACTTGTGTCGCCACATACAAACAGAAGCTGTGTCGAGTAGCAGAAGAATGACTATATCAACACATAGAGTGTTGTGTCGACATCATCAAGACTTGTGTCGACACTTAGTATATTTGTGTCGATACATGTGAAGTAGTTTGCTGAGTGGTTCATGCTGAGTTGTAAAGTCTTTGAGGAATCAACTATCATGACTGGTGACTCGACAGCTGTCATAACAACAGGTCTGACACCTTTGTCAGAACTGTCAAAAGGTTGTTACAAACCAGATCAACCAGTAATCATGAGGAAAATCTATATAAGGGACTAATCCTTGACAACCAGAGATAATTTAAGGAAGTAATCAAGCAATTACGGAAAAGAGAGTTTGACAACAAGAAAAAGGGAAACCCTTAAGAAGGAAGATCCAGAACAGTCTGTAAGAAAGATTCAGATCTAATTCTGAATTTAAGGAAGGAGCTATCTGAAGATCAACTTCTACATCAAGTGAAGATCAACCTTATTTTGTTCAATCAAGAAGCTTTGAAACAGCTAAGTCAGGTTGGATCTGAAGATTCAGTTTATTCAAGAACTGATCAAGAAGCTCATACCAATAGAGAGTTCTATCTGGTGAAATTTCTGTACCTTTAAGACATTCAATTTCTTGTAGGATCTTTTGTAAGATCTGAGTTGTAAGCCTAAAATTATAAAGGCTGAGTGCCTGAGGTGTTAGACTTGTGAAAGTTTGAGTTGTAAGGCTAGTGATAAAGGCTGAGGTAGGGCTGAGGACTGAGGTAGGATTCTTAGGAAGAATCTAAGGTAAGACTTGTATAAGTCTGAGCTGTAGGAACTAATCTTGTTCTGAGTTGTAAGATCTGTGGATCTGAGTAGGTGGAAGGAAGTTTGGCTGAATCCAGTTCTCTACTGGATAAGCGAAGGGGGAAAGTTGATGTACCCATATCTTGGGGAACCACTATAAATCTGGTGTATGCTGTGCTGTGATTATTGTGCTGTGTATTGAATTTTCTATGCTGAGTTATGATGACTAGTTTTAGTCATCCTTTTTTTGGGGTAATTAAGTAGTTAAAATCCCTAAGTTTTATTATAATTTTATATTTTTGTATGCTTGTTATGATGTTGTTTTATTATTATTATAAAATAGGAATCTATAGTTTTATTTTATGTTTTGTTGTTATTTTATGTTATGTTTATGACATTGTTACGTTTAGTTTATAAATAGTATTATATTTATCTTTAGTTTGGTTTCACACAACCAATGATATGTTATTATGATTATTGTTATAATTATTTTGTTTAGTATATGTTTTATGTTTAGTTATATTTTGTTATTATAAATTTAGCTAATGTTGTGTTGTTTTGTTTTATTTTGTAGGTTCAAACAAGGAGCAGCCCGAGCCCTCTTGATGAAGCCCACCTTTAGAGTAGCTCTAGTCCAAGCATAGCCCTACCCGAGCCCTTGGAGCAGCCCTCTTCAAGTTCAAACATGTGCAGCCCGAGCCTACAAGTGCAGGCCTTGAAGTCCATCATTCAAGCCCATCAAGAGCAGCCCCTTTCTCTCCAACCCGAGCCTTCAATGCATGTGGCCGGCCCTTTACAATTTGGTGCAGCCCCTAGCCTACCCGAGCCCACTAAAGCCCACCTAGCTGCCCTTTTTCCTCTCTACCCGAGCCCAAGAAAGCATTCCCCTTAGCATGGCCGACCACCTTTCACTCTCATGCATGCATCTTCCTCCTCCACATTAACTCTCTCTCCCTCTCTCCTCATTAAATCCAAATGTATTCATTCCCCTATGCTTGGCCGACCATCTTTCTCCCTCTCCATCTACATTGAACCCCACTCTCTCTCTCCCTTCTACACACTTCCATTCATTCCCCCTCTTTATTTATATTTTTATTTTCACTTCCCATAAATTAAATAAATTGCATCTTCCCATCCATTCCCCCTTCATTTATTACATGCATGAACATTTCCACCTACATGGCCGGCCCCTCCCTATTGCCCCCTTTATTTCCACATTTTCTAGAATCTTCCCTCCCCATCTATAAAAGGAGCCCATGGTCTCATGTTTTGGAAGTGGGCTTTTGGAGAGAGCTTTTGGAGAGTACAAGTCAAGAGAGTCTTTCATTGTAATTTTCATTCCTGGTTTCCCTTTTTTGTAATCTCATTTTGTTTAAGTAATATCATTTTGTTTTAAGCTATTGTGCACTTTCTTTCCTTCAAGTAATAAAAAAAATGAAATCTTCTTCTCTTATT
Organism: Platanthera zijinensis; assembly: GCA_039513925.1. NCBI lineage: Eukaryota > Viridiplantae > Streptophyta > Magnoliopsida > Asparagales > Orchidaceae > Platanthera > Platanthera zijinensis. The sequence continues at coordinate 23,052,812 of CM077094.1, read as the reverse complement.
TTCTCTTCCTTTTCGAATATGCGTAGCTAATTTTCCTTTAGCATTCGATCGTGAGGATCCATAAAATGAGATGAGGGTTTCTTTTATTTCATAGTTTTATTTTTTGCTTAATTCTACTCGGTCCTTCTTTGATTTTTATTTCGTCGACTCCGTATTTTCGGTATACGGTAGTAGGCTTAGGATCTCATATTTGAGTGGCCGAGAGGCTCGTGAATGTTAAAGATCACTCAAAGAAGGAAGGAGTTGAACGCAACCCTAGAGATAGGACGACGTAAATCTTCCGGATTGGAGTCAAATCCAATAGTGCGGATCACATCGATAATGCAACTTTAGGCTTCTTTAGTTTGTAAAGAGATTTCGATCAAAGAGTCTATAAGTTAGGAGACCTAATGCTCTAGCGAGATTTTATCTCATTTTCGGATCCGTCACGGCCGAGTATGATTTGCAAATTTAAAACTATACCTTTTATCTCTCTCGTTTCATTTTATGGTGAATCAATGATCGAATGCTAGCCTTTTAATATAAGTTTTTTGTCTCGCAAATTATCGTTTATTTCACTTTAAAAAATTCTCAAAATTCAATAATTTTCCGGTAGGATAATAGTTCAAGCGTGAGTAGCAGTACTTGACAACCCCGTGTTTAAATACGACCTTGATACTACGATTCGACAGGTACGCTTGCCTGTTCGGGTTTTCGCCCATCAAGTTACAACTAGCTAATTGCCTAAAATTCTTAAAGAAAATTAGAACCTATTCACCCCCCTCTAGGTGTCTAGGCTCTTGAAATCAAGTCTTTCACCCTCCTCGATTGCCGGGTGGAATAGCTTGGTCAAAGTTCCTCCACCCCGGGGTCCAAATTTTGCTAACCGATCGGCTGCTACACTCTCATCCCCGGGGACATGCTGGATTAAGAATGTCCGGAACCCACCAATATTCTCCCTTACCTTGGACAAGTATTTTATGAGGGTAGGCTCCCTAGCCTCATACTCACCCCTGGTCTGCCACGCCACCACCAACGAGTCCATGAACACTTCTACATAATGTACCCCGAGCTCTTTGGCCAGTCGTAGCCCTGCTATGACGGCCTCGTATTCCGCCTGTTTGTTGGTGATGGGGAAGTGCAAGATGACGTCCTATTCTATAGTGACCCCCTGAGGGCTTACTAGCACTACCCCTCCCCTAGAGAATGCTTCCCTGAGGCTCCGTCAACCAACATCTTTTAAGAATCCCGTGGCAGTGGCTTCTCACCTTCTACCTCGACGACATATTCGGCCAAGAAATTGTCCAACACTTGTGTTTTGATGGAGAGCCGCGGCATAAAAGGGATATCAAACTCACTCAGCTCGATGGACGACTTGGCCAACTGCCCCGAGTGTTCCCCCCTAGAAAAACTTGCACAGGGGTGGTTCGTCACTACCTTGATCGAATGGGCCTGAAAGTATAACCTAAGCTTCCTTGCTGAGATAATCAAGGAGAAGACCAACCTCTCCAGGATGTGGTAATGGAGTTTAGCCTTCTTCAAGATTCTACTGACGTAATAGATAGGTAACTGCTTATTTCCTTCTTCCCTGACCAAAACAGAGCTCACGACCTCCTCCCCCATCCAGAGATACAAAGAAAGATCCCCTCCTTCGGGATCTGAAGGAGCGGTGCTCAGGAGAGTTGTCCCTTCAATGCCTGGAAAGCCTCCTCATATTCCTGTGCCCACTTGAACTTCCAGTTTCCCTGCAATACCTTGAAGAAAGGTGCGTATTTATCCCCAGCATGAGAGAGAAACCTATTTAGCATGGCGAGCTTACCCATCAGGCACTGAACCTCCTTAGTATTACGTGGTGATTCCAAGTCCATGATGGCCTTTACCTTATAAGGGTTAGGCTCTACCCCTGCGGGGGTTAGAAGATGGCCAAGAAACTTTCCTTGGCTTGCCCCAAAGACGAACTTCAAGGGGTTTAGCCGTATCTTGTATTTCTGCAAGGTGTCGAACGTTTCTTTCAAGTCAAGAAGATGGGAGTCCACCTCCCTCCTTTTCACTATAAGGTCATCAACATAGACCTCCAGATTCCTCCCCCTTTGAATTTGGAAAACCCGGTCCATCATATGATGGTACGTTGCTCCCGCATTCTTTAGCCCAAAGGGCATTATCTTATAGCTAAAACAATCCTCCCTCGTGATGAAGGAGACATCTTTGACATCGAGGGGGAGGGGGTGCATTTGAATCTGATGGTAACCTGAAAAAGCATCCAAAAAACTCATAATAGAGAAACGGACGGCTGAATCAACCAGTGCGTCAATTCGAGGCAGGGGGTAGCAATCCTTAGGGCATGATTTTTTCAAAAGAGAAAAGTCTACACACATTCTCCACCTCCCATCTCCTTTTTTTACCATTACCACATTGGAGACCCAGCCTGGATACTAATTCTCTGATACAAAACCTGCCTCGAGGAGCTTCATTATCTCCTCACAGATGGGCACCTCCAGCTTCGTGGCGACGATCCTCATCTTATGGCGGATGGGTTGTGTCCTGAGGTCGAGATTCAGATGGTGGCATGCCACGTCTGCATCGATGCCCGACATGTCTGCCGCTCTCCAAGAAAAGACGTTGATGTTCTTTTGGATGCACTCCTAAATCCTCTCCTGATCCTCAGGACTAAAGCGGCCACTAATCCTCACCCGCTATGCCTTCCCGTCCCTGGTGAAGACCTCCACCTCTACGAACTCCTCCGCCAGCTCCAACCAGACATGCTCCCCTCCGACCCTCAGCTCTCCATTCATCCCGAGCTCTTCCTCTTCTCATACTTCCTCAACCACCATTACCTCTAACTGGCTTCCCTGTAGCTCCACTTCTCCCCCTTGGGTATCTACCCTTGTTTCACCTTCTCTCTGTTCCTTCTCCACAGCTTTCTCCCAGACCTCCACTATGTTCACTTCCCCTTCCTCTGCAACCTCCTCCTGCACGCCAGCTCCTTCTCCAACTCCTCCACCTCCGCCATCCAAGATATGGTGTTGACAGTCGCCACATAGCATTTCCTTGCCACCTTTGGATCTGCCCTGATCCGTACCTGGACTCCCCTACTACTGAACTTGAGACGTTGATGGAATGAGGAGGGGATGCAACGAAGGGAGCTGATGATGGGGTGCCCAAAGATTGCGTTATAGCTACTCGGAGTGTCAATAATGATGAACGGACAGTTCCTCGACACCCCCAGCTTCACGTACAGTACCACACCTCCCTCAACTTCCTTCCTCTCCCCTGAGAACCCGAACAATGGTCCATCTGAGGCCATCACCCTCCGAGCCTCCACCTTCATCTCATCGAACGCCTTCTTGAAGATCACGTTCACAGAGCTCCCATTGCAAACCAGAATCCTGGAGACCATGAAGTTCTCTATCACCGTATGAATCACCAAGGCATCGTAGAATGGGTCTTCGTAGTCTGGCATGTCCTTAGATAAGAAGGTGATCTTTTCCTCCTAGGGGGAGTCAGGGAGGTCAAGGAAACGCTCCTCCTGTACATGGTTTAGAAGCTCCCCTTTCAGGGGGCCTCAATACCCACTCCCCCATGGATCACTCCGATCCCTCCTCGGGCTCCCACATCTTCCCTATCCTCACACCTATCCTCTCCTCCTAGTAGAACTTCCTCGATCCTCACGGGTGGCTACTGCTGCACTTTCCCTGGCTTCCCTCATCTCCAGAAATTCTGGGCAGGTGGCCGTCACGTGACACTCCACCTGATGAAAGTCACAGAAAGGCAACACCACCATATCTTCTCTTCTTCTTCCTCCACTAGCTCCTCTTCTCTCTCCCCTTGCTCGGGCGATCTCCATCACCTCCTGCTACTACAAGAGAGGGGCTCTCTGCCCCTGCCTCCAAGACGGCGGATTAAACCTTTCCTGACTGCGAAAGTTCTCTCCTCCTTGGAATCCCCTTGCCCTGGGGGGAGGGGACCTTCTTGAGGCCTCCAGGACAACCGGTTGTTCGACTCCCTATGCCCCCAACCTTGGCACTGCTCCTGGTGCCCATGACCTCGGGGATCTTCTCTCCTCTCTTCCTCTCTCCAATCTCTCTGCTTCCCTGCTCTTGGCTCCTTCACATCATCCTCTACCCTCTTAGCCAGCTTCTTGGCGAATGCCGGGTTGTCCGCTTCAATCTCTATCTCCTTTGCCGCCCTCTCCATCAGCTCTTCAAAAGAGAGGGGGGGGGGCACTCTTTTCAGCTCCATGCTGAAGAACCCAGATCTCAATCCCAGGGTAAACACGAGCATAAGCGTGCACCCCGGGACCTCTTTAACTAGAAGGATCTCCTCTTGGAGCCGATCGACATAATGCCCAGGCATTGCCTCCAGCTTCTGCTTGATGGAGAACAAGCTCTCCTCCCCCTTAATCCTCTTCTTTGACATGGAGAACCTCAACAGGAACCCACAATGTAGATCTTCAAAGAAATAGATGGAACTTACAGGAAGTTGATGAAACCAGTCCCTGGCCTTCTTTTTCAAAGTGATGGGAAAGAGCCTGCACTTGAAGGCGTCCGACATCTGCCTAATGGAGATAACATCTTTGAACCACTGAACATGTTGCACTGGGTCATCCCTCACCATATAGTAAGACATATATTGCTCTCTGAACCATCGGGGACCGGGGCAGAGACAATCAACTCACTTAAAGAGCTCCCGCCCACAACTTGGCAAGAGGGCACATCCTGCGACCTCGGCTCACTAAAGCTATCAGCACTGGCCTGCCCAGGGAAGAGTTCCCGCCTGGCAATATCCATCTCGGTACTCTCCGGTGGAATCTCCTTCTCGGGATGCTGTTCGGGAGCGTTTTCACCTAAAGAAGGGTTCACAACTACTGGAACTGAAGGCGTGGCCATCTCGCTTCTCGCAGCGAAAGCCAAATGGATGGTCTGCAAGACTTCCCTCCTGAAGTTTTCTAGCATCCCCATCATCACCCCACTCGCCGGAGGTGGAGAACCTCCTGAGCCTCTTCCCTCATCCTTGCCCCTAGCCATGAGACTTAGCCTGAGATTTTCTTATATCAGCTACGGTCCACGCTCACTGCACTAGAATTATTGGAGCCAAAAACTGGCCCTTACGAGAGTTCAGACCCTAGGGTATATCCAACACCTACTTCTTCCAAGCCCAGACCCTTGACCAGCCACAAGGAACTAAAGAACTGACACGAGGCTTTGCACTGAGGTCCCTCCACAAACCCGGAAGATCACAGAGCTCTTCCCCTCCTTAGCCAAGTGCTGAGCTAAGGATACCTCAGAAAGCGCTGCAAGACTTCAGAAAATGAGAAAGCTTGCCTTCCGAGGTACTATGTGGGTCTATTTATAGAATCTAGAAATCTAGTCTGACAACAACGTAGTTCCGCTATCCAAAAAGACTATATATAGCCCAAAGTGGTTTGCCAACAGCCAAACTCCGCTGTTTTGTGGAGCTAAATGCAAACCTCCAAGGGTATCCAGGTAAATTTACCTATAGACCAAACTGGGCAGGAGGCTTCTCGCATACCTAGGGAAAAGCACTTCCACCTACTTCACTTATCTGATTGGACCATCCTAGGCCCAGGGAAATCTGTCTAGGTACTGATGTGTTGAGAGCGAGAGCTACACTCAGCGCCTTGGGACAAAAAGCATTGAGAGAGTTGAGTGAAGTAACTACACTCAATGTCTCAAGACAAAAAGCATTGAGAGCATTGAGTGAAGGGGCTACACTCGACGCCTTAACTCAAAAAAAAAAAACCGAGAGCATTGAGCGAGAGACCTACACTCAACACCTTAGGACAGAAAACGCTAAGAGCATTGAGAGAGAGACCTACACTCAATTCCTTAGGACAGAAAATGCCGAGAGTATTGAGAGGAGACCTATACTCAATGCCTTAGGAAAAAAAAGCATTGAGAGCGTTGAGTGAAGGAGCTACACTCAACACCTCAAGACAAAAAGTATTAAGAGCATTGAGTTAAGGGGCTACACTCAACGTCTTGGGTCCAAAGAGTTTTGCCCACTCCGGGGGCTTTTCACCTATCCAGGCGAAAGCCTTTCCTCCTGCAATGGCGAAAGGCTCTTGAATTACCTGTCCTGAGGGAAAAACCCACTCAGTGAATATGGAGTTGTACACCAGCCTTGGAATATAATGTGGTTATGTACAAGGAAACGAGAAAGGATGAACTGACCAATGGTGTTATCTCGTATACATAGCGATTTGAGCAACGAGATTAGTTTGATCTGTACCCATACTATATCATCTGACTAGAGTGCCCAACGTACTTGGTTTTTGTCATTGGCATAGGAAAGAGTCGTGGCTATATGCCTGACTAGGGAATGCTCAATGTTACCGTCAGTCTGGGACTGAGGATGGTGGTAGGACCCTGGAAATTCTGGTACACCGATATTGTGCCCTGAGTGCACAAGACATTTAGCTAGTCATGCCAACGTCTGTGATAGATAGTGCTTAAAATGCACACTCTTGTTATATATAGGCTATTGCTATTTACTTTATATAGGGAAGGAATACCATCACCCTAGGTATGGGGTGGGGTCATTCTACTGCGTGTCCGTGGATAATGGTCAGCAAAAGCTGACTCATTACCTTCTTTTATTGCCACATCTTTGTGGTATGTACAGGTACAGATGCTTGAGAGCAAAGTGGGAAATAGCGGGCGAGAGCCCAAGCTATGCAGGCCCTCAAAGGCTGAAGTTTTGTCTTAGTTATTCATATTTTTTCGACTTGCATACCGATGTATTGAAATCATGTAGTAGTTAAACAATTGCTCATGTGTATGGCTTTAAGGACAAAACAAGACAATGCAATTATTATTTAATTATTCCAATAGTGGTGTGGACATTCTGGTTCAAGATTTTTTTAAATGCTTCCGTTAACATGTAATCTTGTTATGCATTGTTGTTTAGTGGTATGGATTGATATTCATTGATTAACTCTTTCGTTTGTTCATTTAATATGACGTGGGGTCTCGGCTAGACCCATAGTTATATTACTTTGAACGAGCAGGGGTGTTACACCCCACATTCCTAGCGAGGGGTCTTGGCATGCGGAGTGCCTCGTTGCCCAGGATTGCATAAAGTATGTTGGTTTTGGAAGTATCGAGGGATGATTATCTCTAGTGCTGCCGAGGTTGTGGGTTGTCGTGATGTTCTTCGCTCTTCCCTAATACTGGTGAAGACTCTCGCTCCTTCCTTCTTTTTGGGTCTCTATAGAATTATCGTTGGTGTGTCTCGATTGCTTCGTTTATGGCAATCTATACTCCAACCTGTCATACCATCTCGGGGTAACTTGGTATTATTTCTCTCATTAATGTTAAGTAGAAGCTTCCGGGGCGGAGTACTCCTAAGGTGAAGCCTCATATGAGTTCTGGGTTGACTCCTAGGATTTGTCGTGACTCGGTGGTGGATGGAGAAAGAAATCTTTAAGGGTTTCCCCTTTAATTTGTCAGATCCTAGAAAGGTGTGAGGGGTCCCGAACAACCTCCCAGTTTACGATGAACTGGTCGACAAAAAGTTGAGATACATTTGTAAAGTTGTTGATTCCTCCTTCCTTCAGAGAGCAGAACCAGGCTCGGGCTTGTCCTTTCAAAGTTGTTGGTAATACTTGGCCCAACAGTTGATCGGGGGCATTATTGAGCCTCATGATGTTGGAGAAATGTTGGGCGCAATCTGATGGGTCATCTTTCTTTCAAATTCCTCGATTTTTGGGAGCTTGAAACCATGTGGGATTGGGTGCGCCAGAACTTTGGGCACTAGTGGAGATCTGGTCCCGACAGGGCGGTGCAGATATGTAGTATGTTGGCTAACCTGGCCGTATTCTTCTGCTACGAGTTCTCTGATTTCATCTCTGTTTGGTCTTTCTGCAGGATTCCTGAGGTTACCCATCTGTTGGCGATGTTATTGCAGACTGGCTTCAATGTCTCTAAGCCAACGGGTGAGGTATGAAGTGCTTGCTGCTTCTGAATATTCCTCGGAGTTATCTTCCTGATGGTTGTCTGCGACAGTAACTGGAAGTGAAGGTGGTTGATTGACTAGTGCAGGTAGCATAACGGGTTCTTGAGCTGCCCCAAGATTTATGAGGAGTGTAAGTACTTCGACATGTTGCACTTCTATGCGGGTGATTTGACCGATGAGCACGTTGTCCGGTATGACAATGGTCTCCTCTTATTAAAGTGCATTAACTAGAGAATGAGAGGGTCCGACATTATTAAGTCCTTGGCGGGCAGATCCCTGGGTTATGTGAGTGCTTCTCCTCGCCATAACTGTTAGTCACGAGTATCGCTATGCTGAGGATACAATCTTCAAGACCTTCTTTGAGTATGGGGGGAACTTTGTTTCCCCCAAAAGACGCCAAACTGTTGCGGCCAAATCAACCTTCCTGATAGACTGGACTAAATTGCACCATCTTAGCCCAGGAGCGGTCGAGCGCGCAAATAATCACATAAAATAGAATGATGAGAAGGAAATTTTTTAACGTCAAAAACCCCGAAAAGAGGTGAAAAACCACGTGGTCGGATCTGTGTCAGCCAAACTTTCACTATTTGCTAGTTGTTACTAAGAATTTTCTTGAAGAACTCAAGGGCGACATGCCACCTCTCATTACAATTGTTGAGAGTGAGAGAGAATAAGTACTAGGCTCGGAGGGTGACAAACCACCTCTCACGGAGCTAATTACTTTCTTACTATAATGGGGAGATCCACACTCTGGATGCTTTTGAGTCTTTAACGGTTGCTTAGAGGTGGGAGCAGCTTGTTGCACTCATTCTGATGTCTGGAGCTTAAAAGCTCAGGTGACGCACTCAGTTCACCTTACCCTCTGCGGTTCATTTCCTGTTATGCTTAGAGGAGAAGTCTGGTGTAGTTGTCCTGTTGGTGGTAGAAGGGTAATCTGTAGTTGTCCTGCTCAGAGGTGAATCACCCGCTTGCTGGAGGAGAGCGCGCATGACGCTTGCTGGAGGAGAGTGCGTGGAGCGCTTGCTAGAGGAGAGCGTGCAGGGTTCTTGTTGAAGGAGAGATCACAGAGCATTTGCTGGCGGAGAGCATGTAGAGAGCTTGATGGAGGAGAGTGCGTGGAGTGCTTGCAATAAGAGAGCGTGTAGAGCGTTTAATAGAAGAGAGAACAAAGAGCACTTACTGGCAGAGAGAGTATGGAGTGCTTGCTGGAAAAGAGGGCACTGAGCACTGGCTGACAAAGAGCTCGCAAAGCACTGGCTGGCAGAGAACTTATGCGTAATGCCCCTGATTTTCCAAGGTTTATTTAAAACCCCTTTAGTGACATATTTTGATGTCAGGGCCTTACATTGACGCTTAGTTGGTGGGTATCACTGTCGGAGCATGGATTTTGCACGTTGGTATCCGAGGTTTTGGTTTTGGAGTAGTAGCTTGGAATTTCTCCTATGATTTGGTATTCCCTTGTGAGACAAGTTCGTTTTGGAATACGGAGGAGCGTGTTGGAACCCTACTTGTGATTTGGGATAGGTTCACTATTAGGTTTGATTAGATGACCCAACATGTATAATCTTGGGTCATAGGTTATTACCATGGTCTAGGTCAACAACACATACTTAGATTATCAGTCTCTACTTCAGAAGACTTTAGAGACAGAAGACTTCAAAGGAAAAGCAGTTAAAATGATTGCAGGATAGTCGTTTGACGATAGCTGAACTCAGCTCGACGATCGTCGATCTTAGATCGACGAACAAAGAGTTCCTTCTCTGAGTTGAGCTCGACGAAAGTCTACCTGAGATCGACGAACTGATATCTCTTATCAGAAGTTCAAATCGACGAAGGACTATCTCAGTTCGACGAACTTGGAGCTCAGATTGGCAAGTATATTTTTTCAGTTCGACAATTTTGGAGCTTAGCTCGATGAAGGAGAATTATTAGCTCGACGAACTTGGAGCTCAGGTCGATGAAATCATTACTGAGTTCGACCAACTCCTTCCAGGTTATGTTCGACTATTCTTCTCTGTAGTTTCTCAGTTTGACTATACCGGTTTGTTTTCAAATTATATTAATATAGTAATGCTCTGATAATTAATGCTCAATATTCTCAAGAATATAGCCGTTACCTAACAACATTAATTATGGTTTTCATAGAGTTATTACTCTACCTTATTTACTGGGACAGTTAGGGAAATGCATACAAGACAAAATTAGGCGTTCAGGATCCCAGAAATTATGCAGAGGATTTCAACGAAAGAATTTAAAATTCAAATGTTTTGAATCTGCAATAAATATATAAAGTGATTTTTCAGAAGATTGCAAGAGTTACCGAATCAGTGAAAAAAAAGAGCAATCAGTAATCAGTGAAGAACACAACACGACTCTCATACACATAGAGTTCTTCTTCATCTGCTTCAAGCTTTCAAGAGACAACTAATCAAAATTAGTTTACAAGATTGCTGAAGAGCAACATCATTTTGAAGGCCAACACCCTAAAACAAATCTTCCACTCCTGATCAGATCCATACAACTCAGGGGGGGGGGCTTTGACATCAACAAGTCCACTAGTCTTCTCAGAGCCTTGAGATAGAGAAGACCACATATTTGTACTTTTCCCTTTCACTATGTACATGGTTTTAACTCCCTTCAAAAGTTAGCCTTTTTGGTTCACAAGTCACCTGATCAAAAGACTTGTGATTGGTTTCTAGGCACCTGATCAAAAGCTCAAAGGGTTTTTAGACCTCCCTTATAAAAATAGATCTTGTGGTGACAGGGCACCTGAGCAAAAACCTGTGGTGGACGGGCACCAAAGAAAAAACCTGTAGTGGATTCCTACCATGGTGGTAGAAGTGTGGATGTACCCAGGTTTATTTGGGAACCACTATAAATTCCTTGTTTCGTCTGGATTGCCTTTACCTTTTCTGTTTGTGTGCTTTGATATTTCTCTTTATTTATATATATACATATCACCTATTTTAATCCGCTATAAAAATTATCTGAACGTTTTTAATACTCTATTCACCCCCCTCTAGAGTTATTTAGATCTATCCCTCACTTTCAATTGGTATCAGAGGGAAAGGTTGTTTGGTTTCACAAGCTAACACATGAACCAAAAGATCATTGATAGATCTTATTTTCTCTAGTCTGTCTTTTATATTATGGCACAAAATAAGGAGTATTCAAGCACCAGACCTCCAGTGTGCAATCTTAATAAGTTTGCACTTTGGAAGGCAAGGATGTAACACCCCTTCCCATTACGTGCAACATAGTAGAAGGTCCGGCCGAGGCCCCACACCATGTCTTACAAACAGGCGGAGACGTTACTAAGTAATACCAAATACGCATCCTATCACAGAGCATTCTAGCGGAAGTTTAAAGGGTTGCAAGAATGAACTCAAACATCAACGCAGAAGTCCACAGCTAAACCAAACATGCCATAATATAATACCACAAGTACGACCTTATGGCCTCTTACAAGTGTTTCTCTTTATACAAGAAGGAATCTTCCATACATCGGCACGCAGGACGGCCATACATGAGTTCTTACACAAGGTACAAAACTAGCCTTCGAGAGTTAGCACTTAGCAGCAGTAGCTTAGGGTCTTCCACCCTCATCCATGCTTGGCCCTTCTTGACCTGCACGCAAAAGATCCACCAAGCAGTGGCAAACAAAGCAACGGTCAGCATTTGGCTGACCATTTATAACGACCCTGTCCCTGGCACGGGATAGCGGAATTCCTTCCCTGCATAGCACTTATATACAATCAAAAGGGTATGCTTTAGCACATCACACTTGTACGCCCGTACAAGTCATCATCCATCACAAACGTCGGCATGACGGCCCGACGTTCCGTTCTCTCAGGGCACATTATCGGTGTACCGGAAAACCAGGGTCCCACCACCATTCAGAGGTTCCAGACATGACGGTAATTCATGAGCATTCCAATCCTCCATGGCTCAAATAGCCGGAGTGATTCTCATTCTGTGATCCTAACAGGGCCTTAAGCACCCCACGGTTAGACAACCAGAACGCGGGTACAGATCAGCCTTTCCCGTAGCTCACATATGTAAGATATCAATCAAGACTGACACGGGTACAACTTCACCTTGCCCGTTCGCCACACAGGCTTTTCCACAGTTGCAGCCCCACCGGCTCAACAAGTAGCATTCACAACTATAAGGGTTGAGATCACACAGCATTAACCCCCCAAATAGTAGCACTCACATCTACATGGGTTGAGATCACACAGCATCAACCCATCCACATACTATCCCGCTGCACCAAGCTGCTGGTGTCCACCAAGAACATCACACGCATCACAATAATGCAGAGTCTTGCTCTAATATGCATACAATCATCACCAATCCGGACTAACCTATCCAGACGGGCTTCACACAGCATGCCTACCCGTACTTCTTGCTTCCGGGACTACTCGAACAAGAATCAAGGGATGGAGTTCAACATCCCAAGAGAATTCAACTCTACCTTTGTAGAGGATTCATGCTGTTGGAACCCTGGTTCTGATTTGGGCTAGGATCTCTATTAGGTTGTTTAGTTTAGTTTATTTATTTCTTGTAATTTTAGTTTTTGAAAGACTTAACCCAAATAGGGGGAGATTGTTGGTACCCTAGTTTGGATTTGAGTTAAGTCTTTTCTTTTAGTCTCTTGACCCAAGATTTATCTATGGTCAAAGTCTTGTTGTTGAGTATTCTCTTTTCCAGTAAAATTCTGGCTAAGGGATTTTCGGGTTCGACTATCATCGAACGCCGATCGACTATCATCGATCAGCCGGTCGACGATCGTCTGTCTGTTTGACCGACTATCTTCTGTCTTCAGATAGTTGTGCTCTGTCTTTTGTCTGCTCGACGCTCTGCTGGATTGTCGAGCTCTGGTCGACTATCTATTGATAGTTCGACGTTTTCTGTCAGCCTAGCTCGACGCTTTCTGTCTGAGTCGGTCGACTATCTGAATGATAGGCCGACGATCTCAGCAGGTCGTTCGACTATAGTCGAAGGTCGTTCGACGATCGGCTGTCTGCATATATAATATTATATGCGTTTTATTCTGTGTTTTATTTCTTATTTTATCTGATATATTTACTATATATTATCTGATAGATTTACTTCATATACTTCAAAGCAATCCTTGCTATTCTTATGCTTAAGTCTTTCCTATCAGATAAAGTGTTTTTGTCTTATTAGTTGACTTTCTGACTGCTTTATTAATGCAGCTGTCCTTTATAGCCGTTGGTTGTAAAGAGTTATTTCTGATGTGATGTGATCCTTTTATCTTTCTTTATCAGACTTTATACTGCAGCTTCTTATGAAGCTTTATTTCCTTATATAGAATATATATATCTGCAACATATGTTTTGTCTTTATGTTAATTGCAACCCAGATTCAAGATCTGAGAAGAAGACAAAAGCTCAACTCAAATAATAGAGTCGTTGCTACTCTTATATATAAAGAGTTCTTTTAAAAGAACTAGGAGAAGAAGCAGAGCTGTAGAATAAGAAGAAACCTGTACAGCATACAGAGAAAGAAACAGCTTACAACTGCTCTCAGCATTCATACATCCATCTGAGAAGATTTCTCTTCTACTCTTCCTCAACCTGAGTGCTCCTGTTTTAGGAAGATACACTCAGAGTTATTTTGAAGAAGAAGAAGAAGAAGGAAGCTGAAGAAGAACATCCATCCAGATCTCTAGTCTTCTTCAGGCTTTATCCTTCAGAACTTCAAGACAGCTTGCTGTCAGAAGTTCTGAAGAGACTCTTGTGCCTCTCTAATCTATGTTAAAATAGAGAAGACAATCTAACTCTCTTCCCCCCTCCTGTAAAGGGTTGTTTACTCCCTTCAAAAGTAAAGCTTGGTTTTTAGACACCTGATCAAAAGTTTAAAGGGTCTCTAGATCTACCTGCAGTAGATCTTGTTGGTGGCAGGGCACCTGATCAAAAACCTGAGTGGATTCCTACCATGTGGGTAGAAGAGTGGATGTACCCAGTGTTTGGGGAACCACTATAATATCTTGTGTCGTCGGGTTGCTTTCTTTATTATTTGCATTGTGGCTGTGATTAGCTTTAACTAGGATTGCTAGTTGCTGTTTAGGATTATAAGCCTTAACTGTAATTACAGTTGGCTGCCTTTGTGCATAACACTTTGTGTTAGGCTTTAGGGTTATTTCTATATCTATAATCTTTAATTCCGCAATCGTATCTATCCCTTCTCTTTCAATTGGTATCTATCCCTTCTATTTCAATTGAAAGAGAAGGGATAGATACGATTGCGGAATTAAAGATTATAGATATAGAAATAACCCTAAAGTCTAACACAAAGTGTTGTGCACAAAGGCAGCCAACTGTAATTACAGTTAAGGCTTATAATCCTAAACAGCAACTAGCAATCCTAGTTAAAGCTAATCACAGCCACAATGCAAATAATAAAGAAAGCAACCAGACGACACAAGATATTATAGTGGTTCCCCAAACACTGGGTACATCCACTCTTTTACCCACATGGTAGGAATCCACTCAGGTTTTTGATCAGGTGTCCTGCCACCAACAAGATCTACTGCAGGTAGATCTAGAGACCCTTTAAACTTTTGATCAGGTGTCTAAAACCAAGCTTTACTTTTGAAGGGAGTAAACAACCCTTTACAGGAGGGGGGAAGAGAGTTAGATTGTCTTCTCTATTTTAACATAGATTAGAGAGGCACAAGAGTCTCTTCAGAACTTCTGACAGCAAGCTGTCTTGAAGTTCTGAAGGATAAAGCCTGAAGAAGACTAGAGATCTGGATGGATGTTCTTCTTCAGCTTCCTTCTTCTTCTTCTTCTTCAAAATAACTCTGAGTGTATCTTCCTGAAACAGAAGCACTCAGGTTGAGGAAGAGTAGAAGAGAAATCTTCTCAGATGGATGTATGAATGCTGAGAGCAGCTGTAAGCTGTTTCTTTCTCTGTATGCTGTACAGGTTTCTTCTTGTTCTACAGCTCTGCTTCTTCTCCTAGTTCTTTTAAAAGAACTCTTTATATATAAGAGTAGTAACGACTCTATTATTTGAGTTGAGCTTTTGTCTTCTTCTCAGATCTTGAATCTGGGTTGCAATTAACATAAAGACAAAACATATGTTGCAGATATATATATTCTATATAAGGAAATAAAGCTTCATAAGAAGCTGCAGTATAAAGTCTGATAAAGAAAGATAAAAGGATCACATCACATCAGAAATAACTCTTTACAACCAACGGCTATAAAGGACAACTGCATTAATAAAGCAGTCAGAAAGTCAACTAATAAGACAAAAACACTTTATCTGATAGGAAAGACTTAAGCATAAGAATAACAAGGATTGCTTTGAAGTATATGAAGTAAATCTATCAGATAATATATAGTAAATATATCAGATAAAATAAGAAATAAAACACAGAATAAAACGCATATAATATTATATATGCAGACAGCCGATCGTCGAACGACCTTCGACTATAGTCGAACGACCTACTGAGATCGTCGGCCTATCATTCAGATAGTCGACCGACTTAGACAGAAAGCGTCGAGCTAGGCTGACAGAAAACGTCGAACTATCAATAGATAGTCGACCAGAGCTCAACGATCCAGCAGAGCGTCGAGCAGACAAAAGACAGAGCACGACTATCTGAAGACAGAAGATAGTCGGTCAAACAGACAGACGATCGTCGACCGGCTGATCGACGATAGTCGATCGGCGTTCGACGATAGTCGAACCCGAAAATCCCTTAGCCAGAATTTTACTGGAAAAGAGAATACTCAACAACAAGACTTTGACCATAGATAAATCTTGGGTCAAGAGACTAAAAGGAAAGACTTAACTCAAATCCAAACTAGGGTACCAACAATCTCCCCCTATTTGGGTTAAGTCTTTCAAAAACTAAAATTACAAGAAATAAATAAACTAAACTAAACAACCTAATAGAGTTCCTAGCCCAAATCAGAACCAGGGTTCCAACAATCTCCCCCTATTTGGGTGAGGATCCTATTAGTAAAATAAATAAATAAATATTGCAAAACATAAGATATATAAAGAAAAACTTTGCTTAGCTGGCTACTGCTGGCATTTGCAATCTCCCCCTATGTTGATGCAGTACATGTGATTGGAAGAGGCTGAGATGACTTTGAATTTTGATTGAGTCATCCAGCTAACTCTTGTAAGTAGTACCTGCAAAAAGCTTATGGTAGAGATTGCTCTCTCCTTGAAAAAGGGAATATGTTAGCAGCAAAAGAAATGATATTTTGTTCATCAAATTTAATTAAGATTCTGGATCTGAAAAACAAAATCAGATATCTTCCTTCCTATAGAATTTCTTTTCATTAGACGAGATTCAAACTCAGCTGACCAATGCAACTAGAGTAGAGGACTCAATCTAAATGAAATTAGAAAAGGATCTATAAGAAATAGAGTTATCTGAAAGAGAATTTCTTATACCGAAATCCAAACAAAATTTTTGAACAGAATATCAATCAGATATAATAAACAGCCTTAAGAAAAAGGAAATGCTTCCTAATAAATTTGTTCCAGATAATAGAAGGATTTGAAATTATTCTAATTAGTTTATCCTTTTATTTATAAAACAAATTTATGAAAAAGCAAATTGAGTTCTCAGATTTTAACTCATTAAAATATAAAGAAAACATTTCTCTGAGGAGTGTTGGTTCCTTCTCAGGTTTTGTTAAGTCTTGGCAGCAATATTGAACTGAACTAAAAACAGAATTAGATAATAATACCTGAACCTTTTCAGGTTTTGATTTTCCTTCTGTTAGTTCAGCATCTAAGTTGCTGCATGAAGCATTTATGGCCATTATGCAAAATTGTTTGGCCCTTGCTTCCTCCTCTTCATCTTCAAATGATGAGTCATCATCTGAGACATCCCAGACAACATCTAGGGATGTTGATTCTTCTCCTTCAGATGAGATGATGTGGCTTCCTTCTGATATTGCATCCATGGGTTCAGACGCCATTTGATGAAGGGAATCCCACATCTCCTTAGCTGTTGAGCAATCAACAACATCCTGAAATAAGTCATCAGATAATGACTGAGCTAGGATGTTCATTGCTCTGGCATCAGCTAGCCTGGCCTTTTTAGTTGTTGTTGCCGAAGTTGGGAGACCTGTCAAAATGGACAAGAAAATATCTTCATCAAAAGAGTTCATATATAATTTAACTCTTGCCTTCCAGATGCTAAACTCAGCTAAGTTGCAAGCTGGAGGTCTGGTGCTAAAATAATCATTGTACTGGGCCATGATAGTGAAAGTGAATATCTATAAACCTTGGTATCTATCAGGATCTTGTGACTCAGGTGTTAGCCTGTTCAGTCAGTCAACCTCCCTCTGATACCAATTGAAAGAGAAGGGATAGATACGATTGCGGAATTAAAGATTATAGATATAAAAATAACCCTAAAGCCTAACACAAAGTGTTATGCACAAAGGCAGCCAACTGTAATTACAGTTAAGGCTTATAATCCTAAACAGCAACTAGCAATCCTAGTTAAAGCTAATCACAGCCACAATGCAAATAATAAAGAAAGCAACCAGACGACACAAGATATTATAGTGGTTCCCCAAACACTGGGTACATCCACTCTTCTACCCACACGGTAGGAATCCACTCAGGTTTTTGATCAGGTGCCCTGCCACCAACAAGATCTGCTGTAGGTAGATCTAGAGACCCTTTAGACTTTTGATCAGGTGTCTAAAAACCAAGCTTTACTTTTGAAGGGAGTAAACAACCCTTTACAGGAGGGGGAAGAGAGTTAGATTGTCTTCTCTATTTTAACATAGATTAGAGAGGCACAAGAGTCTCTTCAGAACTTCTGACAGCAAGCTGTCTTGAAGTTCTGAAGGATAAAGCCTGAAGAAGACTAGAGATCTGGATGGATGTTCTTCTTCAGCTTCCTTCTTCTTCTTCTTCAAAATAACTCTGAGTGTATCTTCCTGAAATAGGAGCACTCAGGTTGAGGAAGAGTAGAAGAGAAATCTTCTCAGATGGATGTATGAATGCTGAGAGCAGCTGTAAGCTATTTCTTTCTCTGTATGCTGTACAGGTTTCTTCTTGTTCTACAGCTCTGCTTCTTCTCCTAGTTCTTTTAAAAGAACTCTTTATATATAAGAGTAGCAACGACTCTATTATTTGAGTTGAGCTTTTGTCTTCTTCTCAGATCTTGAATCTAGGTTGCAATTAACATAAAGACAAAACATATGTTGTAGATATATATATTCTATATAAGGAAATAAAGCTTCATAAGAAGCTGCAGTATAAAGTCTGATAAAGAAAGATAAAAGGATCACATCACATCAGAAATAACTCTTTACAACCAACGGCTATAAAGGACAGCTGCATTAATAAAGCAGTCAGAAAGTCAACTAATAAGACAAAAACACTTTATCTGATAGGAAAGACTTAAGCATAAGAATAGCAAGGATTGCTTTGAAGTATATGAAGTAAATCTATCAGATAATATATAGTAAATATATCAGATAAAATAAGAAATAAAACACAGAATAAAACGCATATAATATTATATATGCAGACAGCCGATCGTCGAACGACCTTCGACTATAGTCGAACGACCTGCTGAGATCGTCGGCCTATCATTCAGATAGTCGACCGACTCAGACAGAAAGCATCGAACTAGGCTGATAGAAAACGTCGAACTATCAATAGATAGTCGACCAGAGCTCGACGATCCAGCAGAGCGTCGAGCAGACAAAAGACAGAGCACGACTATCTGAAGACAGAAGATAGTCGGTCAAACAGACAGACGATCATCGACCGGCTGATCGACGATAGTCGATCGGCGTTCAACGATAGTCGAACCCGAAATCCCTTAGCCAGAATTTTACTGGAAAAGAGAATACTCAACAACAAGACTTTGACCATAGATAAATCTTGGGTCAAGAGACTAAAAGGAAAGACTTAACTCAAATCCAAACTAGGGTACCAACACATGCATATGCACAAAGGAAGGATTTCACATATCCAAGGAGGAAGTCGTTACCCTTGGAGGCCGTTTTGGAGCCATGGCAAGCACTGCTTGGAGCTCTGCCTTCCCGAATATGGCCTCCGATCGCGAATCCGAGCTTGGACTAGCTGGATCTCCCTCTCCTTCCTCCCTCTTCTTCCTTCTTCCTTCTTCCTCCTTCCTTCTCTCACTTAAGAAGATAAAGTGAGGATAAGTTTACTGGTTCGGGGTCTTAAAGGGCTGGGAAAACTGAAGACCACCAAATCTGGAAAGAGGGAAACAAACAGCCGAGATCTGCAGAAAATGACGTTTTCGGCCGTGACACGCCCTGTGACACGCCCATGTCACATGCCGTGTCCCTTAAGCTGCCCTTAAGCGGCAAAGAACCGCCTCACCACACGGGTTGAACATGCCCATGACCACTGCCTAACCTGACACGGCCTGAGACACGCCCGTGTCTCTGGCCGTGTCGCCTCTCTCGACGAATCTCGTCGATCGTCGAGATTATTCTCGCCAATCGTCGACATGATCTCGCCAATAGTCGAGAAGGACACGCCCTGTGACACGCCCGTGTCACAGGCCGTGTCGCCTCTTCTCGTCGATCGTCGATCAAGATGCTCAACGATCGTCGAACACGCGACCTGCAGCTACCCGAGGAGGACATGCCCTGGGACACGCCCGTGTCTCAGGCCGTGTACTCACCAAAAACACCCGAAACCCAACTTTGAAACTTACTCGAGACCAGCTCGAGTATTTGCTTGACACGCCCTAGGACACGCCCATGTACCAGGCCGTGTCACTTGGCCTGAAAACCAAAACTGGGTTTTGGGGTATTACAATCCTCCCCTCCTTGCAGAAAATTTCGTCCCGAAATTTGAATGACTGAAAAACTCAATAAAGTCCATATTTATTGATTATTACAAGGTCGACTACCCAACCAATTACAAAAATAACTCGGGAAATTCTGTCCGCATGGTTTGCTCACGCTCCCAAGTAAGCTCTTCTCGACCACAATTATCCCACCGGACTTTGACCATCCCGATTGTTTTGTTCCTCAATTGCTTCTCGGCGGCATCTTCAATCCGAATGGGCTTAACCTTTGTTGTTAGCCCACTATCGCCTGATACCTGATCTGCAACTATCACTTGCGACGGCTCTTTTATTGCTCTCCGCAGTACCGATACATGAAACACATCATGTAAACTACTTAACTCAGGCGGTAGCCGTCACCGATGCATTCAATCACCTCAAAAGGTCCTAGATACCGCGGGCTCAACTTTTTCAGACGCCGTATTCTGGACACACCTTTAAAAGGCTTGATTTTTAAATATGCCCAATCACCCACCACAAACTTTACGTCTCGGTGCTTGGCATTATAATATTTGGCCTGCCTATCTTGAGCAATTAACAACCTTTCACGAATTGTACGTACCATTTCATGCATATCAGTCACATCTTGCCGCTTGTAAATCTTCGTTTCACCCGTCTCCGCCCAAGATAACGGTGTGCGGCACTTCCTGCCGTATAAAGCTTCGAAAGGGGCCATCTGAATGCTGGCCTGGTAACTATTGTTATAGGCAAATTCAATCATGAACAAATGATCTTCCCAGCGACTTCCAAAATCTAGCGTACACATCCGGAGCATATCTTCCAACGTCCTGTTGGTTCTTTCAGTTTGGCCGTCCGTCTGGGGATGAAAGGCCGTACTGAAATGCAACTTTGTGCCCAACAGCTGATGAATTAGCCTCCAATCTCCTGATGTGAAGCGTCCATCTCGATCGCTAACAATGCTACGGGGAATTCCGTGCAATCGTACGATCGAATCTACGTACATTTTAGCCAATTTGTCGACTGGATCATCTCTTCAATTTGGAATAAAATGAGCAACTTTTGTTAACCGATCCACAATCACCCAAACCGCATCATTACTCCGCTGAGATCTCGACAATCCATGCACGAAGTCCATGGAAATATCATCAAATTTTCACACTGGGACCGGTAATGACTTCAGGAATCCTCCTGGCCTTTGGCATTTCGCTTTCACCAGAGCACATGTATGGCACTTAGCAACATAACGTGCTATCTCTTTCTTCATACCCGGCCACCAGAAGTTCTTTTTTAGATCCTTATACATTTTTGAACTTCCAGGATGAATCGAATACCTTGAAAAATGGGCTTCGTACATGATTTCTTCACGAAGATTTCTCTGACAAGGAACACATACTCTATCGTCTTTTCTCCAAAGTCCATTGTCAAAAGAAAATCGAGAGCTCTTATCTTCCGCTGCATAACGTTGCAAACTACCATCCAATTCTGTCGCTTGGCGGACCCTATCCATTAGGTCACACTATACCTCTGTCCAATTCAAACACATGGTCGCAGCAGTGTTTTTCTCCACACAAGTAATATCCATCCGTTCTAGCTCGTGGATCAACCGTTCATCATGGTATGACAACCAATTCGCCCTTGCCGGAGTCCTACGACTCAAGGCATCTGCGACTACATTCCCTTTACCCGGGGTGTAATGAATTTGGAAGGTATAATCACTAAGAAATTCCATCCACCTTCTTTGTCGCATATTTAGGTCTTTTTGATCTAACAGATATTTCAGACTCTTGTGGTCTGTATAGATATCCACCTTTACACCATATAAATAATGATGCCACAACTTAAGTGCAAAGATGACTGCGGCCAATTCCAAATCATGGACTGGATAGTTCCGCTCATGGGATTTCAATTGGCGCGAACCATATGCTATCACCTTACCACGCTGAAGGAGAACGCAGCCTAAGCCGCTACCTGATGCATCACTGTACACCTCAAAACCATCTATGCCACAAGGTGTTGTCAAAATTGGGGCCGTAGTCAACCGACTCTTTAACGCTTCAAAAGCTCGTGCACACTCGGGCGACCAAACGAACCTTTGTTCTTTCCGCATTAGGGTAGTGAGAGGCAATGCTATTCTTGAGAAATTTTCCACAAAACGCCTGTAATAGCCCGCAAGTCCAAGGAAACTCCTGACTTCGGCTACCGACAAAGAAACAGGCCACTCCTGCACTGCAACAATTTTTGCAGGACCCACTGCAATGCCTTCTCCACTAACTACACGGCCCAGAAAAGCCACGGATGACAACCAGAAATCACACTTAGCAAACTTGGCATAGAGTTTCTTTTCCCTCAGGGTTTGCAATACCATCTTCAAATGATTTGCATGCTCTTCTCTGGATCGGGAATAAACCAGGATATCGTCAATAAAGACGATCACAAAGAGATCCAAATATCGCTTAAACGTTCGGTGCATCAAATCCATAAACACCGAAGGTGCATTAGACAATCCAAAGGGCATCACCGTGAACTCATAGTGCCCGTAGCGTGTGCCAAACGCTGTTTTGGGTATGTCACTTTCCCGAACCCTCAGCTGGTAATAACCTGATTTCAAATCCAGCTTAGAATACACCGAAGAGCCCACTAGCTGATCAAACAAATCATCGATCTGTGGGATCAGATACTTATTCTTCTCTGTCAGTTTGTTCAGTTCTCGATAATCTATGCATAGACGCAAGCTGCCGTCCTTCTTTTTCATAAAGAGAACCGGCACACACCAAGGTGACTGACTTGGCCTTATAAAACCTTGATCTAGCAATTCTTGCAACTGAACCTTCAACTCCGCCATTTCCTTTGGCGCTACACGATAGGGGGAACGGGCCACAGGTTTTGCACCCGGTACCAGTTCTATCGTGAAGTTGATTTCTCTTTGGGGTGGTAACCCCGGAAGGTCTTTTGGAAACACATCCAGGAATTCCGACACAACAGGTACCTCATTCACACTAGCCTTTGGCTCTACCGCTGCTACTAGCGTGAAGAACAACTCAGCACCCTTTCTAACGGCCTTCCGAACTTGCAGAGCAGATATCAACATCTCATTTATCCCCTGCATGCCGCTAAACTTTATTTCTTGTTCGGTGTTCTGTCCCAACACAACTTCCTTAGAATTACAATCAATGCGAGCATGCTGCTCTGACAACCAATCCATACCAAAGATTATGTCGAATTCCGAAATTGGCAACACAAGTGCTTCCAATCTGAAGTCCCAACTTCCTATTTTCCCTTCTACACACCCAGACTGATCCGCACACAAAACACATCCGTTAGGTAAGAGTACCTTCAAACTTTCTGTCATGCCTCGTATCGGCGCGGCAATGCGTAATACGAAATCCTTTGACAGAAACGAATGTGACGCACCAGTATCAAACAATGCTCGTGCCGGATGCTCCCAAATTAGGACGAAGCCTAACATAGCAACAACATAATAAACACCAAACACATAGCAAAACTACACAAAGGGAAAAGAACTCAGAGATCACACGCACCTGTGATGACGTCGGCCTGCTTAATGGCCTCCTGTTGTCGCAGATTGAAAACTCGAGGCTGCACTTGCGAAGCAGAAGACTCCGCCACCGCCTTACCTTTATCCGCATAGGATGCGCCCAGCTTCTTATCACCTTTCGGAGGACCAACCCGACAGTCTCGAGCAAGATGTCCCGGCTTGCCACACGTATAGCAAGTGCGGGAGTCATAGACCGACAACGCTTCCGAAGTAACTGATGAAGGAGCTTGCCCAGAACGTCTTGACTTCTTACCCCATTTCTTTCGAAATCCACTTCTCTCCGGACGCGGCGGTTTGAACTCCGGTTTTGCAACAGCCAAAGGTCCTTTAGATTGTCCTCGCTTCAAATCTGCTTCCAATACCCTCACGGTGCAGACCAGAGCTTGAAATCCTGATTCACGGAACTCGAGAGTAAATGTCGCAACTCATCTCGCAGTCCCACATAAAACTGACTGGTTTTGCGCTCTTCCTCAGCAAAGATAGCGCCCACATAACGCCCCAACTGCGTGAACTCATGAAGATACTCATCCACGCTGCTCTCCTTTTGAGTCAACCGTTGAAACTCCAATTCCAAAGCAATCCATTGCTGCAACGGCAAATGCTTGCCCAAGAACAACCGAGAGAACTCGTCCATAGAGACTCCCGTCAACTGTCTGCCTGCCAAGTGGTGCAGTTCTACCTCATCCCACCACAACCGAGCTTCTACTTCAAGAAGAAAAGTGGCTAACGTGACTTTCTGTTCCTCCTCAACCCTAAGGGCGGTCAAGATGTGCTTGATCCGAGCAAGCCAATCCTCTATTTGAGCTGGGGAACCTGCCCCGGTAAACGTCGGAGGATGAAAGCTCATAAATAGCTTCAGCTGCTGATCTGCGGCACGCTGATCAACCGCTATGCCCACCGGTTCTTGACGCACTGCCACAGGCATGGGAGCCTCATGCCGAGCTTGCCCTGCCTGCTGAGCATTCATCATCGCAAGTACCGTTTCTGTAATCAAACGTACAGTTTCAGCTGATGGAGGAGGGGTGGGCACCTCTACCGGTGCCGCACTCTCAACAGAATGCTGAGGTTCTGACTGACCCGCAACACTTCGCGTCACCTATATGTGTGCAACCAAACAATTCAGCGACAAGCCATACAACAAATAGTCAAAACAAACACACAAGTGTAACACACCAGTGCATTTCAAACCTATGTGGACATGTTTGAGTTCAAAGTTATACACTCACACACGAGCTCGCCACCCCACAAAAGAATTCGTCCACGAATTCAGAGGAGGGAACCAAGGAATCTGATACCAAATTGTAACACCCCTACCCGTTACGTGCAACATAGTAGAAGGTCCGGCCGGGGCCCCACACCATGTCTTACAAACAGGCGGAGACATTACTAAGTAATACCAAATACGCATCCTATCACAGAGCATTCTAGCGGAAGTTTAAAGGGTTGCAAGAATGAACTCAAACATCAACGCAGAAGTCTACAGCTAAACCAAACATTCCATAATATAATACCACAAGTACGGCCTTATGGCCTCTTACAAGTGTTTCTCTTTATACAAGAAGGTATCTTCCATACATCGGCACGCAGGCCGACCATACATGAGTTCTTACACAAGGTACAAAACTAGCCTTCGAGGGCTAGCACTTAGCAGCAGCAGCTTAGGGTCTTCCACCCTTATCCCTGCTTGGGCCTTCTTGACCTGCACGCAAAAGATCCACCAAGCAGTGGCAAACAAAGCAACGGTCAGCATTTGGCTGACCATTTATAACGACTCTGTCCCTGGCACGGGACAGCGGAATTCCTTCCATGCATAACACTTATATAAAATCAAAAGGTATGCTTTAGCACATCACACTTGTACGCCCGTACAAGTCATTATCCATCAAAAATGTCGGCACGATGACCGACGTTCCGTGCTCTCAGGGCACATTATCGGTGTATCGGAAAACCAGGGTCCCACCACCGTTCAGAGGTTCCAGACATGACCGAAATTCGTGAGCATTCCAATCCTCCATGGCTCAAATAGCCGGAGCGATTCTCATTCTGTGATCCAAACAGGGCCTTAAGCACGCCACGGTTAGACAACCATAATGCGGGTACAGATCAGCCTTTCCCGTAGCTCACATACGTCAGACGTCAATCAGGACTGATACGGGTACAGCTTCACCTTGCCCGTTCGCCACACAGGCTTTTCCATAGTTGCAGCCCCACCGGCTCAACAAGTAGCATTCACAACTACAAGGGTTGAGATCACACAGCATCAACCCCCCAAAAGTAGCACTCACAGCTACATGGGCTGAGATCACACAGCATCAACCCATCCACATACTATCCCGCTGCACCAAGCTGCAGGTGTCCACCAAGAACATCACACGCATCACAATAATACAGAGTCTTGCTCTGATATGCATACAATCATCACCAATCCAGACTAACCTGTCTAGACGGGCTTCACACAGCATGCTTACCCGTACTTCTCGCTTCCGGGACTACTCCAACAAGAATCAAGGGATGGAGTTCAACATCCCAAGAGAATTCAACTCTACCTTTGTAGAGGATTCATGCATATGCACAAAGGAAGGATTTCACATATCCAAGGAGGAAGTCGTTACCCTTGGAGGATGTTTTGGAGCCATGGCAAGCACTGCTTGGAGCTTTGCCTTCCCGAATATGGCCTCCGATCGCGAATCCGAGCTTGGACTAGCTGGATCTCCCTCTCCTTCCTCCCTCTTCTTCCTTCTTCCTTCTTCCTCCTTCCTTCTCTCACTTAAGAAGATAAAGTGAGGATAAGTTTACTGGTTCGGGGTCTTAAAGGGCTGGGAAAACTGAAGACCACCAGATCTGGAAAGAGGGAAACAAACGGCCGAGATCTGCAGAAAAAGACGTTTTCGGCCCTAACACGCCCTGTGACACGCCCGTGTCACATGCAGTGTTCCCTTAAGCGGCCCTTAAGCGGTAAAGAACCGCCTCACCACACGGGTTGAGCACGCCCGTGACCACCGCCTAACCTGATACGGCCTGAGACACGCCCGTGTCTCTGGCTGTGTCGCCTCTCGACGAATCTCGTCGATCGCCGAGATTATTCTCGCCGATCGTCGACATGATCTCGCCGATCGTCGACATGATCTCGCCGATTGTCGAGAAGGACACACCCTGTTACACGCCCATGTCACAAGCCATGTCGCCTCTTCTCGTCGATCGTCGATCAAGATGCTCAACGATCGTCGAACGCGCGACCTGCAGCTACCCGAGGAGGACATGCCTTGGGACACGCCCGTGTCTCAGGCTGTGTCACTCCAAAAACACCCGAAACCCAACTTTGAAACTTACTCGAGACCAGCTCGAGTATTTGCTTGACACGCCCTAGGACACGCCCGTGTCCCATGCCGTGTCACTTGGCCTGAAAACCAAAACTAGGTTTTGGGGTATTACAAAGGATTAGGCTTTACATGAATTCTATTGATGAAGATATCTATACTTCTATCTTGATAGGCCCCCTACACCATCTGCAACAACAAGCACAAGTGAAGTTTCACCACCTGAGTGGACTGATGCTCAGAAGAAGGTCAAGATTGTTGATGCCAAAGCCATGAATATTTTGGCTCAAACTATGTCTGATGACATATTCCAGAAGGTTGTTGAATATACTTCAGCAAAGGCCATTTGGGACTCCCTAAATGCTATGGTAGCAGGATCTGCTGATGAAAGGAAAGATAGGAGATCACACTTGATCTCTCAGTATGAGAATTTCAAGAAGGAATGGTCAGAATCAGTTACAAACATGTATAACAGGCCCAGCCTCATAATAAATGAGTTGAAAACTCTGGACAAGAATATCTCATTGACAGAGATAAATGACAAGATTCTTATGTGCTTCCCTAACACATGGTACTCTAGGATATGGCCAATCAAGGAAACAAGAAGCCTAAATAAAATCTCTATTGATACTTTGTTTGGCATGCTCAAGTCCTATGAGCAGCTCATCAAGACCAGTGAAGCTTAGCAAAGGACATCATCATCAGGAAGGAAAGAGCAAAGCATTGCTTTTAAAGCATCTGATGAAGCAGAAGCTCTTCCTGATAATGAAGAGTTACTGAGTCTCTTGGCTAAGAGTTTCTACAAGATGGCCAGGAAGGATTTTAGGAGAAGATCTTCTAGAAAAGAAGATAAGCCAAGGTATAACAAGACTCCAACAAAAGAAATTGTTTGTTATGGATGCAGGAAACTTGGACACATATTACTAGAGTGTTCTAAAACTCAGAAGAAAGATAAAAGAAAGGAGAAAGACTCCAAAAAATATTCCAGCAAGCCCTCCTCCAGCAAATACAAAAAGAAGGAGAGAGGATTTATTGCTGAAACCTGGAGTAACTCAGAAGAAGAGTCTTCATCCAGCACCAGTGAGGATGAAGAAGAGGCCAAGGCCAAAGAGGTCTGCTTGATGGAAATCAATGCATCTTGCAGCAACTCTGAAGCTGCCAATTCAGAAGCTGACAACTCAAAAGATGAATCTGTATCAGAAAAAGATCAGGTAATTTCTTCTTTTGATTTTACTTTAGATCAATTTAAAACTGAATTTAAAACTTCCGTTGATCCAAATGGCCCAGATTTGTAAGAAGTCAAACAAGTCAATGACACACACTAGTTGTATTTGTTGTATGTTTGAGTTTATGCAAGCAAGTCAGTCCATATTACACAGATTGGATAGGTGGACACCAAGCAAGCTAGTGATCATGCAAAAATTACACTAAGTCCACAGGAGTTGAGTGGAGCAAGCTCACTCAACGCCAACTGCCTTAAGAAAGAAAGCTGGACAAAAAAATTCTACTAAGTCCACAGGCATTGAGTGGAGCAAGCTCACTCAACGCTAGAAGTCAAGGAAAGATGTTGGCAAGCAAGAAATTCTACTAAGCCCACAGGTGTTGAGTGAAGCCAGTTCACTTAATGCCATGTGCCAAAAAGCTTTGAGTCAGGTGTGGATTGTCAAAGCCTATGCATCAGCAAGTAAAAAAAATCAACTAAGTCCACAAGCGTTGAGTGATGTCAACTCAATCAACGCCATACTACTTATTCATTGAGTAAATCTCATTTTGTCAAAGCCACGAAGTTTTTGCCAAAGAAAAAGATTCTAAGTACAAAAGCGTTGAGTAAATCAAGTTCACTCAATGCCATACTAATTCTGTCAAAGCCAAAGGAGATAGATAGGAAAATCTTTCTAAGTACAAAAGCGTTGAAGGAAGCCAATTCACTCAACGCTAAATGACAGAAAGTGTTGAGACAAGCTTCAACAGTCAATGCTAGAAGGAAGGACAGAATTTGACTATGTTTAGAAGCATTGAGTGAAGCCAGTTGAGTCCAAGATCAAAAAGCTTTGAGTCAAGCTAATGTTGTCAGCATAAGAGGAAACAGAGAAGTCGTCTAAATCCATAAACATTGAGTAAAGTTAGTTCACTCAATACACTCAATGCTAGATTTCATAAGTAAAGGCTGAAAGTGTTGAGTGAGGCCAACTCACTCAACGCCTTCAGAGAAAAGTAGATTTGTCTAAGTATAAAGGCGTTGAGTGAAGCTTACTCACTCAATTCTCTCAACGCCAAGCATATAGAAAGGGCTGAAGATTAAGCTAAGGAAAAAAGCATTTAGTGAAGCTCATTCACTCAACGCTCTCAATGTGTTGGAAACCCAGTTTGGATTTGGGCAAGGACTACTATTAGGATGCTTAGACTGACCCAATATGTATAGTCTGGGTCATAGGTTTTTCCAGGGTTAGTTGCCTTAGAAGATTTCAGAGTTCTGCAATTCAGTTCGATGAAATTCGAACTCAACTCGATGAAAGTCAAGCTCAGCTCGACGAACTCAGAGTTCCAACTTTGAGTTGAGCTCGAAAAAAGCTAAGCTCCGGTCAACGAAATCAGCATCTCAGCTCAATGACATCCAAGCTATGCTCGACGATCTCTGACCTCGGGTTGACGAATAAGCTGTTTCAGCTCGACGATCTCCAAGCTCAGGTCGACGAATTTATTGCTCAGTTCGACGATTTCCAGGCAGTGTTTTAGGCGGTTATTTCCAGCAGGAAGCAGCTTATTTCCAGGCTAAATTTCAGGATATTTTATATTCTAAAGGTAGAATTTTTATCAAGGCTTAATTGCAGGAAGTTATAACTCTGATATTTAATGCTCAAAATTCTTATGAATATAGCCATTTAGAGGCAGCCTTAAATATGGACTTAATCATAGAGTTAAATGCTAATCCTTTTCCAAGGCTGTTACCATTCTAGGGAATGCTCCAGCTGTTCAGAATAAATTCAAATATTTGAATTTCTCTAGCATTCCTGATCATATTATATTATCAGAAGTTTTTCTGCCTTAAGGGTAACAGATAGACACACAAGATTTTCTCAGAGTTACAGAAATACTTTTTAGAGAATTAGCTTTCTATTCTTCAAGCTTTCTTCCAACAACTCATCTTCAATCTGAGACTAAAAGCTCATATCTTATAATGACATTTACTGGTAGGAGAAGCTTATAAAGAAGGCCTACACCCTGAAGCAAAGCTTCCATTTCCTGATCATCTACACAACCTAGGGGGAGCTTTGACATCATCAACAATCCACTAGTCTTCTCAGAGATTTGAGACAGAGAAGACAACATCTTTTTACATTTTCCTTTCATTGTGTACATGGTTTTAACTCCCTTCAAAAGTCAGCCTTTTTGGTTCACAAGTCACCTAATCAAAAGACTTGGGATTGGTTTTTGGGCACCTGATCAAAAGCCTAAAGGGTTGCTAGATCTCCCTTAGAAAAATAGATCTTGTGGTGACAGGGCACCTGAGCAAAAACCTGTGGTGATAGGGAACCTAAGCAAAAACCTGTAGTGGATTCCTAGCAGGATGGTAGAAGAGTGGAAGTACCCAAGTTTATTGGGGAACCACTATAAATTCCTTGTGTCGTCTGGTTTGCCTTTACTTTTTTGTTTGTGTGTTGTGATTTTTCTCTTTATATATATATATATATCACCTACTTTAATCTGCTATAGAAATAACTTAAAATTTTTTAAATACTCTATTCATCCCCACCCCCTCTAGAGTTAAGTTAGATCTATCCCTCACATTCAATTGGTATCAGAGGGTTGTTATTTGGTTCACAGCCTAAGACCTAAACCAAAAAATCCTTGA
Source organism: Platanthera zijinensis (assembly GCA_039513925.1). NCBI lineage: Eukaryota > Viridiplantae > Streptophyta > Magnoliopsida > Asparagales > Orchidaceae > Platanthera > Platanthera zijinensis. Next base: position 23,022,319 of record CM077094.1, on the reverse strand, counting down.
TCGATCTCATTTACTCTAGTTTGCTCCTTTTCTCATGGCATAAAATAAAGAGTTTTCAAGCACCAGACCTCCAGTGTACAATCTAAATAAGTTTGTACTATGGAAGGCAAGGATTAGGCTCTATATGAATTCTATTGATGAAGACATTTATAATTCTATTTTTTTGAGGTCCCCCTACTCCATCTGCATCAACAAGCACCTCAGCTATACCACCACCTAAGTGGACAGAGGCTCAAAAGAAGCTGAAAGTTGCAGATGCCAAATCCATGAACATTTTGGCTCAAACTATGTATGGTGACATATTCCAGAAAGTTGTTGAATGCACTTCAGCCAAGGATATATGGGATTCCCTAAATGGGATAGTTGTAGGATCTACAGATGAATGGAAAGATAGGAGATCACATCTGATCTCTCAGTATGAGAACTTCAAGAAGGAAGAAGCAAAATTAGTTGCTGATATATACAATAGACTCAGCCTCATAATCAATGAGTTGAAATCATTGGAAAAGAACATCTCATTGATATAGATAAATGACAAGATCCTTATGTGCTTCCCTAGCACATGGGACTCTAGGATCTGGCCAATCAAAGAATCCAGAAGCATCAATGAAATCTCTATATAGACCTTGTTGGGCAAGCTCAAATCCTATAAGCAGCTCATCAAGACCATAAAAGCTGAACAAAGAACCTATTCTTCAGTAAGGAAAGAGCAAAGCATTGCTATTAAAGCAACTGAAGAAATAGAAGCCATTCCAGACAATGAAGATCTATTGAGTCTCTTGGCTAAGATATTTTATAAGATGGCAAGGAAGGACTTCAGGAGAAGATCTTCCAGAAATTATGATAAGCCAAGGTATGACGAGACTCTTACTAAAAAGATTGTTTGTTATGGGTGTAGGAAACCTGGACACATACTAACAGAATGTCCAGAGAACTAGAATAAAGAAAAGAAGAAGGAGATGCACTCCAAGAAGAATTCACACAAGCCCTCCTCCAAAAAGTACAAGAAAAAGGAAAGAGGCTTTGTTGCTGAAACATGGAGTGAATCTGAAGATGAATCTTCATCCAGCTCTAGTGAGGATGAAGAAGAAGCTAAGGCCAGAGAGGTCTGCTTGATGGCAATCAATGCATCATACAGCCACTGTGAAGCTGAATCTGAATCAGAAGAAGATCAGGTAATTTCTTCTTTTGATTTTACTTCAGAACAATTCAAAGCTGAATTTAAATTATTATGCAATGATTTAATCAAATCTGAGATGGAAATCAATCTTCTAAGAGAGAAATTAATTGAATTTGATAATTTCTCTTCTGGAAAACTTAAAACTTAAAGAAGATGTAAAAACTACTAATGACCAAATATTTTCTTTAGAAAATAAATTAAATAAGGCTAAGCAATTTGAAGAATCTCTTAATGTGAGAAGTATCAAATTGATGGATATCACAAGTACAGTGAATGCCAGATTAAATGGCAAACTGGGCTTGGGAGCTTTATCTAGTCAGCCTTATATTTTTGAGAAAAATATCTTATCTAAACCAATTGAATTAATATCTGCTAAAGGAAAATATAAAGAAGTATTACAATTTACATATAAAGATACTGAAATTTTACCAAAGACTAAATAAAAGAAAAATAAAAAATCTCATAAATATAATGTTCAACAAAATTCATCGAACTGAGATCGACGAAATTGGTATTATGCATCGAACGGTGATCGACAAACTCTGAACCCAGAATTTGGGTATGATTACTCAACATCGGGTGCTCGACGAATTCAACATGTTTCGTCGAATAGAGATCAACAATCGTGGAATGCAGGAAATGAATGTTATCATTCTATGAACCGAGATCAACGAAATCAATACTTTTCGTCGAACTCAACTAAATTCATTGAACTCAGTTTTTCATAACAAAATTTTTAACTCTTGTCAATACAAAAATCAAAAGCACAAATTTGTTAATCCTTTTACTCAGTGGATTATTCCTCCTAGTAGATTTCATCTACTAGGTTATAAGGATCAACAAGAGTGTTCCTTTATTTCCAGTTATCATTATGAAAATAAACAAGGACCCAAGGTAACCTGGGTCAAGAACAACTAATATGTTTTTATACAGGTAAAGAGCTATCCTACCATAGAGGAACAGTGGTACTTGGATAGTGGTTGCTCAAAACATATGGAAGGATCAAAGGCCAACCTAAGTAATTTAAAGGCAAAGCTTGGAACAAAGGTTATTTTTGGAGACTCCAACTATGGATAGACAGAAGGATATGGAAATATCAAAGTTAGAGCAGTTACCTTCAAGAAGGTAGCTTATGTAAATGGTCTGAAGCATAATCTTATCTCCATCAACCAATTATGTGATGAAGGTTATCAGGTAACATTTAATAAATCTTTATGTTCTATTAACTCTAGGTTTAATAAATTTTTTTTAACTGGTATTAGACAAGACAATATTTATCTAGTTAACTTTAATTCTGCAAAATCTGAAATTTGTTTAATTAATCAGATTAGTCAAATTAGTGATCTTTGGCATAAGAGATTAGGTCATGTAAACCATAAGACTATAGCTAAATTATCTAAGGACAACCTTGTCAAAAGACTACCTTCTAGTTTCTACAAGAAGTAAGGACTTTTCAGGGCTTGTCAATTAGGCAAGCAAACTAAAAATAGTTTCAAATCCATTAATAAAAGTGATTCACCCAGAATCTTGTACTTGCTACATATGGACCTTTTTAGACCTATTGCAGTACAGAGCTTGGGAGGGAAGTCACATAACTTAGTGATTGTTGATGATTTCTCTAAATTCACTTGGGTTTTCTTTCTGAAAAACAAGATAACTTTAAAGTTCTTACAGACTTTCTTAAGAGCCTTCAGATTGAGTACTCTACTCAGAATGCATTGATCAGAAGTGATTATGGCACTGAGTTTGAATCTCTTCTCATGAAAAAAATTCTGTGAGAAGGAAGGAATCAAGCATTGTTTTTCTGCTCCTAGAACTCCTCAACAAAATGGGGTAGCTGAAAAGAAAAATATAACACTAATTGAATCTGCGGAGACATTACTTTCAGATGCTCACTTACCCCTATCCTTTTGGGCAGAGGCAGTAAGCATAGTAAATTATATTCTAAATTGAAGTCTAATTCATAAGCAAAAGGGTAAGACCCCCTATGAATTACTTAAATCAAAGAAACCTAAAGTTAATTATTTTAAAGTTTTTGGTTGCATGTGTTATATTCACAATAATGATAAGAAATAACTTAGAAAATTTGAAGCCAAAGCTGCAGAGGGAATCTTCCTTCGATAATCTCAAGTTAGCAAGCTTATAGAGATTATAATAAATCATCTCTTAAAATGGAAGAATCTATGCATGTTTATTTTGATGAAACTCACATGTTTTACAAGGAGAGAGACATCTCTACCATAAAAAATTTGCATGTACCAAATCTGTGTGAGAAAATGGATGATTTAATCTTAACACAAGAGGATATATCACATCCTTCTCAACAGATTATTGCTGATGACAATGATGAAGAAATTCAAGAAATTCATGCTGAAGATATTGTGGCAAATGAAATTCCACAAAAGGAATTAGCACAACAAGTGGTTGAAGAACCAACTCTACCCACTAATCTTGTCGCACTTAGAGATCATCCCATATCTCAAGTGATTAGAGACATGTCAGCTGGTGTACAAACAAGGCATCAAATAAAAAATGTTTAGATGCATGCTTGCTTTCTTTCTCAGATTGAACCTCAAACCATAAAAGATGCAAAACAAGATCACCACTGGATCATTGCTATACAAGAGGAACTCAATCAATTTGAAAGATATAGAGTTTGGGATTTAGTTCCAAGACCCAAAGACTACCCAGTCATTGGAACCAAGTGGGTCTTTAGGAACAAGTTGGATGCTCAAGGATTAATTGTAAGAAACAAAGTCAGATTGGTAGCCCAAGGCTATTCACAGGAGGAAGGCATTGATTATGACCAGACCTTTGCCCATGTTACAAGGCTAGAGGCTATCAGAATATTTCTTGCATATGTAGCATTCAAGAAATTTAAAGTTTATCAAATGGATGTCAAGAGTGCATTTCTAAATGGAGAACTCAAAGAGGAAGTTTATGTTGAACAACCTCCAGGTTTTATTTCTCCAACTCACTCTACTTATGTTTTTAAAGTTAATAAAGCTCTTTATGGTCTCAAGCAAGCTCCAAGAGCTTGGTATGAGACTCTTGCTAGTTTCTTATTAGAAAATAATTTTTTTAGAGACTTGGTAGATAGGACTTTATTTATTAGACATCAAAAGTCAAAAAGTTTGCTAGTCCAAATATATGTAGATGATATAATATTTGGCTATACTAATTCCAAACTTTGCAAAAGGTTTTCTGACCTGATGCACTCAAAGTTTGAAATGAGTAGCATGGGTGAACTATCCCACTTCCTTGGTTTCCAAGTGAAGCAATCCCCTAATGGTATTTTTATATCCAAATCTAAATATGCTAAGGAGCTCATACAAAGATTTGGGATGTCTGATGCCTCAGTAATGAAAACACTCATGCCCTCCAATGATGTTGTTGATAATGATGAACAGAGCAAGCGTTGATCAAAAAATATATAGAGCCAGCATTGGGTATCTATTATGTTTAACAATAAGTAGGCTTGATATCATGTTTGCTACTTGTATTTATGCTAGGTTTCAAATAAATCGTAAAGAATCTCACCTAATTTTAGTAAAAAGAATTTTGAGATATATAAAGGGTTGTCCAAATCTAGGACTTTGATATCCAACAGAGTCAGAATTTGACTTAACTAGATTCTCAGATGCTGACTATGCTGGATGTAGAGTTGATAGAAAAAGCACATCAGGAACTTGTCTGTTTCTTGGTGATAGGCTTGTGTCCTAGTTTTGCAAAAATCAAACATCTGTGTCAACATCAATTGCTGAAGCTGAATATATACCAGCTGGTAATTGCTGCTCACATATTTTGTGGATTCAAAATCAGCTTTTGGATTATTGTTTCAACCTAAATAATTCAACTATCTTTTGTGATAATACTAGTGCTATTTCAATGGCACAAAATCCAGTACTGCATAGTAGAACTAAGCAAATAGAGATTAGACAACATTTTCTTAGAGATAATGTAGGCAAAAATAAAATTAATATTGTCTTTATTTCCACTAATTTACAAAGGGAAGATATTTTCACTAAACCCTTAGATGAAAAGAAACATATTTTCTTTATAAATCAGTTGGGCATGATAAATGGAGACTCAAAAATTTAATTTTTGGTCTGAGAATGAAAAATTGGTCACCTTTCGTCGAACGGAGATCGACAATCTGTGAACACTTCTTGAGATTGTCGTCGAGTGAAGATTGACGAAATCTCTTTGTGAAACTTTCATCGAACGGAACCCGACGAATTTTGTTTCTAATAATTTTCATCGAACGGAGATCGATGAAATTTTTTTGTTTCACAAAACTTTTGTCTACCTGAGATCGACGAAACGCATTTATTTTAAGAATTTTTTTTCTCGAACAGGGTTCGAAGTTTTCTTGTTTTTCGTCGGACGGAGTTTGCCTTTTCTACTTCTGAAAACTTATAACTAGGTTTTCATCGAACTCTATCCCACGCATTTCCATTTCTCTTGAACTTAATCTTTTCTTTGTTCAGGCTAATGGCGATTTCTCAAGCTACAATCTCTGCGATGAAGTTTGACATTGGCTTTGATATTGATATAGAATCATTCTCTCACTCAGATCAAGTATTCCAGGACATTCTGAAATTGTTTGAGGGTACGAATATGCAGTATTTCATGATAACAAGGATCAAACTTCTAGTGAAAGAAATAAAAGAATGGATGCACACAGAAAAGCTTCAGGATACTCCAGTTCTCATTGGATCAATCTCTGGTAACCCGGTTCTTTTATCACCAAAAGTTTTATCTGATGTTTTTTGATTTGTTAATGGTGAAGATGAATTAGAACTATCTAGTGATGAATTTAATGAAATGCTAGATAGAATGGGTCACTCCCAGGGAAACTGTTAGATCCCTAGTTGGATTTGGGCTTGGTTCACTAACTTAGGATATAACCCAACATGTATAGACCAGGGTCATGGTTGTGTCCTAGAGTCTAGGTCAAGTCCTTAGAGTCAACAATACAAAGGACCATCCTCCAACACTGTTAGAGACTCAAGACTTAGAGAAAATTCAAGACTTAGAAAAAGAGTTCTACGTTCGTCGATCTCAGGTCGACGAAAGTCGTTCTCAGCTCGATGAACTCAGAGACAATTCTCTTAGCTGAGCTCGACGAACTTGGTTCTCAGCTCGACGAACTCTAGACAAAATCACTCAATGTCCTAAGTCAAATTCCAGTCGACGAACTCAGAAGATCAGCTCGACGAACTCTTTTCTCTATTCTCAGTTCAATGAACACCATATATTGTCTTGACTCAACACCAGATGTTGTCTTGACTCAACGCCAGATAATGTCTCGACACTCAACACAAGATACTATATCAACACTCAATGCCAGATACTGTCTCAACACTCAATGCCAGATAATGTCTCGACACTAAATGCCAGATACTGTCTCAACACTCAATGCCAGATAATGTATCGACACTCAACACCAGAAGACATCTTAAATATTCTAAGTCCAGAATGCAAACTCAGCTCGACGATCTTGGATCTCAGCTCGACGAACTTGGTGCACAGAATAAGAAAGTCATCAAGAAGCAGTCAGCCATTCAGAGGTGGACGATCTTGGATCTCAGCTCGACGAATAACAATTCTCAGCTCGATGAATTATGGACTCAGGTCGATGAATCCAGACTTGGCTGTTTCCCTCTCCTGCTCCTATTTTATTGCAATGATTCCTAAGTAATTAATGCTCTAATATTCTCTGAATATTACCATTAGACAAGAGCATTAATTATGGTCTTCATCAGGATTATTGCATGCCGTTTTTCTAAGGGACAGTTTGGGAAACAAATCAATGCCAAATAATTCCAAGGCCGTCAACATTAATTGCAGGAAGAATTTCAAAATTCAAATGGACTTCCACATGGAAAATATAAAGATATAGATTTCCCTTCTTCCTGGATAACACATAACACACAAGACAGAAGAGTAATCAATATACAGAATACTCGAGACACAAAAAATCAATCAGTCAAGATATCAACTACTGCTAGACTAGAAGAAGAACAAATTTTTGAAAAAGAAGAAGAACAATTATCCAAATCAAGAGTCTTCTTCTGCCATTCTCTAAGGAATCTTCAATAGGACAACTACTACTGCATCTGTCAAGAAGTTCTTGAAGTTCTTCTGGTTGAAGTTGAAAGCTTGAAGGCCTATCACCCTGAAGCAAAGCTCCATTTAATCCTTAACAAACTCAGTATCTCAGGGTGAGCTTTTGTCATCATCAAATCCACAAGTCTTCTCTGTTGTTTGAGAAAGATAAGACACCATCACTCTCTCACCCCCTCTATAAAAAGGGTTCTCTACTCCCTTCAAAAGTGATTCCTAGTTGCAAGTCTCCTAACCAAAAGACTTGAGGTTTGGTTTTTGAGCACCTTACCAAAAGCTCATTGGTGTCAGTCACCTGAACAAAAACCTGAGTGGATTCCTACCAGGGTGGTAGAAGAGTGGATGTACCTAGGTTGGGGAACCACTATAAAGTTCTTGTATTGTCTGGTTGCTCTTTTTTTTTGTTCTTGCTGTGGCTGTGTTAGTTAGAATATTGTTATTTTTATTAGTCTAATCTACTGTGCTGTGATAAATCACCCAAGTTTCAGAACAAGGTATCTTGTTCAGCAAAAAGTTTTAATCACCAGATATACTCTATTCACCCCCCTCTAGAGTATATTAGATCTAACCCTCACTTTCAGAAACCCCAATCACCTTCTTAAGAAAAAAATTTCAATTGAATAGTTCTTAGTAGATGGTGTAGGTAAAGTGTTGTTGGGAAAACACTCTGCCCATGACCATATAACCAGGCATCAATTTCACTTGATGTGTGCTCTGGTAAATAAGAAGTTTGTGTACTGGGGAAGGATTTTCTTTGATTCTATTACGAAGAAACTTTCCAGTAAATCTGGAGGTTATGGCAGATTCCAGATTTGTTGGTCTCCCAGACTATTTTCATTAATGCTTCTAAGAGGCTTACCTCCGTACTCTTTGGCAAATGGGAGAGGGTTATCCCAAAGCCCTTCAGGGCCTCCTCTTCCAGGATAGCTTCAGCAGACATAAGGGCTATAATAACCAATCTCCCAACCCCTACAGAAGCTCCTGCTCCTCCTCCCTCTCCTCCTCTTCAATAACCATCCACTGTTCTTGCAGACACACCTTCTACATCCATCCCTCCTGCCTCACCATCTCCTCCACACTGACCAATCCACATTTCAGAGGATACACCATCTCCACCTCCTCAATCACCTCTACCATCTCATCATTTTGAGGACATTCCCTCTACCTCCTTTCCTACTTTCAATCTTCTCTCTTCTCCATCTCATTCATCTCCTCAACATCAATTCCCTACCCCTCTTCTAACACCACCTCAATCTCCTATCCATGAAGAGATCATCCCTAATATCACTCCCTCTATATTCAATCCTCAGGATATACCTCAGTCATTCTTTCTGTGTCAAACCTATTCTACCTCAATTCACTCCTCTTCCAAACCACCATCTGCATCTAATCAGTCTCCACCTGAGTTTATGTATGTTGATTTCTCATCCCTTTCTTCTAATATTCTTTCTTTCATCACTCCAACACTCAAGAAGCTAATAGAAGAAGCTACAGCTCTTCTTGTTTCTTCTATTGCTGATCTATCTTCTCATCTTGCCTCTTCCTCATCTGTCCCTTCTTCTGGGGGCCTGAAGTTTAGGTATCTCTGAATCTGGGTAGGGGGAGATGTCCTATGAAGAAGCTCTAATAGCAGCAGTAACATCTCAAGTAGCAGCAATTTTAGAAGCAGAAGCAGCAGATTCAGATACAGGAATGCTTGTAGTCTGTGCAGATGAAGCAGCAACTGATTTTTTAGTTCCTAAAATTATAACTATTGAGGATGCTGTTACTAATCCCATAGTTAACCTATTTTCTCTATTTTTAGTTTTGATTCCCTGAATAGTTTTATTCCAAGTTTTCTCCCTACTTTTCCAGCTTATGATAAAGCTATAGTTTGCTATTCTGCACCTATCGATTCTTCAGTTATAGATTAGATTAGATCCAATTTCAGTAATTCTTCTACTAGTATCTCCTCAGTTTCTATGAATATAACTGTTGAGAATATGATAACTGTCATAGAGCCAGCCTGTTCCCCTCCAACTTATTCTTGGGTTGAATCCCCAATGCCCAATTTAGATGAAATTCTTTTTATACAGATACAAGCTGATACAGATTTTGTGCATACACTACAAGAAGTATAAGTTCATGATAAGTCTGAGTTGATTAAGCAGATTGATGATCTATATGATCAACCAACTGAAGATGATTCTGATGATGATGATGATGATGATATAGATGAGTCAGAAGAATCTAGTTCTAAGAAAAGAAAAGCAAAGAAGAAGGCTCCAGTAAAAGTTGCTCCTACACCTTCATCAAATACTGACATTCCTTATTACTTTTTCCATGGAATTACACTCACTCCAGATACTCCTTACTGTATAAGGTTTTCTAAAAATGAACAAAAGAGAAGGAAGAAAATAAAGAGATACAATTCACCTCCACAATCTAGGAGAGGACCTCCTCCTCCTCCTCCTCCTGCAGCAGGATCAGCATGAAACATTTCTCAGTATTATAGGTTTGCTTCTCAACATCAGTACAGAACTTCTAAGGGTGGGCAGGATAGACCTTCTAGGTCTTATTTTCAAGACAGCCATTAACAGAGATCAAGCCAAAGTAACCAACAGAAACAACAATCAAGTCCAGAGAGGCCTCCTTCTCCTACATATGAGCCAGAGCTAGATCCAATTTATAGGATGGCCGGATTTAATAAGCTTATTGGTCTGTCTCAGATTAATAAAGCTAAAGAAGAAGGAAAAGACACCTCCAGGTTCACAACAATGTCTTCCTACAGACAGAAGAAACTAGACAAGTATAAAGTAAAGAATTTATTCAATGCTAATGAATACATGCAGCTTCATCCAGAGGCAGTTGTGCTCAGACCCATATCTCAAAAGATTCTTGGTGATCAATGTTTAAAAATGACTCAGGTAGAAGCTCAAGATCCAACCAAAAAGATGATTTTCACAAAATCATCCTCTGATTCTCTTTCACAAGTTCCCAAGAAAGACAACTAATTTCTATTTTATGTCTTCTTTATTGTTACTATATTTGAACTCTCATAGCACTATATTATATCTGCTTAATGTTTTATTTCTGCTAGATATATTTCTTGCTTTATATTTTGTATAAATAGTATCCTCATCAAATAAGGGGAGATTGTTGGAACCCTAGTTTGGATTTGGGCAAGGACTACTATTAGGATGCTTAGACTGACCTAATATGTATATTCTGGGTCATAGGTCTTTCCAGGGTTAATTGCCTTAAAAGATTTTAGAGTTCTGCAATTATGTTCGATGAAAGTAGAACTTAGCTCGACAAAGGTCAAGCTCACCCCGACGAACTCAGAGTTCCAACTCTGAGTTGAGCTCGACAAAAGCTGAGCTTCGGTTGACGAAATTTGCATCTCAGCTAGACGAAATCCAAGCTAAGCTCAACGATCTCTGAGCTCAGGTCGACGTATAGGAATTTTCAGCTCGACGATCTCCAAGCTCAGGTCGACAAATTTCTTGCTCATTTCGATGATTTCCAAGCAGTGTTTTAGGCAGTTATTTCAAGTAGGAAGCAGCTTATTTCCAGGCTAAATTTCAGGATATTTTATATTCTAAAGGCAGAATTTTTATCAAGGCTTAATTGCAGGCAGTTATAACTCTGATATTTAATGCTCAATATTCTTATGAATATAGCCGTTTAGAGGCATCCTTAAATATGGACTTAATCACAAAGTTAAATGCTAATCCTTTTCCAAGGCAGTTACCATTCTAGGGAATGCTCCAGCTATTCAGAATGAATTCAAATATTTTAATTTCTCTAGCATTCTTGATCATATAATATTATCAGTAGTTTTTGTGCCTTAAGGGTAACAGACAGACACACGAGGTTTTCCCAGAGTTACAGAAAGCTACAAAAATACATTTCACAGAATTATCTTTCTATTCTTCAAGCTTTCTTCCAGCAACTCATCTTCAATTTGAGACTAAAACCTCACATCTCTCAGAGACATTTACTGGAAGGAGAAGCTTATAAAGAAGGCCTACACCCTGAAGCAAAGCTTCCATCTCCTAATCATCTACAGAATTCAGGGGGAGCTTTGACATCATCAACAATCTACTAGTCTTCTCAGAGATTTGAGACAGAGAAGACAACATCTTTTTATATTTTCCTTTCACTGTGTACATGGTTTTAACTTCCTTCAAAAGTTAGACTTTTTGGTTCACAAGTCACCTGATCAAAAGACTTGGGATTGGTTTTTGGGTACCTGATCAAAAGCCTAAAGTGTTGTTAGATCTCCCTTAGAAAAATAAATCTTGTGGTGACAGGGCACCTGAGCAAAAACTTGTGGTGGCAGGGAACCTGAGCAAAAACTTATAGTGGATTCCTACCAGGGTCGTAGAAGAGTGGATATACCAAGGTTTATTGGGGAACCACTATAAATTTTTTGTGTCGTCATGTTTGCCTTTACTTTTTTGTTTGTGTTCTGTGATTTTTCTCTTTACATACATATATATATATCACCTACTTTCATTCGCTATAAAAATAACTTAAAAGTTTTTAAATACTCTATTCACCCCCCTTATAGTTAAGTTAGATCTATCCCTCACTTCCACAATGCCATGATGAACTGAAGAAATGACAGTACAGAATCATTGAGTGATGTCCATTCACTCAACGCTCTCAATGCCAGGATTAACTGAAGAAATGACTAAGTCTAGAATCATTGAGTGATGGCCATTCACTCAACGCTCTCAATGCCTAGAGTAATTCTGTGAATTTGTCTAAGTCCAGAATGGTTGACATCAGCATGAGTCAGAAAAAGTCAATAAAGTCAATGCAGTTCAAATTCTTTGCGGGAAAGATGGAGTATGCCACTGATGACGCAAGCGGCTAGCTATTGTTGTATTCTGCAAATGAAAGGTGGTAAATCGGCAATTAAGGCTGGGCCCATAGCGCAAAGAGTCGTTGATCGACGATCAATAAAAGGGAAAGATTGGCTGAGTTGACAATAACAAATTAGGTTTTTCTGAATTCGCATTGTGGAGGAACATCAACTTCTTCCTCGCCATTATTGTCGAGCCTGAAGGTTTTGTTCAGTTCAATCAACCTAAAAGCAAGAAGAGATAGCTGCTGCGATTTTCATCTATGATAGCAAGGTCAGGACTGATTCTCGAAATAGAAGAGACATAGGTTTCTTCAAGTTACTTCTAGAACAAGCTACGATTCTTTTGAAGATATCTGTTAACTTGTTATTGTGAAGAAGAGATTAGGGCAGACTTATTTTCAGCCAAGGAAGCAAGACACAGAGAAATTTCTCTGGTGTCTGATTATTTCAAATCACTTCTATTTTCTGTAGGATCCAATCTTTGATCTGAGTGTAAGATTCCTGAGTGAATTTGAGTGTAGGCTTGTGTTATAAAGGCTGAGGTAGGATCTGTTGTTGATCTGAGTGTAGGATTCTTGTGTGAATTTGAGTGGTAGGCCTGTGTTATAAAGGCTTAGGTAGGATCCATTTGGGATCTGATAGGTAGGGCATAGTGCCTGAGTTGTAGGTCTTGAATAAGATTGAGTGGTCCTACGGGATCGTTGTGTAAGCTCCTTCTAGCTGAGATTTTGGAGAAGAGCCATGTCTAACACACTGTCAGAAAGGTGGGAGGGACAGTGGAAATACCCATAATCTGGGGAACCACTATAAAATAACTATGTCTTATGTGTGTGTTCTTGAAATCTTAACTACTAACTCACAAAGCACAACAAAGTAACTTATAAATCTGATAAAGGATTAAACTGGCCAAAAAATACCCATTCACCCCGCCCCCCTCTAGGTGTTTAGCTAACCTTGAAAACAAAGTCTTTCAAGTGGTATCAGAGCCAGGTTGCTCAAAGAAGGCTTAACAGTCTGAGTAGATCTCCAAGGTCAGCAAAAAGATTGTCCTTATAGGTTCAGGAGTGAACTATAAGGATTTGGGTGCCATGAAGCTTCCAATCTGTATGAAGGAGGGGTTTGGCTTCTAGAAGGAGAGGGTTAGGTTGTTCATGGAAGTAGCTGACCCTAGGATTTTTATCAGTGTCAAGGAATGTTCTCTTTGAGTGTGTTTCTCTGTATGTATTTCTTAGTGTCTTGATTAGTCTGAATGTCTGTCCCTTTTGTCCTTGAGGAATAGAATAAAAACCGTCTTTTTTGAATTTCAAAAACATTCCTTAAATTACTGCAGAAATCGAGGAGAGAAACGGCTACAATTTCTGGAATTTAATTGTCTCCCAACCTGTCTTGGCAAATAAGTCAAAATAATAACTCTGTGAATACCATAGTTAATACTGCAAAGAAACGGCTATTGTCACAACCCGTATTTTCCCCGAATTAAATAATTATCAGAGTATGAGAAAACGCGCGTCATGATGCCACGTCAAGCAGGGGATAACTGCTGACGCTCAGGCAAAACCAACCGCAAACTTAATGAAAGAAAATCATGTGTTTAATGATTAGAATGAAAGTGAGGGGATAAGTTGTAAACTACTCTAGAGGGGGGGTGAATAGAGTATTCAAATTTTATGAACAACTCGTCAGCTCCCTTGGAGTTTATTTGCGGAATAAATAATCTGATACTTGAACCCTAAGAGCCTAACACAGTGAAGTGCACAAGTGAGAGAGTTAACTGAAATTTCAGTTTAACTAAAAGCCTATCGCAGCAACTAGCAAACCTAGGTAGTTCTATCACAGCCACAGAATAAACAATTAAACAAGATAGCCAGAGACACAGGATATATAGTGGTTCCCTCTAAATAGGTACTCCACTCTTCTACCACCCTGGTAGGAATCCACTACAGGTTTTTGCTAAGGTGCCCTGCCACCAATGATCTGATTCAGGTAGATCAAACAGACCCTTTGAGCTTTTGATAAGGATGCTCAACCACAGGTTGTTGATAAGGTGCCCTGTCACCAATGTTCACTTTTGAAGAGGTGTGAACAAACTCTTTTACAAAGGGGTTGAGAGGGTTAGATTATCTTCTCTGTTGTAAATACAGATTAGAGAAGACTTGTGGATTCTCTAAAGAATCAAAGTCTCCCCCTGGCTCAGTGAAAGTTCAGGGAAAGCCTTTGCTTCAGGATGAAGGAGTTTCAGATATACTGAAACTAAATCCTCAGAGATCTGTAGACTGATTTTTATCAGGTCTTCAGATTCTGGAATAATTGAAGCAGAAACGGAGCTCTTTCTGAAGTCTTGAAAACTCTAAGCAGATGCTCAGGAGACTTGAGAATGAAAGTAATTGCTCTGGGCTTTTTCTTCAGGGGAGCTTTTCTTCTTCTTTTTGTGAAATGGTGAAGAGTTGGTCTGAAGATGCTTGAGAGAATGCAGCACAAAAAAATCTCTCTGTATCTGTAACTTCTTGTATTTTTGAGAAAAGAAATCTCTCTTAAATATGTCTTCTCATTTTTCCTTTGGAACGGCTCTATTGATTTGAATTCTCGAGCCCTGCAACAGATTATCTCAAAATAGAATATAGCAATAGGAATAGAATGACCTATTAGCTTACTGTCAGTCCCAATGAGGAATTAAATAAGTGGGAAAATATCTCAGTATAAAGACTTACCATTCTTGGAAATAGCAAACAGTGCCAACGGCTAGAATACAGCCTGGCAATATATTTTGCATAGTAGGACAAAAATGCGTTATCAAAATACTGAATCCCGTGATTTAAGCTTGACATATTTGGTAATTAATTTATTTTGAATTTAAGCCATAAATCTGCAAAAACAACTTCAGAAAATTCTCTAACCACAAGCTAAAACACTTGGAAATAAACCAAGGAATATAATGAATACGAAAAGATAACGGCAGACAATAATCGTCGAACAGGGGTTCGATGATCGTCGACCTAGCTATCAGATCGTCGACTAAAAGCAGAAATCTGTCGAAACAGAAATCGTGAAGCAAGAACACGATCGTTGAACTGCTGATGGCAGATCGTCGACCAACCTTCAGAGCATAATAGACTTGCTCTGAGATCGTCGACCATCGGTCGACGATAATTGTCTTGACTTCAACGATTCTATAGCCCTGCTATCGTCGACCAATGATCGACGATCGCGAGGCCTCGTTCGACGATGGTCGAACGGAAAATGCCTTACCCAAAAATACAACTAGAACTTCTAGCCTAAGCTCTAGGTCAGTTATAAACTGTCCTAGGGAAACTGAACAAGGCCTAATCATGATCATATATAGTTATATGGATCAAGAGGGGCTGGAAAGGGATTACATAAGCCAAATCACATCTAGGGTACCAACATAGAATATCAGTTATATTTTAGAGACCGTATCCCTCGGCTCGGTGGATCACCTAGTTCACAGTTAAAAAACTATACTTATGCGCTGCGGGAAAAAAAATACTTTATTTAGGTTTGACATTCTAAAGAGCGCATAAGGGTCCCAAGAGAACCACTTATGCTATGCAAGACCCTACATTTAATTTATATTATATATAAGAAAATGGTCTTTATACGTGATTGGAAAATAGTGATTTAGTTTTATAAAACATGCTGATCATGAGCTTACTTATAAGAATAATTATAGTTTAAAAGTAACTAGCAACCTAGCATAAATCCCTCTCAGAGCAAGTTGACTATCTCCAGAAAACGGTAGCAGCATAAGTAATATATCCAGTACAAAGGTAAAAAAACTACCAGTGGCCGCCAACAACCTGACACGAACCTATTGGCACATTTGTATGTCTGTAAGAAAGTACTGAAAACTACCTCACCAACAAGGCAAACGGATCTCCAAAGTCCAAGAGACCACCAACAACACCACCTCAAACTAGCCACCAGACTGGCTACAGCTCAGAACCTGAGGCATTCCAAAAGAAAACAGAATACCTCAGCAAGCAAAACAAGGTAAAAACTGCATGAAAGAGTCAACCAAAGGGGGAAAAGTATCTGAAAACATGCCGTAGAAAGAGTCACAACTGTCCAAAATAGGACGACAAGAAAATGCACTACGTGCAAGGAAACAGAAACAACCCAGCTCAGGAACAACATCCTGCAGGGCCTACTAGACTACCAAGAGCCCAAAGTGCTGCAATCTACCAAGGAAGAAACTTCTAACACCCTAAGCTGTGGGAGATGGTAGTAGCAAAACAACAGCATGGATCCGAATTGGAGGCAAACTCAGTCCCCCAACCACCAATTTCCATGCCAACAAGCTCAGGGGTCTACATGATAAAGCACAAGGGACCTTCCACCCCCTTGCCCAGCCCGTACCTGGAGCAAGATAGAAGAATAAGGGTGGTCTTGGCTAGATTACACAACACCTCCCCCATGAAGAGCTTCAAACCACCACTACTATCCACATTCCACGATTCGGCCTTTAGGAAAGAAAACATGGCCGACAAGGAAACTACAAATATAATCAAGGAAACTCACTCGGGAACATAAATCGAGGAAAGAGAAACAGTGTTGAAGTTACTCAACACGGCTCGGCGTTGGGTGGAATCCACTCAGTGCCTAATCAGACCTTGGCGTTGAGTGAGTTAGCCTCAATCAGCGCCAGAACAGCCATGGCGTTGAGTGAGGTCCACTCCCTCAACGCCTTCAGCAAAACCACAAAACCTAACAGCGGCGTTAAGTGAGTCTACCTCCCTCAACGCCAAAACAGCTTTGGCATTAAGTGAGTTCAACTCACTCTACGCCAAAGTTCACTTCCGCAGGGGAACCCTAAGCCAATGCCAACAAGAGAAGGTCGACGGGAATGCCGACCGATTCTCGCCAAATCGGCGGGAATGCAGGACGATTCTCGCCGAATCGGAGAGAATGCAGGATGATTCTTGATGACCGGCGGGAATCCAGGATGATTCTCGCCGAATCGGTGGGAATCAAGGTTGATTCTCGCCGATCGGTGGGAATCACAGATGATACACGTCGAAATCGGCGGGAATCACTTGGTGATTCCTGTCGATTTTTACTTAGACGAAAATTTTCACTCAATCACCCCACCGCTCAACCGCAAAGAACAAACCGAACTATGGCTTTGAGTGTGTCCACCACACTCAACGCCAAGTCCGGGCGGCTTTTGGCTTTGAGTGTGTGCACCACACTCAACACCAAAACTCGAGAGTCTACCAAGACTAGTTCTAACCAGAGCCCTACCACAACAACCTCCCTCACTCTCTCTCTCTCTCTCGGCTCCACCCGCAAAAGCACCCAACTAGAACTACAAATCTGGAGTCTAAATGGTGAACACAACTAGCACGAGGAGCAAACAACCCAAGGAGGGGGCTCATAGGAGAATCTAAGCCCTAAAACTTAGCAAGATAATAAGAGAATAAGCATGGTTTCTACCCTAGGGCTAACCGGGAAACATTCCAAAATTCAAAAGAACAATAATGGTAAGGGCAAGAATACCACTTGCCTCGATTTCCGGCGAAGCTTGGTTGGCTTTCCCTCCTCTTTGTTCTGCACTAGAAGGAGAAGCACATAACAAGCAAACCGTACATTAATGGCGGAAAACCACAAGAACCAGAAATCCAAGTCTCCTAAAACTCCACGAAAATCAAATATCTTACCGTCGAAATGAAGATCTGAGCGAGAGCAAGACAACGCGGCTTTCGGAATCGAAATCCGTCCACGAACAAGCCCGGAATCACCGTTTGAAGGGGAAGCAGGCCGGCGGTTTTCCTCCATTTTCCGCGAACAGGAGGGGCGACGGTTCGGTCTGGTCTCGGGAAGGAGGAAGGAGAAGTGGGTCCGCCACTTCTTAACAAGGCTTTTTATAATAAAAGGACACGCCTATTCGGCCCTAACCGCGGCCTAAACTGCCGGTTCACTTAATTCAAAAGGGTTTCTAATTTGTTTTACTAATAACACACCCAAAACGACTCGAAAACCGAACCACCTCGGAATTCGACGAAATTCGCACCGTAGCTAAATATCCACGCTACGAACACAACGACGAAGTCGAAATTAACTTTCGACGAATAGAACTCGAGTTATACCGAAATAAAGCCAAACACAAACATTCCACCGAGAGGCCACACCGGGTCACCCAAAACGACTCGGCTTGCTAGGGAGATATTGCCAACAGGCTACAGAATAGGGCACTCAGTTCTAAGGAGTTAAAACACACTCCACAAATGGCACAAGCCACGGAAACGCGTCATCGTAACGCCAAACGAGAATTAAATAATCATAGAAAAAAAATCAGGGGCGTTATAGTCACTCCCCCTAAAAGAAAGTTTCGTCCCGAAACTTTATGCACAACACTTCTACTAAAGAAGGAAAGTAATAATCCAAACATTACAAGAAGAAAAACAAACCAAACTAATCAGGGAAACAGCTGAGGGTAAGCCTCCCTCATAGCCGACTCTAACTCCCAAGTCGCGCTCTCCAAATCCTGATTCCTCTAAAGAACTTTCATCATCGGAATAGACTTCTTTCGCAGCACCCGCTCCTGAGTATCCAAAATACGGACCGACACTTCAACAAAAGAGAGGTTGGGCTCCAACTGGGGCACAACGTTCAAGACTTGCCAACTGCTACGCACGCACTTCCGCAATTGGCTAACATGGAAAACATTATGAACACCTGGGAAGTTTGCTGGCAAATCCAACCTATAAGCTGACACGCTAATTCGTTCCAAAATCTTAAACGGGCCCACATTGCTCGGGTCCAATTTTCGATTCTTACCAAACCTCTTTACACCCATCATCGGGGAAACCTTAAGAAATACAAGGTCCCCCACAGAAAACTCCAAGGCAGACCTACGCCGATTGGCGTTCTTCTCATACCTCTCCTGAGCTATACGAAGGTTTTCCCGAACAAGCTTCACTGCGAATTCCATTTCTTCGAGCGCATCAGGACCTAACAATGGCCTCTCACCAGCCTCAGCCCAAAACAACAAAGTTCTGCATCGCCTCCCATACAAGGCTTCAAACGGAGCCATCTGCAAGCTCTCCAGATAAATATTGTTGTAAGCAAATTCCATAAGTCGCAGCCGCTCATCCCACGCTCCACCGTGGTCTAAAGTGTAGCATCGGATCATATCCTCAACTATCTGATTCACCCGCTCCGTCTGCCCATTAGTCTGTGGGTGGTACGCAGTAGAATACCCCAGATCCGTACCCAAACCCTCCTGTAGACTCTACCAAAAACGAGAAGTAAACCGGGAGTCTCGATCAGAAATGATGCTAACCGGCACACCGTGGAGTCGGATGACTTCATTCAAGTACAACTCTGCTATCTTCTTCATAGGGTAATCAATCTTATATGGCACGAAGTGAGCACACTTCGTCAATCTATCCACTATAACCCAAACAGAATCAAATCCCCTCGTGGATCGCGGTAAACCCGTGATGAAATCCATAGATATACTCTCCCACTTCCAAGTCGGGATCTCTAGCGGAGTCAACTTACCACCAGGCCTTCCATGATCGGCCTTCACCCGCTTGCAAGTATGGCACTCCGCAACAAATCGGGCTATATCTCCCTTCATGCCATACCACCAGGCAATTTGCTTTAAGTCACGATACATCTTCATAGATCCTGGATGATAGGCAACGCTGGATCCATGAGCCTCTCTGCAAACCATACCCCGAATGTCCCCAACCGCGGGGATGCAAAATCTGCCACGGTACTTCAAAGTTCCCGCATCATCGATGGAATAATCCGACAACTCTCCTCTCTCAGTCCTGGAGTACAAGTGAAGAAGATCCGGGTCGTCCTTCTGGTGAAGTCTGGTCAAAGAAATCCAAGACGGCTCTGCCACTGACAAACTACTCTGCAGGCCACCGCATTCCACTGATATATCCATAAGGAGGAACTCTTCCACTAAACGGTCGGAGGAGAGATTAAAGATTTTACCCGTCCTCCGACTCAGGGCGTCGGCCACCACATTGGCCTTGCCTGGATGATACTGGATCTCTACATCATAATCGGCCACATACTCTAGCCACCGATGCTGGCGCAGATTTAACTCCTTCTGCGTGAACACGTACTTCAGGCTATTATGGTCGGTGAAGATCTTGCACTGAGCCCCATAAAGTAGGTGTCTCCACAGCTTCAACGCATAAATAATTGTTGCGAACTCGAGGTTATGCGCAGGATAATTCTTCTCATGAGTCTTCAGTTGCCTTGACCCATAGGCAATCACCTTACCCACTTGCATTAATACGCATCCCAGACCCACATGCAAAGCATCCATGTATACATCATAATCCATGCCCTCGGTAGGCAGGGTTAGGACAGGAGCAGTGCACAATCTCCTCTTTAACTTCAGGAAGGCTTCTTCGCACTTCTCGCTCCAATCAAAAGCCACGTTCTTCTGAGTCAGCTTAGTCAGAGGTGCAGCTAGGGTAGAGAAACCCTCCACAAACCTCCTGTAGTAGCTGGCTAACCCTAGGAAGCTCCTGATCTCTTTGGGCGTGCCCGGCCTACTCTAATCCATCACTGCTGCGATCTTTTCCGGGTCAACCGAGATCCCATCCTCATTCACCACGTGGCCCAAAAACGAGACCTGAGGCAACCAAAATTCGCACTTGCTTAACTTGGAAAATAACTTATGGTTCCTTAACTCCGATAGAACGAAGCGCAGATGCTGCTCATGCTCCTCAGCACTGTGAGAGTAAACAAACACATCATCGATGAAGACCACCACGAACTTATCTAGGAAATCCTTGAACACCCAGTTCATCATATCCATGAATGCTGATGGAGCATTGGTCAATCCAAACGACATCACTAAGAACTCAAAATGTCCGTGCCTTGATCTAAACGTAGTCCGTGGAATATCTGCATCACGGATCCTAAGCTGATGATAGCCTGAACGAAGGTCAATCTTGGAGAAGACCGTGCTACCGCGCAACTGGTCAAATAAGTCATCGATCCTCGGCAGAGGGTACCTGTTCTTGATTGTGACCTTGTTCAGCTCCCTATAGTTAATGCAAAGCCGCATTGACCCATCTTTCTTCTTCATAAATAGAAAAGGAGCACCCCAAGGCGACGAACTCTGCCTGATAAACCCTTTCACCAACAACTCATCTAACTGAACTCGCAACTCCTCTAGCTCTCGAGGGGCCATCCGGTACGGCGCCTTAGCAATAGGACGCGTACCCGGCTCCAAATCGATCACAAACTCAGCATCCCGCTTGGGAGGAAGACCAGGAAGGTCATCAGGAAAAACATCGGCGAAATCTCACACAATTGGAATCTCCTCTAAGCGCGGTATACTAACAGCGGTCCCAACCACCGAGACCAAACAAGCAAAATAGTCCGAAAGAAAAAACTTCTGAGCACATACCGTAGAGATGACAGGAGAATCCTGGCTCAGATCCGCATACATGCTTCCTGGCTGACCGTCGTCCCTGATGAAGTCCAAGCGCTTCCCTTTGCACTGAATGACTGCATCATACCTGGACAGCTAGTCCATGCCCAAAATAACATCGAAGTCCTCCAGATCAATCATCTTCAGGTCTGCCTTCGCAAGGAAGTCCCCCAACAAAACAGGGCAATCCAACATGCCCACATCTGACAACACAGATTCACTAGAGGGGAACTTAACACAAAAGGTATCCCGAACTCGATCTAAAGTCAACTGATGTCGCTCTACAAAGGCTCTAGCCACGAACGAGTGGGTAGCGGCGGAGTCAAACAGAACACGTGCCCAGCGGTTCTTCACTTTAAACTTCCCTATAGGAACATATATAACTAAGGAACTACCACAACAATACTACATTTTAGCAAGACAAGAACAAAACATTCAGGCTGGAAGACAACTAACCTGAGATGACCAGAGTCGAAGCTTCAGCCTCCTCGGAAGAGATCACGTTCAGCTTTCCCTTTCCCTTGCCCACATGCTGAGGTGGAGGTAATGCCTGAAGGGGCACTGCTTGCAGGGCAGGCTGGACCTGAGGACACCTAGACTTAATGTGTCCCTTCTGCCCACACTGGAAACAGACCTTATCCTTAGACCAGCACTGGGCAACATCATGCCCGGGTCGCTTGCAAACAGAACATGAGACATCTCTCCTCGGAGTACCCTGAATCGCATGAACCTGCTCCTTCCTCTGAGCTGCTGCTCTCTTGAAACATCTCTCGATCGGGTGGCCTGACCGGCCACAGAAACTGCACACCACTTTGCTCTTCTTCCCAGGAACCGCATCCGGTACCCGGGGTTTCTTTTCCTCCACAGACTTCCTCTTATCCTTCCTACTTTGCTGTCCTCTGCTCTTTGCGGTCTCAATAGCCTCCACCTTCAGAGCAGCCTCCACTACTCCCGCGTAAGTTTCTGACCCATAAGCACTAGTCAACTGCTGCACCTCACTCCTCAAACCACCGAGAAAACGCTTAACTCGATCAGCCTCAACGCTGACCAATCCAGGGGCAAAATGGCTCAACTTGCTGAATTCTATCTCATACTCACCCACCGTGAGCTGCCTTTGCTTCAGATGGAGGAAGTCGTTCATGAGGCGGTCACGCTCGACCGAGGGTAAGAACTTCCTCAATAACATCTCCTTGAATACTTCCCAAGAGCATCCGGTTACCAAGCTCTCCTTCTCTCTCAGCCACCAACTCTTAGCCAAACCTTTAAGCTGATAGGCGGCTATCATCACCCTCTGATCGTCTGCAATCCCTGAATACGAGAATGTCTCCTCCATGGAGATCAGCCAGTCATCTATCACCATGAAGTCTGCCTTCCCTTCATAAGTGGGAGGGCTTAGCCTCTAAAACTGCGAGATGAAGGCCATCTCCGCTGGCACCACCATAGGAGGTCTTAAGGGTGCAGGAGGGGGAGGAACAACAATCCCCCCTGCAGGGCCTTGCACTCCCTGAGTCTGACCCGCCACAATTGCTACCAAAGACTGGATCTGGGCTCGCACCTCCACCATCTGCCTGCTCAAGGAATCGCTACTCTGCCGCAAGCTTTCGATTGCCACATCATTCTGAGCTCCAGAAGACTCACCCTCAGACAGGGGAGTTGATCTAGTCGAAGGACGTCTCGCCATCCTAAAGTCCTAGCAACACTAGTCAGATCCTAGTACAACGGCTAGACTCAACTACTAGTACAGACCATACATATATAGATATGAACTTAAAGCTGCTAAACTTGCTCTGGGAGTTTACCTTTTACAAAACTTTATGTTATGTCCTAACCTAGGATGGTTAACCACCACCATACTAATTCTTGTGCCTAGATCGGGAATGCATGACTTTATATTATTTTTGACTCGAAAACTTATGTGTGTACATATGTCATCCTGCCAGTCTTTAGCTTGGCACGTTGTTCTTATGCCATGTTATGCTATGCATGATTGTGCTATGCATTCTAAAAAACGTCCTAATGCATGTTATGAGTGGCGTACACATGAAAATTTTATGCATCCCATACTACATAACATTCGCATGCAACGAACAAGAAAATGTGCTAGTCGCAGGCATGTGGTGAGGTTATGCATCCCATACTACATAACCCTCACATGTTGCCCCTATGGTGGATCCATATACGAACACAGATTATGCATCCCATACTACATAATATGCCCTGTATACTTCATGTTATGCTATGAGTGTAGTGTTCGTGCTTTTGCCAAGACGTGCTGATGACATATCGGTGTGTGAATGACATGATGCTGAACTACTAAAAGCAAACAAAGGAAGGTTGCCCGACTAACTTGTCAAGCAACCTCCCTCTGATACCAACTGTCACAACCCGTATTTTCCCCGAATTAAATAATTATCAGAGTATGAGAAAACGCGCGTCATGATGCCACGTCAAGCAGGGGATAACTGCTGACGCTCAGGCAAAACCAACTGCAAACTTAATGAAAGAAAATCATGTGTTTAATGATTAGAATATCAGTTATATTTTAGAGGCCGTATCCCTCGGCTCGGTGGATCACCTAATCCATAGTTAAAAAACTATACTTATGCGCTGCGAAAAAAAATACTTTATTCAGGTTTGACATTCTAAAGAGCGCATAAGGGTCCCAAAAGAACCACTTATGCTATGCAAGACCCTACATTTAATTTATATTATATATAAGAAAACGGTCTTTATACGTGATTGGGAAATAGTGATTTAGTTTTATAAAACATGCTGATCATGAGCTTACTTATAAGAATAATTATAGTTTAAAAGTAACTAGCAACCTAGCATAAATCCCTCTCAGAGCAAGTAGACAATCTCCAGAAAACGGTTGCAGCATAAGTAATATATCCAGTACAAAGGTAAAAAAACTACCAGTGGGCGCCAACAACCTGACACGAACCCACTGACATATATGTATGTCTGTAAGAAAGTACTGAAAACTACCTCACCAACAAGGCAAACGGATCTCCAAAGTCCAAGAGACCACCAACAACACCACCTCAAACTAACCACCAGACTGGCTACAGCTCAGAACCTGAGGCATTCCAAAAGAAAACAGAATATCTCAGCAAGCAAAATAAGGTAAAAACTGCATGAAAGAGTCAACCAAAGGGGGAAAAGTAACTGAAAACATGCCGTAGAAAGAGTCACAACTGTCCAAAATAGGACGACAAGAAAATGCACTACGTGTAAGGAAACAGCAACAACCCAGCTCAGGAACAACATCCTGCAGGGCCTACTAGACTACCAAGAGCCCAAAGTGCTGCAATCTAACAAGGAAGAAACTTCTAACACCCTAAGCTGTGGGAGATGGTAGTAGCAAAACAACAGCATGGATCTGGGTTGGAGGCAAACTCAGTCCCCCAACCACCAATTTCCATGCCAAGAAGATCAGGGGTCTACATGATAAAGCACAAGGGACCTTCCACCCCCTTGCCCAGCCCGTACCTGGAGCAATATAGAAGAATAAGGGTGGCCTTGGCTAGATTACACAACACCTCCCCCATGAAGAGCTTCAAACCACCACTACTATCCACATTCCACGATTCGGCCTTTAGGAAAGAAAACATGGCCGACAAGGAAACTACAAATATAATCAAGGAAACTCACTCGGGAACATAAATCGAGGAAAGAGAAATAGTGTTGAAGTTACTCAACACGGCTCGGCGTTGGGTGGAATCCACTCAGTGCCTAATCAGACCTTGGCGTTGAGTGAGTTAGCCTCAATCAGCGCCAGAACAGCCATGGCGTTGAGTGAGGTCCACTCCCTCAACGCCTTCAGCAAAACCACAAAACCTAACAGCGGCGTTAAGTGAGTCTACCTCCCTCAACGCCAAAACAGCTTTGGCGTTGAGTGAGGTCAACTCACTCTACGCCAAAGTTCACTTCCGTAGGGGAACCCTAAGCCAACGCCAATAAGAGAAGGTCGGCGGGAATGCCGACCGATTCTCGCCGAATCGGCGGGAATGCAGGACGATTCTCGCCGAATCGGCGAGAATGCAGGATGATTCTCGACGACCGGCGGGAATCCAGGATGATTCTCGCCGAATCGAATCAAGGTTGATTCTCGCCGATCGGTGGGAATCACAGATGATACACGTCGAAATCGGCAGGAATCACTTGGTGGTTCCCGTCGATTTTGACTTAGACGAAAATTTTCACTCAATCACCCCACCGCTCAGCCGTAAAGAACAAACCGAACTATGGATTTGAGTGTATCCACCACACTCAACGCCAAGTCCGGGCGGCTTTTGGCTTTGAGTGTGTGCACCACACTCAACACCAAAATTCGAGAGTCTACTAAGACTAGTTCTAACCAGAGCCCTACCACAACAACCTCCCTCACTCTCTCTCTCTCGGCTCCACCCGCAAAAGCACCCAACTAGAACTACAAATCTGGAGTCTAAATGGTGAACACAACTAGCACGAGGAGCAAACAGCCCAAGGAGGGGGCTCATAGGAGAATCTAAGCCCTAAAACTTAGCAAGATAATAAGAGAATAAGCATGGTTTCTACCCTAGGGCTAACCGGGAAACATTCCAAAATTCAAAAGAACAACAATGGCAAGGGCAAGAATACCACTTGCCTCGATTTCCGGCGAAGCTTGGTCGGCTTTCCCTCCTCTTCGTTCTGCATTAGAAGGAGAAGCACCTAACAAGCAAACCGTACATTAATGGTGGAAAACCACAAGAACCGGAAATCCAAGTCTCCTAAAACTCCACAAAAATCAAATATCTTACCGTCAAAATGAAGATCTGAGCGAGAGCAAGACAACGCCGCTTTTGGAATCGAAATCCGTCCACGAACAAGCCCGGAATCACCGTCCGAAGGGGAAGCAGGCCGGCAGTTTTCCTCCATTTTCCGCGAATAGGAGGGGCGACGGTTTGGTCTGGTCTCGGGAAGGAGGAAGGAGAAGTGGGTCCGCCACTTATTAACAAGGCTTTTTATAATAAAAGGACACGCCTATTCGGCCCTAACCGCTGCCTAAACTGCCGATTCACTTAATTCAAAAGGGTTTCTAATTTGTTTTACTAATAACACACCCAAAACGACTCGAAAACCGAACCACCTCGGAATTCGACGAAATTCGCACCGTAGCTAAATATCCACGCTACGAACACAACGACGAAGTCGAAATTAACTTTCGACGAATAGAACTCGAGTTATACCCAAATAAAGCCAAACACAAACATTCCCCCGAGAGGCCACACCGGGTCACCCAAAACGACTCGGCTTGCTAGGGAGATATTGCCAATAGGCTACAGAATAGGGCACTCAGTTCTAAGGAGTTAAACCACACTCCACAAATGGCACAAGCCACGGAAACGCATCATCGTAACGCCAAACGAGAATTAAATAATCGCAAAAAAAAAATCGGGGGCGTTACAACTATAGCCTTGAGAATATCAGTATTAACTACCAGAGATTATTTGACAAAAATAGATTCAATAAAATAGGATATAAATCTTTAAGACAACTGCTGAAAATAAGTAGTCAGACACAAAATATGATCGTCGATCTGAGCTGGGAGATCATCGAGCTGAGATCAACTATCTTTGATCTGAGAGTATTGTGAACAGATATGGAATCATCGACCAGAGATCGTAGATCGTCGAGCTCAGTTTAGAGACTAAACTCTGAGATCGTCGATCGGAGATCAACGATCGTCGAGCTGAGTTCAATGAAAGTCAAACTGATATATATTTCAAAAATTTCTTCTAAGTCTTAGTTCTTGAGTGAAATCCAATGCTGATCTTGTGAAGTCTGACCTAAGGAGACTAAATTAGACCTAGAACTTGACCCTGGCTATATATGTCGGTCAACAACCTAAGAGTGGACCTAGCCCAAATCCAAACAAGGGTTCCAACAATCTCCCCCTATTTGGGTGAGGTCACTCAATAAAGAATAAAACTAAAAATACAAGGACATAGATATTTGATAGAATTTAAATTATCAGCAGATATAATATTGCAATGTAAAGCACATATGGTACAGAGCAATAAAATAGTAAGACAATAAAGTTCAGAAAATGACTTACGGATCAGTAGGAAGAGGAGCAGAGAAAGATTTAGCAAAGATAATCTTCCTTATTGGGTCTTTTGCTTCCCTTTTTGACATCTTCAAGTCTTGCTCACCAAGTGTTTTCTGAGTAGCAGAGAAAATAACTTAAGGTACAACTGCTTCAGGATGAAGTGTCATATATTCTGCTGGATTGAACACTTCCTTGCTGGCCTGCAGTCTTTTAAGTTCCTTTTCTCTGTAAGATGATATAGTAGTAAACAGAGAGGAATCTTGGCCTTCTGCTCTGGCTTTCTTCATCTGAGATAATCCAATTATTTCATTTAGCCTAGCCATTCTGAAATTGGGATCCAGTTCTTGATCAGCAGGAGGAGAGGGAGGTCTCTCTGGATTAGCATCCTGAGATATCTTCTGAGAGATATTCCTGAACTGAGTGGACTGAGCTTGGAAATTAGTTAAAACAGGATTCTGCTACTTTTGACTGGAGTAAAGAGATTTAGGAGGAGGAGCCTCACTAAACTTGCCTTTAGGCTTGTAAGAAGAAACATGCCTTAGATACTGAGAGGAGGCTGGCCTCTGAGTTTGAGAAGATTTTGGCTTATGAGGCTGAGAAGGTGTTGATCTTGATGGCTGAGAGATATTTGAACTTTGAGACACATTCCCTGAGGTTCCTGCAGTAGGAGGAGGAGGAGGATCTTTCCAGAATTTCTTCACAGGAGAGGATCCAGACTTCTTCTTCTTCTGTGCTTTAGCTTGATTTCTGGACAACTTCATCCAATGAGGCATACCGGGATAAGGCTTGATATTATTTAGAATGTAGTATAGTGTATCATTTGAGGGATTAGGTGAAGGAGCAGCCTTGGGAGGTTCTTTTTTCTTCTTTATACTTTCTTTTTCTTGGAGCAGGAATCATCAGAATCATCTTCATCCTCATCATCATCAGATATAGGAGGATAATCGTACAAATCATCAAACTATTTAAGAAGCTTGGATTGATCTTTATCTTGAGCATTCTCTTGAGCAATGTCCTGAGCAATCAAGTCATCTAGACTTGGCATAGGGCTGTGATCCATAACATAGGGTGGCCCAGATGATCATGAAATAAGAGAATCAATCTTTTCTGCTAAAGAGAGTTCTGATGGTTCTGGAACTTCAACTATCAATTCTGTATTTACAGGAGCTTCAAAACTTGTCTTTAGTTGTTTGACAACTTCAGGACTTATAGAGGGAGTACAACATACTATAGCCAAGGATGGCTTTATTGCTGGAAGATAATTAAGAAAAACTATATTGAAGAAATTCAATAAACCAAATATATCTCCTATGGGATTGATGCAACAATCACTAACAGTCAAAGTTTATAGAAGAACTATTTCTTCTGGGCTCATTATATCATCAGCAATATCAATAATTTCAATATTTGTAACCATCTGATCATCCGAAGAATCATCTTCCTGCAAATCTATTGCTGTTGCTGGAAAAAGCACTGGAGCTTCTTCATTGAATATCTCCCCCTGCTTGGCTATAGAGGAATCTGTAGCGAGGCCCACAGAAGAAGGGATAGTGGAAAGGGCAACAACTCTAGAGGAGAGAGTGTTGATGGAGGCAGAGAGAGGAGCTATAGAATTTGCTATTAGTTTCTCTAAGGAGGGAGAAATAAATTTCAAAAGGTCTTGAGAAATATCTTAAAATTTTAGATAGAGGGGTTCAGGCTCAGAATAGGAGTAAGGGGTTTTATGTCCATAATTGGAATATACTGAGAAGGCATTAGGGAGTTCTGTATGGATGAACTCAGGAAAAGAGGAGGGAGCATCCTGTTGGATAGGCTCAGATGGAATCTGAGTGGGTATGGATGGAGAAGCAATAGGTTGAGAAGATGCAAAATGAGATGGTAAATCAACATTTGAGGTTGATAAAAGGTTAGCGGAGGGAGAGGGCCTCTGATGAGGAGAAACAGGAGATAAAAGAGGAGTTTGATGAGTCAAATTTGTTGAGGAGTGAATTTGGATTGGTGAGGCAGGAGGTGAGGGGACTGAGGTTGAACCAGAGGGAGGAACTAGGGTAGATGGAGGAGTTGAGGAAGGAACATCTTCTGGGGGTGGGGGAGCAGCGGTAGCAGCTCTTGTATCCTCAGAAGTCCTGGAGGTGGAAGAGGCACTGAAGGGCCTAGGGATAGTCCTTTCCCGCTTACCAAACAAAGAGGAGTCCAACTTCTTACTAGCATTAATAAATCTGGTCTGAGAGACCATTAGTCTTAAAGCCTTATACTGAAGGAAGATTCCCAGAATCCTCTCAAAACAAACCTTCTTCTTGGAGTTCTTCCTCTTGATTAAATCAAAAATTAACTCAGCCCAGTTGACTGATTTCTTATTAACCAAAGCAAACATTGTTGAATACTTCTTCCTGTTACTATTATCATGGGCAGAGTGCTTGCCCAATAGCACCCCTACAATATCTGCTAAGAACTTGTATTCTATAGATAAGTTCTTTTTAAGCAGCTTGGATGGTATTCCCTCAGGATGACCTATCCTAACTAGCATACTGCTATATTCAGAACTATCCTGTTCTAGACTGTTCTCTCCATTTACTAACTCAAACAGTTCAGAAATAATTATTGGGGTAAGAAGAACCTGTTGTCCTGAGATGGTCCCAACCATCGACGAGTCATCAGGTGTAAGACCCCCTTTTTTTTTCTTTTTCGACACCGGGGTCTTAGCCCAGAACTGCAGCTTTGCGGTGGCACCGACTCACGGTAAGGCCGCCACTACAAAATGCCAATTTTGCCGGCCCTTTTCGATCACAAGAGAGAGAATTAATTATACATAAATGTAAATAAGCCCACAGAAGCATGTATAAAAGTGAAATCACATCCAGTCCATCAGTAGATAATAATAGGAAATAGATAATAGAAGTACTGCAAGATACGGTTCAGATGAAACATAGATAAACGGGCTCGAGCCCGGTACATCAGAGTCCTCACTACAAATCACTCATCGTAGAAACTATAAAAGTACTAATCACTCACGGAGCTGGTCGCAGGTGCACCAGTGCTAGACTGACCCACCTCCATGCGCACCGTACTCCGCTGGTGCTGGTCCCTGG
This sequence comes from Platanthera zijinensis, assembly GCA_039513925.1. Classification (NCBI taxonomy): domain Eukaryota; kingdom Viridiplantae; phylum Streptophyta; class Magnoliopsida; order Asparagales; family Orchidaceae; genus Platanthera; species Platanthera zijinensis. The sequence goes on along the minus strand of CM077094.1, from coordinate 22,991,563 downwards.
ACTGCTGGTCCCTGTCTCCCATTCGGAGCTCCTGTAATGTTGTGGTTCGAAAACCATTAGTCATAAAGACTAAGCCCTATCATCCCCTACCCCTCCCCCTGCGGCTCCTAAGCACCGAGCGGAGAGGAGGAAAGGGAAGCTACAAAGGTGGAGTGAAAGAAAAAGGGATAGATACTACTCTAGAGGGGGGGGGGTGAATAGAGTAATCAAAAATTGCACTAGCAAAGTTGACTGTCTACTCAACTCCCTTGGAGTTAATTGCGGAATGAAGGTTATAGATATTTGAGATGAAACCCTAAAGCCTAACACAAGTGTTGTGCACAAAAGGCAGCCAACTGTAATTACAGTTAAGGCTTGGAATCCTAAACAACAACTAGCAATCCTAGTTAAAATCTAATCACAGCCAATCAGCACAGAGAATTAATTAAACAATCCAGAAGACACAAGGAATTTATAGTGGTTCCCCAAACAACTTGGGTACGTCCACTCTTCTACCAACAAGGTAGGAATCCACTCAGGTTTTTGATCAGGTGCCCTGCCACCAACAAGATCTGCTTCAGGTAGATCCAGAAACCCTTTAGACTTTTGATCAGGTGTCTAAAAACCAACACAGGTTTTTGATCAGGTGCCCTGCCACCAAGGTATACTTTTGAAGGGAGTAATAACCCTTTATAGGAGGGGGAAAGGAGGTTAAAATGTCTTCTCTATTTTACAATAGATTAGAGAAGCACAAGAACTTGCACTGAGCTAGAAAACTCTAAAGAGTCAAGGCTTCCCCTGGCTAAAAGAATGTCCAGGTGAAGTCTTGCTTCAGTGCAAAAACACTTCAGAAAATCTGAAGGAAAAAGCTACAAGAAGATAAAGAATATGAATTGAAAATTCTTCTTTTAGGCAGCTATCTTCTTCTTCTTCTTCAAAAAGCTCTGAGTGAAAATCTTCCTGGAGGCAGGAGAACTAAGGTTGAAGAAGAGTGAAGAACTAAAACTTCTTCTCAGTTGGATGTGAATGAACTGAGAGCAGTTGTAAACTGTAAGTTGTAAGCTTGAATGCAGCTGTTAGCTTTTTGTATATGAGAACTAGTTTTTTTCTTTCTCCAAAGAATTCTTTTTATATAGCAGCAGCAGCAACATCTCTTATTTGAGTTTGAATCTTGTCTTCTACTAAAATCTGCAAGCTGGGCTGCAAAAAGCATAAAGCAAAACAAATACTGCAGACAGATATCCTATAAGAGGATAAAGCTTTCTAAGAAGCTGCAAATAACTCTGATGAAATAATACTAGAGAAAGTCACATCAGAAAAGACTCTTTACGGCCAAGGAAGACTTTTTGAGTCTAACGGCTATAAAGGACAGCCTGGCAGATAAAGCAGAAATCATATCTCAGCTAATAAGACAAACAACTTTGTCAGAAAAAGATTAGCTCATGCATAAGGAATGGAACAGATATTGCATGGAAATATTATCATAAATTTATTCAAACAATCTTTTATAAAATATTCCAAAATAAATATGAAATTAATCACATCATAGAAGACGACAAAATTACTCAAAACATACAGCAAAACGTCGAACGACCCTCAGAGATCGTCGACCTAAGCATAGAGATCGTCGACCTATCAGACAGATAGTCGAACGATCCAGATAGTCGAACTATCAAAGAAGATAGTCGAACTACCTCAACAGATAGTCGAACTATCAGGACAGATAGTCGAGCTATCAGATAGTCGATCTATTAGGACAGATAGTCGAACTACCAAAGCAAAACAGATAGTCGACCTATCAAACAGGTAGTCGAACTATCACAGAAAACAGATAGTCGACCTATCAACAGATAGTCGAACTATCAAAGCAAAATAGATAGTCGACCTATCAACAGATAGTCGAACTATCAGATGGTCGAACTATCCAAGCAGATAGTTGAACTATCAAGAAAGGCAGATAGTCAACCTATCAACAGATAGTTGAACTATCAAGGAAAACAGATAGTCGACCTATCAAACAGATAGTCAAACTATCAGATAGTTGAACTATCCAAGCAGATAGTTGAACTATCAAGAAGAGCAGATAGTCGACCTATGAACAGATAGTCGAACTATCAAGGAAAATGGATAGTCGACCTATCAACAGATAGTCGAACTATCAAAGACAACAGATAGTCGACTTATCAAGCAGATAGTCGAGCTATCAGGAAGACGATCGTCGATCGGCTGATCGATGATAGTCGAGCGATGTTTGACCATAGTCGAACGAAAAACAACTTAACCAAATATACATCTGGAAAAGTGACGCCTCTAAAACTAGAGCAACAAACTAAACAACCAACCTTTGACCATAGATAAATCTTGGGTCAAGAGACTAAAAGAGAAGACTGAACTCAAATCAAAACCTAGGGAACCAACAATCTCCCCCTATTTGAGTCAAGTCTCTCAACAATTAAAACACACAAAACTAATTACTGAAAGTAAATAAAATGCATGAAGAGAAATAACTAAGCAGATAACATCAATCAAACAGATAAGCAATTAACTGTCAATCAATGAAATTTTAAGATGCTTTCAGAGTTAGGTTTAGGATCAGAAGAGCTAGAAACAAAATTAATCTTTCTAGAGGGATCTAGAGCTTCTTTTCTCGACAACTTCAGGTCTTGTTCTCCAATGATTTTCAATTCTGTCGCTCTTGGGACAACTGCCTCAGGATGTTTTTCCATGTACTTTGAAGGATCAAATACTTCAGGTCTAACCTAGAATTTATCGAGCTCCTTCATTCTGAATTTTGACATCGTGGTCAATCCTGCAGTGTCTTTTCCTTCTGCTTTAGCTTTCTTAATTTGAGCTGCTCCAACAAGTTTAAGAAAACGAGCCATCCTAAAATTAGGATCAAGCTCTGGGCTTTCATACACATTCTCAGAAGATGTATCAACTGGTTCTTTATCCTGAGTAACTAGATAAGAAGGAGGAGCAGACTTACAAAATATCTTGCTAGATTTTTTAGATAAAATAATTCGCTTACCTTTTGAAACAACCTTCACAAAATGATCTGGCTTTGGAGAGGTTGAGCTCTTGAGTTCTTTACAATGAGGAGGAGAGAAAGTTGGTCTTTGATACACTACCTCCTTTACTTGTTCCTTAACAGCATCAAGTCTTTGATAGCCAGTTTGAGTTTTACCTTGATATCCTTGTGAACTTCTCCTTTGAGATGACTGAGATGGATTGAACCTTTCAGATTGAGCAACAGGGTTTGCAGATAAGTTTCCTGAGGCTCCTGCACTGGGAGGTGGAGGAGGAGGACCTCTAGGAGTCCATCTTGGGACAGGACTGTCATACCTCTTTGACTTCTTCCTTTGCTTCTACTGATTCTTAGAGAAAGCCATCCAGTGCTGGAAATATTTTGATTTAGGATCAATTCCTTTCAGGATATAGTAAGGAGTATCATTATCTGGATTTGGAGGAGGAGGAGTCACAGCTTTCCTTTTCTTTTTAGCAGATCTTTTTCTTTTAGACTCATCAGATTCATCAGAATCAATTTCATCCTCAGAATTAGAAGAAATGGGCAGATCATATGGATCAATTGCTTCTTGCATAGCTCTTTCATTTTCCTTTAGGGCAGCTTTTTCTAATTCTTCTTCTATGGCATCCTGTGCCAGGAGAGCATCTAAATCCAATCCAGGGGAATCATCCCATACAGTATACTTTTCAATTTGAGCATTTGCAGCCTTTTCTTGTTGATCAGAAACTGTCATGGTGACCAGTTCTACTTTCACTACTAGCTGAGCAACCTCAGGAAATTGAACACCTGGTTCTGGTTCAGATTGAGCTTCTGTAGCTGGTAGGTGATCAGGCTCTTGAACATCTAGAACTTCTTCCATTTTATCTGTAGTATTATGAATAAATTTTTTCTAAATGACATCTAATCATCCCTTCCAGGTATTCCCATACAAGCATATCAGTTATCAAGTCTAAAAAGTGAGTAAAAGGGATACCTTCAGAATTGACCTTTGCGCGTCCTAACTCCCATAATTCATCTAGAAAGGAAGTGATAACTCCTTCTAGGTACAGGGCGACCAGGGGAGTAGAACATTCTTCCAGGCACACTTTGACAATGAATTCAGATTTCAATAAGGCATCAGAAATTTCTTTTTCAGACAAACTTTGAAGAGCTGATTCTTCTATTTCTTTCTCTGCCACTGCAGGAGGATCTGCTGGAGGGGAGGCCAAAGGCAGCTCAGAGACATCTTCATTAAGCATCTCCCCCTGCCTGATTTCAGTAGATACTGAAACCAGGCCCCTAGAGGAAGAGGGCTCAGCAGACTTTGAGATTGCCCGGATGGCAGCAGTCAAAGAAGAGATGGAGGAAGCAAGGGGAGCAATTGCCTCTTCAATCATGATTTTGATTGAGGGGGTAATTAACTCCAAAATGCTAGAGATAAATGCTGGAGTGATTTCAAAGGATGATGATGATGATGGGGGAATCTCAGAGGATGGATGATCAGCAGGGATGGTGTATTCATGATGATCTGGAGAGTGAACTGAAGATGGAGAGTGAACTGGAGATGGATGAGAGGATGCAGGGTGATCAATGTGATCAGAAGAAGGAATTGGAGAGTGAGAAGGAGTAGAAATCTCAGAGACCAACAAATCAAAACTAGGATGAGATATCCTAGCAAGATGAGAGGGTAGAGGAGATGCAGGAGGTGTTGCAAGGTAAGAAGCAGATGAATCAGGAAGATGAGAAGCAGAAGGTCGTACTTCAATTGAAGTTGATGGAACTTCAACTGAAGTAGACGGCAATGCAGATGAAGAAGATGGAAGGGAGAGGTTTGCTGAGCCAGCTTCTTGTAGGAGAGGAGTGACTGAGGAAGTCCTGGTGCTCTCAGATGTAGCTGGAGCAACCCATGCGGGAGAGGGCTTCAGAAAAGTTCTTTTCCACTTGGAGAACAAGGTCGGATCCATCTTCTTGCTGGCGTTGATGGAGGTAGCAGCTGAAACTAACAGATGGGGATATTTTTCCTTCAGAAAAATCCCAACTACCCTACCCAGGGTAACTTCTTTCTTGCTGTTCTTTTTCCTGATCAAATTAAACAGAACTCCTGCCCAATTAATCTGTTTCTTATTCACAATTGCACACATCAGTGCAAACTGCTGCCTTGTAATATTGTCATGGGCGGAGTGCTTTCCTAGTAGCACTTTTCCGACGATTTCAGCAAGGAACTTGATCTTAAACGGAAAGTTTACTTTAAGCAGCTTAGAGGGAATGCCTTCGGCATGTCCCAGCTCTGTCAGCATTCTCCCAAACTCAGGGGTATCTTGCTCGTAATCTTCTTCCCCATTTATCAATCCAAATATTTCAGTTAAAATGGCGGGAGTCAAAGTTACCTCTTCTCCGCCAATGGTTCCGGTCATTGAATCATCATTTGAACACGAAGTAAATGCCCATTCTTTGATCTCTTGAATATTTATCTTTATCTTGGAGGACATGAGCTTTTCCAAACCTTGATCTTTGCACAGATTAAGAATTTCCACAATTCCAGATTCGCAGCAACTGAAGGAATCGAAATCCACACTGAATCCTGCATCGAACTTCACTACTATCAGGAGAGCTGGAGAAATCGCCATTGAAGGGGCTGGAGAAGACGAGGGAGAGACGGCGAGGACGAAGCGGCAGAAATTGCAAGACAAAGAGCAAGCGGGAAGATGGAATGCGAAAAGACGCTCTCCGTCGACGATAAAAGCAACGATCTCTTAACCTAGGTCGACCATCGGCTTTATATTAAAAACAACGATCGTCGATCTATTTAAAAGATACTGGAGACGATGGTCGAACGGTCGTTCGACGATCGGTCCTGAAACAGAGTAGTCGATCAATCGTTCGACTATTTCTGTCTTCACAAACAACAAGCTGTCGTCAACCATAGATCGACGATAGGCTTGACCTGTTCGACTATCTTCGAATGCCGGTCGACGATCTTCAAGCAGATAAGCTATCTTCAACCATAGGTCGACGATAGGCTTGATCCGATCGACTATCTTCGAACGTCGTTCGACTATCTTCAAACAAGTTTCAACAAGGCAGACGTCACACTTAGTCTCTTCCATTAATCATGCCTAGTTGAACTAAAAAGAACAGATGCTTCTGTTCATCTAAGGGCTTGGTGAATATATCACCTCTCTGAAGGTCTGTGAATATGAACTCAAGGCTGATCTTGTTCTTTTCCACACAATCACTCAGGAAATGGTGCCAGATCTCAATGTGTTTCGGTCTAGAGTAGTGCACTGGATTTTGTGCAATAGAGATAGCACTGGTACTATCACACATGATTTTTGTGTTCTTGTGTGAGTACCCATAATCCAAAAGCTGATTTTGTATCCATAGGATCTGTGAACAACAACTAGCAGCTGCTATATATTCAGCCTCTATAATTGAAGTTGAGACAGAAGCCTGCTTCTTACAGAACCAAGAGACCAATCTCTCTCCCAGGAACTGACAAGTTCCTGAGGTACTTTTCCTATCAACTCTACAGCCAGCATAATCAAAATCAGAGTATCCAATCAATTCAAATTCTGATTCAGCTGGGTACCAAAGTCCTAGATTTGGACATCCCTTCAGGTATCTCAAGATTCTCTTGAGAAGAATCAGATGAGATTCCTTGGGGTTGACCTGGAATCTAGCACAAAGACATATAACAAACATTATATCTGGCCTACTTGCAGTTAAATACAATAGGGAACCAACAATGGCCCTATAATTCTTTTGATCAACAGGCTTTCCCTGATCATCAGAATCAATAACTACATTAGTAGCCATAGGTGTATGCATTGCTGAAGCATCAGCCATCCCAAACTTCTTTACCAATTCCTTGGCATATTTGGATTGGGAGATGAAGATGCCATCAGCATCTTGCTTTACTTAGAGACCAAGAAAGTAAGACAGCTCACCCATACTACTCATCTCAAACTTAGAATGCATCAAGTTAGAGAACTTTTTGCACAGTTTGGGATCAGTGGAACCAAAAATAATGTCATCCACATACACTTGAACTAACAGGATTGTGTCCTTGTGGTGCTTGATGAAAAGGGTTCTATCAACTACTCCCCTAACAAAGTTGTGCTCTAACAGGAAACTAGCTAGAGTCTCATACCAGGCTCTTGGTGCTTGTTTGAGTCTATAAAGAGCTTTTTGCAACTTGAATACATGTGAGGGCTGAGTTGAAGAAACAAACCCAGGTGGATGTTCAACAAATACCTCTTCCTTTAGTACACCATTTAGAAAGGCACTTTTGACATCCATCTGAAAAACTTTAAACTTCATATAGGCTGCATAGGCTAAGAAGATCCTTATTGCCTCTAGCCTTGCAACAGGAGCAAAGGTTTGGTCATAATCTATACCTTCCTCCTGTCTGTAGCCCTGAGCTACAAGCCTAGCTTTGTTCCATACAATGATTCCATTTGCATCCAACTTGTTTCTATACACCCACTTGGTGCCTATGATCAGTTGGCCTTTAGGTCTTGGAACCAAAGTCCATACTTTACATCTCTCAAACTGATTGAGTTTCTCTTGCATAGCAATGATCCAGTGGGGATCTAGCTCAGCATCTTTAATTGTGAGGGGCTCAATCTGTGAAAGGAAACAAGCATGCATCACATCCTGTCTTAACTGATGTCTTGTTTGAACACCAGCTGATATGTCTCCTATCACTTGAGATGTAGGATGATCTCTAAGTGTGACAATATCAGTAGGTGGGATGTGATCTTCAGCAATAGTTGGGATTAATTCCTCAGGAGGAATTTGATCTACAATTGGTGGAACAACAATAACTTCTGCAAGGTCTTCATCACTGTCTGATTCAGTGATATGAAGAGTTGAAAGATGGAGAATCTCTTGAGTGACATCTTTGCTAGATTCTGGTACCTGTAATGAACTTGAGGAAGGGGAAGTTTCCTTCTCCTTGTAAAACATTAGAGATTCATCAAAGGACACATGAACAGACTCTTCAATTTTAGAAGAAGATTTATTAAATACCCTATAAGCTTTGCTTACTTGGGAATATCCAAGAAAAATTCCCATTGAAGCTTTTGCTTCAAATTTTCTAAGGTATTCTTTATTATTATTATTATGAATATAAACTACACAACCAAATACTCTAAAATAATTTATTTTAGGTTTCTTTCCTTTAAGCAACTCATAAGGAGTTTTACACTTAAGTTTGTGTATCAGACTTCTATTCAAGACATAGTTGGCTGTACTAACAGCTTCTGCCCAATAGGAAAGAGGCATATTAGCATCTGCCAACAATGTGCCAGCAGCTTCAATCAGGGTTCTGTTCTTCCTTTCAACTACCCCATTTTGTTGGGGAGTTCTAGGAGTTGAGAAGCTATGTTTGATACCTTCTCTCTCACAGAATTCTTGCATGAGAAGAGAGTCAAACTCAGTACCATGATCACTTCTGATCAAGGCCACATGAGTAGAGTACTCAGTCTGCACACATAAAAGAAAATCTGTAAGGGCTTTGAAGTTATCAGCCTTAGTTCTCAAAAAGAACACCCAAGTGAACCTAGAGAAGTCATCTACAATGACTAGGGTGTAATACTTCCCTCCTAAACTCTGTACATTTATTGGGCCAAATAGGTCCAAATGTAATAAATACAGGATTCTAGGAGAATCACTTTTATTTACTGATTTAAATGAATTCTTGGTTTGCTTGCCTAATTGACAAGCCTTGCAAAGGCTCTCCTTCTTGTAGGGGCAAGAAGGTAAACCTCTAACAAGGTTGTGTTTAGATAACCTAGATATATTCTTGAGGTTAACATGGCTAAGCCTTTTATGCCATAAAGTATTATTATTTGTTACTTCATTAAATAAGCAGATTTCAGAGTGAGTTGAGTTAAAATCTACTAAGTAAATATTACCTTGTCTAATACCTACTATCACAACATTATTATTTAAAGTAATATTACAAAGAGAGTTAGAAAATGATACCTGGTATCCAGCATCACATAACTGACTTACTGAAATGATATTATGCTTCAGTCCAGTTACATAAGCCACTCTCTTGAATGTTACAGCTCCAATTGTCATCCTGCCATAGCCTTCAGTTTGACCACAGCTTGAATCTCCAAAGATCACCTTTGGTCCAAGCTTTGCCTTGAACCTTGACAGATGTTCTTTATTTCCTGTCATATGCTTGGAGCAACCACTATCCAAATACCACTTATTCTGAGTGATAGGATAGGTCTTCACCTACATATAAATCAATTAAACATTGTGGACCCAGGTAACCTTGGGTCCCTTATTTTTCACATAAGAAAAACTGGAAATAAATGAATAAGCAAGTTGAGGGTGATAACCTAACGGGTAAGATCTCCTAGGTGGGATTCTCCATGCAGATGATGGGTCAATGAACCTAGGGTTTCTATTTTCATTCTGGTTTCTAAAGTTCTGGTTGAAGTTTTGAAATTCATATTGAAAACGTCGATCAGCATTCGACGATGGGTGCCCAGATCGTCGATCTCCGTTCGACCATTGGGCCTGCGATCGTCGAGCAGCGTTCGACGCTCTTTGTATTTCCTTAAATTTTTGTTTTATTTTCTCTCTCTTAGCTTTATTTAAAGCTTTATTAACTTGATTAACTTGCTCAGTGTTCTTTATTCCACTAGATGAAATAAAATTCACTGGAGTTGAAAGTTGGTTTTTAAGAATGATTGGGGGTTCACTAGAAGAAGCTCCTAAGCCTAATTTGTTATTTCCTGACCTACTGTTAGACATGCTGGTTATTTCAAGCAACTTAAGGCTTCTACCATTCAGAGATTCTTCTAACTTTTTGGACTTAGTTAATTCATTCTTAAGGAATCTTATTTCTTCATTAGAATTAGTGAGTTCTGCTGTTAGCCAAATGTTTTCAATGGAAATTAATTCAGATTCAGCTAGTTTATTTCTAAGCTCTTTTATTTCCTTTTCAGAAATAATTAAATCTAAACATAAAGATTTAAAATCTGATTTAAATTCATCAGATGTAAAATCGTAAGATGACAATACCTCATCTTCAGTTGGCATTTCTTCATCAGAATCTGAACTCTCTGCAGCTGAGTGATTGCTGCAGGCATCAATTGCCATTAGGCAAACTTCCTTTGCTTTCTTTTCTTCTTCATCCTCACTGGAGCTTGAGGAGGAAGATTCCTCATCAGAATCGCTCTAGGTTTCAGCAACAAAGCCTCTCTCCTTTTTTTTGTTCTTGTAGGAGGATGGCTTGGAATGCTTCCTGTGCTGATCCTTGTCTTTCCTTTTCTCTTTATTCTTTTCCTCTGGACAGTCTGGAAGAATATGTCCAGGCTTCCTGCAACCATAGCAAATTATTTCTTTAGTAGGAGTGCGATCATACCTTGGTTTTTCTTCATACTTTGAAGACTTCTTTCTGAATTCTTTCCTTCCCATCTTGAGAAACCTTTTGGCAAATAATGCCATCAGTTCCTCATTGGACTGGATTCCTTCAGAAGTGTCAGCAGCTTTGAGAGCAAGGGTTTGCTCTTTTCTTGTGGGAGTTGGGGTCTTTGCTTCAGCCTCAGCTTCCCTGGACTTCAGCACTTTCTCAAAAGACTTGAGCTTGCCGAGAAGGGCTTCTGTTGAAATTTCTGTTGTGCTTCTGACCTCCTTGATAGGCCAGATCCTCAGATCCCATGTTTTAGGGAAGCACATAAGAATCTTATCATTGATCTCTGTCAATGAAATATCCTTATCAAGAGTCCTCAGCTCATTGATGATTGAGCTGAGCCTTGTGTACATTGCTTCAACTGATTCAGCATCAGTTTTCTTGAAATTCTCATACTGGGAGATAAGGTTGGACCTTCTGTCCTTCCTTTCATCAGCTGAACCAGCTACAATCTGGTTCAGTGTATCCCACATTGCTTTTGCTGAGGAGCAGTCAGCAACCTTCTGGAATACTTCATCAGACATTGTCTGAGCCGGAATGTTCATTGCCTTAGCATCTGCTATCTTTGCCTTTTTGTATTCATCATTGTAATCTGGAGGAGGCACTGCACTCATATCAGTTGATGATGAAGCAGTAGCTGCAGCAGGTGCTCTTAGTTGTCCTGACAAAATAGAAGCAAAAATACTCTCATAAATAGAGTTCATATATAGTTTAATCCTTGCCTTCCAGATGCTGAACTTGGCTAAGTTGCATGCTGGAGGTCTGGTGCTAGAGTAATCCTTGAACTGGGCCATGATAGTGAAAGTGAATATCTATAATCCTTGGTATCTATCAGGATCTTGTGACTTAGGTGTTAGCCTATACAGTCAGACAACCTCCCTCTGATACCAATTGAAAGAAAAAGGGATATATACTACTCTAGAGGGGGGGGGGGTGAATAGAGTAATCAAAAATTACACTAGCAAAGTTGACTGTCTACTCAACTCCCTTGGAGTTAATTGCGGAATGAAGGTTATAGATATTTGAGATGAAACCCTAAAGCCTAACACAAGTGTTGTGCACAAAAGGCAGCCAACTGTAATTACAGTTAAGGCTTGGAATCCTAAACAGCAACTAGCAATCCTAGTTAAAATCTAATCACAGCCAATCAGCACAGAGAATTAATTAAACAATCCAGACGACACAAGGAATTTATAGTGGTTCCCCAAACAACTTGGGTACGTCCACTCTTCTACCAACAAGGTAGGAATCCACTCAGGTTTTTGATCAGGTGCCCTGCCACCAACAAGATCTGCTTTAGGTAGATCCAGAAACCCTTTAGACTTTTGATCAGGTGTCTAAAAACCAACACAGGTTTTTGATCAGGTGCCCTGCCACCAAGGTATATATTTGAAGGGAGTAATAACCCTTTACAGGAGGGGGAAAGGAGGTTAAAATGTCTTCTCTATTTTACAATATATTAGAGAAGCACAAGAACTTGCACTGAGCTAGAAAACTCTAAAGAGTCAAGGCTCCCCCTGGCTAAAAGAATGTCCAGGTGAAGTCTTGCTTCAGTGCAAAAACACTTCAGAAAATCTGAAGGAAAAAGCTACAAGAAGATAAAGAATATGAATTGAAAATTCTTCTTTTAGGCAGCTATCTTCTTCTTCTTCTTCTTCAAAAAGCTCTGAGTGAAAATCTTCCTGGAGGCAGGAGAACTCAGGTTGAAGAAGAGTGAAGAACTAAAACTTCTTCTCAGTTGGATGTGAATGAACTGAGAGCAGTTGTAAACTGTAAGTTGTAAGCTTGAATGCAGCTGTTAGCTTTTTGTATATGAGAACTAGTTTTTTTCTTTCTCCAAAGAATTCTTTGTATATAGCAGCAGCAGCAACGACTCTTATTTGAGTTTGAATCTTGTCTTCTACTGAAATCTGCAAGCTGGGCTGCAAAAAGCATAAAGCAAAACAAATACTGCAGACAGATATCCTATAAGAGGATAAAGCTTTCTAAGAAGCTGCAAATAACTCTGATGAAATAATACTAGAGAAAGTCACATCAGAAAAGACTCTTTACGGCCAAGGAAGACTTTGAGTCTAACAGCTATAAAGGACAGCCTGGCAGATAAAGCAGAAATCATATCTCAGCTAATAAGACAAACAACTTTGTCAGAAAAAGATTAGCTCATGCATAAGGAATGGAACAGATATTGCATGGAAATATTATCATAAATTTATTCAAACAATCTTTTATAAAATATGCCAAAATAAATATGAACTTAATCACATCATAGAAGATGACAAAATTACTCAAAACATACAGCAAAACGTCGAACGACCCTCGGAGATCGTCGACCTAAGCTGTTGGGTATTGTATCCACAATGTACCTGATTTGAAGAAGCCCCTGAATAAGCTAAGGTGAATTCACTATGTATTTGATGAATTTCTTCTAGTTGTGCTTGCAGCTATTCATTGCTAAGTACACACCAATGTCAGGGTGCAGTAGGTCAATATACACGGGTCTGTGCAACGTAATCCCTCGTTGAGCAGATCAGTGTGTTGGCTTACGTGTACTCTCTCTATTGGAGTGTACTTATTTCCAAGCACAGGGTCATGAAAGATCATGAGCAGACAAGGAGCAAGGATGGCCCAAAGTCCAGCTCACGGGTTGAAAGACGAGAATCGTCTAAGTGTAAATCGTCGAGAATCACTAAGTGATTCTCGACGATTCGTCGAGAATCACTAGATGATTCTTGCCGGGTTGAGCCGGCTGTCTCGACGCAGTCAAAAAATTCTCTAAGGCAGAATCGTCGAGAATCACTAAGTGATTCTCGCCGATTCGTCGAGAATGACTTTGCATTCTCGACGATTCGGCGAGAATCAAATGTGATTCCCGCCGATTCTCTCCAGCCTCTATAACCTGTGCAGCCAGAATTCTCCAAGTAGAATTTGACGAGAATCGTAAGTGATTCTCGCCGATTCGTCGAGAATCACCTACGATTCTCGCCGATTTTGCCTTGGGCGATTTTTCCGAATTCCTGGACCGGTCCATGTTACCTGCAGCTATTTGAACCGGACTTTGGTCTTTGCTTTGGTGGGGCCCACAATGGTCATCTCCATGACCTATTGTATAAATACACAGGTATTTGTGTACAGTGGTTCACGGACACAGAATACGAAAGCCGAGCCGCCGACTAACCCTAAAATCGCGAACGAGCTCCTCCTCCATCGCCGCCGCTTGTGCAGTGGTCACCGTAGCTGATCTCGATCTCCTCCAGATCCCCGGTGATAGAAGCCAAGTCTTGCACAGTGTCTCACGCGTCTAACCAGAGATCTTTTGTCTCTTGATTTGAGATAGGGAAATCCATCCCCGTCCGAATCGATCGAGACGATCGATCCTAGTGTGACCGTTGGATGACCTTGCCGACTTCGCTAAGAAGATTGAATCTCCAGTGCATCGTTGCTATTTTCAGTTGCCGCCGCCAACACCGAGAGCCTTGCCGCCTCCCTTTGCCGCCGCCGGTCTCGGGGAGATTTTCTCCAAGAAAGATCAAGGGTTATGGACTTTTCGTTGCCTACAAGAACAAGTAGTCTAACGAAGAGGGACACCTAGATCTTCAAGTTGTTTGTATTTCTTATACACTCCAATTTCTTTTTCATTGTAAAGGAACATTTGGTTCCTAGTCGTAGGGTTGGGTGCAACCCGTGTTGTGGGAGTGTTGACTCCTACGTGTGGAAGGGTCCTTCCGATAGTGCAAGGATTGGATTTCAATCCTGTTGGTGAAGTGATCGAGTCATCCCTGGTTGGGAGATAGGTCGAAGGGGGAAAGTGGACGTACCCAAATCGGGGAACCACTATAAATTGCTTGTGTCCTGTTTGTGCTGTGTTGTTTTGTTTTGATTCTGCAGGTACAATTTTAATTCCGCAAATACGCTGCAAGACACCTATTCCCCCCCCCCCATAGGTGAAGCTAGTTGACACTAGGTGAACTTACAAGTGGTATCAGAGGGAGGTTGCTCATCAAAAAGGTTCACACCTTGAGTAGAATCCTGCCACCAGTGTCAAGAAGAAGACCGATATCTTCATGGACGGACTCAAGGACTCCGGCAAAATCCCAGTGTGCACCAGACTGAACTTTCCTTTCTGGAAGGAAAGAATCAGATTCTACATGGAAGCAGTCGACCCCCGGCTCTTCATGATAGTGGAGGAGGGACCTTACATTCCCACTAAGGCCTACACCATTGATCCTACCAAGAAAGTGCCCAAGAAACTTTCGGAAATGGACAAGGACGAAATGGTGCTGTTCGGACTCGACAAGAAAGCTCAGAACATCCTGGTAAGCGCAGTTGACGACTCTATGATGCAGAAATTCTGCAACTGTAGGACAACCAAGGATCTCTGGAGCTGCCTGATTGTATTAATGGAGGGCACGGATGAAGTGAGCGACGATCGGAGATCCCTCCTCAATCAGAAATATGAGGCCTTCAGGCAAGGGCCAAAGGAGGAGATCGGAGTTACCTTCGAAAACTTCCTCAAGATCGTCAATGCACTCAAAGGATATGGAAGAGTGTTCACTGACGGTGAACTCAATGATAAGTTCCTTAGGTCCCTCACTAAGGAATGGGACACAAAGATCTGCGCCATCCACGAGTTTGGCAGACTTGCGGAAACCGACCCTCAGATTCTGTTCGGGAAGCTCATGTCCTATGAGCTTCAGTTGAACACAAGGAAGGCTGAAGAGCAAGCAGAGAAAGCCACGGCCAAGGAAAAGACGGTGGCCCTGAAAGCCATTCATTCCAGAAAGGGCAAGGGTGCCGCTTCTTCCCGTGCATGGAAGAGGGATGAAGAGGAAGACTCTGAGCCAAGCTCCTCCGGCTCAGAATTGTCAGAGGAAGACTTCTCCCTTATCACAAGGGAATTCAAGAAGTTCCTCAAGCTGAGGAACCAGAGAAAGAGAGAAGGCTCTTCCTCAAGGCATCAGAAGAAGAACTATTCTTCTAACAGGTATGTTTCCAAACTGAACAAACACCGCTCATCTGACATTATTTGCTTTGGTTGCAACAAGCCAGGACACGTCATGGTCGACTGCCATCAAGGTAAGAGGGAAAAGGGAAAGGGAGAGGAGAACAGGTCCTCAAAAGACAAGAAGAAGGAGAGGAGTTACATCGCGAAGAAGCCAAAGACGCTGAGTGAATCGGACACATCAGACACCTAGCGATGACGAGGAAGCCTACTTTGGGCTAATGGGTTGCTGTGACTCGAAAGGAGATTGCCCCCCATTTACTGGGAAGGTAAAAGCTCACACCCCTCTCTCCGACTCTGACTCTGATCCTGAGTCTCAGGATGATGACCCTGAGGATAGTCCTTCGCCCCGTGAAGCTGAGCTCCTCGATAAGTATGAGCTTCTGCTCAATACTTTCGTGGAATGTCGAAAGAGACTGAAGGCTGAGAAAAAGGAAGTTAAATTCCTTAAAGGTGAGAGTGTATCCCTGAGGGAAGAGATCACCAGTTTGATCTCCCTCCGACAGGAGCACTTGGACCTGACTTCAAAGCATTCAGAGTCTCTTAAGCTCCTTGATCTTAAGCAGGAGGAAGTCGACAAGTTAGAAGAACTACTTGTGGCAGAAAGGAAGATCGTCAAGAGCTTCTCTATGCCAAAAACTGTTCTTCCATTAGTTGATACCTTCTCTGCTCAGGCCAAAGGAGCTGGCTTGGGGCATGTAAGGGTATCTGGTTCCTCATCCAGGAGAAACAGGAACCAGAGAAAGAATAAGGCCGCCAAGAAGGCCTCTACTGCTGAAAAGGGAAAGGCCCCACTCAGTCCTGTTGAGTTCAGAAAGCCTAGCTTTCCCTGCAACCAACATGACTTTGAGTCAACCTTTGGTCATCATTTCCGGACCTCGGTTGCAAAGCTGAAGAGCCGATATAATGGTTGGACTTTTCCCCGCAACTTCGGTGAGAGTGTCTTCAAGGCACCTTATGAGGAAATCGACATGGGAAATTATGGTCAATTCTCTAGCGGCCATAATAGAAAGCAGGCACCAAAAGCCAAGCCTGTTATACTGAAGGAACAGAAGGTGAAGAAATCATGTGACTGCAATCACCATGATGCCTCCACCCCCAGATCCAAGGCCCCAGCTGTGCCCACCATTCCCAGGGTGAAGCAGGAGCCTAGGAAGAGGTACAACAGATTTGACTGTTGGTGTTGTGGCAAAGTTGGTCACTTTGTCATGGATTGTTGGTTTAATCCAAGATATATCGAGACTCCTTATGTTAACAATGCGAGGTCGACCACTCGTAGGGCTAACCAATCGAGGGGGAGTATGCTAATAAGGAATCTAGGACCCAAGTTCGATTGGGTTCCTAAGGCAAATTAATTTTATTTTGCAGGAATGTCCAAAGGACAACAAAACTCCTATTTGGTATTTGGACAGTGGATGCTCCCGTCACATGACCGGGACAAGAAGCCTGCTGCGGGAGTACTCTCCAGTCGAGAATGGACCCAAAGTCATATTTGGGGGATCTGATCGGGGAGTCACCAGAGGTTACAGTACGATTTCCAACGGTATACTCTCTATCACTAACGTAGCTTATATTGAAGGGTTAAATCATAACCTGATCAGCGTAAGCCAGTTATGTGATAAAGGGTATGACGTTAAGTTCTGCAAGGATAAATGCCTGATAATATCATGTGATTCTTTGGAGACTGTATTAACTGGCATTAGGAGCAGAAATATTTTCTGTTTAGATTTTCTTAGTTTAGATTCTTCTACCCCAGTATGACTCGTTGCAAAAAGGCAGTGCATCTCTTTGTGAACAATGGCACAAGAGATTGACACACATTAATTACAAGACAATTAATATGCTGTTTTCCAAAGACTTAGTAAGGGATGCTCCCATTATTAAGTGCATTAAAGATAGTCCATGTCCAGCATGTCAGATGGGCAAGCAGACTCGGGCTACCTTTAAGGGCATCCCAGACAAAGATTCCTATAGATGTCTTTATCTTCTGCACATGGACTTGTTTGGTCCTATGCAAGGTCATAGCTTAGGAGGGAAGTCGTATACACTAGTGATTGTAGATGATCACTCTCGGTTTACGTGGATGTTCTTTTTAAAGCGCAAGTCTGATACGTTTGACATCTTCACCAGTTTTGTCAAGCAGATACAGAATAAACTTAACTGCTTAGTGGTCAAAATCAGAAGTGACCACGGAATAGAGTTTGAGTCTGGGGCTATGACAGAGTTCTGTGAAGAACTTGGTATCTTTCATGAGTTCTCCTCCCCTCGCACTCCTCAACAAAATGGAGTGGCAGAGAGGAGGAATAAAACACTCATTGAGGCGTGCACGACAATGTTGAATGACGCTTCTCTCCCAGAATACTTCTGGGCCGAGGCTGTCAATACGGCTTGTCATGTACAAAACCGGGCGTTGATCAACAAGAGCCATCGTAAGACTCCTTATGAGCTACTGAAAGGCAAGAAACCAACCATGTCCTATCTGAGGATCTTTGGCTGCAAATGTTATGTACTGAATAATGGGAAGTACCCTCATACTAAGTTTGGTGAAAAATGCTTCGAAGGCATATTCATGGGCTATAGTAGCCGCAGTCGGGCTTATCGAGTTTTTAACAAGAAAACCCTAGTGGTAGAGGAATCAATTAATGTTGTTTTTGATGAAGGAAGTTTGCTTAATTGCAACTCTTCCAGTGGTCTTCTTGAAGATACAGGTGCCAGACTCGACAAGCTACACCTGAATGAGCTCGAGGAAGATGCAACTCCAAAGTACGTCAAGGTCTCCACCTCAACACCGATCTGAGAGGATGACGGTCAGGATGAAGTGGTCCTCCCTGAAGAGGAAGGGGACCCAAAAATTGCTAGAGCTCCTGATGCAAGACTTCTAGAGCTCAGACACGTGAGGGATCATCCCAGAAATCAAATCATTGGAGATCCCCGAAACGGTGTCAGAACTCGCCGAGGTACTCTTAATGAGATTTTGCATCTTAGCTTCCTGTCACAGGTCGAGCCAAAGAAGTTCGATGAGGCGAACAAAGTTGCTGCATGGATTTTGGCCATGCAAGATGAATTGCATCAATTCGAACGATGCAACATTTGGACGCTGGTTCCCAGACCACAAAAGCAGAATGTGATTGGCACCAAGTGGATCTTCAGAAACAAACTGGATGAACATGGTGTCATCATATAGAACAAGGCCAGGCTAGTGGCTCAAGATTATCGACAGGAGGAGGGGATTGACTTCGACCAGACCTTTGCACCAGTGGCAAAGCTCGAGGCCATCAGATTGTTCCTGGTGTATGCTTCGCACAAAGGATTCACTGTCTATCAAATGGACGTGAAATCAGCCTTCTTGAACGGAGACCTGAAAGAGGAAGTATACATCGCTCAACCCCCAGGTTTTGTCAATCCTACTTATCCTAATCATGTATATTTTCTTAATAAATCTCTATATGGTTTAAAGCAAGCTCCTCGAGCTTGGTATGAGACCTTGTCTAGTTTTCTTCTTGAGAACAAGTTCTCTAGAGGAAAAATAGATAAGACATTGTTTCTTAGGGAAGTCAAAGGCAAGATCTTGCTGGTGCAAATCTATGTCGATGACATTATATTCGGCTCAACGGACAACAATCTTTACAAAAAGTTCTCTAAACTTATGCAAGCAAAGTTTGAAATGAGCAGTATGGGAGAGCTAAAGTATTTCTTGGGACTTCAAGTGAAACAGTCTGAGGATGGAATCTTCATCTCTCAGACAAAGTTTACAAATGAACTCCTCAAGAAATTCGGAATGGAGAATGCAACCTCTATGAGGACTCCAATGGGATCCACTATGTCTCTGGATAAGGATGAGAAAGGTAAATCTTTCGATGAAACCAAATACAGAAGCATCATTGGATCCCTGCTCTACCTTACTGCCAGTAGACCGGATATCATGTTTGAAAGTGAGATAAAGATCTATCTAAACTCTAGAGGGGGGGTGAATAGAGTATTTTTAAAATAGCTTTACAATTTAAACAAATAAAACAATTAAGATTTAATTTATGTATAGGTGTAAGGTGTCTTACTAGATAAATCAGAACTAAGACAGCAAAAAAAAAGAATCACAGCACACAATAAAGAAAATACTCAAGCAACCAGAAGACACAAGGAACTATAGTGGTTCCCCAAAACCTGGGTACATCCACTCTTCTACCACCCTTGGTAGGAATCCACTCAGGATGAGTTGATCAGGTGTCCTGACACCAATGAGCTTTTGATAAGGTGCTCAAAAACCAAACTAGATTTTTTGATCAGGTGTCTTGCCACCACTGAGTTTTGACAAGGCTCTCAGAACCAATCTCTGAACTTTTGAAGGGAGTTTTGATAACCCTTTTACAGCAGGAAAAGAAAAAGTAAAGAGGTGAAGTTGTCTTCTCTGTTCTCAAATCAAATGAGAGAAGACTAGTGGATTGTTGATGATGTCAAAGCTCCCCCTGAGATGTAGAATGGTTCAGGAGTGAGAGCTTTGCTTCAGGGTGATAGGTCTTCAGAAGCTTCAGATCTCCAGCAGAAGATGATTCCAGCAGATGCTGAAAAATTTGGTGTCTGGAGTTCTTGATGTTGAAGCTATGATCACTTTTCAGTAAGTCAAAAGGATTGTTCTACTAGTTCTTCAGAACAAAAATGATCACTTGTGTCTGTCACTGTTAATCTTTTGTTGTTGTACTATATGTTCTATATTGTTGACTGATGACAAAAAGGAGGATCTTATTCTCTGAAAAATTCCTTGTCAAAGATAGCCGTTGGCAGTCATAAATGTCTTCTATAAAAGTCTTGTCTTCTAGAGGAAAGTCTCATGTTCCAAAAAGAATTCCTTAAAACTTGCTCCAGAATAAAGAAAAACGGCTGGCAGATCTCTTGAGATAAATGCTGAGAGAATTCAAAAACATTCCAAAGACTGACAAAATTTGAATCCGTAAAAATGTCGATCTCTCAGAAGATCGTCGATCTGAGCTCTACGATCGTCGATCTGAGCTCAGAGATGGAATAAGATCAACAGACAGAAAACGTCGAACTGAGCTCGAAGATCGTCGAACTGAGCTCAGTGACCTGGAGAATAAACTGAGGAGAGATCGTCGACCTGAGCTCGAAGACCGTCGACCGAAGCTCGACGACTTTAGCAAAGGTTGAGCTCAGAGAGCGTCGAACAGAGTTCGATGTTCCGTCGACCTAAGCTCGACGATAATTGTCTTTGCCTCAGCTTGAAGTCTGATTCCTTGAAAGGTCCTGGGGGTAGCTCAAACCTAAATTCTAAGCCCTAGACACATTCTAATGTTGACCTTTAAAACTATATAACTAGGTCAAACTGGTTTCCTAAGACAAACATAGTGATCCTTACCCAAATTAGTAATAGGGTGTTCCAACAATCTCCCCCTATTTGGGTTAGGATTACTATTTACAGACAAAAATAGGAAATAAATAAGCATACAGACAAAACAAGAACTAAACCAATCAAAGCAAGAAAATGTCATAGAAGCATTGCAGATCACAGATAAAATATCAGCAAATGTTCAGAGGTGGATGTTTGTTCAGCTTACACAAATCACTTCTTCTCAGTTCCCTTTTTAAACAAAATTTCCCTGTTAGGATTGAGGGCTTCTTTCTTTGATCTTCTGTCATCTTCTGCACCTAAGGAAGTTTGAGATCTAGGTCTTGGTACTATAGCCTCAGGGTGCAGCTTCATATAATCTTCTGGATTAAAGAATTTCCTTGAAGCATATCTCTCTAGTTCTTTCTTTCATTGATCTGATAGGGTTGTAATGTTGGAAATGTCTTTGCCTTGCTCTCTGGCCTTTTTTATTTGATCTAGAGAAGCAAGCTCTTTCATTCTGGCAGTCCATGACAAAGGTTGTTCTCAGGATCCTCAAATGGAACAGGAGGTTCATATCTGTTGATAGACTCAGAATCAGTATTAGGAGTCCTGGAGACAACTGTATCTTTTAGCCTGTAAGGGAAAGGACCTGAAGTAGATTCAATATGACCTTATCCTTCCCTTTGTTGTCTAGAATATGTTCTGTAATCTCTTTGCCTTCCTCTAGACTGATATCTCTTAGATTGATATCCTCTTTGAAATTGTTCTCTTGGTTGATGTTCCTGAGAAGGTTGGGAAGAGCTTTGCTTTGAAGCAGAGGATGGAAGAGCTGAGCCTCCACCAGATCCTAAATCTAGAGGAGGAGGAGGAGGAGGAAATTTAGAAGATCCTTTTTCATATCTAGCCAATTTTCTTCTTTTCTTCATAGCTTTCAATTGATTTTTAGAGAATTGCATCCATGGCTCAGAGATTGGGCAATCATGCAAAATATAATATGGAACATCATTTGCATCCTTGGCTTGAGCAGGAGGAACTTTCATCATGACCTTGCTTCTGGCCTTCCTTTTCTTGGCAATGGTACCAGAAGAGTCATCAGAATCAGTGTGAAACTGATCACTTTCTGAGCTTTGGGGTCTATCATATAAATCATCAATGCTCTTAATATATTCTCTTGTAATTTCAACTGATCTGGAGTCAGGGTAGGAGCAGCAACATCAGAAATTTGAGCAGAAGCAGCATCAGGAGTTGGAGCAGAAACAACAGCAGGTTCTTTCAGATAAGTGGCAAGTTCTTGAGCAGCAGTAACCTCAATAACAGAAACCATGTCAATATCTTCTGATACACTTGTAGAAACATCAGTAGCAGCAGGGATGGAAACAGCAACATCCACAACCTTGAAAGAATTTATATATGAGGCAATTAGGCTGGGATCACAAATAGAGATAGGCACAATGGCCTGAGTCAAATCTTCAACTTGTTCAACTGGCAGAGAACTGAAGAAAGCAAGATCAAAAACTGAAAGCAATTTCTGGAGATCCACTGCAAATGTTGGAGCAGGAACTGCTTCATAAGGCATCTCCCCCTGCCTGGATTCAGTGGCAGCTGGATTAAGGCACCCAGAAGAAGTAATTGCCTGAGAGGAGATGAAGGAGGAGAGCTTGGTAGACAGCTCCTGAACATGTGTCAGGAGTGGAGCCAGGGTGGTCTCCAGAAATGAGGTTAGCTTGGGAGCTAGCAGCTCATATAACCTGTCTGCCAGGGCTGAGAGATCTACATGCTCAAGAGGGGCTTGAGTAGAGGTAGGAGAGAAGGGTGCTGGAATGATGTTGACTGGAGCTGATGGAATGGAGAATGTGGAGGTAGTAGGTGAAGAAATGGATGGTCTAGGGGTAGGAAGTGTTGAGATTGATGTAATTTGGTTGGGGAAGGATGAGATGGTAGGGGAAAAAGATGGTTGAGAGAGGATGTCTTGAAGAATTTGTTGGAATGAGGAAGTAGAGGGAAGCTCAGGAGGAGTTGAAGGAGAATCATCTATGAAGGAGTCATCTAAGAGAGAATATGATGAAGTGGTGGCAGGAGGATAGTAGTATAAGGGATGGAATTGCTCTGAGATAGATGCTGGAGAAGGTGAGATTGGGGATGAGATTGTAATGGGTAATGAGATGGCTATGGTGGTGATTGGGGGTGAGGATGAGATGGCTGGGGTAGAGACAGCTGGAGGAGGAGAAGAAGCAGGCAAAACTTCTGCAGGGGCAGAGACCTGAGGAGGAGTGACTAAGGCAGTCCTTGTGCCTGAAGCAGGAGTTGATGCAGTAGCCCTGTTGGGGTTAATAATTTGCCTGTCCCACCTGCTGAAGAGGGCACAGGTAAGTCTCTTAGATGCATTGATGTGCATCCCACTTGAGGTCAGCAGCTCAGGTCACCTGGAGTGCATGTAAACCCACAAGATCCTCCCAAAGCTTACACAGCTTTTGCTCAACTTCTTTTTGATCAAATTGAAGAAGATGGACCCCCAGTCCAGATGTTTCTTGTCAACCACAGCTCCCATTAGACAGAACTGATGTCTGGAAATGGTGTCATGGGCTGAGTGCTTTGCCAGAAGCACCTTTCCCACAACATTAGCCAGCAATTGATATTCAATCGACAAATTCTTTTTCAGCAATTTTTTAGGGTTCTCAGCAGAGTGACCCATTCTATCTAGCATTGCATCAGACTCTTCTTCAGATAATTCAATAGAGTCATTTCCAGTGCTGAGGATGAACACTTCTGTTAGAAGGGCGGGGGACAATGGTACCTGAGTCCCTTTGATAGAGCCGACTACAAAATTCTCATTCTCAATTGAGGCAGAAAAACACCATTCCTTTATCTCGTCTGCGGCGATCTTCATCCTGATGGACATTATCTGAACTAACTGTTGTTCTCGAAGCAGATTTAAAATGTCCTTGAATCTCTGGTCGCTTCCATCGAAAGAGTTCATGTCGATGTCGAATCCTGTGTCAAATTTCATTTTTGAAAGGGCAGCAACAGTCAGAGCCATCTGTACCTGCAAAAATTGAACAAACACGACCAAGTGTAGAAGGTTTGGAGGGAAAAAAATTGCAGAGAGTATGAAGGCGTAAACGACGAGCGGCGGCCGAATAATGATTTTATATTAGGGTTCGACGCGAAAAAGGAAGGATCGTCGACCTCAGATCGACGATCAGGACTCCTGAGGGAAGCTGAAAGGTCTTCAACATCGTAGATCTCAGTTCGACGATCAAGAGAGCGTCGAGCTCAAGTCGATGATCAAAGACCTGAAAGAGATAGTATACAACTATCTGGCAAGCTCTGAACTTAGGTCGACGTTCAGTGAAAACGTCGAACTCCGTTCGACGATTTCTGGGAAAAACGTCGAGCTCAGTTCAGAGACAGAAGCTATCCTACAGACACAAAAGGAGATGATTTTTTAGCCTAATCTTGGTCTGTTTTTAGCTTTTCAAAACCTTGTAATTTAGTTTAGGCTTCCTCATCTAACATGCCTAACTAATTTAGGAAGAAATTGTGTTTCTTTTCATCCAGAGGCTTGGTGAAAATATCTCCCCTTTGCAAATCAGTAGGGATATTGAAGTTCAATTTTGTTCTTCTCTACATTATCCCTTAGAAAATGATGCCTAATCTCTATGTGTTTTGTCCTACTATGGAGGATTGGATTTTGTGCAATGGAAATAGCACTGGTGTTGTCACAAAATATTTTTGACTTCTCTAAGTTGTAACCATAGTCTAGGAGTTGGTTTTGTATCCACAATATTTGTGAACAACAACTGCCTGCAGCCATATATTCAGCTTCAGCAGTTGAGGTTGACACATATGTTTGTTTCTTACAATACCAAGAGACTAGTCTATCACCAAGGAACTGACAAGTTCCACTGGTGCTTTTCCTGTCTATTCTGCTTCCAGCGTAATCAGCATCTGAGAATCCAGTTAAGTCAAATGCTGAGTCTTTTGGATACCAGAGTCCTAGATTTGGACAGCTTTTAACATACCTAAGAATCCTCTTAACTAAGGTTAAGTGTGACTCTCTAGGGCTAACTTGAAATCTAGCACATATACATGTAGCAAACATTATGTCAGGCCTACTAGCTGTAAGGTACAATAGAGAGCCAATCATTGCTCTATATGTTGTCTGATCAACTGGTTTCCCATGTTCATCAGCATCCAGTACAGCATTGGTAGGCATGGGTGTTTTCATACATGATGCATCAGACATACCAAATTTCTTAACCAGCTCTTTTGCATACTTGGTTTGAGAAATAAATATGCCTTCAGCATGTTGTTTGACTTGCAATCCTAAGAAGAAGGATAGCTCACCCATGCTACTCATTTCAAATTTAGAGTGCATAAGCTTGGAAAACTTTTTGCACAAGTTTGAATCAGCAGAGCCAAATATAATATCATCTACATAGATTTGTACTAGTAGGGTATGAGACTTATGGGTTCTAATAAAAAGAGTTTGGTCTACTCTCCCCCTAACAAAATCATTTTTCAGCAGAAAACATGCTAGGGTCTCATACCATGCTCTAGGAGCTTGCTTGAGATCATATAATGCTTTGTATAGTTTAAAAACATAATCAGGATGGGTTAGAGAGATAAAACCTGGAGGTTGTCTGACATAGACTTATTCTTTGATCTCCCCATTGAGAAAAGCACTCTTGACATTCATTTGATAGACTTTGAATCCCGTGTGAGCAGCATAAGCCAGAAAGATTCTTATGGCTTCTAATCTTGCAACAGGTGCAAAGGTCTGGTCATAGTCTATCCCTTCTTCCTGAGAGTACCCTTGAGCAACTAGCCTTGCCTTATTCCTTACAATGATTCCTTGATCATCCATCTTATTTCTGAACACCCATTTGGTTCCAACAATGGGATGATCTTTTGGCTTAGGCACTAGTTCCCAAACTTTATTTCTTTCAAATTGATGCAACTCCTCTTGCATTGTAATAATCCAGTGTGGATCTTGTTCTGCATCTTGAATGGTTTGAGGTTCAATTTGAGAGAGGAAGCAAGTGTGCATCAGGTTCTAGTTGACCTGATTTCTAGTTTGCACACCAGCTGAGATGTCTCCAATTACTTGAGAAATTGGATGATCTCTTGTTGTTACTAGATCAACAGTGTCACAACCCGCATTTTCTCCGAATTAAGAATTATCAGAGTAAGAGAAAACACGCGTCGTGATGCCACGTCAAGCAGGGGATAACTGCTGACGCTCAGGCAAAACCAACTACCAACTTAATGAAAGAAAATCATGTGATTAATGATTAGAAAATCAGTTGTATTTTAGAGACCGTATCCCTCGGCTCAGTGGATCACCTAGTCCACAAAAGAAAAACTATATTTATACGCTGCGGAAAAATACTTTATTTAGGTTTCACATCCTAAGGAGCACATAAGGGTTCCAAGAGAACCACTCATGCTATGCAAGACCCTACATTTAATTTATATAATATATAAGAAAACGGTCTTTATACGTGATTTGGAAAATAGTGAATACGTCTTATAAAACATGCTGATCATGAGCTTTATTTATAATAATAATTATAGTTTAAAAATAACTAGCAACCTAGCATAAAACCTTCTCAGAGCAAGTAGACTATCTCCAGAAAAAGGTAGCAGCAATAGTATATATCTAGTACAAGGTTAAAACTACCAGTGAGCGCCAACAACCTGACACGAACCCACTAGCACAAATATATGTCTGTAAGAAAGTACTGAAAACAACCTCACTAACAAGGTAAACAGAACCCCAAAGTCCGGGAGTCCACCAACAACACCACCTCCAACTAGCCACCAGACTGGCTACAGCTCAGAACCTGGGGTATTCCAAAAGAAAACAGAATACCTCAGCAAGCTAAACAAGGTAAAACTGCATGAAAGAGTCAACCAAAAGGGGAAAAGTACCAGAAAAACATGCAGTAGAAAGAGTCACAACTGTCCAAAACAGGACCGCAATAAATGCACAACGTGCAAAGAAACAGCAACGACCCAGCCCAGGAACCACATCCTGCAGGGACTACTAGGCTACCAAGAGCCAAAAGTGCTGCAAACTACCAAGGAAGAAACTTCTAACACCCTAAACTGTGGGAAGTGATAGTAGCAAAAACAACAACGAGGAACCGGATCGAAGGCAAACGCAGTCCCCCAATCCACCATGTCCAAGTCAAAAGCTCGAGGGTCAACACGTGAAAACACAAGGGACCTTCCACCCGACATGCCCAGCCCGTACCTGGAGCAAGAAAAACATGGGTGGCCTTGGCTATATCACACAACTCCACCCCCATAAAGAGCTACAACCACCACTACTAACCACGACCCACGATTCGGCCTCTAGGAAAATAAAGAAAACGGCCGACAAGGAAAACCCAGAAATACAACTGGAAATCCACTCGGAAACGAAAGACAAGGCAAAGGAAGAGTGTTGAATTAAACCAACACGACTAGGCGTTGAGTGAAACCCACTCAGTGCCTACCTAAACTTTGGCGTTGAGCGAGCTAGCCTCACTCGCCGCCAAAATAAAGTCATTACCCACAAACCCGCTAAAGAATACGGAGCTCGACGATAGTCGAACGACCAAGGCAGAAGATCCAGAACTCGAGTAGTTGCCTGCCACTTGAGTATCCAAACTCCCGCACTCGAAACAAGCTAAATTCGCCTAGCAAAAGAAAATATACAGAGCGCACGATCAGTGACGCACGATTAGTGGTCGTGCGCACTCATCGGCTGATGATCGTGCGAAACGAACCTGGAAAACCTGAGAAAAACTTAGCGTCAGCGCACGATCAGTGACGCACGATCAGTGGTCGTGCGCACTGCTTGCCAGCGCTCGTGCGATCTACGAGACAGAACTTTGGAAACTGAAAGTTATACGCGCACGACCAGAGGCACACGACCAGTGGTCGTGCGCCCTAACGGTTAACGACCGTGCGCGGCTAACCTGTACCGTTTGGAATTTCTCGAACGACACCGGAACGCGCACACGACTCACGCAACTGCAATAGCAGCAGGAAACTACCAACGTCGCGCACCACTACTATACAAACTATGCCTAATCATTCGAGTAATACCTTAACGAAAAATCGGCAACCACACCCCCCTCCTAACTCTCCCTCTCGGCTACACCCGAACCAGAGCAACAATCAGAGTAAAGGAAAACAACGGCTCCACGCCGACAATTTGGATACCAATCATCACAAAATAGGGGGGGGGGGTCAGTAGGAAGAACTAAGCCCTATAGTTAGCAAGAAAATGAGAACAACAAGGCCTCTAACCTGGGCTAACCGGGATTTCAATTTCAGCAAGTAAAATAAAAAAAACAACTTGGCAAGGGCAAGAATACCACTTGCCTCAATTCACAGCGAAACTTTGGACTGCTTTCCTCCTCTTCGCACGAATCAAAACGGCCGCAACACCTAGAACAAAAACTCGGCCATTAATGGCGGAAAGCTCCAAAACCGAAAATTCCAATCCTCGCAAAACTCCACGAAAATCGAATTTCTTACCGTAGGAATGAAGGTCTTGACGAGAGCAATCCGAATCCACTCTCGGAATCGAATTCCGTCCACAAACGCTCCGGGAATCGGCGTCCGAAGGGAAGGGTAGGCGGTTTCTCCGTTCTCTCGTACAGGGCCGGCGGTTTCAAGCGGGGAGGAAGATGAATCGGGGGTTTTCATTCTCTATATATATATATATAATTATATAATAATATAATTAATTACAAAATTACATAAAGCACCAAATCGACGCGAAAACCGATCTACCTCGGAATTCGACGAAATTCGCACCGTAGCTAAATACCCACGCTACGAACACAACGGCGAAGTCGAAATAAACTTTCGACGAACAGAACTCGAGTTATACCCAAATAAAGCCAAACACCAACATCCCCCCGAGAGGCCACACCGGGTCACCCAAAACGACTCGGCTTGCTAGGGAGATCTTGCCAAAAGGCTACAGAATAGGGCACTCAGTTCTAAGGAGCTAAACCACACTCCACAAATGGCACAAGCCACGGAAACGCATCATCGTAACGCCAAACGAGAATAAAAATAATCGCTGAAAAAATAGGGCGTTACAGTCACTCCCCCTAAAAGAAAGTTTCGTCCCGAAACTTTACGCACAACCCTCCTACTAAAGAAGGAAAAGTAACAAACAGAAGTTACAAAGGGAAACATACCGATCAAATCAGTGAAACAGGTGAGGGTAAGCCCTCCTCATGGCCGACTCTAGCTCCCAAGTCGCGCTCTCCAAATCCTGATTTTTCCATAGAACTTTCACCATCGGTATGGACTTCTTTCGCAGCACACGCTCCTGAGTATCCAAAATACGAACTGGCACCTCAACAAAAGAGAGGTTGGGCTCCAACTGGGGCACAACATCCAAGAGTTGCCCACTGCTGCGCACACACTTCCGCAATTGGCTAACATGAAAAACATTATGAACACCAGGGAAGTTCGCTGGCAAATCCAATCTATAAGCAGACACACCAATCCGCTCCAAAATCTCGAACGGGCCCACATACCTTGGGTCCAATTTCCGATTTTTACCAAATCTCTTCACACCAATCATTGGAGAAACCTTGAGGTATACATGATCCCCTACTAAAAACTCCAAAGCAGACCTACGCCGATTGGCGTTCTTTTCATACCTCTCCTGAGCTATACGAAGCTTCTCCCGAATAAGCTTCACGGCGACTTCCATATCCTCTAGCGCATCAGGACCCAACAACGGCCTCTCACCAGCCTCGGCCCAAAACAACGGAGTCCTACAGCGCCTCCCATACAAAGCTTCGAACGGAGCCATCTGCAAGCTTTCCTGATAACTGTTATTGTAAGCAAATTCCATGAGTCGCAGATGCTCATCCCACGCTCCACCGTGGTCTAAAATATAGCACCAGATCATATCCTCAACAACCTGATTGACCCGCTCCGTCTGCCCATTGGTCTGAGGGTGGTACGCAGTAGAATACCTCAGATCCGTACCCAAACCCTCCTGCAGACTCTGCCAAAAACGAGAAGTAAACCGGGAGTCTTGATCAGAAATGATGCTAACCGGCACACCGTGGAGTCGGATGACTTCATTCAAGTACAACTCCGCTATCTTCTTCATCGGGTAATCAATCTTATAAGGCACGAAGTGAGCACACTTCGTCAATCTATCCACTATAACCCAAACAGAATCAAATCCCCTCGGAGATCTTGGTAAGCCCGTAATGAAGTCCATAGATATACTCTCCCACTTCCAAGTCGGGATCTCTAACGGAGTCAACTTACCACCAGGCCTTCCATGATCGGCCTTCACATGCTTGCAAGTGTGACACTCAGCAACAAATCGGGCTATATCTCCTTTCATACCATACCACCAGGCAATTTGCCTTAAGTCACGGTACATCTTCGTAGATCCTGGATGGTAGGCAACGCTGGAACCATGAGCCTCACTGCAAATCATACTCCTAATATCCCCAACAGCGGGAACGCAAAACCTGCCGCGGTACTTCAAAGTACCCGCATCATCAATAGCAAAATCTGGCAACTCTCCCTTCTCTGTCCTGGTAAAAAGGTGCAACAGATCCGGATCGTCCTTCTGATGCAGTCTAGTCAAAGAAATCCAGGACGGCTCTGCCACTGACAAACTACTCTGCAAACCACAGCATCCCACTGAAATATCCATAAGGAGGAACTCCTCAACTAACCGATCGGCGGAGAGGTTAAAGATCTTTCCCGTCTTTCGGCTCAGGGCGTCGGCCACCACATTGGCCTTGCCCGGATGATACTGGATTTCTACATCATAATCCGCCACATACTCAAGCCACCGCCGCTGACGCAGATTCAACTCTTTCTGCGTGAACACGTACTTCAGGCTCTTATGGTCAGTAAAAATCTTGCACTGAGCCCCATAAAGTAAGTGTCTCCACAACTTCAACGCATAGATAACCGCTGCAAACTCAAGGTCATGCGTAGGATAATTCTTCTCATGAGTCTTCAACTGCCTTGACCCATAAGCAATTACTTTTCCATCCTGCATTAATACGCATCCCAGACCTATATGCGAAGCATCCACATACACATCATAATCCACGCCCTCAGTAGGAAGGGTCAGAACGGGGGCAGTACACAATCTCCTCTTTAACTCCTGAAAAGCTTCTTCGCACTTCTCGCTCCAAACAAAAGCCACATTCTTCTGAGTCAGCTTGGTCAAAGGTGCGGCTAGAGAAGAGAAACCCTCCACGAATCTCCTGAAATAGCCAGCCAACCCTAAGAAACTTCTGATCTCCTTAGGAGTATTCGGCCTACTCCAATCCATCACTGCTGCAATCTTTTCTGGGTCGACCGAGATCCCATCCTTGTTCACCACGTGGCCTAGAAAAGAAACCTGAGGCAACCAAAATTCGCACTTGCTCATCTTGGAGAATAACTTGTGGTTCCTCAACTCTGATAGGACCAAACGCAAATGCTGCTCATGCTCCTCAGCACTGCGAGAATAAACCAACACGTCATCAATGAAGACCACCACGAACTTGTCTAGGAAATCCTTGAATACCCGATTCATCATGTCCATGAAAGTTGATGGTGCATTGGTCAAACCGAACGACATCACCAAAAACTCAAAGTGTCCATGCCTCGACCTAAACGCAGTCCGTGGAATATCTGCCTCACGGATCCTGAGCTGATGATAGCCCGAACGAAGATCGATCTTGGAGAACACCGTGCTACCACGCAACTGGTCAAATAAATCATCGATCCTCGGCAGAGGGTATCTGTTCTTGATAGTGACCTTATTCAACTCTCTATAGTCGATGCAAAGCCGCATCGACCCATCTTTCTTCTTTACGAACAAAACAGGAGCACCCCAAGGCGACGAACTCTGCCTGATAAAACCTTTAGCCAACAACTCATCTAACTGAATTCGCAACTCCTCTGACTCACGAGGGGCCATCCGGTACGGCGCCTTAGTAATAGGACGCGTACCTGGCTCCAAATCAATAACAAACTCCACATCCCGCTCAGGAGGGATACCAGGAAGATCATCAGGAAAAACATCGGCGAAACCACGAACAATAGGAATCTCCTCCAAGCGTAGCACGCTAACAACGGTTCCAACCGCCGAGACTAAACAAACACAACAATCAGAAAGAAACAATCTCTGAACACATACCGCAGAGAGAACAGAAGAATCCTGACACGGATCAGCATACACGCTGCCGGGCTGACCGTCGTCCCTGATGAAGTCCAAGCGCTTTCCTTTGCACTGAATGACCGCATCATACCGAGAGAGCCAGTCCATGCCCAAAATGACATCGAAGTCCTCTAGATCAATCATCTTCAGGTCCGTCTTCGCAAGAAAATCCCCCAACAAAACCGGGCAATCCAAAATACCCAAATCTGACAACACAGATTCACCAGAGGGAAACTTGACACGGAAGGAATCCCGAACACGATCTAGAGACAACCGATGATGCTCCACAAAGGCTCTAGCCACGAACGAGTGGGTAGCGCCGGAGTCAAACAGAACACGCGCCCAGCGGTTCTTCACCTTAAATTTTCCTATAGGAGCGCACAAAGCTAAGGAACTAGCACAACAGTATCGCAAATAATCTAGCAACTAAGCTACCAGGCTAGAAAGAAACATAACAAACAACTAACCTGAGATCACCTGGGTCAAAGTCTGAGCCTCCTCGGAAGAAATCACATTCAGCTTCCCTTTTCCCTTGTCCACATGCTGAGGTGGAGGTAAATCCTGTAACGGAACTGCAGGAAGAGCTGACTGGACCTGAGGACACCTCGACTTGATGTGACCCCTCTGCCCACACTGATAACAGACTCTATCCCTGGACCAACACTGGGCCGCATCATGGCCGGATCGCTTACAAACAGAACAGGAGGCATCTCTCCTAGGAGCACCCTGAATTGCATGAACCTGCTCCTTCTTCTGCGCTGCCACCTTCTTGAAACACCTCTCGACAGGATGGCCTGACCGGCCACAAAAACTGCACACCACCCTGCTCCTCTTTCCCGGAACAGCATCGGGTACCAGGGGTTTCTTCTCCTCTACCAACTTCCTCTTATCCTTCTTCAACTGCTGGCCTCTGCTCTTCGCCGTCTCAATGGCCTCAACCTTAAGAGCAGCCTCTACAACTCCAGCATAAGTCACTGTCCCATAAGCACTGGCCAACTGCTGCACCTCGCTCCTCAAACCACCGAGAAATCGCTTAACTCGATCAGCCTCAACGCTGACCAATCCAGGGGCAAAACGGCTCAACTTACTAAACTCTATCTCATACTCACCCACCGTGAGCTGCCTTTGCTTCAGATAGAGGAAATCATTCATGAGGCGGTCACGCTCAACCGAAGGCAAGAACTTTCTCAACAGCATCTCCTTGAACACTTCCCAAGAGCATCCGGCTACTAAGCTCTCCTTCTCTCTCAGCCACCAACTCTTAGCCAACCCTTTGAGCTTATAGGTTGTAAGACCCCCCTCCCGGAACACAACACACGGCACGAGGGGAGTCTTATGCCCGAAATAGCCGCCTTGCGGTAGCACTAACACACGGGTTAGCCTTTACCATAAGACGCCTATTCCGCCGGCTACGATCCATATCACATAAACTATGCCAACCCAACCATAACAGAAAAGTAAAGCAGTTCAATTCACAACTAAGTTTAAGTCCAAAAGAGCGGAAGATAACAAGCACAACAGGCTTGTACAAAAGAATAAGAGTCTAGAAATGTTTTGCCAAACGGCTACATGAAAACACTCATGACTGTCACTAACGGTGCCGATGGAATAACCACTTCAGGTCCTATCATCCGGGCCTGGCTGTCCTGCTGCATAGTCCGTTGCTGCTCTACCTGCGGGGTTTCCTCCTAAAAAAGAAGACATAGCAACCGTTAGTCATAAGACTAAGTGGCTTCACATCCGCTCCCCCGGCGACTCCTCGGCACCGGGCGGAGAAAGGAACAAAGGTACAATATGTATATATATAAGCAAGTAAACAAGCAGGTGACTGTAAATATGGTGGAGTATAAACTACGCTACACAACTAGCAGTTCTACAAATATCTATAATATATGACAGCAGGTATAAGTAATCAGAATAGTAACTTAACTTATAAGAGTGCCCATACAAACTTATAAGTTAAGGATCGGCTTAACAGTAAAGTAACTCATCGTATAAGAGTGCCCATACAAACTTATATGATGAGGATCTTGTGTATGCAATGAATGACATGATATGAATGTTATGCTATGACCGAATCATGCGCACGCACATGCAAGTTGCTATGTCGACACAGACTTTAAGTTCCCACTTTTCGAGCAGGTAGCTAGCCTCTCAGGCGTCGTCCGTCGTGGCCAGACGGCGACAGTGGAGCGGGCGTCTCCACTACTAGGTGGTATCACACTACCTATCCTAGGCCCTCGTACGCCTCAACGCTAAAAACACAACAGCGGAGCTCACATGTGTACTACGGCTCAGAAGGGGTCTTGGGTAGATGTGCACCAAGAACACAGCCCAACCTGGCCTTTGATTTCGAACCGGATGGAATCTCGGAAACGCACGAGGTGCAAGCCCAACCGTTCTCATGGCGCGGAGGAGATCTCGGGTTATGGACACCAAGTATCTAACCCTACCGCCCAAGGTCTACCCATTGGCTACCATCGGTGTGTCGACTAGCGAACCCGTAGACCTGCCACAGTCATTATCTCAATATCGCGACACGATGAATCGTCGCACATCACATGCCCCAAAACAACTCACTCGATGCTACCCGTAGGGAGGCTACAACTCTAAGCATCGGTTGTTAATAAACTCCTTGGGCTCGGATTACGGTTACAAAATACTCTTCACATAGTGTTCATCATATTCACGCCCATCTATTCAATGAATTCACCTCAACACTTCGCATAATAGATATGTTCAACACCAAACTATATAAATATATTCTATACCAATCTCAACTCTTAATTTCTAGCCTTCTCATCCAATCCATTTCTCTACCAATACATGGTTATTGCTTATTATACAACCAAATGGGTAACCATGCTAAATTACAGTAACTACAGCATTATAAATCTATGGGAGCAAGATAGCAAATGAGCAAATCACAACCATTGCAAGAGTGCTGACATTATAAATTAACAAGTGCATTAACATAGGATAGCCCAAAACTAAAACTGGGATTCCCGGAGCTACAGGAATCCGATCACAATGCTCAACCCCTCGTTGGAAAGGTATTCGCGAGGGCTACGACTTTTGTGTTGAGTCGATCGCCCAGATCTGGTCGCAACATACCAGAAATTCAACTTCGAATACGTACAGGAAACAGTTTCCTGCACAGGATTTTCCCGAACGCAGCGGACTCGAACCAGCTTTCCCGTGGCTACAGGTATCGCATGGAAACGTGCAACCACTCGTTGGAAAGGTAATTTCAAGGGCTACGACTTTTGTGTTGAGTCGATCACCCAGATCTGGCCAGAACACCTCTGAAATTGGCCACGAAGGTCGCCGCGTTGCAGAAATCAGATTTCTGCACGCATCTTAAGGCGAGATGAACGGCATCCGTTCATCTTCTTCCTTGCAACGACCTCGCATAAACTTCTCCAGAAATTACACCCAACCTTATTTCTCCTTTCAAAGCCAAACCCTCAACGAAAACCCCTCTCATCTCCACTTTGAATGACTAGAAGGTTGAGGGAGACTAAGCCTAGAAAACCTAGGCATGGCTTATCCTAAGAACTCTCCTCCTCACCATCAAGACTCTATGGAGTCGATGCCTCTCCTAAAATAACTACAGATCTAGCACAAAAGGAGAGGGGAGAAAGCTCACCTCAAGTCCAGCGGTACCACCATGGCCGGCCATGAGCCTCGCACTCCTTCGTAGCGGCATTTCGTTTCCGCCAAGGATGGCCCGGCAATCTTCTTCCAAGGATGGCTCCGGCAAGCCTCTTCCTCCTCCAGCCAAGAGAACTCTCTCAGAAATTTCGGGCAGAAGAAAGGGGATGAAATGCTAGGGTTTCACATCTTTTTCATTTTTATACACCGCAGACACGGGTAGGCACACGGCCGTGTTCCTACCCGTGTTCAGGTGACACGGCCGTGTCGCCTGCCGTGTTTAGTGCCGTGTTCATCCCAGAATATTTTTCTTCCGTGTTGGGGTTGCGGCACACGGGTAGAGACACGGCCGTGTCTCGACCCGTGTCCTCAGCACACGGGTAGGGACACGCCCGTGTCCCAATACCCGTGTACCTCTCTGACTGATAAGCCTAATCTTGGCATGAGGCACACGGGTATGGACACGGCCGTGTCCATACCCGTGTCGGCCAAAATTACCATTTTGCCTTGTTTTCCTCATTTTCCGTACGTTCGCACCTGTTCACCCACACCCCCATTGGGCTCACCACAGCCCCCTAGACTTAAATACGCAATCAAGGGGCCTAGCGCGAATTGGGACGTTACAAATCCTATAAACAAAATAAAAGATTTCGTCCCCGAAATCAGGGTAAGGCTATGGGAGTGAAACACATAAAAGGGAACTATGCTTTCAAATAAAATTCTTACCTGGAGTAAATAATTCCTGGTAGCGCCCTCGCATTAAATCCTTTGGCTCCCATGTGAACTCCTCCTTCCCATGATTAGACCATAGCACTTTCACCAAGGGAACACTTTTGCGGCGCAAGGTTCTTGTCTCGTTATCAACGATCCGCACCGGCTCCAGTCGCACAGACCTATCAGACGCCACGCACCATCCGTCGTGGGGATATACTGTTCAGGCCGCAATAAAGCCTTCCGAAGCGACGATACATGGAACACGTCGTGAAGGTTCTCCAGCTCCGGTGGTAACTCCAATCGATAGGCCAGAGGGCCAATTCTTTCCACTATGACATAGGGCCCGACATACCTTGGGCTGAGCTTCTTGACTCCACGCACCCGCGACACTCCGTGCATCGGTCGAATCTTCAGGAACACCTTATCACCCACTTGAAACTCCACCATACGGTGCCTTGCGTTGTAATATTTCGCCTGTCGGCTTTGAGCCTTTAGCATTCGATCCCGGATCAACCTAACCACCGCGTCCGTGTCATCAATATACTCATTTCCAAATGTCTTCGGATCTTCGTCTTGCACCCAGGACAAGGGTGTTCTACACCTCCTTCCATACAAAGCTTCATGAGGTGCCATTCTAATACTGGCTTGATGACTGTTATTATAAGAGAACTCCACGAGAGGTAAGAGTCTCTCCCATGGTTCTCCTTTATCTAGCACACACAACCTCAGAAGGTCCTCCAATGTTCGGATGGTTCGTTCAGACTGCCCGTCTGTTTGAGGGTGAAAGGCTGTGCTAAAGGCGAGGCGCGAGCCCAAATAAGCCTGTACAGCCCTCCATTCTCTTGAAGTAAACCGACCATCCCGATCGGAGACGATCGTATTCGGCACACCATGGTACCGCACAAATTGCTCCACAAAGAGACGCACTAGGACGCCCACCTGCGCCTCCTTCTTCATTGGGATAAATCAGGCTACCTTGGTCAACCGGTCAACTATCACCCACACAGAATCATTCCCCGAGTGCGAGCGAGGTAACCCGTGGACGAAGTCCATGGAGATGTCCTCAAATTTCCATTCGGGGATGGGCAATGACTGTAGCATTCCACCGGGGCTTCTGCACTCCGCCTTCACCATTTGGCAGGCCACACAATGAGTAACAAAGTACTTGACATCCCTCTTCATGCCCGGCCAACACATTGTCTTTCTCAAATCGGTGTACATCTTCGCGATCCCCGGGTGCACCGAGTACTTGGAGCAATGAGCCTCCTTTAGAATATCCTCCCGAATGTTGTCACCTTCGGGAATGTAAAGCCGGCCACGAAAATGGACGAGGCCGTCTTTTAGGGAGTATTGTTCCGTAGTCCCATCCTCCATTGACTTGAAAGCCGGGGTTAAAGCCGCATCCTTCTTTTGTTCCGTCCGGATCCGGCCTCGTATGTTGCAAACTATACTCATCGCGGCCAAATATTCTGTATACTCTTCCGATTGATTCTTAAAGACCAAAGTGATTTCCATCTCTTGCAGTGTCCGGATTAACTCCATCCTCATCAAGCGGGATTCCGTGCTCGTTCCCGGTGCTTTTCGGCTCAAGGCATCAGCTACGGAATTAACCTTCCCGGGGTGGTAGTTCAAGGTGAATTCATAGTCGCACAAGAACTCCAACCACCGTCGCTGTCTCAAGTTTAACTCCTTTTGGGTGTGAACGTACTTCAGGTTTTTGTGATCCGAGTAGATCTCGCAGTGGACGCCATATAAATAATGCCTCCAAATCTTCAAGGCGAATACCACCGCTCCCAACTCTAGATCATGCACCGGGTAGCTGGCTTCATGCTTCTTCAACTGTCTTGAAGCATAAGCGATCACATGCCCATTCTGCATCAACACAGCTCCCATCCCTTGATACGACGCATCCGTGTAAACTTGAAAGCCCTCCTTCCCAGATGGAAGAGCTAGGATGGGTGCAGTCGTCAATCTGTCCTTCAACT
Source organism: Platanthera zijinensis (assembly GCA_039513925.1). Taxonomy (NCBI): domain Eukaryota; kingdom Viridiplantae; phylum Streptophyta; class Magnoliopsida; order Asparagales; family Orchidaceae; genus Platanthera; species Platanthera zijinensis. Next base: position 22,953,246 of record CM077094.1, on the reverse strand, counting down.
CTTGGAATGCAGCTTCGCACTGGGGTGTCCATTCAAACAACATACCCTTCTTGGTCAGCGTAGTAAGGGGGAGGGCGATCTTCGAGAAGCCTTTCACGAACTTGCGATAGTACCCGGCAAGTCCAAGAAAGCTCTGTATGTCGGCCGCTGACTTCAATGGCGACCACTCCTTCACGGCCCGCACCTTGGCCGGATCTACTACTAGCCCCGCCCCACTAATCACATGGCCCAAGAACGCGACCTCTTGAAGCCAAAACTCGCACTTGCTGAACTTGGCAAACAAAGTGTGCTCCTTTAGCTTCCTCAGCACTAAAGTTAGATGTTCGGCGTGTTCTGCTTCAGTCTTGGAGTAGACTAGGATATCATCGATGAACAAGATGACAAAGATGTCCAAATAAGGGCTGAACACCTTGTTCATCAAGCTCATAAAGGCGGAAGGGGCGTTTGTGAGCCCAAACGGCATCACGGTGAATTCATACAAACCATATCTCGAACTGAACGCCGTCTTCTGAATGTCATCTTCTTGTATCCTCAGCTGATAATATCCCGAACGCAGATCTAACTTGGAGAACCAATACGATCCCACCAATTGATCAAATAATTCATCAATGCGCGGTAGGGGATAGGTGTTCCGCACCGTTAACCGGTTCAACTCTCGATAATCAATGCATAACCGCAGGGTGCCATCCTTCTTTTTGACGAACAAAACGGGCGCTCCCCAAGGCGACGAGCTTGGGCGAGCGAACCCTGCTTCCACCAATTCCTGAAGCTGGACTCTAAACTCTGCAAGTTCCTTCAGAGCCATTCGGTATGGAGCTCGCGAGACGGGCTTGGCACCCGGAATTAGCTTGATTTGGAAGTCCACTTCCCTATGCGGGGGTAGTCCCGACAATTTCTCGGGAAATACCTCGGGAAATTCTCGCACCACCCGCACATCCTTGACCTCTAATGTCAATTTCTTCAACTCGAAGCAAATTACATAGACTTCGTCCCCTTCCATATGAGATTTCATAACTTGGATTGAAGATAATAATTTACGGGGTGCAAATCTAATACCTTGGAAGATGACTTCCGAGTCTCCATGCCTCAACATAACTTGCTTCTCCGCACAATTGATCCTGGCGTGGTGCCAGTTCAACCACTCCATGCCCAGGATGAGATCGAACTCTGGGATTCTTAACACTGTAGCCGGAGTTTCAAAGAACTTTCCTCCAATAAGGGTGTCGAAGTCGCAACTTGCTGACGACGTCATCTCAGAGCCGTCCGGAAGGCGCACCCTTTGAGTAGTGCCCGTGAAGTGTTGCACTCCCTCCAAGTCCTTCACGAAGTCCGCTGAAATGAACGAGTGAGACGCACCCGTGCCAAATAACGTATAGGCGGGGCTCCCGCTAACCATGACGGTGCCTAGGTTCCAAAAAGGGTAATCACTATTCAGAATTGCACGTATCATTTGTATCGTAAATCTAACAAGTCATATATTATTAATAAATTTTGCACGTACCGGTGATGACTTCCTGCGGATTTCTCTCCTGAGTCATATCCAATGCGAATACATGCTCCCGTGCATGTCCTTGATTTCTCCCTGGTGGTCCTCTTCCTCGGCCACGCATGTGCCCTCGCCCCCGTGGAGCTACTGGAGGGAGAGCAATAGGAGCATCCCCGATCAGTCGCGGGCAAACTCGTCGGACATGTCCCGGTTGGTTGCACTCAAAGCATATCACCTCACATCGGCCCCCAGGTTGTTGATAATGTTGCTGCTGCGGTGGTGGAGGTAAAGCTGGTGGTTGCGGAATTGGGTACTCCACCCGATAGTTTCGGTTGACCCACCGACCGCCTCTGTGGTTTCCCCTTCCTCTGCCATGATCATTACGCCTTCTATTACTAGGGCCGACTTCAATTACTCCTTTCGCAGGTCTCTTGCCACATCCCATGTGGTCCACCTCCAGTCTCTTTGCCATGTCAATGATTTCTGCCAGGCTTGCATCGGCTATAAACAAAAGGGCCTGCCTCAGGGGGTCCCTTAATCCTTTGTAGAAGCGCTTCGCGTAGTCTCTATCGTCCAAATCATAGGAATCGGCAAACCTAGCGAGGTGTTGGAACTCCCTCTGGTACTCCGTTACGGATTTCGATCCCTGCTTCAGCTGCAGAAATCTTTCTTCAAGTTCATCCCGAGCAGAAGAAGGGATGAAGTGATCCAGAAAGGCCTCGGTGAACTCGTTCCAACTGATGTCCGTGTACAACCGCCCTTGGAAGGTGGAGCCCATGAGGGACTTCCACCACCTTTTGGCGTGCAGCTCTAGCAGCGTCACTACCAATGTCACCGCCATGCTGTTCGGACATCTTATGCCAGCCATCAATTCCTGCACGGTATCAAGCCATTCCTCGGTGCGCACCGGCGATTCTGTCCCAAGATAGGCAGGAGGGGACAGGGCACGGAAGGTGCTCAACCAGTTGGAGCCTGGCGCTTGTTGTTGCACCGGAGCTTGCTGGGCTTTAAATGCGTCCAATATGGCTGACAGCATTTGTCCCAGTTCCGACTGCTGGAACTGTGAAGGGACGGAAGGGGTAGGAGTGCCCCCAACCGGCTCCACCTACGCTGGGACCTATACGCAAGGTACAAATTAGGGTCAGGTTGGCTAAAACTAATGTCAAAGTTGGACAACTTAGTGCGAATTACATATGGGCACACCACAGCTTCCGCTAAGTCGGTTTGTCCCCAAACAGACTAATCGAGCGGGAGTGGCCCATTGTTACATGACTGCTCTAGTTGAAGATCGGCTAAGTCTGATACCATTTGTAAGACCCCCCTCCCGGAACACAACACACGGCACGAGGGGAGTCTTATGCCCGAAATAGCCGCCTTGCGGTAGCACTAACACACGGGTTAGCCTTTACCATAAGACGCCTATTCCGCCGGCTACGATCCATATCACATAAACTATGCCAACCCAACCATAACAAAAAAGTAAAGCAGTTCAATTCACAACTAAGTTTAAGTCCAAAAGAGCGGAAGATAACAAACACAACAGGCTTGTACAAAAGAATAAGAGTCTAGAAATGTTTTGCCAAACGGCTACATGAAAACACTCACGACTGTCACTGACGGTGCCGATGGCACCACCACTTCAGGTCCTATCGTCCGGGTCTGGCTGTCCTGCTGCATAGTCCGTTGCTGCTCTACCTGCGGGGTTTCCTCCTAAAAAGGAAGACGTAGCAACCGTTAGTCATAAGACTAAGTGGCTTCACATCCGCTCCCCCGGCGACTCCTCGGCACCGGGCGGAGAAAGGAACAAAGGTACAATATGTATATATATAAGCAAGTAAACAAGCAGGTGACTGTAAATATGGTGGAGTATAAACTACGCTACACAACTAGCAGTTCTACAAATATCTATAATATATGACAGCAGGTATAAGTAATCAGAATAGTAACTTAACTTATAAGAGTGCCCATACAAACTTATAAGTTAAGGATCGGCTTAACAGTAAAGTAACTCATCGTATAAGAGTGCCCATACAAACTTATACGATGAGGATCTTGTGTATGCAATGAATGACATGATATGAATGTTATGCTATGACCGAATCATGCGCACGCACATGCAAGTTGCTATGTCGACACAGACTTGAAGTTCCCACTTTTCGAGCAGGTAGCTAACCTCTCAGGCGTCGTCCGTCGTGGCCAGACGGCGACAGTGGAGCGGGCGTCTCCACTACAAGGTGGTATCACACTACCTATCCTAGGCCCTCGTACGGCTCAACGCTAAAAACACAACAGCGGAGCTCACATGCGTACTACGGCTCAGAAGGGGTCTTGGGTAGATGTACACCAAGAACACAGCCCAACCTGGCCTTTGATTTCGAATCGGATGGAACCTCGGAAACGCACGAGGTGCAAGCCCAACCGTTCTCATGGCGCGGAGGAGATCTCGGGTTATGGACACCAAGTATCTAACCCTACCGCCCAAGGTCTACCCATTGGCTCCCATCGGTGTGACGACTGGCGAACCCGTAGACCTGCCACAGTCATTATCTCAATATCGCGACACGATGAATCGTCGCACATCACATGCCCCAAAACAACTCACTCGATGCTACCCGTAGGGAGGCTACAACTCTAAGCATCGGTTGTTAATAAACCCCTTGGGCTCGGATTACGGTTACAAAATACTCTTCACATAGTGTTCATCATATTCACGCCCATCTATTCAATGAATTCACCTCAACACTTCGCATAATAGATATGTTCAACACCAAACTATATAAATATATTCTATACCAATCTCAACTCTTAATTTCTAGCCTTCTCATCCAATCCATTTCTCTACCAATACATGGTTATTCCTTATTACACAACCAAATGGGTAACCATGCTAAATTACAGTAACTACAGCATTATAAATCTATGGGAGCAAGATAGCAAATGAGCAAATCACAACCATTGCAAGAGTGCTGACATTATAAATTAACAAGTGCATTAACATAGGATAGCCCGATACTAAAACTGGGATTCCCGGAGCTACAGGAATCCGATCAAAATGCTCAACCCCTCGTTGGAAAGGTATTCACGAGGGCTACGACTTTCGTGTTGAGTCGATCGCCCAGATCTGGTCTCAACATACCAGAAATTCAACTCGAATACGTACAGGAAACAGTTTCCTGTACAGGATTTTCCCGAACGCAGCGGACTCGAAGCAGCTTTCCCGTGGCTACAGGTATCGCATGGAAACGTGCAACCACTCGTTGGAAAGGTAATTTTAAGGGCTACGACTTTCGTGTTGAGTCAATCACCCAGATCTGGCCAGAACACCTCTGAAATTGGCCACGAAGGTCGCCGCGTGCAGAAATCAGATTTCTGCACGCATCTTAAGGCGAGATGAACGGCATCCGTTCATCTTCTTCCTTGCAACGACCTCGCATAAACTTCTCCAGAAATCACACCCAACCTTATTTCTCCTTTCAAAGCCAAACCCTCAACGAAAACCCCTCTCATCTCCACTTTGAATGACGAGAAGGTTGAGGGAGACTAAGCCTAGAAAACCTAGGCATGGCTTATCCTAAGAACTCTCCTCCTCACCATCAAGACTCTATGGAGTCGATGTCTCTCCTAAAATAACTATAGATCTAGCACCAAGGGAGAGGGGAGAAAGCTCACCTCAAGTTCAGCGGTACCACCATGGCCGGCCATGAGCCTCGCACTCCTTCGTAGCGGCATTTCGTTTCCGCCAAGGATGCCCCGGCAATCTTCTTCCAAGGATGGCTCCGGCAAGCCTCTTCCTCCTCCAGCCAAGAGAACTCTCTCAGAAATTTCGGGGCAGAAGAAAGGGGATGAAATGCTAGGGTTTCACATCTTTTTCGTTTTTATACACCGCAGACACGGGTAGGCACACGGCCGTGTTCCTACCCGTGTTCAGGTGACACGGCCGTGTCGCCTGTCGTGTTTAGTGTCGTGTTCATCCCAGAATATTTTTCTTCCGTGTTGGGGTTGCGGCACAAGGGTAGAGACACGGCCGTGTCTCGACCCGTGTCCTCAGCACACGGGTAGGGACACGCCCGTGTCCCAATACCCGTGTACCTCTCTGACTGATAAGCCTAATCTTGGCATGAGGCACACGGGTATGGACACGGCCGTGTCCATACCCGTGTCGGCCAAAATTACCATTTTGCCTTGTTTTCCTCATTTCCCGTACGTTCGCACCTGTTCACCCACACCCCCATTGGGCTCACCACAGCCCCCTAGACTTAAATACGCAATCAAGGGGCCTAGCACGAATTGGGACGTTACATAGGTGGCTAACATCACCCTCTGATCATCTGCAATCCCTGAGTACGAGAACATCTCCTCCATGGAGATCAGCCAGTCGTCTATCACCATGAAATCTGCCTTCCCATCATAAGTGGGAGGGCTCAGCCTCTGAAACTGCGAGATGAAGGCCATCTCTGCTGGCACCACCACTAGAGGTCTCAAGGGTGCAGGAGGAGGAGGAACAGCTAACCCCCCAGCAGGAACTTGCACACCCTGAGTCTGACCTGCCACAACAGCCACCAAAGACTGAATCTGGGCTTGCACCTCCTCCAACTGCCTGCCCATAGCTTCGCTACTCTGACGCAGACTCTCGATCACCGCATCGTTCTGAGCTCCAGAAGATTCACCCTCAGACAGGGGAGTCGATCGAGTCGCAGGACGCCTAGCCATCCTAAAAATCATTACAACGCAAATCAGATCCAAATCCAACGTCTAGAACCGATTACCAGTACAGACAATACATATGTAGATATAGACTTAAAGCTGCTAAACTTGCTCTGAGAGTTTATCTTATTCACAAAAATTAGATGATATGCCCTAACCTAGGATGGTTAACCACCACCTTACTAACTCTTGTGCCTAGATCGGATGCATGAATTTATGTTAATTTGAAAACTTATGTGTGTACATATGTCATCCTACAAATCTTTAGCTCGGCACATTGTGCTTATGCAATGTTATGATATGCATGTTTGTGTTATGCATTCTAAAAAAGGCCCTAATGCATGCTATGAGCAGCATACACATGAAAATGTTATGCATCCCATACTACATAACATTTCCATGCAACGAAAAAGAAACGTGCTAGTCGCAGTCATGTGGTGAGGTTATGCATCCCATACTACATAACCCTCACATGTAGCCCCTATGGTGGATCCATATACGAACACATATTATGCATCCCATACTACATAATATGCCCCGTATACTTCATGTTATGCTATGAGTGTAGTGTTCGTGCTTTTGCCAAGACGTGCTGATGACATATCGGTGTGTGAATGACATGATGCTGAACCACTAAAAGCATCCAAGGAAGGTTGCTCAACTAACTTGTCAAGCAACCTCCCTCTGATACCAATTGTCACAACCCGCATTTTCTCAGAATTAAGAATTATCAGAGTAAGAGAAAACACGCGTCGTGATGCCACGTCAAGCAGGGGATAACTGTTGACGCTCAGGCAAAACCAACTACCAACTTAATGAAAGAAAATCATGTGATTAATGATTAGAAAATCAGTTGTATTTTAGAGACCGTATCCCTCGGCTCAGTGGATCACCTAGTCCACAAAAGAAAAACTATATTTATACGCTGCGGAAAAATACTTTATTTAGGTTTCACATCCTAAGGAGCGCATAAGGGTTCCAAGAGAACCACTCATGCTATGCAAGACCCTACATTTAATTTATATAATATATAAGAAAACGGTCTTTATACGTGATTTGGAAAATAGTGAATACGTCTTATAAAACATGCTGATCATGTGCTTTATTTATAATAATAATTATAGTTTAAAAATAACTAGCAACCTAGCATAAAACCTTCTCAGAGCAAGTAGACTATCTCCAGAAAAAGGTAGCAACAATAGTATATATCTAGTACAAGGTAAAAACTACCAGTGGGCACCAACAACCTGACACGAACCCACTAGCACAAATATATGTCTGTAAGAAAGTACTGAAAACAACCTCACTAACAAGGTAAACAGAACCCCAAAGTCCGGGAGTCCACCAACAACACCACCTCCAACTAGCCACCAGACTGGCTACAGCTCAGAACCTGGGGTATTCTAAAAGAAAACAGAATACCTCAGCAAGCTAAACAAGGTAAAACTGCATGAAAGAGTCAACCAAAAGGGGAAAAGTACCAGAAAAACATGCAGTAGACAGAGTCACAACTGTCCAAAACAGGACCACAATAAATGCACAATGTGCAAAGAAGCAGCAACGACCCAGCCCAGGAACCACATCCTGCAGGGACTACTAGGCTACCAAGAGCCAAAAGTGCTGCAAACTACCAAGGAAGAAACTTCTAACACCTTAAACTGTGGGAAGTGATAGTAGCAAAAACAACAATGAGGAACCAGATCGAAGGCAAACGCAGTCCCCCAATCCACCATGTCCAAGTCAAAAGATCGAGGGTCAATACGTGAAAACACAAGGGACCTTCCACCCGACATGCCCAGCCCGTACCTGGAGCAAGAAAAACATGGGTGGCCTTGGCTATATCACACAACTCCACCCCCATAAAGAGCTACAACCACCACTACTAACCACGACCCACGATTCGGCCTCTAGGAAAATAAAGAAAACGGCCGACAAGGAAAACCCAGAAATACAACTGGAAATCCACTCGGAAACGAAAGACAAGGCAAAGGAAGAGTGTTGAATTAAACCAACACGACTAGGCGTTGAGTGAAACCCACTCAGTGCCTACCTAAACTTTGGCGTTGAGCGAGCTAGCCTCACTCGCCGCCAAAATAAAGTCATTACCCACAAATCCGCTAAAGAATACGGAGCTCGACGATAGTCGAACGACCAAGGCAGAAGATCCAGAACTCGAGTAGTTGCCTGCCACTTGAGTATCCAAACTCCCGTACTCGAAACAAGCTAAATTCGCCTAGCAAAAGAAAATATACAGAGCGCACGATCAGTGACGCACGATCAGTGGTCGTGCGCACTCATCGGCTGATGATCGTGCGAAACGAACCTGGAAAACCTGAGAAAAACTTAGCGTTAGCGCACGATCAGTGACGCATGATCAGTGGTCGTGCGCACTGCTTGCCAGCGCTCGTGCGATCTACGAGACAGAACTTTGGAAACTGAAAGTTATACGCGCACGACCAGAGGCACACGACCAGTGGTCGTGCGCCCTAATGGTTAACGACCGTGCGCGGCTAACCTGTACCGTTTGGAATTTCCCGAACGATACCGGAACGCGCACACGACTCACGCAACTGCAATAGCAGCAAGAAACTACCAACGTCGCGCACCACTACTATACAAACTATGCCTAATCATTCGAGTAATACCTTAATGAAAAATCGGCAACCACACCCCCCTCCTAACTCTCCCTCTCAGCTACACCCGAACCAGAGCAACAATCAGAGTAAAGGAAAACAACGGCTCCACGCCGACAATTTGGATACCAATCATCACAAAATAGGGGGGGGGGGTTCAGTAGGAAGAACTAAGCCCTATAGTTAGCAAGAAAATGAGAACAACAAGGCCTCTAACCTGGGCTAACCGGGATTTCAATTTCAGCAAGTAAAATAAAAAAAAACAACCTGGCAAGGGCAAGAATACCACTTGCCTCAATTCACAGCGAAACTTTGGACTGCTTTCCTCCTCTTCGCACGAATCAAAACGGCCGCAACACCTAGAACAAAAACTCGGCCATTAATGGCGGAAAGCTCCAAAACCGAAAATTCCAATCCTAGCAAAACTCCACGAAAATCGAATTTCTTACCGTAGGAATGAAGGTCTTGACGAGAGCAATCCGAATCCACTCTCGGAATCGAATTCCGTCCACAAACGCTCCGGGAATCGGCGTCCGAAGGGAAGGGTAGGCGGTTTCTCCGTTCTCTCGTACAGGGCCGGCGGTTTCAAGCGGGGAAGAAGATGAATCGGGGGTTTTCATTCTATATATATATATATATATATATATATATATATAATTATATAATAATATAATTAATTACAAAATTACATAAAGCACCAAATCGACGCAAAAACCGATCTACCTCGGAATTCGACGAAATTCGCACCGTAGCTAAATACCCACGCTACGAACACAACGGCGAAGTTGAAATTAACTTTCGACGAATAGAACTCGAGTTATACCCAAATAAAGCCAAACACCAACATCCCCCCGAGAGGCCACACCGGGTCACCCAAAACGACTCGGCTTGCTAGGGAGATCTTGCCAACAGGCTACAGAATAGGGCACTCAGTTCTAAGGAGCTAAACCATACTCCACAAATGGCACAAGCCACGGAAACGCGTCATCGTAACGCCAAACGAGAATAAAAATAATCGCTGAAAAAATGGGGCGTTACAAATAGGGGGTGTTGATGATTCACCAACCTGTGTTGTTATGTCCTCTTGTGGAACAATAACTGGTTCTTCAAGAAGATTTTCTTCCTGATGGTGAGCAGCTTCTTCATCTTCACTACTGTCATCCTTTTGTGTAACTCGTAATCTGTTCATGTCTTCAGCTAGAGAGTGCACCTGCAAATGTTCTATGGTAGAAGCATTCTTCTCCTTGAAAGACATGTTAGATTCATCAAAAGTAATATGGACAGATTCTTCTATTTTTTTGAGTAGTTTTATTATACACCCTATAAGCTTTACTGATCATGGAGTATCCAAAAACACTCCTTCATCAGCTTTAGCTTGGAATTTTGCTAGATATTTCTTGTCATTATTATGGATAAAACAAGTGCAACCAAAAACTTTAAAATAACCTATTTTAGGTTTCTTCCCTTTGAGCAATTCATAGGGAGTCTTACCCTTTAGTTTATGTATCAGGCTTCTATTCAACACATAGTTGGATGTGTTCACTGCCTCAGCCCAAAAGGATAGAGGTAGGTGAGCATCTTCCAATAATGTAGTTGCAGATTCAATGAGTGTTCTATTTTTCCTTTCAGCTACCCCATTTTGTTGAGGAGTTCTAGGAGCTAAGAAAGTATGCCTGATCCCTTCACTTTGACAGAACTCTTGCATGAGAAGAGAATCAAACTCTGTCCCACGATCACTTCTGATCAAGGCAATGTGAGTGTTGAACTCAATCTGAATGCATTTGAGAAAATCTGTCAAACACTTAAAGTTATCAGACTTCTTCCTCAGAAAGAATACCCATGTGAATCTTGAGAAGTCATCTACAACTACTAAAGTATAGGACTTACCTCCTAAGCTTTGTACTGTAATGGGTCCAAAAAGATCCATGTGTAACAGATACAAGATCCTAGGTGAATCACTCTTATTAATTGATTTAAAACTACTTTTAGTTTGCTTGCCTAATTGACAAGCCTTGCAGAGTCCTTCCTTCTTGTAGGGGCCAGAAGGCAGTCCTCTGACAAGGTTGTCCTTGGATAGCCTAGCAATGGTTCTAAGGTTAACATGTCCTAGTCTTTTATGCCATAGAATATTAGGTCTAGATATGGAATTAAACAGGCAAATATCTACCTTAGATGAATGAAAGTCTACTAAGTAAATATTACCTTTCCTGTTACCTGTCAACATAGTTGTGTTGTTTTCTGACTTGACCTTGCATATTTCTTTGTTGAAAATCACTTGATATCCTTCATCACACAGCTGACTAATGCTTATCAGGTTGTGCTTGAGTCCTTCAACATAGGCTACCTTCTTGAAGGTGACTGTCCCAATTTGGACTGCACCATATTCTTTTGTAGTTCCAAAGTTTGAATCACCAAAAATTACTTTGGGTCCAAGCTTGGCTTTAAAGGATGTGAAGTTGTCCTTATACTTTGTCATGTGCTTTGAGCACCCACTATCCAGATACCATAACTGATTTGATGTTGGATAGGTCTTCACCTGCACAAAATCAGCTTATATGTTTTTGACCCAGTTAACCTTGGGCCTAGGTTGATATCCCTTAAATTCAGAAATAGAAGACATCCCAGGTTGATCCTTATAACCTTCAGGATGGTATCTCCTAGGAGATACTATCCATTCAGTATAGGGATTAAAGCATTGGGATGAAGCACTTCTAGGATTGAATTGAGATTTGCCTCTGAAAGAAGGTTCAAAGCTCTGAACTTCGTTCGACGATCGTCGAGCTGGGTTCGACGATCTTGGGTAAAATCGTCGAGCTCCGTTCGAAGATCGACTGTGAGGGAGTTCAGAGTTCAGGAAACGTTGAGCTGAGTTCGACGTTTCAGCCTGAGATCGTCGACCTCTATTCGACGATCGTCGACCTCTGCTCGACGTTTTCTGTTGAGCTTTCTTTTTATTAGGTAGATCTGAATTTTTCCTAGCTACCTCTACAACATCCTTTCCTTTGTCAGAAATAAATTTGATTGGGGTTGTTAATACTATGGGTTGGCTAGATGAGGCACCCAAGCCCAGTGTACTATTTAATCTTGAGTTCACTGTGCTTGTGATGTCCATTAATTTGATACTTCTCCCATTAAGGGATTCTTCAAATTGCTTGGCCTTGGATAGTTCACTTTTTAGTGAAGCTATCTCCTCTTTATAGCATTCCAACTCTTTAGAGAGTTTGAGGTTCTCTGATTTTATAGTGCTATACTCAGATAGTTGTTTTCTGAGGGAAGTGATTTCCTTCTCAGACTCCAACAGATCTAGGCATAGTACCTTAAACTCATGTTTAAAATCCTAAGAACTGAAATCAAATGAATTGATTACCTGATCTTCTTCTAGTTGAGCTTCTGAATCTGATTCTGACTCTTCTGCTTCTGAGTCTGTTTGAGAGGCATTGATAGCCATCATGCAGAATTCCTTTTCATCACCATCATCCTCATCATCACTGGAGCTGGATGAGGCTTCAGAGTCCTCTTCAGTTTCACTCCATGTCTCAGCAACAAATCCCTTCCTTGTATGTTTGTTCTTGCTGAAGGAGGGTTTGTCTGAGCTATTCTTTCTGAAGTCTTTTTCCTTTCTTCTTTCTCTTCTATCTTTCTTGTCCTTTTTCTTATTTTCTGGACAGTCAGGCACAATATGGCCTGGTTTCCTGCAACCAAAATATATGATTTCTTTATTGTTATTTGATTTATCATACCTTGGTTTATCATGACCCTTGTATGATCTCTTTCTGAAGTCTTTTCTGGCCATCTTGTAGAATCTTTTGGCCAGTAGACTTAGGAGCTCATCATTTCCTGTAGCTTTATCTTCAGGCTCCTCTTCTGCAGCTTTGAAGGCTATGGTCTTTTCTTTCCTTGTGACTGGAGAAGTAGCCTTTTGTTCTTCTTTTCTATTTTTAATGAGCAGCTCATAGGATTTGAGCTTGCCCAGGAGAGCTTTAGTGGTAATCTCATTTAGACTTCTGGCATCTTTGATTGGCCAGATTCTTGAATCCCAAGTGCTGGGGAAGCACATTAAGATTTTGTCATTCAGCTCAGTCAATGAGATTTCTTTATCCAAAGTCTTTAACTTATTGACAATCAGACTTAGTCTATTGTACATGTCAGCCACTGATTCAGCTTCTCCCTTTTTGAAGTTCTCATATTGGCTTATCAGATGGGATCTCCTGTCTTTCCTTTCATCAGTAGACCCTGAGACAATTTCAGAGAGCTTGTCCCAAATTCCTTTGGCTGAGTTGCAGTCAGCTACCTTCTGAAATATCTCATCAGACATTGTCTGAGCTAAGATGTTCATGGCCTTTGCATCTGCAGTTTTCCATTTCTTTATGTCTGCATCTGTTCCTGAGGGAGGTGGAACAGTACTTGTACTTGTGGTCTCTGGAGGTGTTGGGCACACTATCAAAACAGAATTAAATATATCCTCATCAATAGAATTCATATAAAGTTTAATCCTTGCCTTCCAGAGTGCAAACTTGGAAAGGTTGCACACTGGAGGTCTGGTGCTTGCATAATCTTTGTTCTGTGCCATGTCTATATAAATAGATAGATATAATGAAAATAACCCTCTTAAGAGATTGATCTTATCAAGGATCTTTTGGTTCAGGTGTTAGCCTGTATGAGCAACCAATCTGGCTCTGATACCAATTGAAAATGAGATAAAGATCTATCTAAACTCTAGAGGGGGGGGGGGGGGGGTGAATAGAGTATTTTTAAAATAGATTTACAATTTAAACAAATAAAGCAATTAAGATTTAATTTATGTATAGGTGTAAGGTGTCTTACTAGATAAATCAGAACTAAGACAGCAAAAAAAAAAGAATCACAGCACACAATAAAGAAAATACTCAAGCAACCAGAAGACACAAGAAACTATAGTGGTTCCCCAAAAACCTGGGTACATCCACTCTTCTACCACCCTTGGTAGGAATCCACTCAGGATGAGTTGATCAGGTGTCCTGACACCAATGAGCTTTTGATAAGGTGCTCAAAAACCAAACTAGATTTTTTGATCAGGTGTCTTGCCACCACTGAGTTTTGACAAGGCTCTCAGAACCAATCTCAGAACTTTTGAAGGGAGTTTTGATAACCCTTTTATAGCAGGAAAAGAAAAAGTAAAGAGGTGATGTTGTCTTCTCTGTTCTCAAATCAAATGAGAGAAGACTAGTGGATTGTTGATGATGTCAAAGCTCCCCCTAAGATGTAGAATGGTTCAGGAGTGAGAGCTTTGCTTCAGGGTGATAGGTCTTCAGAAGCTTCAGATCTCCAGCAGAAGATGATTCCAGCAGATGCTAAAAAATTTGGTGTCTAGAGTTCTTGATGTTGAAGCTATGATCACTTTTCAGTAAGTCAAAAGGATTGTTCTACTAGTTCTTCAGAACAAAAATGATCACTTGTGTCTGTCACTGTTAATCTTTTGTTGTTGTACTATATGTTCTATATTGTTGACTGAAGACAAAAAGGAGGATCTTATTCTCTGAAAAATTCCTTGTCAAAGATAGCCGTTGGCAGTCATAAATGTCTTCTATAAAAGTCTTGTCTTCTAGAGGAAAGTCTCATGTTCCAAAAAGAATTCCTTGAAACTTGCTCCAGAATAAAGAAAAACGGCTGGCAGATCTCTTGGGATAAATGCTGAGAGAATTCAAAAACATTCCAAAGACTGACAAAATTTGAATCCGTAAAAACGTCGATCTCTCAGAAGATCGTCGATCTGAGCTCTACAATCGTCGATCTGAGCTCAGAGATGGAATAAGATCAACAGACAGAAAACGTCGAACTGAGCTTGAAGATCGTCAAACTGAGCTCAGCGACCTGGAGAATAAACTGAGGAGAGATCGTCGACCTGAGCTCGAAGACCGTCGACCGAAGCTCGACGACTTTAGCAAAGGTTGAGCTCAGAGAGCGTCGAACGGAGTTCGATGTTCCATCGACCTAAGCTAGACGATAATTGTCTTTGCCTCAGCTTGAAGTCTGATTCCTTGAAAGGTCCTGGGGGCAGCTCAAACCTAAATTCTAAGCCCTAGACACATTCTAATGTTGACCTTTAAAACTATACAACTAGGTCAAACTGGTTTCCTAAGACAAACATAGTGATCCTTACCCAAATTAGTAATAGGGTGTTCCAACAATGTTCTCCACATGTGTCTGTGCCAGATATCAGGTGAACACTAAGGAATCTCACTATGTCGCTGCAAAGCGAATTCTAAGATACCTTAAAGGTACCCCTAATCTTGGCTTGTGGTACCCGAGAAACAATGATGTCGAGCTAATAGGTTTTTCAGATGCTGATTTTGCAGAGAGTAGGGATGACAGGAAAAGCACTTCTGGGACGTGTCAATTCCTGGGAAGAAGGCTTATTTCATGGAACAGCAAGAAGAAGAATTGTGTAGCAACCTCCACTGCAGAGTCTGAGTACATCTCGGCTGGCAGCTGTTGCGCACAACTCCTTTGGATAAGGAACCAGTTAGCCTACTATGACCTCTAGTTCAAGGAAGTACCAATGTACTGCGACTCCTCCAGTGTAATTGCTATTGCCAACAATCCGGTATCGCACAGCAGAACGAAGCATATTGAAGTGCGCTACCACTTCATTCGGGAGCACGTGGAGAACAAGGACATCTCTCTCTGCTATGTTCCCACTGACAAGCAGATTGCAGACATTTTCACAAAGCCCCTTGACGAGGCCAAGTTCAGTATGTTCAAAACTGAATTGAGGATGCTAAACTACGAGGAATGAAGACTACAGAAGCTCAAGGCCCATGCGTCTAGGGGGAGCCTCTGCTAGGAATTTAGTGAAAGCAAAGGTACAAGAACTGAGGGGGAGCATGGTGTCTCATGCTTCAGTCCCCGATTTGCAGAAGCCGAAAAGGGGGAGATTACCATTACCCTCTCGGCTAAGGTGCTAAGGTGATAGCTCCACAAGCTCTAAAGATAACCGTATGGAATTTCAACTTTTTATTTTAAGTTCTGTTTTTTCCAAGCCGTTGTATTCACCTTAGCTTGTAGGGCTTATGCTTCTTCAAATAGGGGGAGATTGTTGGGTATTGTATCCACAATGTACCTGATTTGAAGAAGCCCCTGAACAAGCTAAGGTGAATTCACTATGTATTTTATGAATTTATTCTAGCTGTGCTTGCAGCTATTCATTGCTAAGTACACACCAATGTCAGGGTGCAGTAGGTCAATATACACGGGTCTGTGCAACGTAATCCCTCGTTGAGCAGATCAGTGTGTTGGCTTACGTGTACTCTCTCTATTGGAGTGTACTTATTTCCAAGCACAGGGTCATGAAAGATCATGAGCAGACAAGGAGCAAGGATGGGCCAAAGACCAGCTCACGGGTTGAAAGACGAGAATCGTCTAAGTGTAAATCATCGAGAATCACTAAGTGATTCTCGCCGATTCGTCGAGAATCACTAGATGATTCTCGCCGGGTTGGGCCGGCTGTCTCGACGCAGTCTGAAAATTCTCTAAGGCAGAATCGTCGAGAATCACTAAGTGATTCTCGCCGATTCGTCGAGAATGACTTTGCATTCTCGACGATTCGGCGAGAATCAAATGTGATTCCCGCCGATTCTCTCCGGCCTCTATAACCTGTGCAGCCAGAATTCTCCAAGTAGAATTCGGCGAGAATCGTAAGTGATTCTCGCCGATTCGTCGAGAATCACCTACGATTCTCGCCGATTTTGCCTTGGGCGATTTTTCCGAATTCCTGGACCGGTCCATGTTACCTGCAGCTATTTGAACCGGACTTTGGCCTTTGCTTTGGTGGGGCCCACAATGGTCATCTCCATGACCTATTGTATAAATACACAGGTATTTGTGTACAGTGGTTCACGGACACAGAATACGAAAGCCGAGCCGCCGACTAACCCTAAAATCGCGAACGAGCCCCTCCTCCATCGCCGCCGCTTGTGCAGTGGTCACCGTAGCTGATCTCGATCTCCTCCAGATCCCCGGTGATAGAAGCCAAGTCTTGCACAGCATCTCACGCGTCTAACCAGAGATCTTTTGTCTCTTGATTTGAGATAGGGAAATCCATCCCCGTCCGAATCGATCGAGACGATCGATCCTAGTGTGACCGTTGCATGACCTTGCCGATTTCGCTAAGAAGATTGAATCTCCAGTGCATCGTTGCTGTTTTCAGTTGCCGCCGCCAACACCGAGAGCCTTGCCGCCGCCCTTTATCGCCGCCGGTCTCGGGGAGATTTTCTCCAAGAAAGATCAAGGGTTATGGACTTTTCGTTGCCTACAAGAACAAGTAGTCTAACGAAGAGGGACACCTAGATCTTCAAGTTGTTTGTATTTCTTATACACTCTAATTTCTTTTTCATTGTAAAGGAACATTTGGTTCCTAGTCGTAGGGTTGGGTGCAACCCGTGTTGTGGGAGTGTTGACTCCTACGTGTGGAAGGGTCCTTCCGATAGTGCAAGGATTGGATTTCAATCCTGTTGGTGAAGTGATCGAGTCATCCCTGGTTGGGAGATAGGTCGAAGGGGGAAAGTGGACGTACCCAAATCGGGGAACCACTATAAATTGCTTGTGTCCTGTTTGTGCTGTGTTGTTTTGTTTTGATTCTGCAGGTACAATTTTAATTCCGCAAATACTCTGCAAGACACCTATTCCCTCCCCCATAGGTGAAGCTAGTTGACACTAGGTGAACTTACAAGTGGTATCAGAGGGAGGTTGCTCATCAAAAAGGTTCACACCTTGAGTAGAATCCTACCACCAGTGTCAAGAAGAAGACCGATATCTTCCATGGACGGACTCAAGGACTCCGGCAAAATCCCAGTGTGCACCAGACTGAACTTTCCTATCTGGAAGGAAAGAATCAGATTCTACATGGAAGCAGTCGACCCCCGGCTCTTCATGATAGTGGAGGAGGGACCTTACATTCCCACTAAGGCCTACACCATTGATCCTACCAAGAAAGTGCCCAAGAAACTTTCGGAAATGGACAAGGACGAAATGGTGCTGTTCGGACTCGACAAGAAAGCTCAGAACATCCTGGTAAGCGCAGTTGACGACTCTATGATGCAGAAATTCTGCAACTGTAGGACAGCCAAGGATCTCTGGAGCTGCCTGATTGTATTAATGGAGGGCACGGATGAAGTGAGCGACGATCGGAGATCCCTCCTCAATCAGAAATATGAGGCCTTCAGGCAAGGGCCAAAGGAGGAGATCGGAGTTACCTTCGAAAACTTCCTCAAGATCGTCAATGCACTCAAAGGATATGGAAGAGTGTTCACTGACGGTGAACTCAATGATAAGTTCCTTAGGTCCCTCACTAAGGAATGGGACACAAAGATCTGCGCCATCCACGAGTTTGGCAGACTTGCGGAAACCGACCCTCAGATTCTGTTCGGGAAGCTCATGTCCTATGAGCTTCAGTTGAACACAAGGAAGGCTGAAGAGCAAGCAGAGAAAGCCACGGCCAAGGAAAAGACGGTGGCCCTGAAAGCCATTCATTCCAGAAAGGGCAAGGGTGCCGCTTCTTCCCGTGCGTGGAAGAGGGATGAAGAGGAAGACTCTGAGCCAAGCTCCTCCGGCTCAGAATTGTCAGAGGAAGACTTCTCCCTTATCACAAGGGAATTCAAGAAGTTCCTCAAGCTGAGGAACCAGAGAAAGAGAGAAGGCTCTTCCTCAAGGCATCAGAAGAAGAACTATTCTTCTAACAGGTATGTTTCCAAACCGAACAAACACCGCTCATCTGACATTATTTGCTTTGGTTGCAACAAGCCAGGACACGTCATGGTCGACTGCCATCAAGGTAAGAGGGAAAAGGGAAAGGAAGAGGAGAACAGGTCCTCAAAAGACAAGAAGAAGGAGAGGAGTTACATCACGAAGAAGCCAAAGACGCTGAGTGAATCGGACACATCAGACACCAGCGATGACGAGGAAGCCTACTTTGGGCTAATGGGTCGCTGTGACTCGGAAGGAGATTGCCCCCCATTTACTGGGAAGGTAAAAGCTCACACCCCTCTCTCCGACTCTGAATCTGATCCTGAGTCTCAGGATGATGACCCTGAGGATAGTCCTTCGGCCCGTGAAGCTGAGCTCCTCGATAAGTATGAGCTTCTGCTCAATACTTTCGTGGAATGTCGAAAGAGACTGAAGGCTGAGAAAAAGGAAGTTAAATTCCTTAAAGGTGAGAGTGTATCCCTGAGGGAAGAGATCACCAGTTTGATCTCCCTCCGACAGGAGCACTTGGACCTGACTTCAAAGCATTCAGAGTCTCTTAAGCTCCTTGATCTTAAGCAGGAGGAAGTCGACAAGTTGGAAGAACTACTTGCGGCAGAAAGGAAGATCGTCAAGAGCTTCTCTATGCCAAAAACTGTTCTTCCATTAGTTGATACCTTCTCTGCTCAGGCCAAAGGAGCTGGCTTGGGGCATGTAGGGGTATCTGGTTCCTCATCCAGGAGAAACAGGAACCAGAGAAAGAATAAGGCCGCCAAGAAGGCCTCTACTGCTGAAAAGGGAAAGGCCCCACTCAGTCCTGTTGAGTTCAGAAAGCCTAGCTTTCCCTGCAACCAACATGACTTTGAGTCAACCTTTGGTCATCATTTCCGGACCTCGGTTGCAAAGCTAAAGAGCCGATATATTGGTTGGACTTTTCCCCGCAACTTCGGTGAGAGTGTCTTCAAGGCACCTTATGAGGAAATCAACATGGGAAATTATGGTCAATTCTCTAGCGGCCATAATAGAAAGCAGGCACCAAAAGCCAAGCCTGTTATACTGAAGGAACAGAAGGTGAAGAAATCATGTGACTGCAATCACCATGATGCCTCCACCCCCAGACCCAAGGCCCCAGCTATGCCCACCATTCCCAGGGTGAAGCAGGAGCCTAGGAAGAGGTACAACAGATTTGACTGTTGGTGTTGTGGAAAAGTTGGTCACTTTGTCATGGATTGTTGGTTTAATCCAAGATATAACGAGACTCCTTATGTTAACAATGCGAGTTCGACCACTCGTAGGGCTAACCAATCGAGGGGGAGTATGCTAACAAGGAATCTAGGACCCAAGTTCGATTGGGTTCCTAAGGCAAATTAATTTTATTTTGCAGGAATGTCCAAAGGACAACAAAACTCCTATTTGGTATTTGGACAGTGGATGCTCCCGTCACATGACTGGGACAAGAAGCCTGCTGCGGGAGTACTCTCCAGTCGAGAATGGACCCAAAGTCATATTTGGGGGATCTGATCGGGGAGTCACCAGAGGTTACGGTACGATTTCCAACGGTATACTCTCTATCACTAACGTAGCTTATGTTGAAGGGTTAAATCATAACCTGATCAGCGTAAGCCAGTTATGTGATAAAGGGTATGACGTTAAGTTCTGCAAGGATAAATGCTGTTCTCACCGGCCTCTATAACCTGTGCAGCCAGAATTCGCCAAGTAGAATTCGGCGAGAATCGTAAGTGATTCTCGCCGATTCGTCGAGAATCACCTACGATTCTCGCCGATTTTGCCTTGGGCGATTTTTCCGAATTCCTGGACCGGTCCATATTACCTGCAGCTATTTGAACCGGACTTTGGTCTTTGCTTTGGTGGGGCCCACAACGGTCATCTCCATGACCTATTGTATAAATACACAGGTATTTGTGTACAGTGGTTCACGGACACAAAATACGAAAGCCGAGCCGCCGACTAACCCTAAAATCACGAACGAGCTCCGCCTCCGTCGCCGCCGCTCGTGCAGTGGTCACCGTAGCTGATCTCGATCTCCTCCAGATCCCAGGTGATAGAAGCCAAGTCTTGCACAACGTCTCACGCGTCTAACCAGAGATCTTTTGTCTCTTGATTTGAGATAGGGAAATCCATCCCCGTTCGAATCGATCGAGACGATCGATCCTAGTGTGACCGTTGGAAGACCTTGCTGACTTCGCTAAGAAGATTGAATCTCCAGTGCATCGCTGCTTTTTTCAGTTGCCGCCGCCAACATCGAGAGCCTTGCCGCCGCCCTTTGCCACCGCCGGTCTCGGGGAGATTTTCTCCAAGAAAGATCAAGGGTTGTGGACTTTTCGTTGCCTACAAGAACAAGTAGTCTAACGAAAAGGGACACCTAGATCTTCAAGTTGTTTGTATTTCTTATACACTCCAATTTCTTTTTCATTGTAAAGGAACATTTGGTTCCTAGTCGTAGGGTTGGGTGCAACCCGTGTTGTGGGAGTGTTGACTCCTACGTGTGGAAGGGTTCCTTACGATAGTGCAAGGATTGGATTTTAATCCTGTTGGTGAAGTGATCGAGTCGTCCCTGGTTGGGAGATAGGTCGAAGGGGGAAAGTGGACGTACCCAAATCGGGGAACCCCTATAAATTGCTTGTGTCCTGTCTGTGCTGTGTTGTTTTGTTTTGATTCTGCAGGTAAAATTTTAATTCCGCAAATACGTTGCAAGACACCTATTCCCCCCCCATAGGTGAAGCTAGTTGACACTAGGTGAACTTACATAAGCACAGAGATCATCGACCTATCAGACAGATAGTCAAACGATCCAGATAGTCGAACTATCAAAGAAGATAGTCGAACTACCTCAACAGATAGTTGAACTATCAGGACAGATAGTCGAGCTATCAGATAGTCGATCTATCAGGACAGATAGTCGAACTATCAAAGCAAAACAGATAGTCGAACTATCACAGAAAATAGATAGTCGACCTATCAACAGATAGTCGAACTATCAAAGCAAAACAGATAGTCGACCTATCAACAGATAGTCAAACTATCAGATAGTCGAACTATCCAAGTAGATAGTTGAACTATCAAGAAAGGCAGATAGTCGACCTATCAACAGATAGTCGACCTATCAAACAGATAGTCGAACTATCAGATAGTTGAACTATCCAAGCAGATAGTTGAACTATCAAGAAGAGCAGATAGTCGACCTATCAACAGATAGTCGAACTATCAAGGAAAACGGATAGTCGACCTATCAACAGATAGTCGAACTATCAAAGATAACAGATAGTCGACCTATCAAGCAGATAGTCGAGCTATCAGGAAGACGATCGTCGATCGGCTGATCGACGATAGTCGAGCGACGTTCGACCATAGTTGAACGAAAAACAACTTAACCAAATATACATCTGGAAAAGTGACGCCTCTAAAACTAGAGCAATAAACTAAACAACTAACCTTTGACCATAGATAAATCTTGGGTCAAGAGACTAAAAGAGAAGACTGAACTCAAATCAAAACCTAGGGTACCAACATGGAGAATAATCAAGCAGATGACAACGGAGCTAACCTAACATCTACCTATAATAAAGTACGTTTAGCAATTCTACGACAGTAAGTAATAAAGAAAACATGTAGTAAGTGACAGATATAAAGAAGGCAGACAGAGAACAAAAATAAAGAAGTAAGTAACCTTAACTTATATGAATGCCCATACAAACTTATAAGTTAAGGGGTCTTCTGCAAGGCTCCCATCGTATAAAAAGTCCCATACCGATTTATATGTTGGGGTGTCGGTTGTATGCAAATGTGAAAGTAGTGATATGCTATGCCATGATTCATGCTAGTGCAACACATGCACACAACTCTATACGAACAGACCTTTAGTTCCCCCTGTTCGGGCAGCGAGCTTCACTCCCAGGAACCTCCGTAGTGGCAAACGGAGACAGTGGGTCGGGCCCCCCACTCCTAGGCGGGTATCCACACTACCGGGCCTAGCCCTTCCGTACGCCCCTAGAAGAACACAACCTAGAGTATCCACGTACTACTGCTGGCTATACCCACCAGACTTTCTTGGCTAAGTGTCCCACACCGCCGAGTCAACGTACCAATGCCGGTGTGAACGACAATCAGATATCGAGGACCCACCACCTTTATTCTGTACTCCAACCCTCGAGCCCTCGCCTCCCCGGACTGTCCAGTCCGTGCATCTACCTTCAGAGCTACCGTCTGAATGGCAACCAAAGCAACTTATTCTACCTTCCTAGGTACTGGGGTGTGTGTACGTGTAACCCTAGTTATACTAGTTGCTCTTTAGATTTATTATTACTATGGTTTAGGTTAGCCCAGGACTGCCCCCGGTATTCCCCGTGAAGGGCACTCAAAGGGCACTAGGAACTATGATGATAGCTGAAGCCCACCGTTCCCTTTCGCAAGGAACTTATTATTATTGGTTGATACCCATTACCCGATCCACTTTTAAGTTACCTTAGATCTAGCCCTAGAGTATTAAGACTCTTCCTCTTCTTCTCGGGGTGGACGATCTTTCGTCGTTCCCGTACCCCACTTAACCCTAACTAATCTCACACTCTACGTATCCTGACCTCCAGTAATGAACTTAAACTTAACTTGCCCTAACCAACCAGCAACTACCAAAATTCCATCTCCCAAAGTTCATTATCCGCTCGAGTTCAGTTTCTGTGGTTTTACTATATGCAGACCATCCTAAGATACGTGAGGAGTATAAGGGGAGGTACTCAAAATTGTTTTCCGAATCTCCTATAATATTTACTGAAGGTCTATCGTGACATAACATAGCTAAGACCAAGATTTCCAAATTTTCCTATTTATCGGGCATTTCATTTATTTATTCTAAGCTTCCAAATGCCCTAGTATGAACATGAAGTGTACTAATGCGCCAACAATAAATCATCATAAAATTAGTAAAAATCCTATGAGACATTTAAAAAGTAATTCCAATTTTTAAAAAATTCCAGAGGTGTTTAGGCCTATATTTCCTAATTTACCATCTTAGGCCATTTCTACTATATTATGAAGGAAGTAATGTAAATATGTATCCAAAAATCCCAAGAAAATTATATAAGCTTTATGGTGATCTAAAAACATCAGAAACCAAGTGCCATAATTTTTATCTAATATTTGGGCTCTGAATCTATTTTAATGTAAAATGCTAATTTTCCTAGCTTAGAGAAGGAGATACTATTTTTAATCATCTAAAATTCCATAGAAAATTACAGGGTGACTAACATCGTTTTAAACACCCACTGACCAAATTTCAAAAAATTTCAGACAGTAATTGGACATTATTTGTATTTTTGACTAAATGTCACAACTAGTACGTTAAAGAGATATGTACCCAAAATAATCATTTAAAACTTCCAAGAAAAATACAGAAGGTATAACATGCTATAATATACCCTAATCCAAGATTTCATAACATTCCAGAAAACAGAAATTCCAGAATCATCACAATAATTATCTAAGGCACAACTAGGGTTGTAAATGAAGTACTGTATAAATTAACCCAAAAATCTCAACAAAATTATAACATGGCTATTTAGATTAGAAAATCACCCTACTCCAATTTTACTTGATTTGAAGTTAAGTTGATAGCTTAATAATTCAAATTAAGGTTGGTGACCTAAATTAGGGTTAGGATTTTAGGTTGCCTAGCTATCTCCAAATACCCTAAAATTTTGTCCAAAAAACGTTCATGGCCCTTTGGTCCTCTCCACCAAATTTCAAGTCAGTCCAAGGTCATTTGACCCCATGACCTTCACAACTCACCAAGTCCCCATTAAGGGACCTACCCTAGGGTTTTAGGGCCACCCTACCCAAGTCTCTCCAAACTCCCTTGGAGGGTGTGTCATGCCATGAAAAGCCAGTGACCAAAATATCAGTCTCTGTTGAGGTGATATGACCACCCAAATACCAAGGGGGTTTTTGATCCTAAATTATCCTATAAGGACCAACCTAGGGTTGGATAAAAACTTAATCAAAACATCTCCAAATGAGATGAAATTTTTACCAGAACCTTATGATAAACCCAGGGACCACTCACCAAAATTTGGGAGGGTTTAGAACTCATTTATCCGTCTAATTAAATTATGCTAGGATTATTGAATTTTTATAAAAACTATAGAAAAACATTTTCCAAAAATCCAAATTTTTATATAGCACCTAGATTTAGGTAAGATTTGGCCACACCCCAAATTTCAAGTCATTTTGATGAATGGATTGGAGTGGGTAATTTTTCTAAGGTCAAGATAGCCCTATGGATAGACCTCACCAAAAAGTGTGCTGTGGTCTAACCAGGACTCCAAATCGAGTGAAATTAATTTTAAATTAAACTAGACTTCAAGGGCTACATTTTCTATGTTTACCACGTTTTAGGTTTCAGCCCCTATGAGCTATAATTTTCAGTTTTAACCTAGTGTAGTAAAGGGAATTAATTCCTAGTTATATAATATATAATATAATAAAATGTTACTATTCATCTCCTTCTTTAGCCCGAACCAGCAACCTAAAAAAAAGCTTGAAACCTGTATCTTTTCTAAAGCCATTTCCTGGCCACCCAGCCATCTCCCTGGCCGGCCACCACCACCTCCTCTATTGAGGTGAGGGCTACCGTCGGGCGGCGGCACGGCCGCCGGAGAGGCGGTTTCCGGCGAACCCGACACCATGAAATTTTTGAAAAACATGGAAAAGCTCACTCAATCTTGCTCCTTTGAGCTCGACATCTCTCCTAAGTAATTTCTAAGATCTACCCATAGAAGAAGGAGTAGAGGAAGACCTTGTTCGCGGGCTGGAAGCGTGCAGACCGTCGGGAAGCCATTTGCACGGTGGTGGCGTCGCCGGAAATTCTTCAACAGCAAGGGGAGGCTCGAAAACTTCGGGTAACAGCTGGGAAAAACTCCCCTTAGGCCTCTGAAGGTGTTTAAAATCTTGGACAAGGAGGGGGAACGGCCAAAAGCTGGTGGCCATTAATGACCCATAATAGCTTGGCTCGGCCATGATGGAGGGGAGCTGAAACAGCTCTGTGACAGCTGGAGGAGGGCTGGAAACTCCTCCTCTCCCTGAGAGGAGTTGGATCCAGTCGTTTTCAGGGGAAGAGGGAAAGCCATGGCATCCAATGCCATTGATGGCCGTGGCTGCAAGCTTTCGGCCATGGCCGCAACCATCCTTCTGCAAAGCTAACGGTCCATGTGGCACAGCCTGACCGGTCAACTTAATTAAAATAAGACTTATCAGGTCTTATTGGAGAAAACGGCCCACCCCTAGGCCGGCCCGGTTCAGCTAAACCAGCACCCAGCTAGAAATAAAAATGCTAGAAAAAAGTCTAAGTATAATGGCGTTGAGTGAGCTCAGCTCACTCAACGCCATCAGGCCACGGCGTTGAGTGAGCTCTGCTCACTCAACGCCATTCCAGACTATGGTATTGAGTGAGGTAAGCTCACTCAACGCCATCCCGCTTATGGCTTTGAGTGAGCTAAGCTCACTCAACGCCATCCCGCTTATGGCTTTGAGTGAGCTTAGCTCACTCAATACCATCCGGATTATGGCTTTGAGTGAGCTAAGCTTACTCAACGCCATCCCGATTATGGCTTTGAGTGAGGTAAGCTCACTCAACGCCATCCTGCTTATGGCTTTGAGTGAGCTAAGCTCACTCAACGCCATCCCGCTTATGGCTTTGAGTGAGGTAAGCTCACTCAACGCCATCCCGATTATGGCTTTGAGTGAGCTAAGCTCACTCAACGCCATCCCGATTATGGATTTGAGTGAGCTAAGCTCACTCAACGCCATCCAGCTTATGGCTTTGAGTGAGCTAAGCTCACTCAATGCCATCTCGCTTATGGCTTTGAGTGAGGTAAGCTCACTCAACGCCATCCCGATTATGGCTTTTAGTGAGCTAAGCTCACTCAATGCCATCCCGCTTAGGGCTTTGAGTGAGCTAAGCTCACTCAACGCCATCCCGATTATGGCTTTGAGTGAGCTAAGCTCACTCAATGCCATACCGCTTATGGATTTGAGTGATCTAAGCTCACTCAACGCCATCCAACTTATGGCTTTGAGTGAGCTAAGCTCACTCAACGCCATCCAGCCCACGGCGTTGAGTGAGCTTAGCTCACTCAACGCCATTCCAAGGTCACGGGCATGACGGACCGGTCACGGGCGTGTCAGGCCCATGATGACATTTCTGAGCTCGACGATCATCTTCCTGAGGTCGACGATCGTCGAAGGGGTCACGTCCTAGGTCACGGGCGTGACGGGTCGGTCACGGGCGTGACCACCCCTTGCCTTGAAATTTTTGTCGATAATCTTAAATTCCTGGGTTATGACAAAACCACTTCCAGGGGTCTAGCCGGAAATGGGATGTTACAAATCCCAATAAACAAAACAAAGATTTCGTCCCCAAAATCAAGGTTAAGCCTACGGGACTCCAGTCGGGAAAAAGAAGCTTGTAACATGCCATGAGAATTGAAAGATTACATCTCTACGTTATGCTTGCTTTGTGCGGTTTCAAATCTAAGATTAATTCACCCAATTAACTAGGTATATACACCCCAATAAACAAAAGATTAGCCCCTATTCTTGAAATTTCAGTCCTATTGGTTTAAAACAGGAAAGCAAATTGATTGTCCAGAGGGGTTGTGAGGTATACCTGACGAAAAAAGTTCCGGGTATTTTTGCCGCATCAAGTCCTGTGGCTCCCATGTATGCTCCTCCTACCCATGATTGTTCCACAGAACCTTGACTAATGGAACCTTCTTCCGTCGCAAGACCCGCACTGCTGTATCGTCAATCCTGATAGGCTCCAAGTTGACTGACCGATCCGAGGCCACCGGGCCATCTGCCGAGGAAATCAGCTGCTTAGGGCGTAGCAGAGCCCTCCAAAGTGAGGAGATGTGGAAAACGTCATGCAATCCCACTAACTCCGGTGGTAGCTCTAGTCTATAGGCTAAGAGGCCGATCCGCTCCAGGATCCTATAAGGCCCCATATATCTCGGGCTGAGCTTCTTTTGCCCGCGAACCCGCGAGACTCCGTGCATCGGCCGTATCTTCAAGAAAACCTGGTCTCCCACCTGGAACTCCACTTGACGGTGCCTCGCATCGTAGTATTTGGCCTGTCTGCTCTGGGCTTCCAACATCCTGTCCCGGATCAATCTAATCTGAGCATCTGTGTCTCCTACAAACTCCGAGCCAAGTGCCTGCGGATCCTCATCCTGCACCCATGATAGTGGGGTCCTGCACCTCCTTCCGTACAACGCCTCGTATGGAGCCATGCCTATGCTGGACTGATGGGCGTTGTTGTACGAAAACTCGACCAGTGGCAGCAACCTCTCCCAAGGCTCGCCACGGTCCAAAATACAAAGTCGCAACAGATCTTCCAGTGTACGGTTGGTGCGCTCTGTCTGCCCGTCGGTCTGAGGGTGAAAAGCTGTGCTGAATGTCAACCGAGAACCCAGATGGGCCTGGACTGACCTCCATTCTCTGGATGTAAACCGCCCATCCCGATCCGAAACGATAGTCTTGGGCACCCCATGATAACGCATAAACTGCTCAATGAACCTCCGTACTAGTACACTAACCGGTGCGTCCTTCGCCACTGGAATGAATCTGGCCACCTTTGTTAGTCTGTCCATTATCACCCAGATCGAGTCATTCCCCGCACGGGATCGAGGTAGCCCATGTATGAAGTCCATGGCTACATCCTCAAATTTCCACTCCGGCACCGGAAGCGGCTGCAGCAAGCCTGCCGGGTTCCTACACTCCGCCTTCACGAGCTGGCAGGCCTCGCAATGCATCACAAAGTACGTAATATCTTTCTTCATACCCGGCCAGTACATCATCCTCTTCAAATCCTTTACCATCTTGGTGATCCCCGGGTGTACCGAATACCGACTGTAGTGAGCTTCCGTCTAAATGTCCTCCTGGATCCGTCCCCCTGCTGGTATGTAGACTCTGCCTCGGAAATACAGGAGACCATCCCTCAAAGAGTAATCTCCTGTCGTGCCTTCCTCCAAGGCTCGGAATATCGGCTCAGCTCTCTCATCCAGCATCTGCCCATCTCTGATGCGGTCTCGAATATCATCAGTAGTGACCATCGACCCCAGGTACTCCATGTATAGCTCCGGGTCATCCTCAGACACTAGTGAATTCTGCATCTCCTCGACTGATCTAACCAACTCCAAGGCCATCAGCTGCGGGCCTACTCCTGTCGTACTTGCTCTCCGGCTCAGAGCATCCGCGACCACATTCGCCTTCCCCGGATGGTAGTGCATGGTATACTGGTAGTCCGACAGAAATTCCACCCAGCATCTCTGCCTGATGTTTAACTCCTTCTAGGTGTCGACGTACTTCAGATTCTTGTGGTCGGAGAAGATATCGCAATGTACTCTGTAGAGATAGTGTCGCCAGATCTTAAGAGCAAAAATGACTGCCCCTATCTCCAAATCGTGTACGGGATAGTTCTGCTCGTGCTGCTTCAACTGACGGGAGGCATAGGCTATTATATGCCTGTTCTGCATCAGAACGACACCCATCCCCTGATAAGAAGCATTTGTATACACCCGGAATCCCTCCTTCCCTGATGGAAGAGCAAGGATGGGAGCCGAGGTGAGATGATCCTTCAGCTCCTTGAAGGCAGATTCGCATCGAGACGTCCAGATAAAAGGGGACTCCTTCTTCGTCAGAGACGTAAAAGGGAGGGCAATCTGAGAGAACCCCTTTACGAACTTCCGGTAGTAACCGGCAAGTCCCAAGAAACTTCAAACATCCAAAGCCGACTTTAGTGGTGGCCAATCCCGTACTGCCTGGACCTTCGCCGGATCCACTGCCAGACCTGCTCCACTGATGACATGGCCCAGAAAGGCCACCTCCTTTAGCCAGAACTGGCACTTGCTGTACTTGGCATACATCTAATGCTCCCGTAGCTTCTCCAAGGTCAAGGCCAGATGTCTCGCATGCTCCTCCTCCGTCCTTGAATAGATAAGGATGTCGTCGATGAATACGATGATGAAGACGTCCAGATACTCTTCGAACACCCGATTCATCAAGGTCATGAATGCGGAGGGTGCATTCGTGAGCCCGAACGGCATCACGGTAAACTCATACAACCCATATCTGCTGCTGAAGGCCGTCTTCGGGATGTCCTCCTCCCGAATGCGAAGCTGGTAGTACCCGGATCTCAAATCTAGCTTTGAGAACCAATGGGCTCCCTCCAGCTGGTCAAATAGCTTGTCTATCCTTGGTAAGGGATAAGTATTCCGGACCGTCAACCTGTTCAGGGCCCGGTAATCTATGCACAGTCGAAGGGTCCCGTCCTTCTTCTTAACGAATAGCACCGGAGCTCCCCATGGTGAAGAGCTCGACTGAACGAACCCGGCCTCCACTAACTCCTGAAGCTGGCTTCGGAATTCCACCAACTCCTTTGGGGCCATTCGATAGGGAGCTCTGGATACCGGCTTAGCTGTAACGCCCCCGATTTTCCTGCGTTTATTTTTAATCTCGTTGGCGTTACGATGACGCGTTTTTGTGGCTTGTGCCATGTGTGGAGTATGGTTTAGCTCCTTAGAACTCAGTGCCCCGTTTTGTAGCCTGTTGGCAAGGTCTCCCTAGCAAGCCGAGTCGTTTTGGGTGACCCGGTGTGGCCTCTCGGGGGGATGTTTGTGTTTAGCTTTGTTTAGGTATAACTCGAGTTCTGTTCGTCGAAAGTTAATTTTGACTTCGTCGTTGAGTTCATAGCGTGGATATTTAGCTACGGTGCGAATTTCGTCGGATTCCGAGGTGATTCGGTTTTCGTGTCGTTTGGTGTGTTAATAGTATTGTGATCAATTAATTAGATTGATTTGGCTGTCCTGTAGCCTTTTGGTTTTGACCGTTTATTAAATTCTGCAGGAGAATTTATTAAGGCAGTTATTGCCTCGCCTTGGTAGCAGCCATATTTTTGGATTATACCTATTTTGGTATTTACTTAATGAAATTAAGTAATTAGGCGTTTTAGGGTTCGGTTATGGATGAACCGGTGTTTAGCTTTTCGTATAAAAGCTCTGTTTAAGAAGTGATGGCCCACTTCTTCTTCTTTTCCTAAGAGAGAAACTGTCGGCTTGTTCTCGGAAGAACAGAGGAGAAAACTGCCCATCCCGTACCTCCTTCGGTCAGCGATTCCGGGCTTGTTCGTGAACGAAATTCGATTCCGAAAACGGCGTTGGCTTGCTCTCTCCGAGATCTTCGTTTCAACGGTAAGATATTTGATTTTCGTGGAGTTTTGATGAGATTTGGGTTTCGGTTTTGGAGTTTTCAGCCATTAATGGCCGTGAGATTTATTCTAGGTGCTGCAGCTGTTTGTTCCGTATGAAGAGGAGGAGAGCCATCCATGCTTCGCTGAAAGTTGAGGCAAGTGGTATTCTTTCCCTTGCCAAGTTTCTTTTGAATTATTCTTGCTGTATTTGAAACCCCTGTTAGCCCTAGGGTAGAGGCCTGTTTGTTCTATTTTTCTTGCTAACTATAGGATTTAGTTCTTCCTATTTGAACCCCCCTACTTGTGCGGTTGGAGCCCAACCTTGCCGGCGTGTTGCCGTTTATCCTTGCTCAGATCTTTGCTCTGGTTTGGGTGTAGCAGAGAGGAAGTGTTAGGAGAGGGGGGGGGGGTGATTTCCTTTCCCGATATTTGCTAAGTGTATTACTCGAGTTGTGTCGTTAGATACTCGAGTAGTGATTTTAGTTACTCGAGTTGTTGTTTTGAGATACTCGAGTCGAAGGCGTTAACTCGAGTATTAGCCTTGATTTACTCGAGTAGTAGGTAACTACTCGAGTAGGGGATCTGAGTTACTCGAGTAGTGGTTTCGAGATACTCGAGTAGGTGCTTTGGCTTACTCGAGTAGAAGGTAACTACTCGAGTAGGGGTTTTGGTTTACTCGAGTAGTAGGTAACTACTCGAGTTGGGGTTTGGAGTTACTCGAGTAGTAGGTAACTACTCGAGTAGAGGATTTGAGTTACTCGAGTAGTGGACTCGAGATACTCGAGTAGGTGGTTTGGTTTACTCGAGTAGTAGGCATCTACTCGAGTGCAGGTTTGTAGATACTCGAGTAGTAGGCATCTACTCGAGTGCAGGTTTGTAGATACTCGAGTAGTAGGCAACTACTCGAGTAGCGGATTGGGGTACTCGAGTAGTTGGTAACTACTCGAGTGCTGGTTATGTTCGTATACTCGAGTAGCGGGCGACTACTCGAGTAGAGGGTTGAGGTACTCGAGTAGTAGGCGACTACTCGAGTAGAGGGATGAGGTACACGAGTAGTTGGTAACTACTCGAGTACTGGAAATTCCCTGCCTTCTTTTTGTCTTAGAATCGTTCGACTATCGTCGATCTCTGAATGGAGATCGTCGATCTCGGTTTCTGCATTAGGCCGTTCGACTATCGTAGACCTCCGGCCGACAATCGTCGAGCTCCGTATTACCTTAGTGGGATTGTGGTTAGAGTTTGGTTTTGGCCTTAAGTGAGGCTAGCTCACTCAACGCCAAGGTTTAGGTAGGCACTGAGTGGGTCTCACTCAGCGCCTTGTCGTGTTGATTCTTTTCAACACTCTTCCTTTACCTTGTTTTTCGTTCCCGAGTGGTTTTCTTGTTATATTTCTGGTATTTCCTTGTCGGCCGTTTTCTTTACCTTCTTAAAGGCTGAATCGTGGGTCGTGGTTAGTAGTGGTGGTTTATAGCTCTTCAGGGGGGTGGAGTTGTGTGATATAGCCAAGGCCACTCTTGTTTTTTCTTGCTCCAGGTACGGGCTGGGCATGTCTGGGTGGAAGGTCCCTTGTGCTTTCACGTGTTGACCCTCGAGTTTATTTGACTTGGACATGGTGGATTGGGGGACCGCGGTTGCCTCCGATCTGGTTCCTCGTTGTTGTTTTGCTACTACCACTTTCCACAGTTTAGGGTGTTAGAAGTTTCTTCCTTAGTAGCTTGCAGCACTTTAGGCTCTTGGTAGCCTAGTAGGCCCGACAGGATGTTGTTCCTGAGTTGGGTTGTTGCTGTTTCCTTTGCTCGTTGTGCTTTTCTTGTTGTCCTGTTTTGGACAGTTGTGACTCTTCCTACTGCATGTTTTTCAATTACTTCTTCCTTTTGGTTGACTCTTGCATGCAGTTGTTTTTACCTTGTTGCTTGCTGAGGTATTCTGTTTTCTTTTGGAATGCCTCAGGTTCTGAGTTGTAGCCGGTCTGGTGGCTAGCTGAGGCAGTGGTGTTGCTGGTGGACTCCCGGACTTTGGAGTTCCGTTTATCTTGTTAGTGAGATAGTTTTCTGTACCTTCTTGCCGACATACATATGTGCCAGTGGGTTCGTGTCAGGTTGTTGGCGCCCACTGGTAGTTTTTCTTACCTTTGTACTGGATATATTTACTTATGCTGCTACCGTTTTCTGGAGATAGTCTACTTGCTTTGAGAAGGATTTATGCTAGGTTGCTAGTTACTTTTAAACTATAAATATTATTATAAATGAAGCTCCTGATCAGCATATTTTATAAGCTTAATCACTATTTTCCAAATCACGTATGAAAACCGTTTTCTTATATATTATATAAATTAAATGTAGTGTCTTGCATAACATGAGTGGTTCTCTTGGGACCCTTATGCGCTCTTTAGGGTGTAAAACCTAATTAAAGTATTTTCCTTTCCGCAACGTATAAATATAGTTTTTCTTTTGTGGACTAGGTGATCCGCTGAGCCGAGGGATACGGTCTCTAAAATATAACTGATTTTCTATTCATAAAACACAGAATTTTCTTGCACAAAGTTTGTAGTTAGTTTTGCCTGAGCGTCAGCGGTTATCCCCTGCTTGACGTGGCATCATGACACGTGTTCTCTCATACTCTGATAATTCTTATAATTGGAGAAAATGCGGGTTGTGACATTAGCCCCCGGTACGAGCTGAATCTGAAAGTCCTTCTCTCGGTGCGGGGGTAGCCCTGGTAGCTTCTCCGGAAACATGTCGGCGAAGTCCCGCACTACTGGAATATCTGAAATGGAGTCCTTGGCCACGACCGCCTCAAAAAGGACCTGATAAACTTCTCCCCCCTGCAGGTGGGCCTTAACGGCCTGCACAGACGATAATAAGGTACGGGGTGCTGGTATAATACCTTCTATGACAATGAAGGAGTCGCCGTGCCTCACGGTGATCCTCTTCGCCACGCAGTCGATCTGGGCATGGTTCCAGCATAGCCAAGTCATGCCCAGGATCAGATCGTAATCTGGCATCTTCAGAATCGTCGCTGGTGCCTCAAATGCCTTCCCTCCAATCCTCGCTTCCATATTGCAATGAGCAGAGGTCATTATCTCTGATCCATCGGGTAGGCGCACCCTCATCATCTTCCCGGTGAATGGCTCCACACCTTCCAGTCCTTTCACGAAATCCTCCGACATGAACGAGTGCGAAGCACCAGTGTCGAAGAGAGTGTGAGCGGTCTTGCCGCTAACGAAGACTATGCCTGGGGTAATTAAGTGTCTTAGTATTTTTTTTTGTAGTTGTCTTCTCTTAATTTCTAACTAGGTTATGTATAGAATAATAGTTTATATGAAGAAAATTTAAAAGTACTGCCATACCTGCGATAACCTGCTCCGGGTTTCGGGGCTGTGTCAGGTCTAGAGCATACACCTGCTCCCTCTCTGGCCCGCGGCCTCGATCCTGAAATCCTCGTCCTCGGTCCTGTCCTCGTCCGCCAAACTGCCGGGGAGGTTGAGCGCCCTGATGTGCTGGTGGGGGTGCTTGCCTCATAGGGCAGTTCCTCTTGATATGCCCCGGCTGGTTGCACTGATAGCATACCGGTGGCTGCTCTGCTGTCCTTGGCATTTCTAGCATCTGAATAGGCTGGGGAGCCAGTACCCCCTGGCTCCTCTGCTCCTGCCCAAACTCCTGACGAGGCTGATCCCCGTTCCTTCTCTCCCCAATAACCTGGCCCCGAGGACGGTCTCTACGACCTCCAATCACTGAATCATCAGCCGGTCTCTTCCGGCTCTTCACTGTAAGCTGATCCGCCTCTCTCTTCTTAGCCATCTCTAGAATCCTGGCAAGACTCCCCTCTGAGACGAAAAGGAGGGCCTGTCTCATGTCGTCTTGTAGCCCCTTATAAAACCTCCGGCCATAGCCAACATCGTCTAACTGATAAGCGTCCGCATAATGGGCCAGGTGAGTGAACTCCTGATAGTACTCTACCACGGTCCTGTTCCCCTGCCTCAATCGCAGGAACCTATCCTTCAGGTCATCCCTCACCTACTGAGGTACAAAATGTCCCAAGAGCGCTGCTCTGAACTCCTCCCAAGTAATATCAGCGCAATCCATCCCCGCAAAGGTGGTGTCAAGCTGAGATTTCCACCACCTTTTTCCGTGTGACTCTAGGAAGGAGACCGCCAAAGCAACTGCCTCCTCAGTGGGGCATCGAATCCCTGCCAGCATCTCGTAAATGGTGTCCAACCATTCCTCCGTACGTACTGCAGACTCCGTCCCCTGGTAGGATGGAGGGGAAAGTCCCCGGAAGACAGTCATCCAATTGGCCCCGGGGTTTGGCTGTGGAGCCGGGGCTTGCTGAGCTCTGAAGGCCTCCAGAATGGCCGTCAGTGTTTGCCCCATCTCCGTCTGCTTGAACGGAGCTGGAGCCGGCAGAGGCGGGAGCACATTCGGATCCTGGGGTGTCCCCTACTGGTATGTAGGGTTCGTCGCAGGCTACAAGTAAAAATTCCATTTGTTAGAGAGCGAATGAATGGAATTTTAAGAAGGGTTAGGATGGACTTTCACATGTGATTTCCCTTATGGGCACACCACTGCTTCCGCTGCTAGTTTGTCCGCAAACTAAGCTTGCACGGGGGTGGCCCAAGATTTTGTGGACTACTTCTCTTTCGATCGAGGTCTCCTCTGATACCACTTGTAAGACACCCTTTTTTCTTTCTTTTTCGACACCGGGGTCTTAGCCCAGAACTGCCGCTTTGCGGTGGCACCGACTCACGAGAAGGCCGCCACTACAAAACGCCAATTTTGCCGGCCCTTTTCGATCACAAGAGAGAGAAGTAATTATACATAAATGTAAACAAGTCCACAGAAGCATGTATAAAAGTGAAATCACATCCAGTCCATCAGTAGATAATAACAGGAAATAGATAATAGAAGTACTGCAAGATACGGTTCAGATGAAACATAGATAAACGGGCTCGAGCCCGGTACATAAGAGTCCTCACTACAAATCACTCATCGTAGAAACTATAAAAGTACTAATCACTCACGGAGCTAGTCGCAGGTGCACCGGTGCTAGACTGACCCACCTCCATGCGCACCGTACTCCGCTGGTGCTGGTCCCTAGACTGCTGGTCCCTGTCTCCAATCCGGAGCTCCTGTAATGTTGGGGTTCGAAAACCATTAGTCATAAAGACTAAGCCCTATCATCCCCTACCCCTCCCCCTACGGCTCCTAAGCACCGAGCGGAGAGGAGAAAAGGGAAGCTACAAAGGTGGAGAATAATCAAGCAGATGACAACGAAGCTAACCTAACATCTACCTAGAATAAAGTACGTTTAGCAATTCTATGGCAGTAAGTAATAAAGAAAACATGTAGTAAGTGATAGATATAAAGAAGGCAGACAGAGAACAAAAATAAAGATGTAAGTAACCTTAACTTATATGAATGCCCATACAAACTTATAAGTTAAGGGGTCTTCTGCAAGGCTCCCATCGTATAAAAAGTCACATACCGATTTATATGTTGGGGTGTCGGTTGTATGCAAATATGAGTGTAGTGATATGCTATGCCATGATTCATGCAAGTGCAACACACGCACACGACTCTATGCGCACAGACCTTTAGTTCCCCCTGTTCGGGCAGCTAGCTTCACTCCCAGGAACCTCCGTAGTGGCAAACAGAGACAGTGGGTCGGGCCCCCCACTCCTAGGCGGGTATCCACACTACCGGGCCTAGCCCTTCCGTACGCCCCTAGAAGAACACAACCTAGAGTATCCGCGTACTACTGCTGGCTATACCCACCAGACTTTCTTGGCTAAGTGTCCCACACCGCCGAGTCAACGTACCGATGCCGGTGTGAATGACAATCAGATATCGAAGACCCACCACCATTATTCTGTACTCCAACCCTCGAGCCCTCGGCTCCTCGGACTGTCCCGTCCATGCATCTACCTTCAGAGCTACCATCTGAATGGCAAACAAAGCAACTTATTCTACCTTCCTAGCTACCGGGGTGTGTGTACGTGCAACCCTAGTTATACTAGTTGCTCTTTAGATTTATTATTCCTACGGTTTACGTTAGCCCAGGACTGCCCCTCGGTATTCCCCGTGAAGGGCACTAGGAACTATGATGGTAGCTGAAGCCCACCGTTCCCTTTTGCAAGGCACTTATTGTTATTGGTTGATACCCATTACCCGATCCACTTTTAAGTTACTTTAGATCTAGCCCTAGAGTATTAAGAATCTTCCTCTCCTTCCCGGGGTGGATGATCTTTCGTCGTTCCCGTACGCCACTTAACCCTAACTAATCTCACACTCTACTTATCCTGACCTCCAGTAATGAACTTAAACTTAACTTGCCCTAACCAACCAGCAACTACCAAAATTCCATCTCCCAAAGTTCATTATCCGCTCGAGTTCAGTTTCCGTGGTTTTACTATATGCAGACCATCCTAAGATACGCGAGGAGTATAAGGGGAGGTACTCCAAATTGTCTTCCGAATCTCCTATAATATTTATTGAAGTTCTATCGTGACATAATATAGCTAAGACCAAGATTTCCAAATTTTCCTATTTATCGGGCATTTCATTTATTTATTCTAAGCTTCCAAATGCCCTAGTATGAACATGAAGTGCACTAATGAGCCAATAATAAATCATCATAAAATCAGTAAAAATCCTATGAGACATTTAAAAAGTAATTCCAAGTTTTGAGAAATTCCAGAGGTGTTTAGGCCTATATTTCCTAATTTACCATCTTAGGCCATTTCTACTATATTATGAAGGAAGTAAAGTAAATATGTATCCAAAAATCCCAAGAAAATTATATAAGCTTTATGGTGACCTAACACCATCAGAAACCAAGTCCCACAATATTTCTCTAATATTTGGGCTCTGAATCTATTTTAATGTAAAATGCTAATTTTCCTAGCTTAGAGAAGGAGATACTATTTTTAATCATCTAAAATTCCATACAAAATTACAGGGTGACTAACATAGTTTTAAACACCCACTGACCAAATTTCATTATTTTTCAGATAGTAATTGGACATTATTTGTATTTTTGACTAAATGTCACAACTAGTACGTTAAAGAGATATGTACCCAAAATAATCATTTAAAACTTCCAAGAAACATACAGAAGGTATAACATGCTATAATATGCCCTAATCCAAGATTTCATAACATTCTAGTAAACAGAAATTCCAGAATCATCAAAATAATTATCTAGGGCACAGCTAGGGTTGTAAATGAAGTACTGTATAAATTAACCCAAAAATCTCAACAAAATTATAACATGGCCATTTAGATTAGAAAATCACCCTACTCCAATTTTACTTGATTTGAAGTTCAGTTGATAGCTTAATAATTCAAATTAAGGTTGGTGACCTAAACTAGGGTTAGGATTTTAGGTGGCCTAGCTGTCTCCAAATACCCTAAAATTTTGTCCAGAAAACTTTCATGGCCCTTTGGTCCTCTCCACCAAATTTCAAGTCAGTCTAAGGTCATTTGACCCCATGACCTTCACAACTCACCAAGTCCCCATTAAGGGACCTACCCTAGGGTTCTAGGGCCACCCTACCCAAGTCTCTCCAAACTCCCTTGGAGGGTGTGTCATGCCCTGAAAAGCCAGTGACCAAAATATCAGCCTTTGTTGAGGTGATATGACCACCAAAATACCAAGGGGGTTTTTGATCCTAAATTATCCTATAAGGACCAACCTAGGGTTGGATAAAAACTTAATCAAAACATCTTTAAATGAGATGAAATTTCTACCAGAACCTTATGATAAACCCAGAGACCATTCACCAAAATTTGGGAGGGTTTAGAAGTCATTTAGCCGTCTAATTAAATTATGCTAGGATTATTGAATTTTTATAAAAACTATAAATTTTTTTTTTCCAAAAATCCTAATTTTTGGATAGCACGTAGATTTAGGTAATATTAGGCCACACCCCAAATTTCAAGTCATTTTGATGAATGGATTGGAGTGGGGAATTTTTCTAAGGTCAAGACAGCCCTATGGATAGACCTCACCAAAAAGTGTGCTGTGGTCTAACCAGGACTCCAAATCGAGTGAAATTAATTTTAAATTAAACTAGACTTCAAGGGCTAAAATTTCTATGTTGACCACTCTTTTGGTTTCAGCACCTATGAGCTATAATGTTCAGTTTTATCCTAGTGTTGTAAAGGGAATTAATTCCTATTTATATAATATATAATATAATATAATGTTACTGTTCATCTCCTTCTTTAGCCCGAACCAGCAACCTAAAAAAAAGCTTGAAACCTGTAGCTTTTCTAAAGCCATTTCCTGGCCACCCAGCCATCTCCCTGTCCGGCCACCACCACCACCTCCTCTATTGAGGTGAGGGCTACCGTCGGGCGGCGGCACGGCCGCCGGAGAGGCGGTTTCCGGTGAACCCGCCACCATGAAATTTTTGAAAAACATGGAAAAGCTCACTCAATCTTGCTCCTTTGAGCTCGACATCTCTCCTAAGTAATTTCTAAGATCTACCCATAAGAGAAGGAGTAGAGGAGGACCTTGTTCGCGGGATGGAGGCGTGCAGACCGTCGGGAAGCCATTTGCGCGGTGGTGGCGTCGCCGGAAATTCTTCAACAGCAAGGGGAGGCTCGAAAACTTAGGGTAACATCTGGGAAAAACTCCCCTTGGGCCTCTGAAAGTGTTTAAAAGCTTGGACAAGGAGGGGGAACAGCCAAAAGCTTGTGGCCATTAATGACCCATAATAGCTTGGCTCGGCCATGAAGGAGGGGAGCTGAAACAGCTCTGTGACAGCTGGAGGAGGGCTGGAAACTCCTCCTCTCCCTGAGAGGATTTTAATCAAGTCATTTTCAGGGGAAGAGGGAAAGCCATGGCATCCAATGCCATTGATGGCCGTGGCTGCAAGCTTTCGGCCATGGCCGCAACCGTCCTTCTACAAAGCTAACGGTCCACGTGGCACAGCCTGACCGGTCAACTTAATTAAAATAAGACTTATCAGGTCTTATTGGAGAAAACAGCCCACCCCCAGGCCGGCCCGGTTCAGCTGAACCAGCACCCAGCTAGAAAAAAAAATGCCAGAAAAAAGTCTAAGTATAATGGCGTTGAGTGAGCTCAGCTCACTCAACGCCATCAGGCCACGGCGTTGAGTGAGCTCTGCTCACTCAACGCCATTCCAGACTATGGCGTTGAGTGAGGTAAGCTCACTCAACGCCATCCCGCTTATGGCTTTGAGTGAGCTAAGCTCACTCAACGCCATCCCGCTTATGGCTTTGAGTGAGCTTAGCTCACTCAACGCCATCCGGATTATGGCTTTGAGTGAGCTAAGCTCACTCAACGCCATCCCGATTATGGCTTTGAGTGAGGTAAGCTCACTCAACGCCATCCCGCTTATGGCTTTGAGTGAGCTAAGCTCACTCAACACCATCCCGCTTATGGCTTTGAGTGAGCTTAGCTCACTAAACCCCATTCCGATTATGGATTTGAGTGAGCTAAGCTCACTCAACTCCATCCCGATTATGGCTTTGAGTGAGCTAAGCTCACTCAACGCCATCCCGCTTATGGCTTTGAGTGAGCTAAGCTCACTCAACGCCATCCCGCTTATGGCTTTGAGTGAGGTAAGCTCACTCAACGCCATCCCGATTATGGATTTGAGTGAGCTAAGCTCACTCAATGCCATCCCGCTTATGGCTTTGAGTGAGCTAAGCTCACTAAACGCCATCCCGATTATGGCTTTGAGTGAGCTAAGCTCACTCAACGCCATCCCGCTTATGGCTTTTAGTGAGCTAAGCTCACTCAATGCCATCCAGCTTATGGCTTTGAGTGAGCTAAGCTCACTCAATGCCATTCCAAGGTCACGGGCGTGACGGACCGGTCACGGGCGTGACGGACCGGTCACGGGCGTGTCAGGCCCATGATGACATTTCTGAGCTCGACGATCATCTTCCTGAGGTCGACGATCGTCGAAGGGGTCACGCCCTAGGTCACGGGCGTGACAGGTCGGTCACGGGCGTTACCACCCCTTGCCTTGATATTTTTGTCGATAATCTTAAATTCCTGGGTTATGACAAAACCACTTCCAGGGGTCTAGCCGGAAATGGGTTGTTTCATCAGGCGTTGTCGATGTATAGACCCATTCTTTGATTTCGGTTACTGGTAACTTGATCCTTTGAGTCATGATCTTCCTCAAACTCTAATCTTCACAAAGCTGAAGAATATCTTGGAAAATCTGATCGCAGTGCCTAAATGATTCGAAGTCGACATCAAAACCTGCATCGAACTTCATTACTGAAAGAATAGCAGCTGGAATCGCCATTGGTTTCTGTAGACTCAAGAGAAAGACGATCAAGTGCAAGAGAAATTGGAAAGCGAGGAATAGAGCTCGAAGAGAAACCTCAATATAGGTTTTTGGAATGCGAAAAGATGAGCTCTGTCCTACGATAACATAAAGAAAACTTCAATCTTAGGTCGACGACAAATTTATATACAAATACTATCATCGGCCTCTGAATAAAGAGGAGAAAACAGATCGTCGATCTCAGGTCGATGATTTATTTTTTGAAGTAAAGTCGTCTATCTCCGTTCGACGATTTTTAACTTCACACAGAGCTGTCGTCGATCTCAGGTCGACGATAGTGCTCAAGAAGAGTTCGATCTCCGTTCGACGATTTGTGAACAGATCTTTAAACTCATACAGAAATAAAATTAATCCATTCCATTTATCATTCCAAGCTGATTTAGGAAGATAGATGTTTCTTTTCATCCAAAGGTTTGGTGAAGATATCTGCTCTTTGAAAATCAGTGGAGATAAAGTTAAGATTAATTTTCTTTTTGTCAACACTATCTCTAATGAAATGATGCCTTATTTCTATATGCTTGGTTCTAGAATGATGAACTGGATTCTGAGTAATAGAAATTGCACTAGTACTATCACAAAATATAATTGAATTATTTAGATTGTATCCATAATCCAGCAATTGGTTTTGAATCCACATTATCTGTGAACAGCAACTACCAGTTGCAATGTATTCAGCCTCTGCAATTTAAGTGGACACTGATATTTGCTTCTTACAAAACCAAGACACAAGCCTATCACCAAGGAACTGGCATGTTCCTGATGTGCTTTTCCTGTTTAATCTGCATCCAGCATAGTCAACATCTGAGTATCCAGTTAACTCAAACTCTGACTCAGTTGGATACCAAAGTCCTAGATCAAGGCAACCCTTTATATATCTTAAAATTCTTTTTAGCAAAATTAGATGAGATTCTTTAGGGTTCACTTGGAACCTAGCACAAAGACATGTAGAGAACATGATGTCTGGTCTACTTGCTGTGAGGTATAATAGGGATCCAACAATAGCCTTATGAGTTTTCTGATCAACAGGTTTCCCTTTTTTATCAGAGTCAATCACAACATTGGAATCCATGGGTGTTTTCATTGGTGAGGCATCAGCCATCCCAAATCTTTTCACTAATTCCTTAGAATACTTGGACTGAGATATGAAGATGCCATCAGGAGATTGCTTCACTTGGAGACCAAGGAAGTAAGAGAGTTTACCCATGCTACTCATTTCAAACTTAGAATGCATCAGGTCAGAGAACCTTTTGCATAGTTTGAAATCAGTAGAGCCAAAAATAATATCATCTACATAAATTTGTACTAACACGATTCTATCATGATGATGTCTAATAAATAAATTTCTATCTACTATGCCTCTAGAAAATTTATGCTCTAAGATAAAGCTAGCTAAGGTTTCATACCAAGCTCTTGGAGATTGCTTTAGACCATAAAGAGCTTTATGCAATCTAAAAACATAAGAGGGATGAGTTGAAGAGACAAAACCTGGAGGTTGTTCAACATAAACCTCTTCCTTTAGCTCACCATTGAGAAAGGCACTTTTGACATCCATTTGAAATGCTTTGAACTTTTTATAGGCAACATAAGCAAGAAATATCCTGATTACTTCTAGCCTTGCAATAGGAGCAAAGGTCTGGTCATAGTCAATTCCTTCCTCTTGCCTATAGCCTTGAGCTACTAGCCTTGCTTTGTTCCTTATAATAGATCCTTTGGAATCAAGTTTATTTCTGAATACCCACGTAGTTCCATTGACTGGGTAGTCTTTGGGTCTTGGAACTAAGTCCCAAACTCTGCATCTCTCAAATTATTCAAGCTCCTCTTGTATTGCAATAATCCAGTATGGATCTTGCTCAATATCTTTAATGGACTGGGGCTCAATTTGAGATAAGAAGCAGGCATGCATCAAGTATTGGCTGAGTTAATGCCTTTTCTGCACGCCAACTGATATGTCTCCAATCACTTGAGATGTAGGGAGATCTCTAAGTGTGATAAGTTCAATTGGTGGAGTTGGTTTAGCAACAGCTTTGGGAAATAATTCCTCTTGTGGAATTATATTAGCTGTTGGAGGAAGTTTAGCCACTTCCAAATTTTCTTCTTCACTTTCTTCATCAACTTGTGAGAAGGAATGAGATGTAACCTTTTGAGTAAGGTTAAGAACATCCAATTTTTCACAAAGTTGGGGTACCTGCAAAGAGTTACAGGTAGAAGCTTCCTTCTCATTGTAAAACATATTAGCTTCGTTAAAAGAAATATGAACTGACTCTTCTATTTTCAAGGTTGATTTATTAAATACCCTAAATGCCTTACTTACTTGAGAATATCCTAGAAAAATTCCCATTACAGCTTTGGCTTCAAACTTACTAAGATGTTTCTTGTTATTATTGTGAATGTAACAAATGCAACCAAATACTCTAAAATAATCTATTTTAGGTTTCTTCCCTTTTAACAATTCAAAGGGAGTCTTGCCCTTACGTTTGCGTATCAAACTTCTGTTCAGGACATAGTTTGTTGTGCTCACAACCTCTGCCCAAAAGGAGAGTGGCATGAAAGCATCATCAAGTAATGTACCTGCAGCTTCAATGAGTCTTCTATTCTTCCTTTCAACTATC
Source organism: Platanthera zijinensis (assembly GCA_039513925.1). Classification (NCBI taxonomy): domain Eukaryota; kingdom Viridiplantae; phylum Streptophyta; class Magnoliopsida; order Asparagales; family Orchidaceae; genus Platanthera; species Platanthera zijinensis. The sequence continues at coordinate 22,909,511 of CM077094.1, read as the reverse complement.
CCATTTTGTTGAGGAGTCCTAGGAGTAGAGAAACAATTCTTGATACCTTCCATCTCATAGAATCTTTACATGGGAAGAGATTCAAACTCAGTACCATGATCACTTCTGATCAAGACAACTGGAGTAGAATACTCAATCCTTAAGCCTTTAAGAAAGTCTGTAAGAATCTTGAAGTTATCAGACTTGTGTCTCAAGAAGAAAACCCAAGTGAACCTTGAGAAGTCATCTGCAATAACTAAAGTATAGAACTTCTCTTATAAGCTCTGTACAGGAATGGGTCCAAAAATATCCATATGAAGCAAATACAGAATCCTAGGTGAATCACTCTTATTAACAGATTTAAAACTATTTTTTGTTTGCTTGCCTACTTAACAAGCCCTGCACAGGCTTTCCTTCTTGTAGGGGCAAGAAGGTAACCCTCTAACAAGGTTGTCATTGGATAACTTAGCAATATTTATGAGTGCTGGTGTTGTGGCAAAGTGGGCCACTATGCTATTGATTGCTGGCACAATACAAGTGTGTCAAGAGAAAGAGAGAGCTTACCTGTCAGAAGAGCTGCAGATAAGCATGGTTATTATCATACAAACATGCACCTAGGAACCAATAAGAATTGGGGTCTTAAGGTTAACTTACTTATGTCTTACAGGTTAGTCCAAGTGGTCATACCCCTATATTATACTTGGACAGTGGTTGTTCCAGGCACATGACTGGAACAAGGAGCATGCTGAAGGTGTACAATCCAGTAAAGAATAGACCCAAAGTCATCTTTCGTGGTTCAGATAGGGGAGTGACTAAAGGGTATGGTAAGATAACAAATGACATAATCACTATCACACAGGTAGCTTATGTGAAAGGTTTGCAACACAACCTCATAAGCATAAGTCAACTATGTGATCTTGGATATGACATTTCATTCCTCAAGGATGAGTGCCAAATTAGGAGGTCAAGTGACCAAGGGGTCATCTTGACAAGCACTAGGAGAAGAAATATCTATTGTCTTAATTTTGTATGTGAAAGTAAGGACTCTCCTATATTCCTAGTTGCAAATGAGAAAGCCTTATATTGTATCCAATGCCATAAGAGGCTGGCTCATCTGAACTATAAGACCATAGGCAAACTCTTTAGTGAAGGGTTAGTTAGAAATTGCCCCAAGTTGAAATGCACTAAGGAGGGTATCTGCTCTGCATGCCAGAAGGGCAGACAGACCAAGACCTCCTTCAAGATCATTGGGGTCAAAGACTCAGTGAAGTGCCTATACCTCCTGCATATGGACTTGTTTGGTCCTATGCCAGTTCATAGTCTTAGTAGGAAAGTCTACACCCTTGTGGTGGTTGATGACTATTTTGGGTTTGCTTGGGTGTTATTTCTTAAGAGAAAGGATGAAACCCTTGAAATCTTCATGAATTTTGTCAAGCTGATACAGAATGAACTAGACAGTACTGTGGTCAAAATCAGAAGTGACCATGGGACTGAATTCCAGTTTGCAAGCATGACAAGGTTCTGTGAAGAGCAAAGGTTTCACAGAGAATTCTCCTCACCTAGAACACCACAGCAAAATGGAATTGCTGAGAGGAAAAACAAAAATCTCATGGAGGCTGGTAGGACCTTTTTAAGTGACACATCTCTCCCATAATATTTCTGGGTTGAGGCAATAAACACTGCATGTCATGTCCTTAATAGGGCTTCTATAACCAAGAGCCACAAGAAGACTCCCTATAGGATCTTGAAAGGCAAAAAACCGAACTTGTCATACTTCAGGATTTTTTGTAGCAAGTGCTATGTGCTGAATAATGGAAAGTTCTATGTGATTAAATTTGCTGTCAAATCCCATGAAGGGATCTTTATTGGGTAAAGTAATAACAGTTGGGCATATAGAATCTATACTTGATAAGTAAAGTTGCAGAAAAGTTAGTTCATGTTGTCTTTGATGAATCAAACATGATTAACAGTGAGTTTTCGAGCTCCTCTTCTAGTTCTACAGGCATAGAGAAGGTGATGGACACGCTTACCATCAAGGAAGATGATCTAGCAGTCCAGGATAAGGATGAGAATGCGTGTTTTCTAGAGGATGCACAAGACACAGAAGTTGTTGAAAAAGTTCAGCCAGATGGAGCCACTGATGCTCAAGAAGGTGAAGCAAGGTTGACTCCAGCAGTAAGGAATCTGAGGGATCACCCAGTACACCAGATCATTTGTGATGTAAGCCAAGGAGTGATGACAAGGAGCAGAAGTCTTAATACAGTCTTATACTCAAGCTTTCTGTCACAATTAAGGCCCAAAAAGTTTGAAGAGGCAATCAAAGACAAATTCTGGATTGGATCAATATAGTAAGATCTGAACAAGTTTAAGAGATGTAAAGTCTGGAAGCGGGTTCCCAAACCTAAGGGACATAATGTTATAGGAACTAAATGGATCTATAGGAACAAGTTAGATGAGAATGGCATTATTGTCAAGAACATGGCTATACTGGTGGCTAAAGGATACATACAAAAAGAAGGGATTGATTTTGATCAGACATTTGCCCCAGTAGCCATATTGGAAGCTATAAGACTCTTCCTTTCCTTTGCCACCTACCAAGGATTCAAAGTCTACCATATGGATGTGAAGTCGCCCTTCCTGAATGGGGACTTAAAAGAGGAAGTCTATGTAGAACAGCTGTTAACCCCAAAATCCGCAACATGTTCAGCAGGATTTTCCCTAGAAGAAGACTCCAGAGCCAGTCAGCATAAGTTCCACCATCAAGGTTCCAGCACCTCATTTAGTGGCGGACTCAATCCTTCAGTTTGCCCAGTTCGCCCAGCCTCGATCAGCTTCCATATCACCCGCCAGGTATTCAAGCAGACTCCAGAGTCAGTCCGCACAGGTCGCGGACCTTCAGCCAGGATAATTCCCTACAGTTGGAAGGAAGCTCCATCTCGCGAGTCCAGTCCACCCCTCATGAGCGGACTGTTTGTCTTTTCCTTTTTTGATTCCCATCACTGCTGCCTGGTTCTCCTCTACCCCGGGCAGCCGGTTATTTTAGCCCTGCCCGTTTGGGCAGGCCCCCAAACCTATAAATTTGGGGAGGTGGTGCACCCTAAAGGAAGTTGGCTCGAGCCCAGAGGCCCATTTAGTAAAGGCTGCGGACTCAGATCTCGGACTTTTGCGGTCTCGAATCTGTATTGATCCCCTTTTTTTTCCTTGGTCCATTAGTAAACAGTTGCTTGCAGTTTCCATCTCTCTTTTTTACCTTTTTGCCGAAATTTGAGAGCGCATTTTCTGCATCAACATCAACACGCGACCTTCAGATTCAAGCTCTCGTTGAAGTTCACGGACCGAGATGTATGATCGCCGATCATCTCATTATCATGCCAGCTCAGGTCGCTCGAGCTCCTCTGACGACCTTTGGGATGCGCTCGACTGATCTCGGAGGGAGGCTGAGCAGTCCCGGAGAGAGACCGACCAACGCCTTGATGCGATCAGCCAGGCTCTGGTCGCGCTCACTCAGTGACTCGATCAACCTAGGGTGGCCTTCGCGGATGAGCCAGTCCGCAACACCCCTGTCCGCCAAGCGCCAGCTACGACGCCACCACCCGCAAGCTCGCCCATCCAGCCCGCAGCCCCACCAAGGCCTCAAGCCGATGAGCTCGATCCACTTATGGATTTTTTCCGCGAAGTGGGAAGTCCAGCCCGCCGACTTAACTTTGCGAAAGATAATCAAGCCGTGCGACCTCCTGCGATTTTTGTAATAGACCAAGCCGGCGAGTCCCCTTTTGTTGATAAGATTCGTTAGGAGCAGGCTCCTAATAACTTCAGAGAACCTCGCATCCCATTTTACACTAGAGAAACAGATCCTGTCGCTCATCTCCAAGCTTTTGAAGATGTTCTAGCAATGAGGTGCTTGTTAGATGGTTTGAAATGCAAGTTCTTAGTAACCACTTTCGACGGCCAGGCCCGAGAATGGTTTCATGAACTATATCCCGGATCCATTGCCAGTTTTGCTGAGTTGCGCCAAGAGCTCCTGCTGAGGTTTACCACTTCCAGGAAGAGGAAGAGTGGGCCGGCTACCCTCTTCAAGATCAAGCAAGCAGACAATGAGTCGGTGGCGCAATTTGTGGATCACTTCTAGAGGGAGAAGCTGGGAGTCAGGAATGTGGACCCTGAGTTCTATAAGATCGCCCTAATTAACGGACTCAAAGAAGGGCCGTTGAAGTTTGAAGCAACCACCAAAGATCCGGCCACATTCCAAGATCTGATAGCCTTGGCTAACACCTTTATAGAAGGGGAGAGTGTCAACCCTTCATATGTATCCAATTTAACTGCGAAGGCAGAAAAGAAAGACATCTCCAATTCCTCTACAGCTAATCAAGCATCCAGACCCCCTTTACAAGAGTATCAGCCTCCGGCGCATAGGGGAAGAAATTTCCGACACAAGCAGCATTATCAAAATCATCAACAATTTCATGAGCAAAAACCACCGCTGGCCGCTACCCCTGTTCCTGTTGCTCCTTGAATCCTGCCTGTCCTTCAAATTCGGGATAGCACATCTTCAGATGATCAGCAAAGCCATGATCCATTGGAAGAGCTCGCTGCTATGGGCCTGACGAAAGATGAAGTTCTCCAGGTCCTGCAAAATAAAACCGAGTCAAAGAAAGAATTCAAGAAGGCAGAAGGAAAGGTTCGAAATGCCGACCTTTTCTATGCTTTCCATTGAGAAAAGGGGCACCCGACTGAAGATTGCAGAGCTCTCCGAAAGCTTCTGGAGAGACTGCTTGCCGCAGGGAAGATGAGGGGCCTCAGAGTAAAAGAGGCTTCATCAAAGCCGTCCACCTCTAAAGGCAAGGAGGTGGCCGAAGTCTCTTGGGAAAATGAAGACACTGAGAGAGTGGGATACTATGAAAACATTAAGATTGTAGAGAGCGTCGATGCAGACGACGTGGGTGTCCTCAGGGATCTATTTTGCATCCATGGAGGAGCGGGTGCAGAATCAAGAGAAAGTCTTCCTTGATATGGATCTCACGACATGAGGTAGCCATGAATTCTACAGCTCCCCCAATGGAAGTTGTTACTTTTGGTCCAGACGATCTCCCAAAGACAGCCAACCCATTCAACGACGCAGTTGTAATCAGAGCAATCATTGAGAACTATACAGTTCCAAGGATTTTGGTTGACACTGGAAGTACGGTCAACCTTATATTCAAAAATGATTATGAGGCCCTAAGGTCCGAAAAGACTTTGCTCTCCACCGAAGGGCCACTGTATGGCTTCGCGGGCGAGAATAAAGAAGTTGAAGGGAGCGTCAAACACTCAGTGACACTCGGGGGAGTGTCAAAGCTTATCACATTCGTGATAGTTGATGCAGCGAGCAGTTATTGCGCCATCTTTGAAGACCTATTCTTAATGAATATCGAGCAATAGTCTCCACCTATCATTTGGCAATCAAGTTTACGGCAGGAGGAAAGCAGTATCGGGTTAGAAGCAACCCAAGGGAGGTACAAGAGTGCTATGTCAAAGCAGTCAACATGATAGAGCACACGCCTCCCCAAGCGGCTCTAGTCGCTGCCTCAGAATAAAAAGCTCCCCAAGAAGCGGTAAAAGATCAGGAGGAAATCCAGGAAGGGGTTCATCTGGATCCTTCTCAAGCAACCCAAGGAGTTCCAATTAGAGCAGGTGAAGAAAGAAGACTTACAATCAACTCGGAACTCCCCGAAAAGGAAAAAGAAAAGTTGATCGCTTGCTTACTAAAGAACCTGGATGTCTTCGCCTGGGCTGCAGAAGACATGCCGGGAGTGGATCCTGATGTAGCTTGCCATCAACTCAATATCGCTCCCGACTTCAAACCTGTTCAGCAAAATAAGTGGGAAGTGGCGACGAAGCTAGCCGAGCCAATCAAGGAAGAGGTTGCGAAGCTTCTAAAGGCTAAGTTCATTCGTGAAATCCAATACCCGGATTGGTTATCAAACATTGTAATGGTAAAAAAGCCAGGGGAAAAATGGAGGATATGCGTTGATTTTACCAAGTTAAATAAAGCATGCCCGAAAGATTGTTATCCGCTGCCTCGAATAGAGTCTTTAGTAGATTCTACGGTTGGATATCCCTTTATGAGTTTTTTAGATGCATTTTTTGGTTATCACCAGATTAGGATGCATTTGACTGACATCCCCCATACATCATTTATCATAAACGATGGTTGCTACTATTATCTGGTGATGCCCTTTGGATTAAAAAATGCAGGCGCTACCTATCAACGCATGATGGACTCTGTGTTTAAAGAAAAAAAGGAAAGAATCTTGAAGTATATGTCGATGACCTTCTTATTAAAAGTAAAACCTTTTCTTTGCATTTACGAGGCCTCACAGAGACATTCTCTACTTTGCGAAAATATAACATGAAGTTGAATCCGTTGAAATGTATCTTTGGAGCAAATAAAGGAAAATTCCTTGGTCATCTCCTTACCCCCAAAGGGCTCGCCCCCAACCTAGATAAAGTTAAAGCAATCCTCAAAATGCCATCACCTCGTTCTCGCAAAGAAGTTCAACAATTAGGGGGAAGGCTGGCGGGTCTTGGAAGATTTATCTCCAGAGTAGGGGATAAAAGTGCCTCATTCTTCAAGACTCTTTGTGGAGGGTCTAAATTTGAATGGACCAAAGAATGCGCAGAGGCTTTCGAACAACTTAAAAAACAACTCACCTCCACTCCTTTACTTCAAAGCCCTCATGCTGGAGAAATGCTATTCATCTATCTAGGAATGGGATCGGAAGCAATAAGCTCAGTCCTTGTTAGAGAGGAAGGGAGAAGGTAATATCCGGTATATTATGTCAGCCATATATTAAAAAATGCTGAAACCCGGTACCCAATTCTTGAGAAGCTCGTATTAGAATTAGTAATGTCTTCCAGAAGGCTTCGACCATACTTCCAAGCGCATTCAATTAGAGTGATTACAGATCAACCATTAAAAAATATTCTTGAAAAACAGGAGCACTCTGGGAGACTAGCCAAGTGGGCAATTGAACTCAGTGAGTTTGATATCTCATATGTACCTCGAACAACTATCAAAGCACAAGTATTAGCAGATTTTCTAGTAGACACAACTGAGTCTAATGCTGCTCAATCCAATCAATCCCTGCTAGCATGGACAATCTACATAGATGGAGCTTCAGGCAAAAACTCCTCGGGGGTGGGAGTAGTTCTCATTAACCCTAATGGGGTCAAATTGAAACAAGCGATAAGGTTCTCTTTCCAAACCACTAATAACCAGACAGAGTATGAAGCACTCTTGGCAGGCCTGCGGTTCGCAAAAGAGTTGGGAATAGACAATGATCATGTTAAAACCGACTCGTTAGTACTCTCGAACCATTTCCCAGGGCGAGTGGACAATGACGCTTTATCTTGGTTATGATTGACTACTTCAGCAAATGGATTGAAGCAAAGGCACTAGCAAAGACAACAACCCAGGTGATAAAATTTTTTTTATGGGGGGAGATAATTTGCAGGCATGGAATCCCGATGGCAATAATTACAGATAATGGGCCGCAGTTCAACAATGAAGAGATGAAGAACTTTTGCAAACAAGTCGGCATAGAACTGCGATTCTCATCAGTTCATCATCCCAGGAGCAATGGACAAGTCGAAGCTGCGAATAAGCAGATACATAATTTGTTGAAAAAGAAAGTGCTGAATCTGAGAGGGAACTGGGCAGAGGAACTTCCTTCAGTTCTATGGACCCTCAGAACAACCCCTTCCACAGCTACCGGGGAAACTCCTTTTAAACTATCTCATGGTTCGGAGGCTCTCATCCCAGTGGAATTTGAGGTTCCAACTCCTAGGGTATTATTGGCCAGGCAAAGCTGGGAGGATTGGCTTGAGATTAATAATGAGAATATGAAACTTAGTTTGGATCAAGTTGAAGAGATGCGGGATGAAGCCATCGTCAGGAAAGAGGAGGTCAACCAAAGAATGGCGAGGTATTTTGACAAAAAATTAGGGTCAAACATTTTTCGGTGGGAGATCTCGTCCATAAAAAGCTAGATGCAGCCGCAAGAACGGGTTCCGTTGGTAAGTTGAACCCAAACTGGAGCGGACCATTTATCATTAAGAAAGTTTTGAGAAACGGGGCATACCAGCTACAAACCTATGACGGAGAAGATGTACCCCATACTTGGAATGACGATGATTTAAAGCAGTTTTATGCTTAAGCAAAACATTTATCATCTGTGTTCATTTTGATAGTTATATCAAAAAGAATTTCTGGCTAACGATTCTTTTGCATGACACAATCATTCTCTTCTATCCACAATGCAAAGCAAGAAATCACCAAACTAAGAGACATCGCCAAGTCTAGCTTGGACCCCCCCGAGAATTGTTGTCATTAGCGTATCACCACGATGACCACGTATTGCGGGGAGATTTCACACCGTATAGTAGGAGCTTGAAGATTATTGCGTGGTGGGCTACTGGATTTTGGATCCCTGCTAGTACCTGACTCCACCACTACATTTTTGGAGGGACGAGGTGGTTGACAACTCTACTAAGCTTGCCAGGGATAGCGTACACATTGATGATCTCTTTAAGTAAAGCAATGCCACCCGACGCCTGCCCATAAATCATAAAAGTTCGTACTCTCGAACACTCTTTGGAACTCTCAAGCGGTGCCTGCAGGGAGCTCACGACCCAGTTGATCCATTGAGGAAAGCAATGCATCCAACATGCACCTGCCCAATTGATCAAATTGGTCTAAATCCCAGGCAAGAGAGCGGTGTATTCCTTTTTATCAAAATTAAATTAAGGCTTTCGACCTCCACTGACCCTGCGTGGTAAGCAATGTTATATGCACCTGCCCACACAGTTTGGTTGTAGATAATTTCTTTCAGTCAGACTCTATCTCAGTATCCGCGCAATCCGCCACTTTCTGCCAGTTCGGTTGATCTTGCAACCGATCTTGCGTGGAAAGCAATGCTATATGCACCTGCCCGCACGGTTTGGTTGTAGTTCATTTCTTTTAGTCGGACTCTATCTCAGTATCCGCGCAGTCCGCCACTTTCTGCCAGTTGGGTTGATCTTGCAACCGACCTTGCGTGGAAAGCAATGCTATATGCACCTGCCCGCACGGTTTGGTTGTAGATCATTTCTTTTAGTGGTACTCTATCTCAGTATCAGCGCTGTCCGCAACTTTCTGCCAGTTGGGTTGATCTTGCAACCGACCTTGCGTGGAAAGCAATGCTATATGCACCTGCCCGCTCGGTTTGGTTGTAGATCATTCCTTTCAGCCGGACTCTATCCCAGTATCCGCACAGTCCGCCATTTATTGCAGTTCTTACAACAACATTAATAATCGCAGCAGCCCGCAAGTTTGGTCTTTCAAGCTGTAAAATTATAACTAAATTTATTAATAATCCTTAGTTCGCAGCAACGATCATTAATCTTGGTTTTCAAAAATTTATCATTGGACAACTTATATGCGGACTAGGATTGGTATCCGTCAGAGTCCACCGATTATCCGTATCCTTAGTTACAAGAACTTGACAAACTGCAAGGCAAGCATCGCGGCCTAGACTATTGTAGGCCTTAGTTATCGTCAACCTTTACACATCCCAAGCATACAACCTAAAATCTAAGTTGCGCGGACTGGTTTTTCGTTAATCAACGATGATTATTAATCAAATACAAAACAAGTCTCACCGAAGCATAAAGGAGACAGGAAATAAGCAATAAAAGTAGCAGAATACACGGTCTGAACAAAATATCCTTTATATCCATTCAAAAAAAAATATTCACATCTATTTATCTCTAGGCGACCTCGAATGAAGTCCGCCATTTTACAAATAAGCAAAAAGAAAAGATCACTTTTCATTCTGTAGTCTTTCGCCTTTTTTCCGCAGGCACGTCCGGGCTAGATCTGTCGATATTAATTTCAGGGGAATATCCTCCTAAGTCGCCGTCGCTGCTATCATTAGAGCTCGTGCTATCCGCAGACTCCATCCCCGCGCTGCCATCAGAGTCCAAAGAAGAGGCGGCCTTCTCGATTTGACCACCCTGCTGCTGGCTTGAAGTGACATCATCAGGAGCTTCGTCATCAGCTAATTCTTCTTCTTCTTCTTCCTCGACGACAACCACCTTCCCTTTTTCAGCCCGCTCCCATTCAGCAACCCTCTCCTTCAACTCAGGGAAGAGTTGCATGAAAGGCACCTTGCCTACCCCTTCTTTCATGAAACCGTTGTTGATAAGGCGCTCAATGGCGGCCTCAATGCTTTCTTTCACGAAAGGGAACATGGCGTTCTAAAATCTGCGATTGGTGACATCGTATGCGGTCTGAAAAAAGAAGAACGAATTCAGTCCGCTGCAGATAAATTAAAAGAGACCGCGGCGAATAACAAAACTTACCGTTTCATCCTCCTTGTGCTGGTTGACACTTTTCCCTAACTTTATATTCCTGCCCTTTAATATCTTATTTTCCCGCAGAAGCTGCTCATTCTCTCTAAGAAGATCGCGGGTCAGGCAACCCATAAAATGGTTAGTGACGACGCAGTTCGCACTGGCTTAAGCTGCGAGCAGAGGGATGTCGGCAGGCTCCACTCTCTTCAGGTCGTGCAAATTGCGCTTCCCATAGAGTGTTGAGATCGCCACGTGAGCGTGATGGGAGGTCCGCGGACTCCTCCAAGAGGGAAGAGCTGTAGAAAGGCGGGCATACTTATTTTTCCCATGCCAGTGGATCATCAGGTTGCCCCTCAGATCTTTCTGCTTTTCTCTGAAGCCTTGCATATAAAAACTTTCCGAGGAAGAGTAATCCGCGACGGGATCCCCCTCCTCCCTCCTCTTCATCCCAATTTCTTTCCTCTTTTCTCCTTGAGTAGGAGTCAGCCCGCACGGTGTCTGGGGCAGATTAGCCGGCACCGCTAAGGTCATTGTAAGAATAAGTAAGGCAAGATCAGTACACTATAGGTCACGGCGGATATATTATAGATCGCGGCGGATACTTACTCTCTTAGCGGGCTACAGTATCTAAGCTAGGAAGAAGTGAAATATAATAATCAATGTCGAGCCTGGCCCCTGCCAGGAACTCGACGATGGGGATTTCCACTATATCCAGCTCCACGCTTTTGAAAGCGGAGCCCGCCCATACCTGCAGATAGGTATAGGCAAACCTTAGATCGCCCTAAAAAATAAGATACCTCGAAGTCCAGTTATGGATCTTGTTCGGCAAACCCATAACCTTCATCCCTCGACAGTAGAAGTAAATAACGCCTTTGTATTGGCGGCCTCCGGAAGGAGTCACTGAGCGGGCTAAAAAGATATTTCTGAAGATATTTAAGGAAAATGCGATTTTTTCAGATCGCAAATAAGATAGATAGCTGTATATTGCGGCCAAGGTAGTCTGCGCGAGTTGTCCAGGAACCATGCCGTAATGTTCATAGATCTCCACGATCTCCCATAGCAAAGGAAACTTGAACCCGCTCTCAAAGTGATCAATAGGTATCGCGATCTGCGTGGCAGTAGAGAAGTTTATTCTCTCCTGATCCACAGGTAAGCGTGCAAGCACTGGCGAACCCACCATATGCTTCTTTACAAATGCGTCCAGATCGGCCTCGGTCAATTTACACTTTTTATGGTCGGCAGCATGAAAAGAAGTCGCAGCATCGGTACGTGCGAACACAATTTTTACAGACCGCAGGGACTTTTGCTTTGATCGCATTTCCTATGCAGAATGAAGACGAGGTTCTATTTATAGAAAAATCAGTCTGACAATCCTCAACCAGTCCGCAACGGACTCAAGCGCAGTCCGCACAGTTCGCAACTTTCTATATTTGTAAATAAAATAGGCAAACATCTAATTAGTCCGCATAGCTCGCATTCATAAGGAATAATAGTATTGTTCAAGTCTTAAACATCACACTACAAATAAAACAAAAATAATGTTCAAAAAGCACACCGAATTATACAACATACAATAGTTCACATTAGACATTTTCTCACTCAGCGACTTCTTCGGTCGCGATGAGCAGGTCGCTCCTCCTTTTCCATCCCAAGATGGGCCGCCTGATCGCTCCCTCTTAAAATTTCTCTATACAGTTGTTGGACGAGATGATGCATAGAGTTGAAGGTACGATGAATGTGGGCGGTGTCCATATGGATACGGCTAATAGGGACCAAGTGCTCGCTTGCCGGCCTCGGTTCCTCAACCGCCGCGGGCTGCCCACTTGCTACTGGGACTGAAGCCTCTGCAGGAGCTGGCTGAACCGGCTGCTGCGACCTCACTACGACAACCTCAGGAACTTGTTTTTTCTTCCCTTCCCGCACCAACGCCAAGTACCCCCCCTGTAGTAGCAGGCATCCTCTATTAATCGCTGCCTATCCTTGTTCAATCCCTCTACCTCAGCAGAAACGCTGGCGACCTGGTTCTCCAAAACCGTCTCTCACTCTACCCGCCTTCTTAACACTCCTTGCACTTCATTCAGCTTATCTTGGTATTTCTTCTCTAACATTGCCAAGTTCAGGCCGGGCTGCTCGTTCTGCGCAGACTCAGCTGGACGGATCATCTCAGTTCGCACCTGGGCATCCACTTCAGGCGACGACACGATCTCGCCAGCCTTAACAGAGCCGGGCGGCGACTTTCGTCCTATGACAAAAGAAAACAAAATTCGCGTTAATATACAGGTCGCGACGGATATAAAAGGTAAAAGGTTAATTCACTTTTTGAAATCATTACAGCGATCTGGCGACTATTAAAGACAGGTCGCCTCGCGCGCTCTGGATCAAAGGCGCCTAGGTGGTGCCTCCATTCTCGATGAATTATCGCTCTTGTCTCCGCCATCGATCTGCTGGAAGCAACTATATCGCCGGTCTCCGTAATAATTGAAAGTCCACATAGTGCAAACTACCTTCACCTATGGGGGGGGGGGGAATAGGTGTCTTGCAGTGTTTTTGCAGAATTAAAACTATACCTACACAAATAAACAAAATAACACAGCACAGAAAGACACAGGCAATTTATAGTGGTTCCCCGATTTGGGTACGTCCACTTTCCCCCTTCGACCTATCTCCCAACAAGGGATGACTCAGTCACTTCACCAACCGGATTGAAATCTAATCCACACACTAATGGAAGGAACCCTTCCAAGCGAAGGAGTCACCACTCCTCCACCACGGGTTGCACCCAACCCTTACAACGAGGAACCTACGTTCCTTTACAACAAAAATAAAATGGAATGTATAAAATATACAAACTTCTTATGGAGGCTAGGTGTCCCTCTTCGTTCGATGACGCGTTCTTGACGAAGACGAAGAGTCCATGACCTTAGCTCTCACTTAGAATGAATCTTCACGAAACCGGCGGCGGCAAGAAGAACGGCGGCTTGGCGTTCGGGATCGACGGAGGCAAGAAGTGCGGCGGCTGAGCTTTAGAGATCCAACCTTCGTACCTATGCTAGCAAGGTCTACCAACGGTCTTCCTTGGATCAATCGTCTCGATCGATTCGGAAAGGGAAGGTATTCCCGATCTACAAACCAAGAGACAAAGGATCTCAAGAAGGACACGTGAGACGCGTTGCTTGGCAAAGCTTCTATCGCCGGGGGATCAGGAGGTATCCACGATCAACGACGGCAACTACTTCCCGAGCGGTGACGGCGGCGGCGGAAGAGAAATCCGCGATCTAGGTCACGTCGGCAGCTCAGTTTTCTTTCTTGTGTATTCGTAGTATTGCGTGTGTGTAAAGATCGAAATACAATAGTATTTATACTGTAGGTTATACATTATGACTGTTGTGGGCCCCACCAAGGAAACCCTAGCTCCGGTTCAAAACAGTGGCTGAATATTTTGACCGGTCCAGCGAGCAGAAGAAATTCGCCTAAGGCAAATTCGGCGAGAATCATTGGTGATTCTTGACGAATCGGCGAGAATAACTTATGATTCTCGCCGAATTCTACTTGGCAGAATTCTGGCTGAAGATCTTGCCATCCGGAGAGAATCAGTGAGAATCAACATTTATTCTCGACGAATCGGCGAGAATGCAAAGTCATTCTCGTCGATTCGGCGAGAATCAATTAGTGATTCTCGACGATTCTGCCTTAAGCAGAAATCAAGACGGCGTTGAGACAGCCGGCTGCAATCGGCAAGAATCAGCGAGTGATTCTCGACGATTCGGCGAGAATCACTAGTGATTCTCGTCGAATCGGCGAGAATCACTTAGTGATTCTCGACGATTTCTACTTAGACGATTTTTCGTCTTTCCACCCGTGAGCTGCTCTTTGGCCCATCCTTGCTCCTTAACTGCTCTTGATCTATCACAGCCCTGTACTTGTAAATAAGTACACTCCAATAGAGAGAGTACACGTAAGTCAACACACTGATCTGCTCAACGAGGGATTACGTTGCGCAGACCCGTGTATATTGACCTATTGCACCCTGAGATTGGTGTGTACTTAGCGAGGAATAACTGCAAGCACAACTTGAAGACAAATGATCAAGTACAATGTCAATTCACCTTAGCTGGTCCAGGGGCTTCTTCAAATCAGGTACATTGTGGATACAATACCCAACAATCTCCCCCTATTTTAAGAAGCCTAAACCCTACAAGCTAAGGTTAATATAACAGATGGAAGAAAAACATAAACTGAATAATCAGTTGAGAGAAAGAATTTCCATACTATTATCTTTAGAGCATTTGGAGCATACTTTGCGAGAGCACCTTAGCCCTTAGCACCTTAGCCAAGAGGGCAATCTCCCCCTTTTTGGCTTCTACAAATCTGGGACTTTAGCACTTGCCACAATGCTCCCCCTCAGTTCTTGCATTTGGGCTTACACTTGAGTTTCTTGCGGATGCTCCACCTAGATGCACGAGCCTGGAGCTTCTGTAGTCTTCATTCCTCATAGTTTAGCATCCCCAGTTATGTTTTGAAGAGACTGAACTTGGCCTCGTCTAGGGGCTTTGTGAAAATATCTGCAATCTGCTTATCCATGGGGACATAGCAGAGAGTTGTCCTTGTTTTCCACGTGCTCCCTAAGGAAGTGGTAGCGCACTTCAATATGCTTCGTCCTACTGTGCGATACCGGATTGTTCGCAATGGCAATTGCACTGGAGGAGTCGCAGAACATTGGTACTTCCTTTAACTGAAGGTCATAGTCTGCTAACTGGTTTCTGATCCATAGTAGTTGTGCGCAACAGCTGGCTGCTGAGATATACTCAGATTCAGCTGTGGAGGTTGCAACACAATTCTGCTTCTTACTATTCCATGATATAAGCCTTCATCCGAGGAATTGACACGTCCCGGAAGTGCTTTTCTGATCATCCCTGCTTCCTACAAAATCAGCATCTGAAAAGCCTATTAGCTCGACATCATTGTTTCTCGGGTACCACAAGCCAAGATTAGGTGTACCCTTAAGGTATCTAAGAATTCGCTTTGCAGCGACATAGTGAGATTCCTTAGTGTTCACCTGATATCTGGCACAAACGCATGTGGAGAACATAATATCCGATCTACTTGCAATAAGGTAGAGCAGGGATTCAATAATGCTTTTGTATTTGGTGTCATCAAAAGGTTTCCCTTTCTCATCCTTATCCAGAGACATAGTGGATCCCATTGGAGTCCTCATAGAGGTTGCATTCTCCATTCCGAATTTCTTGAGGAGTTCATTTGTGAACTTCGTCTGAGAAATGAAAATTCTATCCTCAGACTGTTTCACTTGAAGTTCCAAGAAATACTTTAGCTCTCCCATACTGCTCATTTCAAACTTTCCTTGTATAAGTTTAGAAAACTTTTTGCAAAGATTGTTATCCGTTGAGCCGAATATAATGTCATCAACATAGATTTGCACCAGCAAGATCTTGCCTTTGACTTCCCTAAGAAACAATGTCTTATCTATTTTTCCTCTAGAGAACTTGTTATCAAGAAGAAAACTAGACAGAGTCTCATACCAAGCTCGTGGAGCTTGTTTTAAGCCATATAGAGCTTTATTAAAAAAGTATACATGATTAGGATAAGTAGGATTGACAAAACCTGGGGGTTGAGCGACGTATACTTCCTCTTTCAGGTCTCCATTCAAGAATGCTGATTTCACGTCCATCTGATAAACTGTGAATCCTTTGTGAGAGGCATATGCTAGAAACAGTCTGATTGCCTCGAGCCTTGCAACCGGCGCAAACGTTTGATCGAAGTCAATCCCCTCCTCCTGTCTGTATCCTTGAGCCACCAGTCTGGCCTTGTTCTTGATGATGACCCCGTGTTCATCTAGCTTGTTTCTAAAGATCCACTTGGTGCCAATCACGTTCTGCGTCTTTGGTCTGGGAACCTGTAAGACCCCTCTTTTTTTTTCTAATTCAACCACTGGGGTCTTAGCCCAGAACTACCGCTTTGCGGTGGCACCGACTCACGGGAAGGCAACCACTACAAAACACCAATTCTGCCGGCCCTTTTCGATCACAAGAGAGAGAAGTATTTATACAAAAAATGTAAATAAGTCCACAGAAACATGTAAATAAAAGTGAAATCATATCCAGTCCATCAATAGATAATAACAGGAAAATAGATAAATGGGCTCGAGCCCACTACATCAGAGTCCTCACTACAAGTCGCTCATCGCGAAAGCTATGAAACTACTAATCACTACCAGAGCTGGTCGCAGGTGCACCGGTGCTAGACTGTCCCACCTCCATGCGCACCGTACTCCGCTGGTGCTGGTCCCTGGACTGCTGGTCCCTGTCTCCCATCCGGAGCTCCTGTAATGTTGTGGTTCGAAAACCATTAGTCATAAAGACTAAGCCCTATCATCCCCTACCCCTCCCACCACGGCTCCTAAGCACCGGGCGGAGAGGAGGAAAGGGAAGCTACAAAGTGGAGAATAGTCAAGCAGGTGACAGGGAAGCTAATCTAGTAGTTATTTAGAATGAAATAGGTCTAACAATCCTACGGCAGTAAGTAATAAGGAGAGCAATTAATAAGTAGCAATTTGTATAAAAAGGCATCTAGAGAACAGTAAGTAAACAAGCAAGTAAATAAGTATGTAACCTTAACTTATATGAATGCCCATACAAACTTATAAGTTAAGGGGTCTTCTGTAAGGCTCCCATCGTATAAAAAGTCCCATACCGATTTATACGTTGGGGTGTTGGTTGTATGCAAATGTGAGTGTAGTGATATGCTATGCCATGATTCATGCAAGTGTAACTCACGCACACGACTCTATGCGCACAGACCTTTAGTTCTCCCTGTTCGGGCAGCTAGCTTCACTCCCAGGAACCTCCGTAGTGGCAAACGGAGATAGTGGGTCGGCCCCCCCCCACTCCTAGGCGGGTATCCACACTACCAGGCCTAGCCCTTCCATACTCCCCTAGAAGAACACAACCTAGAGTATCCGCGTACTACTGCTGGCTGTACCCACCAGACTTTCTTTGGCTAAGTGTCCCACACCGCCGAGTCAGCGTACCGATGTCGGTATGAACGACAATCAGATACCGAAGACCCACCACCTTTATTCTGTACTCCAACCCTCGAGCCCTCGGCCCCCCGGACAGTCCTGTCCGTGCATCTACCTTCAGAGCTACTGTCTGAATGGCAACCAATCCTATTATTCTACTTTCCTAGCTATCGGGGAGTGTGTGTGTGCAACCCTAGTTATACTAGTTGCTCTTTTAATTTATTATTCCTATGGTTTACGTTAGCCCAGGACTACCCCCGGCATACACCGTGAAGGGCTCTCAAGGGGCACTAGGAACTAAGACGGCGGCATTACGGCCCGAAGTTCCCTTTCGCAAAGCACTTATTATTATTGGTTGATCTCCCTTAACCCGATCCTCTTTTAGTTACATTAGTTCTAACCCTAGAGTATTAAGACTCTTCCTCTTCTTCCCGGGATGGACGATCTTTCGTCATTCCCATACTCCCTTATCCTTAACCAGTCTCACACTCTACTTATCCTGACTTCCAATGATGAACTCAATCTTAGCTTGCCCTACCAACCATCAACTACCAGAATTCCGTGGTTTTACTATATGCAGACCATCCTAAGCTATATGAGGTACACAAGGGAAGGTACTCCAAATTGACTTCCAAATCTCCTATAATATTTACTGGAGGTCTACCATAACATAATTTGTCTAAATCCAGAAACTTATAATTTTCCTAATTAATCTGATATTTATTTAATTTTCCCAAAGGACGGGCCATGGGTCATTTTAAACATGAACTACCTGATCCTCATAAGTAATGGCTACCCAAAAATCATGATCATTAAATCACAGCAAGATAACCTCAAATACAAATTTTCAGAATTTTACAGAAAGTATTTAACCTCTAATTAATTTATCCAGTATAATCATGTTAATCCTACGTAAAGAAGGAAGCACTGAAATTATTCATCGAAAAATTATAAAAAAATTACTAATCAGTAGTATGATATAGAAAAGATCTTTGTGCAAAGAATGATAATTTACCAGCTTGCTAAACACCACTAAAGATTTAATCAAATATTCAAGGTAAAACATACTTAATGAACCAAGCCTTAGAATTAAACTTCCAAAAATCCCATAAAAATTCACAGAGATTTAAAATCATAATAAACGTTCTCTGCTTAAATTTCATCAATTTCCAGGAAGTGTGTATTCCATAATAAATTTTCTAAGAAAATCATTCAAGCTTCTAAATCGTTAATGAAGTATCCAAAATAATGATCTTAAAATTCATAGAAAAATATCCAGAGCTTGTACAATCCCTATAATTCACTCTACCCAATTCTCATCACTTTTCAATGTGATTTGGTTTCATTTCCTATCTCTACAAGTTTTGCACCCTAAACTAGGGTTAGATTTTTAGGTATCCCAACAGTCTCCAAATCTACTAAGATTTCATTCAGAGAACTATATGATCCCTATGGTCCTCTTCACCAAATTTCGAGTCAATCCAAGGTCATTTGACCCCATGACCTTCACAAACCACCAAGATCCATCCTTAGGGTTTGGCCTTGGTTCTTAGGGCAAACTTACCCCGATCCACCTCAAACTCTATGAGGGGGTGCTAGAGAATATTACTAGCCAGTGGTAAAAATCTCAGCCTCTGTTGAGGTGATCTAGCCACTCAAATCTCAAAAGTGCACCTTTAACCTAAGACCCCTTATTAGGGCAAAACTTAGGTTTGTTCATTTCTAATCCAAACCATCTCCAAATGAGATGAAAAATTATATAGAACCTTATGGTGAACCCAGGGACCACTCACCAAAATTTGGGAGGGTTTGGAAATTATTTAACCATCTAATTAAATTAAGATAGGATTATTGAATTTTTCTAAAAACTATAGAAAAATATTTACCAAAAATCCTAATTTTTGGGCAGAATCTAGATATAAATAAGATTAAACCACACCCCAAATTTCAAGTCATTTTGATGACTGTTTTGGAGTGGGGAATATTTCTAAGGTCAGGACAGCCCTATGGATAGACCTCACCAAAAAGGGTTCTGTGGTCTAACCAGGACTCCAAATTGAGTGAAATCAATTTTAAATTAAACTAGACTTCAAGGGCTACATTTTCTATGTTGACCACTTTTCCTGTAGGAGCCTCTAGGTATTTTTCCCAAATTATCTAAAATGACAGATATTTCATTCAGAAATTGTTTTAAAAATAAAATCTAATTTAACGGCACTGTTCATCTTCTTCTACAGCCCGAAACCAGAGCCCTGAAACTTAATTTTCTGTAGCTTTTCCAAGTTATTTTCCGGCCATCCAGCCATCTCCCTGGCCGGCCACCACCACCACCACCTCTGTTGAGGTGAGGGCTATCATCGGGCGGCGGCACGGCCGCCGGAGAGGCAGTTTCCGGCAAACCCGCCACCATGAAATTTTCGGAAAAGCATGGAAAACGCTCACCCGATCTGGCTCTTTGAGCCCGATATCTCTCCTAGCAATTTCTAAGATCTATCCACAGAAGAAGAGGGAGGGGAGGACCTTGTTCGCGGGCTGGAGGCGTGCAGAGCGTCGGGAAGCCATTGGCGCGGTGGTGGCGTCGCCGGAAATTCTTCAACAGCAAGGGGAAAATCTGAAACAGTTTGATGGAGAGTGTAACCTTTTCCCCTTGCTCTTAGGAGTCTCTTATAGATCAGCAAGTGGGGAGGGGAAAGGATGAAACGTTCATGGCCATTAATATTTCCCTTAATGACGTTTCGGTTATGGCTAAGGCAGTTGAAACGCTGGAGATGAAGAGGTGTTTGCCAGGTGGCAATTTCCTATTGGACCAACATTTCCTTAATTATTTACATAATTAAAGTAGGAAACGGCTCATACATACTCTTGGTTTTCATTCCCATAGTCAGAATTTATTATGACGTCGGTTACCGAAATTTCCAGTCTGGCTGACGTTTCGGCCTTGGTCACGGGCGTGACACATAGGTCACGGGCGTGACAGGCCCGGTTAGCCAAGTCTGGGTCGACGACCGTCGAACTGAAATCGACGATCGTCGAGCGTGGTCACGCCCAACGTCACGGGCGTGACATTGCGGGTCACGGGCGTGACATGCCTGGTGAATAATTCTGGGCCGACGACCGTCGAACTGAAATCGACGATCATCGAACGTGGTCACGCCCTATGTCACGGGCGTGACTCTGTGGGTCACGGGCGTGACAGGCCATGAGGCAAATTCCGCGCCCGACGATCGTCTACCTGAGATCGACGATCGTCGAAGGAGTCACGCCCCAGGTCACGGGCGTGACGGATCGGTCACGGGCGTGACCAACCCGTGACCCAAAATCTTGGTCGATTTATTTCAATTTTTGGGCTCCCTAGGGTTCTTCCATAACCAACCGACTCCTAGGGGTCTAGCCGGAAATGGGATGTTACAGAACCAGCATCCAGATGTTGCATCGTTCGAATTGATGCAGCTCATCTTGCATGGCCAATATCCAAGACGCATCTTTGTTTGCTTCGTCGAACTTCTTTGTCTCAACCTGCGATAGGAAGCTAAAATGCAGAAACTCGTTAAGTGTACCTCGGCGAGTTCTGACACCGTCACGAGGATCTCCGATGATTTGATTTCTAGGATAATCCCTCACGTGTCAGTGCTCTAATAATCTTGCATCAGGAGCTCTAGCATTTTTTGGGGCTCCTTCCTCTTTAGGGAGGACTACTCCATCCTGACCGTCATCATCTCCGATCGACGTTGAGGTGGAGACCTTGACGTACTTTGGAGTTGCATCTTTATCGGGCTCATCCAGGTGTAGCTGTTCGATTCTTGCACCGTAAACCCTGGCGGCTCCTCGATCTGATCCCCCAAAGATGACTTTGGGTCCATTCTCGACTGGAAAGTAATCATGCAGCAGGCTTCTTGTCCCGGTCATATGCCGGGAGCATCCACTGTCCAAGTACCATATGGGAGTTTTGGTGGCCTTTGGACATTCATGCAAAACAGAATTAATTTCTTTTAGGAACCCAATCGAACTTGGGTCCTAGATTCCTCGTTAGCACACTCCCCCTCGGATGGTTAGCCCTACGAGTGGTCTGCCTCGCATTGCCAACATAAGGAGTCTCGTTATTCCTTAGATTAAAATAGCAATCCACGACAAAGTGACCAACTTTGCCACAGTACCAGCAGTCAAATCTGTTATACTTTCTTCTAGGCACCTGCTTCACCCTTGGAACGGAAGGTTCAGCCGGGGCCTTGGACCTGGAGGTGGAGGCATCATGATGACAACAGTCGCATGATTTCTTCACCTCCTGGTTTCTCAGTGTAACAGGCTTGGCCTTGGGTGCCCGCTTCCTATTATGGCCGCTAGAGAAGTGGCCATAATCCTCCATTTGAACTTCCTCATAAGGTGCCTTGAAGACACTCGCCAAAGTTGCGGGGGAAGGCCCACCCCTCATACCGGCTCTTGGGCTTTTCAACCGAGGGCCGGAAGAAGTGGCCATAGGTTGACTCAAAGTCCTGTTCATTGCAGGGATAGCCAGGCTTCCTGAATAAAATAGGGTTGAGTGGGGCCTTTCCCTTTTCTGCAGTAGAGGCCTTCTTAGTAGCCTTATTTCTCCTCTGCTTTTTGTTTCTCCTGGATGATTTACCAGGCACACCCACATGCCCCAAGCCAGCCCCCTTAGCCTGAGCAGAGAAGGTATCAACCAGTGGAAGAACAGTCTTTGGCATAGAGAATCTTTGGACAATCTTCTTTTCTGCCATAAGTTGTTCTTCCAACTTATTGATCTCTTCTTGTTTAAGGTCCAGGAGACTTAGAGACTCTGAGTGCTTAGAGATCAAGTCCAGGTGCTCCTGTCGGAGAGAAATCAAGCTAGTGATCTCTTCCCTTAAGGAGACACCCTCGACCGTAAGGAATTTGACTTCCTTTTTCTGAGCCCTCAATCTCTTGCGGCATTCCTCGAAGGTGTTGAGCAGAAGCTCATACTTTTTGAGGAGCTTAGCTTCTCGGGCAGATGGGCTATCCTCGAGATCATCATCAGGAGACTCATAGTCAGAGTCGGAGAGGGGGGTACGAGCTTTTACCTTCCCAGTGAATGGGGGGCATTCTCCTTCTGAGTCAGAGCGACCCAATAGCCCGAAGTAGGCTTCCTCATCATCACTGGAGTCTGAGGAATCAGACTCACTTAGTGTCTTTGACTTTTTGGCGATGTAGCTCCTCTCCTTATTTTTATCTCTAGAGGTTCTGTGCTCTTCTCCCTTCCCCTTCTCTCTTTTGCCTTGATGGAAGTCGGCCACGACGTGTCCTGGCTTATTGTACCCAAAATAAATGATATCAGTATGACGATGTTTGTTCGGTTTTGATTCATACCTGTCAGAAGAATAATTCTTCTTCTGATTTCTGGAGGAGGAGCCGTCTCTCTTTCTTTGATTCCTCATCTTGAGGAACTTCTTGAATTATCGGGTGATGAGGGAGAAGTCTTCTTCAGACAACTCTGAGCCGGAGGAGCATGGCTCGGAGTCTTCCTCCTCATCCTTTTTTCCCGCACGGGATGAAGCCGCACCCTTGACCTTCCTGGAGTGAATGGCTTTTAGGGCCATAGTCTATTCCTTGGCTGCGGCCTTCTCTGCTTCTTCTTCATCTTTCCTCGTGTTCAACAAGAGCTCATAGGACATGAGCTTCCCAAAGAGTATCTGAGGATCAGTTTCAGCTAATCTGCCAAACTCTCGGATGGCGCAGATCTTCTTGTCTCATTCCTTAGTAAGGGACCTAAGGAATTTATCATTAAGTTCACCATCAGTGAACACTCTTCCATATCCCTTGAGAGCATTGACGATCTTGAGGAAGTTCTCGAAGGTAACTCCGATCTCTTCCTTGGGCCCCTGCCTGAAGGCCTCATATTTCTGGTTCAGGAGGGATCTCTGATCATCCCTCACTTCATCTGTGCCCTCCATCAGGATAATCAAGCTGTGCCAGATATCCTTGGATGTCCTGTAGTTGCAGAAGTTCTGCATCATGGAGTCATCGACTGTGCTGATTAGTATGTTCTGTGCCTTCTTGTCTTGCCCGACAAGCACCATCTCGTCCTTGTCCATTTCAGAAAGCTTCTTTGGCACCTTTTTGGTAGGATCAATGGTGGAGGCCTTAGTGGGAATATAAGGTCCCTCCTCCACGATCATGAAGAGTCGAGGGTCGACTGCTTCCATGTAAAATTTAATCCTTTCCTTCCAGATAGGAAAGTTTAGCCAGGTGCACACTAGGATCTTGCCTGAGTACTTGAGTCCGTCCATAGTAGATATCTGCCTTCTTCTTGACACTAGTGGCAGGAACTTACTCGAGGTGTTAACCCCTTTGATGAGTAACCTCCCTCTGATACCACTTGAAAGTCCACCTAGTGCCAACTACCTTCACCTATGTGGGGGGGGGGGGGAATAGGTGTCTTGCAGCGTTTTTGCGGAATTAAAACTATACCTGCACAAATAAACAAAACAACACATCACAGAAAGACACATGCAATTTATAGCGGTTCCCCGATTTGGGTACGTCCACTTTCCCCCTTCGACCTATCTCCCAACAAGGGACGACTTGGTCACTTCACCAACCGGATTGAAATCCAATCCACACACTAACGTAAGGAACCCTTCCAAGCGAAGGAGTCACCACTCCTCCACCACGGGTTGCACCCAACCCTTACAACGAGGAACCTACGTTCCTTTATAACAAAAATAAAATGGAATGTATAAAATATACAAACTTCTTATGGAGGCTAGGTGTCCCTCTTCGTTCGATGACACGTTCTTGATGAAGACGAAGAGTCCACGACCTTAGCTCTCACTTAGAATGAATCTTCACGAAACCGGCGGCGGCAAGAAGAGCGGCGGCTTGGCGTTCGGGATCGGCGGCAGTAAAAAGTGCGGCGGCTGAGCTTTAGAGATCCAACCTTCATAGTTATGCTAGCAAGGTCTACCAACGGTCTTCCTTGGATCAATCTTCTCGATCGATTTGAAAAGGGAAGGTATTCCCGATCTACAAACAAAGAGACAAAGGATCTCAAGAAGGAGACGTGAGACGCGTTACATGGCAAAGCTTCTATCGCCGGGGGATCAGGAGGTATCCACGATCAACGACGGTGACTACTTCCCGAGCGGCGACGGCGGCGGCGGAATAGAAATCCGCGATCTAGGTCATGTCGGCGGCTCGGTTTTCTTTCTTGTGTATTCATAGTATTGCATGTGTGTAAAGATCGAAATACAACAGTATTTATACTGTAGGTCATACATTATGACCGTTGTGGGCCCCACCAAGGAAACCCTAGCTCTGGTTCAAAACAACGCCTGAATATTTTGACCGGTCCAGCGAGCAGAAGAAATTCGCCTAAGGCAAATTCGGCGAGAATCATTGGTGATTCTCGACGAATCGGCGAGAATCACTTATGATTCTCGCCGAATTCTACTTGGCAGAATTCTGGCTGAAGATCTTTCCATCCGAAGAGAATCAGAGAGAATCAACATTCATTCTCGACGAATCAGCGAGAATGCAAAGTCATTCTCGTTGATTCGGCGAGAATCAATTAGTGATTTTCGACGATTCTGCCTTAAGCAGAAATCAAGACAGCGTTGAGACAGCCGGCTGCAATCGGCAAGAATCAACGAGTG
This sequence comes from Platanthera zijinensis, assembly GCA_039513925.1. Taxonomy (NCBI): domain Eukaryota; kingdom Viridiplantae; phylum Streptophyta; class Magnoliopsida; order Asparagales; family Orchidaceae; genus Platanthera; species Platanthera zijinensis. The sequence goes on along the minus strand of CM077094.1, from coordinate 22,884,497 downwards.
ATTGTCGACGATTTCTACTTAGATGATTTTTCGTCTTTCCACCTGTGAGCTGCTCTTTGGCCCATCCTTGCTCCTTGACTGCTCTTGATCTATCACAGCCCTGTACTTGTATATAAGTACACTCCAATAGAGAGAGTACACGTAAGCCAACACACTGATCTGCTCAACGAGGGATTACGTTGCGTAGACTTGTATATATTGACCTACTGCACCCTGATATTGGTGTGTACTTAACGAGGAATAACTGTAAGCACAACTTGAAGACAAATGATCAAATACAATGTCAATTCACCTTAGCTGGTCCAGGGGCTTCTTCAAATCAGGTACATTGTGGATACAAGACCCAACAATAATCTTAACCGGCCACGATTTCCGGGGAGGAGACTTATAAATCCACGAACTCCGAAAACACCTAGGCGTCGGGCGCAATTTACCTGAGCGCATTAGTTCCGCCGCAGTCTGCAGATCCTCAGTCCGCTTGTCCGCAACAAGTTTTTCTGAGACCGCCTCAATCTTCGCCTTCATGGCAGCGAGCTGCTCCTTAGTCATCTTCTATCTTTCCTCAGCTGTAAGGGAGGAGGGAAGATTAGCAGGATTTTCTCCCGCAGCCTCAACACCAGCTGCAGCACCTCCAGCAGAGATCGGTTCATGTTCGCGAGCTGCTCGTTGTCGATGGTGTCAAGTATTTTGGTTGTTGATAAGCTTAGCGTTGAGGGAGGATCACCCCCTACGGGCAGAGCATTGGGGGTGACGAGATCGGTATCTGGAACTTCCTTCTCTCTCGGCTTATGCTGCAAGCTCGCAGCCCCAGTCCGCTTGGAGATGTTTTTCTCCTTCCGAGCTCGCAGCTTTTTCTCCACTCGCTCCACAACTATAGTCTTGTCCCTTTTCCTCTTTCTTTTCTCCGGCATCTTGTCTAAGTCTATGATAACTTGCTGAGAGCTTACCAGACCCTCGCGGACTGAGATTGGTGCGACAACTAGAGCCATGGAAGACACTGGTTCTTCAGATTGTTTCTCAACCGGATCTTCAGCCACTGTTTTCGCTAGCTCTTCAGTTCGCTTCTCAACAACCTCCTCTACCCTTTCCTCCATCTGTTAATTAGCAGGATGCCTCTCCTCAATGCTCGGCTGCTGGACTTTTGGTGATGATACCTCTTTGTCCGGGTCTATCCGCAACATGATGGTTCCTGAGGCAGAACGGTGCACCTCCATACTTGAAGAACTTACAGGATTCTGCTCAGAGATGGATGGCGGATTCAATTTCTTATTCGCATTCTCAGTTAGTAGATTCTGCGGAGCAGGAGCAGTCGTAGTTTTCCCTTGTTCGGTACTGCGGACTTAGTCAACCCTATTTTGTCCTGAACTCTCGCCCATGTGACGGATAGGCATCCCGCTCCGGAGGATGACCTTCTTAGTCCTTGTGGTCGCTTTGGGTTTTTCTGTGCTCGAGGCAAAATTACCAAAGAAAGCTCCAAGCCTTGCCATCCCGGACTGGAGAAAGCAGACCGAAAAGGGCGAAAACCGACCCGTGGCGTAGACAGTTTTGTCAGAATACAACGCTCCTAGCAGTATTTATAGCAATGACAGCATTTATGACTGTTGCGGACTCGGCATTTAAGAAGATATTTTCGAAATTTCTTGAAATTTAAAAATATACGGGGATCATGTTAACCCCAAAATCCGCAACAAGTTCAGCAGGATTTTCCCCAGAAGCAGACTCCAGAGCCAGTCCGCATAAGTTCCACCATCAGGGATCCAAAACCTCATTTAGCGGCGGACTCAATCCTTCAGTCCGCCCAGTTCGCCCAGCCTCGATCAGCTTCCAGATCACCCTCCAGGTATTCAAGCAGACTCCAGAGTCTGCCCACACAGGTCGCGGACCTTCATCCAGGATAATGCCCTACAGTTAGAAGGAAGCTCCAGCTCGCGAGTCCAGTCCGCTCCTCTTGAGTAGACTGTTTGTCTTTTCCTTTTTTGATTCCAGTCACCGCTGCCCGGTTATCATGTACCCCGGGCAGCCGGTTATTTTAGCCCTGCCCGTTTGGGCAGGCCCCCAAATCTATAAATAGGGGGAGGTGGTGTACCCTAAAGGAAGTTGGCTCGAGCCCAGAGGCCCATTTAGTAAAGGCTGCGGACTCAGATCTCGGACTTTTGCGGTCTTGAATCTGTGTTGATCCTCTTTTTTTCCTTGGTCCATTAGTAAACGGTTGCTTGCAGTTTCCATCTCTCTTTTTTCCCTTTTTGCCGAAATTTGAGAGCGCATTTTCTGCATCAACAACAGCCATCAGGTTTTGTTAACTCTAACTCTCCAGATTTGGTTTATAGGCTAAGGAAAGCTTTATATGGGTTGAAGCAATCCCCTAGAGAATGGTATGAGACTTTGTCTAGTTTCCTCATTGAGAACAAATTCTCAAGGGGAAAAATAGACAAGACCATATTCCTCAGGGAATCTAAGGGCAAGATCATCCTACTCAAGATATATGTCGATGACATTATCTTTGGATCTATTGATGGCAACCTTTGCAGGAAGTTTGCTAAAATTATGCAAGGGAAGTTTGAGAATAGTAGTATGGGTGAGCTCAAGTTCTTCTTGGGAATCCAAGTTAGAAAGATTGATGATGACTTATTTATATCCCAGTCCAAGTTCACCAGGGAGTTGATTAAGAAATTTGGAATGGAGAATGCCTCCGCCATGAAAACTCCCTTGGAGTCAAGTATGCCTTTAAACAAATATGAAGTAGGGAAACCTGTTGATGAAACTTTGTATAGAGGGATAATTGGCTCCCTTCTATACCTCACTGCTAGTAGGCCTGACATTATGTATGCTACATGTGTTTGTGCTAGGTATCAACCCCGCCCTAAATAATCTCATTACTCTACTGTAAAGAGGATCTTGAGATATCTTAAGGGCACACCAGATCTTGTCCTATGGTACCCTAGAAATAGGGATTTTGAACTAATGGGCTATTTAGATGCAGATTTATCAGGATGCAAAAAGGACAGAAAAAGCACTTCTGGCACCTGTCAGTTCTTCGGAGGAAGACTAGTCTCTTGGAGCAGCAAGAAGCAAACAAGTGTTGTTATATTAACTGCAGAGTCAGAGTACATTTCAGTAGGTAGCTTTTGTGCTCAGTTTTTGTGGATTCAGCATCAACTCAAGGATTATGACCTTAGGGTAAGTAGAACCCTTCCTTATTATGATTCTACTAGTGCTATTTCTATTGCTAGGAATCATGTTTCACACGGCAGGACTAAGCACATAGAAATTAGATATCCCTTTATTAGGGAGCATGTGGAAAAGGAAGATACCAGTCTTGAGTTTATCCCCACAGACAAGCAAGTGCTTGACATCATTACTAAGCCACTAGATGAAGCAAAGTTCAACACCTTGAAGTTTGAGTTGGGTATTTTTAACCTAGTCTAGCTTCAATTACTCCCTATAGTTTTAGTTTTGGTGCAGGATGTGTTCTTCTTATAGGAGATTAAGACCTTAAGTGATAAGAAGACCAATGTGACCATCAGTAAAATGATGGAAAAAGTGGCTCCTATTGAGGGGGAGCAAGTCCAGCAGATGCAAGAGAAGAATTAGCCAGATATAAAGAGGTAGCCAGCAGCTGCACTAAGGGTTTCAACTAAAATAAGATAGGGGGAGAAGTACATCAAAACAAGCTTGCTCTTCCCTAACTATTCTTCAAAAGTCAAAAGGGGGAGAGAAAGAAAGACTTGATCAAGTGGCAAAATTAATCAAGTGCCATATCAAGTCAAGTGGCATATCAAGCGGCTTCAAAGATTGATCAAGTATTGCATCATCATGTGTCACATTAGAGGTTGATCAAGTTGTACCAAATTTAGGGGGAGAAAGAAATGATCCCATCCAGCATTCAAGTGGTATCACACACCTTACAACAAAATAGGGGGAGTAGGTGATGCTCACCAAACAGGCAGGAAATGTGGTAACCTTCCTAGATCTATTCTGTTATACTAGTACATTCTATTACTGCATATGTTGTGTCTGTCATTGATTAAGAAATGTGAACAATTTGAATAAGGGTTTTGAATTCTTCAAATAGGGGGAGATTGTTGGGTCCATTGATCCAAATGGCCCAGATTTGTAAGAAGTAAAAAAAAGTCAATGACACACACTAGTTGTATTTTATGTGTTCTTGAGTTTATGCATGTAGGTTAGTCCCTATTCAACAGATTGGACAGGTGGACATCAAGCAAGCTGGTGATCAGGTAGAAATTACACTAAGTCCACAGGCATTGAAAGGAGCAAGCTCACTCAATGCCAGCGGACTTAAGAAAGAAAGCTGGACAAAAAATTCTACTAAGTCTACAGGCATTGAGTGGAGCAAGCACACTTAGTGCCAGAAGTAAAGGAAAGATGTTGGCAAGCAAGAAATTCTACTAAGTCCATAGGCGTTGAGTGAAGCCAGTTCACTCAACACCATGAGACAAAGAGCGTTGAGTCAGGTGTGGACATTCAAAGCCTTTGCATCAGCAAGCAGAAAAATTGACTAAGTCCACAAGCATTGAGTGATATTAACTCACTCAATGCCATACTTCTTATTCGTTAAGTAAATCTCATTCTATCAAAGACACAGAGTTTCTTCCAAAGAAAAAGATTCTAAGTACAAAAGCATTGTGTGAAGCCAGTTCACTCAACGCCATACTGATTCTGTCAAAGCCAAAGGAGATAGATAGGAAAATCTATCTAAGTACAAAAGCTTTGAGTGAAGCCAGTTCACTCAATGCCAAATGACAAAAAGCGTTGAGACAAGCTTCAGCAGTCAACTCTATTTGACTAAGTCCAGAAGCATTGAGTGAAGTCAGTTCACTCAATGCCAAGATCAAAAAACTTTGAGTCAAGCTAATGTTGTCAGTATAAGAGGAAATAGAGAAGAGTCCAGAAGCATTGAGTGAAGTCAGTTCACTCAACACACTCAACGCTAGATTTCAAAAGCAAAGGCTGAAAGCATTGAGTGAGGCCAGCTCACTCAACGCCTTCAGATAGAAGGAGATTTGGTTATGTATAAAGGCGTTGAGTGAAGCTTACTCACTCAACGCTCTCAATGCCAAGCATATAGAATGGGCTAAAGATTAAGCTAAAGAAAAAAGCATTGAGTGAAGCCCATTCACTTAACACTCTCAATGCCTGGATGAACTGAAGAAATGACTAAGTCCAGAATCGTTGAGTGATGGCAATTCACTCAACGCTCTCAATGCCTAGATGAACTGAAGAAATAACTAAGTCTAGAATCGTCGAGTGATGGCTATTCACTCAACGCTCTCAACGCCTAGAGTAATTCTGTGAATTTGGCTAATTCAAGAATAGCTGACGTCAGCATGAGTGAGCAAAAGTCAACAAAGTCAACGCAGTTAAAATTCTTTGTGGGAAAGATGGAGTATGCCATTGATGGCATCGACGGCCAACTGTTGTCGTATTCTGCAAATGGAAGGTGGTAAATCGGCAAGTAGGACTGGGCCCATAGCGTAAAGAGCCATCGATCGACGATCAATAAAAGGGAAAGATTGGCTGATTTGACAATAAGCAATTAGTGTTTTCTGATTTTACATTGCGGCTGAACATCGTCTTCTTCCTCGTTATTGCTGCCGAGCCTTAAGGTCTTGTTTAGTTTAGTCAACCTAAAAGCAAGGAGATATAGCTGCTGCGATTTTCATCTTCGACACTAAGGTCAAGATTGATTCCTGAAATAGAAGTGGCAGAGGTTTTTGCAAGCTACTTCCAGAATAAGCTGCAATTCTTTTGAATATATCTATTAACTTGTTGTTGTGAAGGGGAGATTAGGGAAGACTTATTTTCAGCCTAGGAAGACGGACACAAAGAAATTTCTCTGGTGTCTAATTATTTCAAATCACTTCTATTTTCTGTAGGATACAATCTTGGATCTGGGTATAAGATTCCTAAGTGAATCCGAGTGTAGGCCTGTGTTATAAAGACTGAGGTAGGATCTGTTATTGATTTGAGTGTAGGATTCTTGTGTGAATCTGAGTGGTAGGCCTGTGTTATAAAGGCTAAGGTAGGATCCAGTTGGGATCTGAGAGAAAGGGAATAGTACCTGAGTTGTAGGTCCTGAAGAAGACTGAGTGGCCCTACGGGATCGTGTTGTAAGATCCTTGGAGCCGAGATTTTGGAGAAGAGCCATGTCTAACGAATTGTTAGAAAGGTGGGAGGGACAGAGGAGATACCCATAATCTGGGGAACCACTATAAAATAACTTTCTTCTGTGTTTATTCTTGAAAGCTTAAATACTAACTCACAAGGCACAACAAAGAAACTTATAAATCCGATAAAGGTTTAAACTGACAAAAAAACCCATTCACCCTACCCCCTCTAGGTGTTTAGCTGACCATGAAAACAAAGTCTTTCACATTTATCCACCCCTCCCTCGGTGCTAGTCTTCTAGATCCACTAGGAGAGATATATGGCTCAAATTAGCCCAATTCCATGAGAGAGGGAATATTCTAAGCTTTTCTTCTTGCTCGGGTTCGACGGAGGAGCCTCCACCGGCGGCCATGTCGCTGAGAAACGCCAGCGGCCACCTCAACGGAGGTGGTGGCGACAATTGCCAGCGGTGGCAGTGGCCCAGGTGGCCAGAAATGAGAGATAACCATTGCCCAGCTCGGGATGATTTGGGTCGTCGGCTCAGTGTAGAAGACAATGGGATGCCATTGATTAAAGCTGAATAAAACTATAGTGTTTTAATTATTTCGGTCTCATTTATTACAGTGTTTTGCATATTAATTTTAGGCCACTTGTAAGAAAATATAGAAATTTTCACCAACATGAAACTTGTAGATCTATGTATTACCTTTAATTTTACACCCTAAACATATAATTTGGAACACTATAGATCCTTGTAGGGTCAATCTCCTTGGACTGCTCCTAGACTAGGGCAGAACTTCAAATGGATGCCTAGGCTAAACTATAAGTCCACATGCTGTGAAATTTAGGTCAAGCATGTATGTATACCATACTTAGACTATGTCCAAAAATCAAAATTTTTGGAGAAATTTTTCTATAGTTTTAATAGAAATATGAATTATTAATAAATGGAATTTAGGGAGATTCCCAATTCCAAATACCCCCAAATTCTGGTGGCATGGCTCTAAGGTCCTCCTATGGCCTTAGTAAAAATTTGAAGCCATTTGGATCTCTGTATGTAAAAAAATCCAACATGTATGGTGAAGGTAGATTTGTAAATAGTGTGTAAATGGTAAAATGGGAATTTAGCCCATTTGGCCCAGTGTATGTCCTTGAAATTTTGGACAGAGACTTAAGGAGATAAAATACTCCTTTAATGATAAAATTAGGATTTTTGGAATCAAAAATCCCATAAGTTGGAATTATTTTAAAATTAACACATTTAGGAGTTAAAATGAAAAATAAGGTTACGGAACTTAGAAAATTCCAACTTGATTTGACCCTTATTTTCCATCTATGATTAAAATCTCATTATCTTCTTTTTTCAAATGAAGTACTAAAATAATCATGTAAAAATTTAGGGAAAATTTCTACTCAATAATATTAACAAGATATTGGTCAAAACAGATTTTCATACTCTTTGTCAGTGATATGACCTAAGATATCTGCATGTTAACATTATTATAAAAATGCCACTATTATAGTATTCACCATAAATAATCATCCAAAAATCATAATAAAATTTACAGTGGTTCATATTGCAGAAACAAGTGCCTAAAATGTTTCTCATAATTTTCCATGAACCACTACTCATGTTTTCGATCAAAGTCCCATAAGGGTAAAAATGTAATTACACTGTTTACACATGAAATAATTCTAAAAAATGCTCATAAATTTTTACAGAGAAGTGAAATGACCTATTAAGGCTTGGATCAACAACTTTGAATTTTCTAAGTTCAGTAACCCTATTTTTCATTTTAACAGCTAAATGTGCTAATTTTGAAATAATTCCAACCTATGGTATTTTCGACTGGGGTAGTATCCGCAATGTCTGTCTGTTTAGCGACCAAGTGTTGCTTTGGTGATTAGACGGTTTGGCTAAGTGTCCTGCTGTGGTGGTGTGACCTCGGCGGACTGGTTGTCTGACCTGATCGCTCGTTGTGATCTCATGGTGATTGTGGTATCTCACAACGAGCACCACTAGATCTCTTAGACACCACGATCAGGTCAGACAACCAGTCTTCCGAGGTCGCACCACCACAGCAGGACACCTTGCCAAACCGTCTAATCACCTAAGCAACACTTGGTCGCTAAACAGGTAGACACTGCTGATACTACCCCAGTCCACACTCCTGCGGACTTCCTAGGAGGTCACCTATCCCAGTACAACTCTCGCCCAAGCACGCTTAACTATGGAGTTCCTTCACTTCTCATCACCAATTGTGCTGCAGCTAACTTGGTGATGAGAAGTGAAGGAACTCAATAGTTAAGCGTGCTTGGGCGAGAGTAGTACTGGGATGGGTGACCTCTGATGCGTGGAAAACGGCAAGCGCACCGGTCGCACAAGTAATAAAGTTTGGGAATAAATCCCCGAGTGTCGGTCTCTTGAGGAACACAGTAAGGGATGAGTTAATGTCGAGGAGGACTTGAGATTGAAGTCCTCGGGTCGGAGGTAACGATGGGGGTTTTGATGGTTGTGGAAAATAAAGTAAAAATCTAACAACTACTCCTATGCAACGCCGCTATGCGATGCTTCGCCAGGCGGGATGGAAACTACACGGGCCGCTATGCACCGAATCGCTAGGCGGATGGGCGAGTAGGCTAGCGGATGAGGTGGAGAGAACGGCGGAATGAGGGTCGTGAGCACCTCTTCGCAACGCACGCCACTAGCAATTGCTAGTGCGGCAAGGGTGGAGGGATGGCGGAATAATAAGGCGCACCTCAAGCAATAATAACGAAAATACACAAATCACATAGACATGATTTAGAGTAAAAGTTAACTACAAATAAACATTCTTCATCAATACAAAGAGAATAACTAAGCTAACAACAACAAGAGGAAGAGGTGTGCGAATCGACCGAATCCGAAGCCTTGTTGGGGGTTCACGGTTGGAATCCCGGGTTGTCAATCCGAGTCCAAGCTCGGTCCTCAACTGCGTCCGGGGTAGAGGAGGCTGTCACTCACTCCCAATGGACCCGTCTTCTTCGTTGAAATGATCCGTAGATTGCGGCTCCGGCCCTTCCTTGCTTGATGGAGAAAGCTCGGTCAAAACTCCGCTTGAAGCTTGAGGATGAAGGAGGAGGCCGAGAGGATGCTCCGGCGTTGATTTGGCGTTGTAAGCTTGCCCGGAGACCCTCCCTAAGGTGGGAGATGGAGGAAGACGGCGGAAACCCTCGTTCGGGACGAGAAACGGCGGAAGTGTCGAGAGATCCCGGATTAGGGCGAAACCTGCGCTATTTATAGAAAACAGAATTAAACAGCGCGCACGATCACTGGCGCACGACCAGTGGTCGTGCGCGATATAGTCAGTGATCGTGCGATATGGAGGCAGAAAAGTGGAAAAAGATATAATGACTGCGCACGACCGGCAGCGCACGAGCAGTGATCGTGCGCGGCATGGCTGGTGATCGTGCGATATGCCGGGACAGAACTTTCACAGGAGAGGTCAAGACTGCGCACGACCGATGATCGTGCGCCAAAGAGGTCGATGGTCGTGCGTGGGTAAAAACGCACGACCATTGACTCCTTTGCCAAAAATGGGGAAAGTCCGATGCCGGACGCCCACACGATCCCAGAACCTGCAGGAAAACTGGACGGGATGTCGATCATGGCAGTCACAGACATAAATAATATGCAAGCAAAAAGGGAAATACACACACACACACAGAAATAGGCTAAAAGAGTGCACGAGACGTGGAAAACCGTAGCGAACCAAAAGGAGTGCAAATGACGCTAAACGGTGTGCAAAGACAAGAAAATAAGCCTAGATGAGTCCGAAAATAGGTATATAAAGAAGACTCATCACACCCCCAGACTTAACCATTTGCGCGTCCCGAGCAAACAAAACCTAAGCAGACGGGGAAAATGAACTAGCTAACAAAGAAATTGCAAAACGGAGTACCATGCGAAGTCGCATGCTCGCGTGCATAAAAATAAAGTAAAGGAAATTTTTAAGTATACAAAATATTTTATATTTTTCACAATGCGTATTAAAAATTTATTATTACTCAAAAGTAGAATCACGGTGAATCATCCGGTCCTACGCAGGAAGAAAGTAGACAAGCCACTAAGGTGAGCATTGCCGAAGACCGGGGCTCAAGATTACCCCCAAAGGAATCCACCAATGTCGGGAACCATAAGCTTGCCCGTTCGCACTCTCTCCACGGCACTAGTCAAATCAAGCGCAAGTCCGTAGGACTTCAGGTAATAATGGGGCTTGGGTTACGGTGAGGAAAACAAGGGTAAACATGAAGGGTATGCACCTAACCCAAATGAGCTAACGTACAAAACTTGCACCCGCTGCCCACAAAATAAACATGGGTGCACCACACCCCCAGACTTAACTTTTGCAACATGGGTGTGTTCACCGCCTACTCCAAATCAAAAGCATCTCCAAAAAGATTTTCAATCAAACCTTTTCTTTCTCTTTTTTCTTTTCTCTTTTTCTCTTTTTCAAATATTTTTCTTTGTAAACTTTTTCTTTTCACAATATACAATTTCAGCAAATAAAACTTGGGCGCGCTTCCACATTTTCACGAATAAGAATCACCACATCACACCCCAACATGAAAATACAAACCTTAAGCTCGACTTGGGTGTGCGACTAGGATAGGCTATAAAGCTTTGGCGAATATAGTGGAGCTGAATCAAAAAGAAGGGTAGGCACAAAGGGGCTAGCAAGGGCGATGCTAGGAATGGGTACAAAGCTCAACCGGGCCAAAAGGTGGCCTACATCATTCTTACGCTAGACTAACCATGTACCAATGCTTCAAGAATAGCTTGGGGCAAGTTCTTAGCAACCGAGAAAGATAATCCTTCCTCCCGACTCAAGCAATACGAGTCTAGTGGCGGCTACACACATTACTACGCTACCGTTTGATTCACACCGGATTCACCAACTTTTGAGTAGAATAAAAAGAATTTACGCAGATAGAAAAATATAAAGCTATAAGCATACAGAAAAATTAAATCTACTCAAATTTCTATACAAAACGAGAGCAGTTGACTAGAAACACAGCAAGGCCAACATTTTACTCCGTTGCACAATCCTAAACTAGCACAGAAATTTTCCAAATCTAACACAGATACAAGTTCAACTCGCGGCACGGTAACAGCTAAGCTCGCGCTCAAGTGGGTGTAGTGGTGTGCAAGAAATGAACATAAACAAAATAAAACACGAAAAGCTTCTAGTATGCGCAAGAAATGTGCACGTGCAAAAGGTAAACTGACTCTCCCCCAGACTTAAACTAAACAACACATCAAATGATAGAGAAATTTAAATCAAAAAGAGCTAAGGGAAGAGGTTACCCAATGCTCAGCTAGTGAGCATACCAGAAGACGCGTGAAAACTAGGAGCAGGCCCGCCATACGAAGAATCACAACCCCGCCAATGCGTAGTATCCATGAATACCTGCAGGGGTGAGCTCCGCAAAAACAAAAGAAAAATATACAAAAAGAAATACTAAACTAAGCTAGACATAAAAAAAGAAAAATGCAGAAAATGAAAGATAAGCACTGGGGTTATTGTCATCCCAGCACGACTTATTCAGCAAAAGAAAAGTTCTAGCTAATGGGCCTATGAAAAGAAAAGTGCACAGGCAACTGTCCTAATATCCGTGTCGGTAACGGGTACCGATACGGTGATAGCACAGTTACCCCTCTACCTAGATAATAATACCTGAAAAGCTCAGGTAGAGGAAGCAGGAAATAAGATGAGGAGGAGACCTGGTCCTCGCTCATCTCATCACAAAAAGAATCCTTGCCTAGCAAGGTATCGTCCACCACAAGCTCGTTGGGGGCGAAGGTGAAGGCAGAGGCTTCAACTGCAAAAGGAGTAGGAAATTCCTCATGCAAGCTGAGGCACTCGCCGACAACCTGAGCGCAAGGCTCAAAGTCAACCCAACTCACCTGCAGGGAATCAACCCGCACAGGCGCAGAAGGAGAAGGGGGGTCAAGGAATAAAGGAGACGAAGAACATAAGGAACTAATCGGGGGAGTGGTCCCGGTCTCACTCCCAGCAGGCTCCAAACAATGATCATCGTCGGTGTCATGTGAGTCATGGCGAGGGGAAGCTGAGACCACGAGGTCCTCGGTGGTGGTTTGGACCCCCTCATCCAACAAGGAAGTAGAAACCTCCTCGCCAGCAAGGATTTCCTCATCACACCTCGGTACGTCACGGTGTTCCAAGACATAGTACTCACCATTGATGAGAATAATGTCCTCGTCACACCATGGCGCATCCTCATATTCCCAATTCCCGCAGGGCACAACATCATCAACCAACTCACTAGAAAGGGGAGTAGGTAATTCATGCAAAGAAAGCGGAGGAGCAACATCATCAGAGATAATATGCGCAGGTTCCTCCGGGGGTGAATCAAAAATAGGGGAAGAAGGCACAAGGAGAGAAGGCGCCGCAATGTCGTCGCACTGACCAGTAGAAAGTCTGATGGGTGTATCCACAGCAGTCCCCCATAGACAAGGTGGTACTGCGGATACATCATCAGAATCAGAAGGAGCGGCCATTTGAGAGGTGGATGAGACAATCCGGATATCCGGTTCATCATCCGCCTCCAACTGGCGCTGAAATTCTGCGCAATCTTTCAACACATGGTCGGTGCTATGACAACACAAACACCGTTTTCCATTACTCCTCGGTCCAGGTGGGACCGGAGAGGAATATGAAAAAGGTGTAGGCGGAGAAGAGTAGTGACCATAAGACTGGGGTACGGTGTATGAAGTACCATAAGACAACGGTGCTCCATACACTGAACCACGAGAATTATGCTCCCATTCTTCAGTGGGGCACTCATCACTGCCATGCCTATAATCCCCGCACCAACGGCAACGAATATTCGCATAAGAATACATGGTGCAGCAAGAAAGAATTCACCACAAGAATTTTCTAAGCAAAAATTGACTACACACAAGCAGATAAATAAAAAGGAATACCTGCTACTGGAATATAAAAAATTAGAAAAGGAATAAAGAAAAATAAGCAACAAATTATAAAAACTAAAGTAAAGAAAAATAAAACATGGAATGAACAGATGGAAAAGGGCTTCTATCTCAAATCTACCTCTTCAAAAACTCAAACGACTGTGTTCCCCGGCAACGGCGCCAAAAACTTGATGCGTGGAAAACGGCAAGCGCACCGGTCACACAAGTAATAAAGTTTGGGAATAAATCCCCGAGTGTCGGTCTCTTGAGGAACACAGTAAGGGATGAGTTAATGTCGAGGAGGACTTGAGATTGAAGTCCTCGGGTCGGAGGTAACGATGGGGGTTTTGATGGTTGTGGAAAATAAAGTAAAAATCTAACAACTACTCCTATGCAACGCCGCTATGCGATGCTTCGCCAGGCGGGATGGAAACTACACGGGCCGCTATGCACCGAATCGCTAGGCGGATGGGCGAGTAGGCTAGCGGATGAGGTGGAGAGAACGGCGGAATGAGGGTCGTGAGCACCTCTTCGCAACGCACGCCACTAGCAATTGCTAGTGCGGCAAGGGTGGAGGGATGGCGGAATAATAAGGCGCACCTCAAGCAATAATAACGAAAATACACAAATCACATAGACATGATTTAGAGTAAAAGTTAACTACAAATAAACATTCTTCATCAATACAAAGAGAATAACTAAGCTAACAACAACAAGAGGAAGAGGTGTGCGAATCGACCGAATCCGAAGCCTTGTTGGGGGTTCACGGTTGGAATCCCGGGTTGTCAATCCGAGTCCAAGCTCGGTCCTCAACTGCGTCCGGGGTAGAGGAGGCTGTCACTCACTCCCAATGGACCCGTCTTCTTCGTTGAAATGATCCGTAGATTGCGGCTCCGGCCCTTCCTTGCTTGATGGAGAAAGCTCGGTCAAAACTCCGCTTGAAGCTTGAGGATGAAGGAGGAGGCCGAGAGGATGCTCCGGCGTTGATTTGGCGTTGTAAGCTTGCCCGGAGACCCTCCCTAAGGTGGGAGATGGAGGAAGACGGCGGAAACCCTCGTTCGGGACGAGAAACGGCGGAAGTGTCGAGAGATCCCGGATTAGGGCGAAACCTGCGCTATTTATAGAAAACAGAATTAAACAGCGCGCACGATCACTGGCGCACGACCAGTGGTCGTGCGCGATATAGTCAGTGATCGTGCAATATGGAGGCAGAAAAGTGGAAAAAGATATAATGACTGCGCACGACCGGCAGCGCACGAGCAGTGATCGTGCGCGGCATGGCTGGTGATCGTGCGATATGCCGGGACAGAACTTTCACAGGAGAGGTCAAGACTGCGCACGACCGATGATCGTGCGCCAAAGAGGTCGATGGTCGTGCGTGGGTAAAAACGCACGACCATTGACTCCTTTGCCAAAAATGGGGAAAGTCCGATGCCGGACGCCCACACGATCCCAGAACCTGCAGGAAAACTGGACGGGATGTCGATCATGGCAGTCACAGACATAAATAATATGCAAGCAAAAAGGGAAATACACACACACACAGAAATAGGCTAAAAGAGTGCACGAGACGTGGAAAACCGTAGCGAACCAAAAGGAGTGCAAATGACGCTAAACGGTGTGCAAAGACAAGAAAATAAGCCTAGATGAGTCCGAAAATAGGTATATAAAGAAGACTCATCAACCTCCTGGAAAGTCCCCGTACGGCCCAACTTAACTGTCGAGTTCGCTCAATAAAGGGAGGTTGTGCCCACAACCAACCCATAAGTCGGCTAGAGAGGGATTGGGGTGCTTGGGCTGCAACTCAGTAGCATCGCCTAGCGTGACACTATCTGATTGATCAGCTAGGTTCATTACAATAAGGGTCTAGGGACTGAATCTAATGTACATAATGATTTTGACGTGACATGCCTTACACGCCCCCCTATACGGGCATGTCCCAGGGCGTGTCCACCAATGTATAGAAGCAATCATCATTCCCGCCAGAATCCAGTGCCCGAGGTCAACCCCGTACTTGACATGCCCCCCTAACACGCCCTCCCCGGGCGTGACAGGGGCCGTGATCGACCCGAAAAAATTCTATAAATTCAGAACCCCCCTTGTGTCCAAACCATATTTTGGGGAGAGGGGAGGTGCTGCTGGTTCCATTCTTAGTATTTTTTGTGTTTTTCTTATGTTTTTGCTCTCTCTCTCTCCCTCCATTTCTAGTTTTACTTTTCATGCACTGTACTTTACTTACTTGTAACCTCATTTTATTAGTGTAATATTAGTAGTTAGCTTTCTTTTTATACACTTGTAATGTCCATTTGGTAGTTGTAATCAACTTTTGTTTTTAATAAAATTTAGTTAGCTTTTATTCAAGTCACTTTCTCTTTATCTTTTAGCTTCAGTTTTTATGCACCTTTATTATCTACCCCTCTCTTTCCCTATTACCATGAATAACTAATCGTCATTTATTCTCGATCACGATGATCTATGAATGATTTGATCAAGTTATGATGTTTTAGCTTTCTTTTTCTTCTTAAAGTAATTACCTTTGATTTACTCTTAGTTTTTATTTAATGGGACTATATTGCCGGTATATAGTTTCAATTTGGGTTTTCATTCTTAGTTAGCCGAGAGGCTCATAGTTTGAATTGATCACCCAAGAGTAAAGAGAGTTGCACGCACCCCTCGAGAGAGGCAGACATTAAATCTCCCGGATTGGAGTGAAATCCAATAGCGGGGTTCACCACGTAAAGCGAGCTTTAGGTCTTTGATTTGAACGAGAGTTCGGTCGGACCTTCCTAAACTCAGTTGGGCACGACTTCGAGAGAAGCATATCCAAACTTTGGGAACTTCCACAGTCAAGGTGTTTTACTTTATTTAGAATTAATTTGTTATTCCATTTTGATTTTCTTATTTCAAAGTGATTCAAGATTGAGTACTCCTTTTTTATCTTTAGCTCTAACCTTTTATTTCTACAAGTAATTTAGTTTTCTTTTTAGGTTAGTAATTTAGTTCCTATTTTAGTTAAGTAAATTAATCTTAAAAATCAGTTGATAAAATAATAGCGATCTCCTCGAAGTAGAAGTAATCATTACGCTCCAGGAAAATATGACCTTGATATTAATATTTAGTATCCTATACTATAAACGATAAGGTACACTTGCCTTTATCGGATATAAAATCTGAGAATATTATCAACTTCCACCACATCCATCTTCTCTTCTCTTTAAACCCTCTCATCCACCTTTGTGATTCTCAGTTTCAAGTTTTTGGCGTCGTTGCCGGGAACTAGTTTTGATATTTAAAAAAAAGGATAGCTACTAATTTTATCGCTTCTTTTCTCCCTTACCCCTCTTTTGCGGTTGATTTTATTTTTTTATGGATAGTTTTTGTTTTTCTTATGGAGAGTTCGGTCACTCTCGCGAGGACTGTTGGGTAGGATATCCTTCATCCACCCATGATTTTTTTCCTTTCGGATCGGATCAATTTGGACAAAATGATCCGTCCGCGAATTTGTTTTCATGGGTTTACGATGATTTTCAAATGCCTTCCTACCCTTCTCCGAATTTTTCTGATTTTAATTTTTCCGAAGATTTCTTGAATGGACATTTTGATCCTAGACCTACTTTGAACTACTCAGGGTGGCAACACCCTGATCATTCTTGGGGACAAGGTGATCATCAACCCATTCCATCTAAAGATTTCTCCGCTTTTTCTCCGCAAGTTTGCGCGCCTCCTATTTTTGATTTTAGTGAAAATGAAATCATTTTTGATTCTGTAGCATTTGATGCACGCATCAATGCTCATTTCAAAGTGAATTTTGACACTTTAGCTTCTGAGGCCGCAACTTTTTCTTCTCCTCCTCCTATTTATCTTTCAAATGATGAATCTTTGGATTTTCCGCAGTGCCTTCAATCACTCACGAAAGACGATTATTCAGAAATTCCATTGTGCTTTCAACATCCCGAGGAGGAGATTTCCCCCAATATCCCGATTTTTTTTTCAATTTTTCGAGGAAGACGAACTTTCTTGTCTTCAATCTTCCGAGGAGATTGATTTTTCGGATATCCTGTTTTGCTCCAAATCTACGGAAATGATTGATATTCAAGTGGAGCAATCAGATCTTTTTATCCAAAAAATTTCTAGTGATCAACCACCGCCTTCTTCTTTTTCTTCTCTTACCCCTTTTTGCAAAAATTCCACTTCATTTTCTTCTTTTAATTTTCCTTCTAATTTAGTTTCTAGTTCTTCTTTTTTTACCCCTTCTAATAGTTTATTTTCTTTTACTAATAAATTTTCTTTTTCTAAATCTTTTTCCTTTTTGTTTTATTAAAAAAATCAAAAATTACAAAAAAATATTTTTATTTTCTTAAAAAATGTTTTGGTACTCGTGCAGCAACGCATATTACGCGAGCTGCCATTACATTTCTCTTTTTTATTTTTGATTTAGCTAACCAATAACGTCAAGCTCAACGATGATAACCAAAGAGCTCTCTCGGGAGGCACCCCTTGCTTATCAATTTTTTGTTGTTTTTTATTTTGTTTTGTGCAGGAATAAGCTCTCGGGTATTTGTGCAACTTCTCGCCTCTCAACTTGGACTCAAGCTGGTCTTTAGCTCATGTTTGGGTGGACGCATTTTTCAACGTCTGGACAACGAGCACTAGGGAAGCACCTTTTCCTTTTCTTTGCATTTCTTTTTTCTTCTTTTCTCTCTTTTCCCAACTCTCTTTATACTTAACTTTAAACATTGGGGACAATATTTAACTTTAAGTATGGGGGAGTGTTCACTTAGTTAGTTTACTTTAGAAAAAATAAAATATATATATATAAATTTTTGAAAAAAAATCCCAAATTAAATTGAGTTAATTTTTGCCAAATCAATTAGTACCCCACCACTTTGCATTTTATTATTTTTAAGCTCATGTCTACTTGCTTAGTTAGAATAAATTAGATTAATTTTCTGTTTAAATTCGTTTAGCGAGTAGTATGTTGACTCATACAGTGTTCTTATTTATGGTAGTATGTTGTTTTTGAAAAATTTCTTGAATCTTTTTCACTTTTCCCTAGCCTTTTTTTATTTCTTTTAATTTTATAAAACCTATCATCCTGTTTTTTCCTTATTAAAATCTTTTTAAACGTTAATTAGTATTAAGTGTAGTAGACACAAACCAGTCTAGATGCTTATTATCATTGTTTTCATGAAAGCAAATTCTCTATTTTCTATTTTTGTGCATATCTTTTTTGAAATTTCAAAGCTTTACTTTTAGTAGATTTAGGAAGCGTGAAAATGATTTAGACATTTCTTTTAAAACATTTGAGCCTTTGCACCGCGCCTAACAATAATCGTTACTAGCCATTTTGTGCCTTTTCCTTTCCTTTTTGTAGCCCCACTTTTTATTTCACCACGGCCAAATAGCTTACCTATATGCACACTTTAAATTTGTTTTTGAGCTTTAATTATTAATGTGCCTCTTTTTGAAAAAATTTGCGGAAAATCCCTGTATTATCTTTTGCTACAAAAGTGGAAATATTTAAGTATGAAAAATGAAAAAATGAAAAATGAAAAAAAAATATTTGATGAAAAAAACGAGTAAAAGGAAAGAGAGAAAAAAAGTGAAAAGTATTTATTTTGGCTAGCATTATTTTGGCAAAGCTCACTTCTTTTTGTTTTAAGTGTGCAAATACCCCTCGTGTTTATCTTTTGAATATCACACCCTTAAAAACCTATGCCTAACTGTACACCTAATTAAATCCCTAGTGATTCATGCTTCCTACATTTATTTTTTAGTATAGTAGCGAGAAACTAGATTGAGTAAGTCTTTTTTGATAGAAATATTGATCTTTTTCTTGATTGACTTGGTTTTCATTTGTCTCTTAGACTTTAGTAGTGACTCAATGCGCTTTTTACTCATTACTTTATTAAGTTTTAATTATGTAAAAATTTGGAATGATTTGTATTTATATTTAGTGAAATTTATAAAATTTTGTGGTAAGTTAAAGTAGGAATTTTTAGTTCTTTTTCAAAATTTCTCTACCTCTAAATTCCCATCTCATTCATTTATAGCATTTTTAAACATTTCAATTAATCCTCTTTATTTTCTCTAACTTGTAGTCTTTGCTAGAGGACAAGCAAAATAATAAGTATGGGGGAATTTGATGATGCATATTTTAGCTTAATTTATTAGGGTAAAAATACATTTATTTTCGTTTTAAATCTCTTTCTTTATGTATTTTTAGGTTCCTTTTAGTTTCTTTTTATGTAAATATTCTAACTTAGTTTATTTTCTATTTTTCAAGTTTTTACAGCTTTCGGCCAAAATGACCTGACACGCCCCCTGACACGCCCTCCCTAGGCGTGTCACAAGGCATGTAACCTGATCCCGAGGAAGTTTGATGCCAGAATCCAAATCCTGAGAGAAAACACCAGACACGACCCCCTGACACATCCTTCGTGGGCGTGTCTCTAGGCGTATCACCCCGATCCCGAAGCCTGATGCCATAATTAAAGCTTTTCCATTGCTACATGTCAACCCGTCCGTGACACGGCCCTAACACGGGCGTGTAGCACATTTTCCGACGACTGACGGATTTCCAACCAATGATTTTGACATGACGTACCTTACACGCCCCCTACACGGGCATGTCCTAGGGCGTGCCCACCAATATACAGAAGCAATCATCATTCCTACTAGAATCCAACGCCCAAGGTCAACCCCGTACTTGGCATGCCCCCTGACACGCCCTCCCTGGGTGTGACAGGAGGGCGTGACCAACCTGAAAAAAATCTATAAATTCAGACCCCCCTTGTGTCCAGACCCTATTTTGGGGAGAGGGGAGGTGCAGCTGGTTCCATTCTTAGTGTTTTTTGTGTTTTTCTTATGTTTTTTCTCTCTCTCCCTCCATTTTTACTTTTAATTTTCATGCACTGTACTTTACTTACTTGTAACCTCTTTTTATTAGTGTAATATCAGTAGTTAGCTTTCTTTTTATGCACTCGTAATGTCCATTTGGTAGTTGTAATCAACTTTTGTTTTTAATAAAATTTAGTTAGCTTTTCTTCATGTCGCTTTCCCTTTATCTTTTATCTTTAGTTTTTATGCACCTTTATTATCTACCCCTCTCTTTCCCTATTACCATGAATAACAAATCCTCATTTGTACTCGATCGCGATGAACTAAGAATGAGTTGATCAAGTTATGATGTTTTAGCTTTCTTTTTCTTCTTAAAGTTATTACCTTTGATTTACTCTTGATTTTTATTTAATGGGACTATATTGCCGGTATATAGTTTCCATTTGTGTTTTCATTATTAGTTAGCCGAGAGGCTCATAGTTTGAATCGATCACCCAAGTGTAAAGAAAGTTGCACGCACCCCTCGAGAGAAGCAGATGTTTAATCTCCCGAATTGGAGTGAAATCCAATAGCGGGGTTCACCATATAAAACGAGCTTTAGGTCTTCAATTTGGACGAGAGTTCGGTCGGACCTTCCTAAACTCAGTTTGGCATGACTTCGAGAGAAGCGTATCCAAACTTCGGGAACCTCCACGGTCAAGGTGTTTTACTTTTTTTAGAATTAGTTTGTTATTTCATTTTGATTTTCTTATTTAAAAATGATTCAAGATTTAATACTCCTCTTTTATCTTTAGCTCTAACCTTTTATTTCTACAAGTAATTTAGTTTTATTTTTAGCTTAGTAATTTAGTTCCTATTTTTAGTTAAGTAAATTAATCTTAAAAATCAATTAATAAAATAATAGCGATCTCCTCGAAGTAGAAGTAATCATTACGCCCTAGGGAAATACGACCATGATATTAATCTTTAGTATCCTATACTATAAATGATAAGGTACACTTGCCTTTATCGGATATATAATCGGAGGAAATTATCAACTTCCACCACATCCACCTTCTCTTCTCTTTAACCCCTCTCATCCACCTTGGCGATTCTCAGTATCAACAACCCAGTTACAGTTTTGGTGAGGTTGTTTATGGAGTTGTTTGTCAGGTACCACGACATCCCTAGGATGATTGTCTCAAACCGTGATGGTCGGTTCACTTCTAGGGAGTGGAGAGCGGTGCCGGCGTACTTGGATTCTCAGCTTTCTTTTAGCACCACTTTCCATCCACTGACCGTCTGCGAGACAGAGCGGACCAACCGAATTATGGAGGATCTGCTACGCTTATGTATATTGGATACGAGGAAGCCCTGGGAGAGACTTTTGCCACTAATAGAGTTCTCCTATAACAACAGTCACCAGGCAATCATTGGGATGGATCCATATGAGGCCCTATATGGTAGGAAGTGTCGGACAACGCTAACTTTGGTCAAGGATGAATATTCGCGAGCTCTTGGATCAGATTATATTGAGGATACAGTTGCTCACATACGACTAATCAGGGATCAGATACTTGAGGCGCAGAGCAGACAAGCCAAGTATTACGATGCAAGGCAACGGAAGGTGGAGTTTTAGGTGGGAGATAGGGTATTCTTGAAGATATGTCATGTGTATTGTGTTTCCCAAGTGCAGAGGCACAAGAAGCTCAACCCTCGATTTATGGGACCATACTTGATCTTGGAGCGGATCAGTCCTTTGGTTTACCGGCTTGAGCTGCAGCCAGAATTAGGGAACCTGTACGACGTCTTCCACATCTCCTCACTTCGGAGGGCACTACTTCGGCCAGACCAACATGTCACCACTACAGTAGAGGCATAGTGGTACTTGATAGATCAGTTTGTTTGGAGCCAGTCTGGATAGATGACATGGCGATTTGAGTGATATGGAAGAACAAGGTTCCCTTGGTCAAGGTGTTATGGTCCAACTACGGACGGGAGGAGCACACTTGGGAGCCGATGGATCTAATGCGGGAACTCTATCCGGGACTCTTCACCTCAGGTATATCTTAACAATTTTTTTTAAAGGTTCTTAAATTCGTGTTCATAGGAACCCCGTAGACCCGAACTTGAATTTCGGGGAGAAAATTATTTTGTTTGTTTATTGGGATTTGAAACATCCTATTTCCTTCTAGACCTCTTAACCTTTGAATAGGGTAGAACATGCGGTGAGTGAAAAAGGATTAGGCTAGGTTTGACCCAAAGAGTTAGGGTGGATTCGCATAGGGCCCACTAAAGGGTTCAAGTCAAACTTAGAAAAAATTGTTCAGGATCAATAGGCGTCGAGTGAACTCAACGCCATTCAATGAAGTGTCAAGTGCGTCGAGTGAACTCGACGCCATTCGACAAAGCATCAAGTGCATTGAGTTGACTCAATGCCATGCTCTTTAACTTAGAAAATTTATTCTGGATCAATAGGCATCGAGTGAACTCGATGCCATTCGACAAAGATTCGAGTGTGTTGAGTGGACTCGACGCCATACTCTTTAACATAAAAAATCGTTATGGATCAATAGGCGTCGAGTGAACTCGACGCCATTTGACAAAGCGTCGAGTGCATTGAGTGGATTCAATGTCATCCCCTTTAACTTAGAAAAATTGTTTTGGAATAATAGGCGTCGAGTGAACTCGACTCCATTCGACAAAGCGTCGAGTGCGTTGAGTGGACTCAACTCCATGCTCTTTAAATTAGAAAAAATGTTCTGATCAATAGACATTGAGTGAACTCGAAGCCATTCGACAAAGTGTCGAGTGCGTTGAGTGGACTCAACGACATGCTCTATAACTTAGAAAATTATTCTGGATTCAATAGGCATCGAGTGAACTCGACGCCATTCGACAAAGATTTGTGTGCATTGAGTAAACTCGACGCTATTTGGCAAAGCGTCGAGTTCGTCGAGTGAACTCGATGCCATTCAAAGAAGCGTCAAGTGATCTCAATGCTTTTGGACTTATAGTATTTTTTCAGTCTAAGCTGTGTTTGCCAGTTTATATGAACGGCCTAAACCGGGTTTTCGGGATAAAACTCTTATAGCATATTTAAACCTGTTCTCTTCAACAAACCAATTTAATACATTGATCTTCTTAAGAAGACCTATTTAAGTCAATGATTGGAGGTCCAATACATGAGTGACACGTGTCAAGCAACTTAAACCCTAATTCCTTTTATAAAAAGGGAAAAAAATGAAACTTAACTGTTACTCCCATTTTTGCCAAACCCGCCATCACCTTCGTTGAGCTAGAAGAGTGGAAAACAGCTTCTGGAGTTAAGCTTTAGCCAAAGAATCGAGCTTCAGAGCTAACTCATTGGAGCAAGGATCGGCCATGGCTCACCACTATCACACCCGCCGCCAAGCTCGCATCCAGGTCCGTTTCTCCTCCCCTCTCTCGGTGCCAGTCTTTTATATCCACTAGGATAGATATCGGTCTCAAATGAGCCCGATGATATGAGAGAGGGAATATTCTGAGCTTTTCTTCTTGCTCAGGTTCGCCAGAGGAGCTGCCTCTGACGATCATGTCGCAAGGAAATGCCAGCCGCCATCTTAATGGAGGTGGTGGCGATAATCGTCGGCAATGGTAGTGGCCCAGGTGGCCAGAAATAAGAGATCAACATTGCCCAGCTCAGGATGATCTGGGTCGTCGGCTCAGTGTAGAAGACAATGGGATGTCGTTGATTAAAGCTGAATTAAACTATAGTGTTATTAGTTATTTTTGTGTCATTTATTCCAAAGTTTGGCATATTAATTGTAGGCCCCTTGGAAGTAATTTCAGAAATTATCACCAACATAAAATTTGTAGATCTATGTCTTACCTTTAATTTGACATCCTAAACATGTAATTTGGAGCA
This sequence comes from Platanthera zijinensis, assembly GCA_039513925.1. NCBI lineage: Eukaryota > Viridiplantae > Streptophyta > Magnoliopsida > Asparagales > Orchidaceae > Platanthera > Platanthera zijinensis. Next base: position 22,860,666 of record CM077094.1, on the reverse strand, counting down.
CTGTAGCTCCTTATAGGTCCAATCTCCTAGGACTACTCTTATACTAGGGCAGAACTTCAAATGGATTCCAAGGCTAAACTATAAGTCCACATGCTGTGAAATTTAGGTCATGTATGTGTGTATACTATACTTATACTATGTATAAAAATCAGAATTTTTGGAGAATAAATTTCTATAGTTTTAAAAGAAATATGAATTATTAAATAAATGGAATTTAGCGTGATTCCCAATTCCAAATGCCCCCAACCTTGGGTGGCATGGCTCTAAGGTCCTCCTATGGCCTTGGTAAAAATTTGGAGCCATTTGGATCTCTGTATGCTAAAAGATCCAACATGTATGGTGAAGGTAGATTTGTAAATAGTGTGTAAATAGTAAAATAGGAATTTAGCCCATTTTACCCAATGTATGTCCTTGAAATTTTGGATAGAGACTTATGGAGATAAAATACTCATTTCATGAGAAAATTGGTATTTTTGGAATCAAAAATCTCATAAGTTGGAATTATTTCAAAATTAGCCCATTTAGGTGTTAAAATGAAAAAATAGGGTTACTGAACTTAGAAAATTCCCAATTTTAAATCCAAGCCCTAATAAGTCATTTCACTTCTCTAGAAAAATTTATGAGCATTTTTGAGAATTATTTCATGTGTAAGAATTGTAATTACATTTTTACCCTTATGGGACTTTGATCAAAAACATGAATAGTGGTTCATGGAAAATTATGTGAAAATGTCAAGGTCCTTATTTCTACAATATGAACCCCTGTAAATTTTATTAAGATTTTTGGATGATTATTTATTGTGAATACTAAAATAGTGGCATTTTTGTAATTATGTTAACATGTGGATATCTTAGGTCATATCACTAACTAAGAGTATGAAAATTTGTATTGAACATTATCTTGTTAATATTATTGAGTATAAATTTTCCCTGAATTTTCAAATGATTATTTTAGTACTTCATTTGAAAAAGGAAGATAATGGGATTTCAATCATAAATGGAAAATAAGGGTCAAATCAAGTTAGAAAATTAAGATATGTGGTTCACATATTTTTTTAACTAGATGAACTTTAGATAAATTATTTAAACCTAATGGATCACTGGTTAGAGTAGTTCATGTTCAAAGTGACCTATATCACTTAATTAATTAATTTAAATTATGGTCCAAAATAATTAGAAAATTATTGAAATACTGAATGATCAGTATTATACACATGAAAACCCCATGATAAGAATTAAGAGGCCTTTGGCCCAATGAATTGGAAGCCATCTCATATGGGTTTGAATTTGGTCATGGGCCGCGCTTAGTAAAAAGTGATGTGTAAGACTAGGACCCATAGGAAAATGATAGGTGGTTGGATTGAGAAATGTATTAGGAAGTTGAAACCCTACTTGGTGTCTCAATTATATCACTACATAGTAATAAGTGTTAGAGTGCAAGTCACAAGGAGAATAACTATAATGGGGTCCGGTGAAAGATCGTCGCTCCCCCAATCAGTACCTTAAGTCTTTAGGTTTACTCAAGAGTAATATCGAGATTGGGGTATTAATAATGGGTAGACACTATTAAAAGTAAGTGTCCTTGAGAAAGGGGGCTTTGGTCTTCAGCCCATCGTAGTTCTTAGTGCCCTTGAGAGCCCTTCACTGGGCATGCCCTAGGCAGTCCATGGATTAACCCTAAGCTGCTAAGTATAACAAGAATTGGACAAGAGTAGTCTAATAGGTTGAGGGAACAATGTGCAAACTCACTCTTATAGGGTTGGAGGGTTTCAGGATGGGTTTAGTCCTGCGAGCTGGAGGCTCAGATGTTTGGATTCAGGATTGGTTTAGTCCTACGAGCTGGAGGCTCGGATGTTTGGATTCTATATGGGTTTAGTCCTGCGGGCTGGAGGATTAGATATTTGGATTCAGGACAGGTTTAGTCCTGCAAGCTGGAGGCTTGTATTTGAAATGACTTGCATGTGCATAGAACATATTAGTGGAGGGTCTTATGGTACTGGCCAGTCATCACACCGACGGCAGTATGGTGACTCTTGTGAGGTGTGAGGGTTTGAGGGGCCAGTAGGTTGTTTTATACTGTGGTTTTGGGGAAATCCCCGAAAACACATACCCGACCAAAAAGACTGCTGGAAATGGCCATCCAATTAGTACGCAAAGACTCTAGAGTGTACCTCAGATGTATACAAAGGCATACGAAGGGTCTAGGTCTAGTAGTGTGTATACCTTCCTAGAAAGTGGAGATGCCCGCTCCACTGCTGTCGTAGCCACAATGGTGGTACCAGAGAGTTTAGCTAACTCCAAAAAGTGGGAACTAAAGGTTTGTGATCACATTATCATGTGTGTGAGTTGCACTTGTAGGAATCATAACCTGTATAACTCATCATAACATACATACATACTTAGGGCATACACATTGTGGATCCTTATCATATAAATTAGCATGATCTCTTTTATATGATAAGTTATATTTATGAAACCTTAACTTATAAGTTTGTATGGTCATTCATATAAGTTAAGGTACTCTTGTGATATTAGTGTAGCGGTAGATAGTCTTCTTTTTGCTTAGTTCCTTACTTACTTACAACACTTTTCTTTAGTTCTACTTTACCTACTACACTTCTTTTCATTATTTCTTTACAACTTTACTTGTATTATAAGAACTATTAGTATAATAATATAACTGTTAGAAATATGACCATGATAGAATAGTCCCAACATCACCTGCTTTCATTTTGTACTGCTTTGTTGTCCTCCGATTTTGTCCTCCCGCTCGGTGCCTTGGAGCCACGGGGGTGAGGCGATGACAAAATGGATTAGTATTTATGATTAACGGTCGGTTGTGACCGTATCATTTTAGGAGCTCGAGGAGCTGGAGCACTAGTACGACCAGCAGGAAGAGGTGGCAGAACCTGAGGAGCAGATACCACGTACTACTACCGCAGCTCAGTGTCAGGTGATGAAGAGTATTTCAGTTACCGCTTCCGTATAGTTTTATTGTGATAGAGAGAGATTTGATTCCATTTTGGCATGTACCAGCATAAGCCCTAACTCTCTTTTTCTGTACTCATTGTGGACTTATATATCTTTCATCTCTATATATTATGATGATATTGTTGTAACTTGTGGACTTGTTTGTTTTCATTTATTGCTAGTTGTACTTCTTTTCTCGATTGCCCAATAGGTTGAATGATCGTGTTAGCTGGAAGGATCAGCATCGTGCAGTGTTGACTAGCTAGTGTGCTAGTGTCGCCTTAGGGCGACAGTTCTAGGCATAAGACCGGGCAACCTCCTTAGTAAGGGGGAGGGGGGTCTTACATCAGTCTATGGCACTCTTGTTGTCGCACCTAATGCCAATGTTCTTAAATGTTAGGCTGAAGTCTTCTAATGTCTGTGACATCCAAAGTTCTTGTGTGCAATAACTTCCTAGAGCTATATACTTGGCCTTAGTAGTAGAGAGGGAAACTGAGTTTTGTTTCCTGTTAGACCCTCACACTAGAGCCGAACCTAGGAAGTGGCATATACTTCTCGTGCTCTTACGATCGAGTGAACACCCAGCATAATCAGAGTTGGAATATCCAAGGAGCATGAAGTCAATAGTGTGAGAGTACCAAAGACCAAGATTATGGATGCCTATCAGATACCTAAAGACGTGTTTAACAGCTTTTAAATGAGATTCTTTTGGATTGGCTTGATATCTAGCACAAAGACACATTGTGAATGTAATTTCAGGTCTAGAAGCACTTAGATAAAGAAGTGATCTGATCATTCCCCTAAATGAAGTTTGGTCCACTGAAATGCCACTTTCATCCTTTCCTAATTTTAGAGATGCACTAATTGGAGTTTTTACTATTTTAGATTTTCAAAGCTGAATCGCACAAGCAAATCTTTTATGTATTTCGATTGACTAATAAAAACTCCATACTTTCATTGAGAAATCTGAAATCCTAAAAAATATGTTAGCTCTCCAACTAGGCTCATTTCAAATTCAGATTGCATTAAGGTGATAATTTCATTGCATAGATTTTCATTTGTGCAACCAAAGATGATATCATCAACATAAATTTGTAATAAAATCTAATCAATATTTTTGTGCTTAACAAATAGTGTGGTGTCCGCACTACCCATCCTAAAACCATGCTCTAAGAGAAAAGTTGTGAGCCTATCATACCAAGTATGGGGTTCTTGTTTCAGTCCATACAAGGCCTTCACTAATTTGTACACATGATTTGGTTTGTCAACATTTTTGAAGCCGAGTGGTTGCTCAACGTATACCTCTTCCTTAATATTTCCATTCAAAATGCACTCTTAACATCTATTTTATATAATTTAATTTGTTTATAACTTGTAAATGCTAAGAAATTCAAATTCAAAGGAGAAACTATTTTAATGGGATAGTTGGGGAACACCTTAAAGTTAGATATTCTAGCTGTTTCTTTCTCTAGGGCAATCAACAATTAATGCAAGAAATTCAAATTTCAAAGGAGAAATTATTGACTGCAGAATAAAAAAGAGAAATTCTTTTCAGATGGCAGAAAGTAATAAGGATAGTGAGACTTAGAGAATTGATTGAATACACAAACCAGACTTGCAGTAAAAACACAAGAGCAATATAGAGAAGAGAATACAGTTGCACAGAACAACAACAAACAAAACTCATTCTCTGCATACAGAAAACATTATGTTTTCTCCCTTGTTCTTTCTGAAGACTGAAGAAGAACAACCATCAATATCAAGAGTCTTCTTCAACTTCTCCTCCAGGAAAATTCAAGGACAACATCTTTGAATCTGTCAGAAAGTTCCAGGATTCTTTCAGACAAGGCTGAAGACCTACACCCCGAGCAAGGCTCCAAGTTTTTGAACCATTTCTACATTTCAAAAGGAGTCTTGACAAATAGTAAATCCACTAGTATTCTCTGTTGTATAGAGAAAAGAGAAGACATCATCACCTCCCTCACCTCCTATAAAAGGGTTTATTAAATCCCTTCAAAAGTTTATTCTTGGTTTTTGGGCACCTGATCAAAATCCTAAAGGGTTGTGAGATCTCCCTGGAAATAGATCTTGTGGTGGCAGTCACCTGATCAAAAACCTGATAGTTGATTCCTACCAGGCTGGTAGAAGAGTGGATGTACCAGTTTGGGGAACCACTATAAAATTCTTGTGTTGTCTATGTGTGATCATTTTCTTTCTTGTTCTTGTTGTGCTGTAATAGATAGATTAGCTTAGCCTGTTTTTATTTCCTTCTATATTATTATTGGTTTCACCTATTTTTTACTCTGATAAATTTAAAAATAGCCAAAGTTTTAATTACTCTATTCACCCCCCCACGCCCTCTAGAGTAAATTAGGTCTAACCCCTATCTTTTAATTGGTATCAGAGGGGTGTTCCTTTAGTTGTACAAGTTAACACTTGAACCAAGATCCTTATCAGATCTGATTTTATTCTCCTAGTTTTTTTGTTATATCATGCCACAAAACAAAGACTATGCAAGCACCAGACCTCCAGTTTGCAACTTAAATAAGTTTGCTATTTGGAAGGCAAGAATCAAGCTGTATATGAACTCTATTGATGAGGATATCTTTAATTCTATTTTGACAGGACCACCAGTTCTAGTGGCAACATCTACTGTAAGTTCTAGCACACATGTTGTTCCACCACCTGAGTGGACAAATGCTCAGAAAAAGGCCAAAATAGATGATACAAAGGCCATGAATATTCTGGATCAGACAATATCTAATGACATTTTCCAGAAGGTGGCTGAGTGCACATCAGCCAAGGCTATCTGGGATTCCCTTAACTAGATGGTTGCTGGTTCAGCAGATGAGAGAAAGGATAGGAGATCCAATCTTATCTCACAATATGAAAACTTCAAGAAGGATGAGTCAGAGTCTATAAGTGACATGTACAACAAACTAAGCTCTATCATCAATGAGCTCAAGACTCTAGACAAGGACATCACCCTTACAGAAGTCAATGAAAAAATCCTACTAAGCTAAGATGAATTTCAACACTCCAGATAAAATATGCATTAACCAAAAGAGTGAATAATAAACGTAATCAGATCAATGTGAGAGTCAATTAATAAACCACACACATGTATATATAAATATGAATATCCACACAGAAATGTTCACATGATTACATGATAAGGAAAGTTTAAGTGTAATAATTACAAAAGCTAACATCCTAAAGATCTTTATCCTTAGCTATGTCTTCTTTAAGTTGCTGAGCTAATAACTTTCTGCTTTGTCGCTCAAGATACTCCTTGGGCTTTGGATAGTATCTCAGAGGAGGGGCTTTATCTGCCACGGTGTTGTTCCTGAAAAATATGTTACGTTTAGCTTCAAATTCTTTATGCTGCTCCCATTCGTACTGACTATATACATCATTTCGATTTATTTGCCCCCTCTGCTGTAACAAAAATGTGTCCAAGATAATACTCTTTGATACAGGACTCCATTTTTCGTTCCTCACATCATCCTGTTTCAATCTGATCTTCTTTTCAGCTTGCGTTTCCCTAGATGTCCCTTCTTGAATTTTTCTCTTGTTCCTGGCTTTTGCTAGGGCTTCTTGATCAAACCAGCTTCTTCGTTTAGCCCTTTCAGCAGCTTTATTTGACTCGGCTTCGCTCATTGGTACTTCTTCAGTCCTTATTTCACCCGCAGCAGTACCAGCAGGACCCACATCCTCAGGCAGAGCAACAGGAACATGTATTCCTGATGCCTCAGTTACCAGCCAGTGGGCCGTTTCAAACATGTACCTATTGGTCTGATCGAAGTTTAGAATTACTAACTCTTGAAGCCCTGCCATCTTAGCGTTATACGCTTCCTCCCCCTTTTTGGCTTCGGCGGCTATAGAGTTTGCATAGGAATGCAGAGATGCATCAATGTGCTTCACAGTTTTACTGAATTCATCCAGCAGAGTTTTCTGATTTGCGTTCAGCGTTACCATGTTGGCATCAAATTGTTGTATGTTCTGTGCCATAACATGAACATTTTTATTGACTACTGTCAGGTCGTCAGCATTCTTCTTCAGTCCTTTCATGAGAAGAGATACGACTGTGCCTGCCTCTGTATATTTTTCATCAAATTTCTTCTCTATCACATCTAGTTTATGGTTGATCTGAACCACATTCTTGAGCATGAGATCCTCTGAGTCCTTCAGTCTCTTTAGCACTTTGTTGTGGGATTTCTCAAACGTATCCTTAAGCTCATCCAGCATCCCTTGGACAAAATTAACAGTGTGATTTGCTATGTTTGCTTGAAGTGGAGGAGCTGCAGGCAGACCCTGGTCAGGCTCCCCAACAGAAGCACTGGGAGAGCTGGACACTAGAATAGAGTCCACAGGGAGAACTGAGGGTTGCTGAGAGGGCTCCCCCTCCATTCCTGCATCCGACCTCTCAGGAGCTTGTTCCTCGGATGAAATAGCAGCATCATCCCGAGGATCCACCACTTTCTCCCTCTCAATTACTTCTTCCTCCATCTCAGTCTCCAAGTGCTCAGGCTTATCTGCAGAGTTGTGCATATCTTCCTTTACTTCTTCCTCCTCCTCCTCATCAGCCACCTCATCTCCCAGGTAATTCATATCTTCCTCACCTTCCTCTTCCTCCTCCACATCTTCCACTTCATCTGCCACCACCTCCTCACCGTCTTCTTGCACAGTTTCCACAGCATCTTTAGCTATCTGAGAAATATCAGATATGATGTTTGCAGAAGAGAGTACAGGCTCCCCCTCAGTTCCTGCAATCAGTGCATCAGGAACTTCACTTGGTGCTGCCGTAGAATGTGCAGGAGCACTGGTGTCCTCGGCCGGAGATGCTTCCTCTTGGTCTATTTCCCTGGCAACCTGCCCTATTCGACGCTCCCACCGGTCGAATATGCTTACGTCCATCTTTTTCAAATAGTGTAGAGGCACTCCTTTGCTCATGTCGAATGTATCTCTGTCCAGCTGATTCAGATAGAGGCTGATGATTCTGCCAAAGCTGGGGGTTCGGAGTGTGTCTTTAATTCTTTCAAAGAGCATAGCTCCCCAATTAAACCGCTTTCGGCAGACGATCGCCACCAGAATCTTGAACATTTCCCCTGAAATATGGTCATGAGATCTAGGTTTGTAGATTAGAGCCTTCCCAACGATGTCATACAACAATTTTCCCTCCTCGTTCATGTCTTTCCTTTTGATTGACCTGGTCCCCCTGTCCAGTCCACAGAAGGATAGGGTCCTTGCTCTATCCTCGTCCTCCAGGTAATCTTCTTCCTCACAACTGGATAGCCGCAGGCATTGGGTCAGTTTCCTGGCGGATAACTTGATCTTCTTCCCAGCAACCTTGCTCTTGATGGAAGTGTCTTCGGGACGGAGCTTGGCAGTTGCAAAGAACTCCAATACTTCCTTATCCAAGATCTTGCATGGGTGCTCCAGCACGAACGTCAGTCCCGCTTCCTCGAGCATAATGATTATGTTCCGGAACTCGTCCGAGGCCTGGGAGAATCCGGTTCTCACTAGCTCGCATCCAGTGACCAGGCCTGCAGTAGTCCGTGGGGCCATAACAAACTAGGAAGAAAGGGAATACCAATTTCCAAGTCTAAGGATCTCTGTAACCAAGAGAGGGAGAACAAAATGTACACTAAGCTCAAGTCACGGTAAGGGACAAGATGGAGATTACCTAGTGAGGAGAGGCAGTGAAAGTTCCGGCTGCTTTACCAGAGAGACGGCGAGCCAATCCGAGGCAAAGCTTGGACGAGTGCCTGGTTGCGAGAGGAAGTCTTCAGGAGGCATCGTTAGGTCACCACGAAGTGCCGAAGGAGGAACTCGCTGGGAGGAGAAGTCGAAGGGATTCCTGCGGAGCTTGGACGGGGTCTCGGCGAATGGCGGAATTTGAAGGGTCGGCGGGATTTAGGTTCGATGTTATAAGCGGTTTATATATATTTATGTCCGAAGGCTTTGTTCGACGGAAACTGCAATAGTTGAATATTGATCGTCGGGAATGGCGGAATTTGGTTTGAGGGAAATCGCTGAGATTCCAAATTTATGTCGTTGTCAAGGGTAGGAAAGTCTTAATAGGCATAATTGTTTCTTAATCCAACCAAGGGGTTCAAAATTTTCGAGGGCGGACTTATGGCTGAAAATGTCAAACTAATCACTACTAATGTAACTGAAGGTTATCTTACACTTATACTCCTTCCCTAAGTGACTGAGCATACGTGAATAATTTTTCTATAAGACCATCTAATGTCAAAAGAAGTGAATTCATTATTAAGTGTGGATATGTCAACATACATATATACATATATGGAATTGTTTATGCTTTATGGCTCAAACTTTTAAGGCTAATTGAAGTTACCTGTGATAACAAGATGTAACATTCACATCATCAGCACAGAGTATATCAGGAGGTCAGTATGCATGTGCCTGTAATGATGGCACTGCTCCCATTCTCGACACTTTTTCCACATCATTCTTGGAGCATCTCCTGTCCGGTTCCCATCAGGATTGCGGGAACCCAGACCACCCTGCAGGAAAAAGTTATCTTGCCTTAGGAACCCAATAAGTATTGGGTCCTAGGTTCCTGTCAGCATAATAATTGGAGTGCCTCCCCTCAGGAATCCTGGTGGGAGGACTAACATTGTCTCGAGGATGTGGAAGTCCCCTTGCCTTTGACACAGAAGAGTTGTGCCAACAATCTATGGCAAAATGACCCACTTTGCCACAACACCAACATTCATGAATGTTGTATCGCCGTTTGTGACCTGAACGGGTGACTGAGGTAGTCATAGTTCTAGGTCTAAACGGGATAGAGCCGGATATGCTAACAGAGTTGTCTCTTCCACCGTGACTATTGGAAGGGTGGAAAGAATGCATATGGCAGGCGTCATGAGGCCTGGGAGGTGGTGCCTTCCTTTCAGTCAGCCCCCTTCCAAGGACCCCATGAGTCCCAACAACATGATTTCTAACCCCCTTTCCTGAGTCCTAGGGAGGTGAGAGGCGCATTGTGAGCTGATGCTGGCAGATTCATGACGAGTTGGGGATGTGGCCGAGAATACAAAGGGCTTGGTGGAAGCCTGAGGTATTCTCTTCTGGGTGGCCATGACAGCTCTGGCACTATGGGTATTTTCCATATGAGGGCTGATCATTCTTGCAGTGACCATGGTTGTTCCTATGGTCATACCTGAATGCATGATGTGTGCCCTTCCTGCTCAGGGTGGGGGGTCTGAACACAGTTTCCCCATTTCTCCATGAATTAACGATTTGGGAGATCCACCAATTTTCTGCTTTTCTTTTGATAGCATCTATCTTGGAAAAGTTAGAAACAATCCTCTTCTCGGTCTCTAGACGACTCTCTAGATCCGAGATCTTTGAGTCCTTTACCTTGATGGATTCCAATTGGAGATTCATCAAGGTCTTCAGCTGAGCAATCTCCTTAACTTGCTCCTCCACAAGTTAGTTGCTCTTCTGAAGGGCACTCTCAAGGGAATCAGGATTTTCAATCTTTTGATTGAAGCTATCCATATCCCTTGCATCTCTGGAAGGACTACCCTCTGAATTGTTCATGTCTTCAGGAACTTCAAGAGGAGGGGTGCAGGAGGAAGAAGTTACCTGCTCCTGGCTTTGCTGATCAGGGTTACCGTTAATATCGGCAGAGACTGTTGAGTCAGCTTCATCAGAACTGCTCTCCTCAACTTCTTCTTCAGTCTCTGACAAGGACACAGTAGCCCTGATACTGAGAAATTGGTCATCACTTTCTTCTTCAGAAATGTTGACCCCCATATATGCCTCATCCTCTTGCTGGCGACTTATCCCGGTTCTGTCTGATCCCTCCATGAGGTCTGATACAGTTTGCTACAAGGACTTGGCCGTCCTACACTTTTCAAGTCTTGACCGGGAAGGTCCAGTCCAGACATCCAGGATGATTCTACGGATCTCTTTATCCAGGTTGAATAAGGAGAGTTCAAGCTCTGACATCTCAGAGACATCCATAGGTGTTTGAAGACCCTTTCCAGAGTAGGAGGTCTTCATAGGAATGAATGGACCCTCTTCCAGGATGATTGATGTCCGTGGGTCAATGGCCTCCAAGTAAAAAGATACCCTCATCTTCCAGATGGGGTAATATTCCTTTGTGCACGTAGGGAGTCTAAGCGGAGAGATATCAAATTCCAGCTCCATCCTTGTTGACACAGGTGGCGAGATTCTACTCAAGGTATGAACCTTTTTGATGAGTAATCTCCCTCTGATACCACTTGATAGTCCATCTAGTGTCAACTACCTTCACCTATGGGGGGGGGATAGGTGACTTGCAGCGTATTTGCGGAATTAAAATTGTACCTGCAGAATCAAAACAAACCACACAGCACAGAAAATAACACAGGCAATTTATAATGGTTCCCCGATTTGGGTACGTCCACTTTCCCCCTTCGACCTATCTCCCAATCCAGGGATGACTCGATCACTTCACCAACAGGATTGAAATCCAATCCTTGCACTATCGGAAGGAACCCTTCCACACGTAGGAGTCAACACTCCCACAACACGGGTTGCACCCAACCCTACAACTAGGAACCAAATGTTCCTTTACAATGAAAAAGAAATTGAAGTGTATAAGAAATACAAACAACTTGAAGATCTAGGTGTCCCTTTTCGTTAGACTACTTGTTCTTGTAGGCAACGAAAAGTCCACAACCCTTGATCTTTCTTGGAGAGAATCTCCCCGAGACCGGCGGCGGCAAAGGGCGGCGGCAAGGCTCTCGGTGTTGGCGGCGGCAACTGAAAACAACAGCTATGCACTGGAGATTCAATCTTCTTAGCGAAGTCGGCAAGGTCTTCCAACGGTCACACTAGGATCGATCGTCTCGATCGATTCAGACGGGGATGGATTTCCCTATCTCAAATCAAGAGACAAAAGATCTCTGGTTAGATGCGTGAGATGCTGTGCAAGACTTGGCTTCTATCACCGGGGATCTGGAGGAGATCGAGATCCGCTATGGTGACTACTGCACGAGCGGTGGCGGAGACGATCGGCGGAGCAAGATCGAGAGCTAGGGCTCGACGGCAGCTGTCCTTTTTGAATTCGCGTGTGTTGTTTACTGTTCACCAATACCCGTATATTTATACATTAGGTCATAAAGATGACCGTTGTGGGTCCCACCAACAATAAGACTTAAGTTCTAGTTCAAAATACCGCTGGAAACCTGGACCGATTCAGGAAGTGTCGGAAATTTGCCCAAGTCAAATTCGGCGAGAATCGTAGGTGATTCTCGACGAATCGGCGAGAATCACCTACGATTCTCGCCGAATTCTACTTAGTCGAATTCTGACTGCACAGGTATAGTAGCCGGGGAGAATCGGCGGGAATCACACTTGATTCTCGCCGAATCGTCGAGAATGCAAAGTCATTCTCGACGAATCGGCGAGAATCACTTAGTGATTCTCGACGATTCTACCTTAGAGAATTTTCTGGCGGCGTCGAGATAGCTGGCCCAACCTGGCGAGAATCATCTAGTGATTCTCGACGACTCGTTGAGAATCACTAGTGATTCTCGCGAATCGGCGAGAATCTCTTAGTGATTCTCGACGATTTACACTTAGACGATTCTCGTCTTTCAACCCGTGAGCTGGTCTTTGGCCCATCCTTGCTCCTTGTCTGCTCATGATCTTTCATGACCCTGTGCTTGGAAATAAGTACACTCCAATAGAGAGAGAGTACACGTAAGCCAACACACTGATCTGCTCAACGAGGGATTACGTTGCACAAACCCGTGTATATTGACCTACTGCACCCTGACATTGGTGTGTACTTATCAATGAATAGCTGCAAGCACAACTAGAAGAAATTCATCAAATATATAGTGAATTCATCTTAGCTTGATAGGAGGCTTCCTCAAATCCAGGTAATTGTGGATACAATACCCAACACATGAATATTCTGGATCAGACAATATCTAATGACAATTTCCAGAAGGTGGCTGAGTGCACATCAGCCAAGGCTATCTGGGATTCCCTTAACCAAATGGTTGCTGGTTCAGCAGATGAGAGAAAGGATAGGAGATCCAATCTCATCTCACAATATGAAAACTTCAAGAAGGATGAGTCAGAGTCTATAAGTGACATGTACAACAAACTAAGCTCTATCATCAATGAGCTCAAGACTCTGGACAAGGACATCACCCTTACAGAAGTCAATGAAAAAATCCTCATGTGCTTCCCTAGCTCATGGGATTCCAAAATCTGGCAAATCAAGGAAGCCAGAAGTGTGAATGAGAATTCCACTGAATCTCCTTTTGGAAAGCTCAAGTATTATGAACAAATGATAAAGACTAGAGAAGCTGCAGAGTAGAAGACTCCTTCATCAGCAAGAAAGGAGAAAAGAATTACATTCAAAGCAACTAAAGAATCAGAAGCTCCAACAGCCAGTGAAGAATTCCTGAGTCTCTTAGCCAAGAGATTTTACAAGATGGGCAAGAGGGATTTCAGAAGAAAGTCATCAAGGAAGGATGACAAACCAAGGTATGACAAAACACGGACTAAAGAAGTTGTTTGTTTTGGTTATAGGAAGCCTGAACACTTCATCTCAGAGTGTCCAGAGAACCAAAAGAAGGAGAGAAGAAGAGAAAAAGAAACCAGGAAGCAGCATTATAATAAGCCCTCCTCCAGCAAGCATAAAAGAAAGGAGAAAGGCTTTGTGGCTGAAACATGGAGTCAAACTGAAGATGAATCTTCATCTTCCAGCTCCAGTGAAGATGAAGAGGAAGCAAAGGCAAAGGAGATTTGCTTGATGGCCATCAATGCATCAGGCAGCTGTTCAGAAGCAGAAGATGATAAATCAGACAGTGAAGAACCTCTATCTGAAGAGGATCAGGTACTATCTTCCTTTGATTTTAATTCAGAAAATTTAAGAACTGAATTTAAATCATTGTGCATTGATTTAATTAATTCTGAAAAAGAGATTAAGCAACTTAGAGAAATACTAAATGAACAAGAAAACCTGCTTTCTAAAAATATAAAATTAAAAGATGAAATAACTCTAGCTAATGAACAAATTGTCACATTGAAAACTGAATTAGCTGAGGATAGGCAACTTGAAAAATACCTAAATGGGAGAAGTATCAAGCTTATGGACATCACAAGTACTGTGAATGCCAGGCTTAATGGCAAGCTGGGCTTAGGTGTTTCATCAAGCCAACCCACACTGATTCAGAAAAATATCTTAAAAACTCGTATAAAATTTGTTTATTAAAAAGGTAAAGAAAAGATAGATGATAATATTGTTAAACAAACAGAACTAAAACAAAAGAATAAGAAAAGAAGAAAGAATAAGAAAAATCTTAACTATAACTATGTTCAGTAGATTTTGTCAAACTCAGATCGATGAAATATGTACAGTTCGTCGAACTCAAGTTGACGAACTCCGAACGCAAATTTTTATTATAATTATTCTCTGAACTGCGATCGATGAAACTAGTATGTTTTGTCGACCAGAGATCGACGATATTGGGGCCCAAAAAATGAATACTTTCATTCTCTGAGTAGAGTTCGACGAAATCATCCCCGTTCATCGACCTCAGATCGAAGAAGTTACCAGAATTCGTCAACCCCAGTTTATAATAACAGAAACTTTAATTTTAACAGATCACTTAATCAATCTAGGGAATTAATTAACCCTTTCACCCAATGGATAATTTCACCAAAAAAATTTCACCCTTTAGGTTATAAAAGTCAACCAGAATACTCATACATTTCCAGCTTTAATTATGTGAATAAACATGGACCCAAGGTAACCTGGGTCGAGAATAACTAATCTATTTTATTTTAGGTGAAAGACTATCCCACCATAGAGCAACAGTGGTATCTGGATAGTGGCTGTTCAAAGCATATGACTGGAAATAAGGATAACTTAATAAACTATAAGTCAATGCTAGGACCCAAAGCAATATTTGGCGATTCCAATTATGGCCAGACTGAAGGATATGGAAAGGTCAAGATTGGAGCAGTCACCTTCAGGAAGGTTGCATATATAAGTGGACTGAAGCACAACCTTATATCCATAAGTCAGTTATGTGATGAAAGGTTTCAGGTATCATTTAACAAAACTTCCTGTATTATTACTTCTAGAGATAACCAAGTAGTGTTAACTAGCACTAGAATAGGAAATATCTATGTAGTTAACTTTAGGTCTGCTGAAACAAAAATTTTCCTGTTTAATCAAACCAGCAATAATAATAAACTTTGGCATAGAAGATTAGGTCATGTAAACCTGAAAAACATTGCTAAACTTTATAAGGACAACCTTATTAGAGGATTGCCTTCTTTCCCTTACAAGAAGGAAAGCCTCTGCAGGGCTTGTCAATTAGGCAAGCAAACTAAAAATAGTTTTAAGTCACTTAATAAGAGTGATTCACTTAGGATTCTGTATTTACTACACATAGATATTTTTGGACCCATTGCTGTACAGAATCTAAGAGGGAAGTCTTATACCTTAGTAATTGTTGATGAATTCTCAAGGTTCACTTGGGTGTTCTTCTTGAGAAATAAGTCAGATAACTTCAAGGTTCTTACAGATTTTCTTAAGAGTATAAAGATTGAGTACTCTACTCCAGTTGCATTGATCAGAACTGATCATGGTACTGAGTTTGAGTCTCTTCCCATGCAAGAATTCTGTGAGAAGGAAGGTATCAGGCATTGCTTCTCTACTCCTAGAACTCCTCAACAAAATGGGGTAGCTGAAAGGAAAAACAGAACAGTCATTGAAGCTGCAGGCACATTACTTGCAGATGCTCACTTGCCCTTATCCTTTTGGGTAGAGGCTGTGAGCACAACAAAATATGTAATGAATAGAAGTTTGATTCATAAGCTTAAGGGCAAGACCCCCTATGAACTACTTAAAGGGAAGAAACCTAAAGTTGATTATTTTAGAGTCTTCAATTGTATTTGTTACATTCATAATAACAACAAGAAATACATTAGAAATTTTGAAGCCAAGGCTGAAATTAGAATTTTTCTTGGATATTCCCAAGTAAGCAAGGCTTATAGGGTATATAATAAATCCACTATGAAAATGGAAGAGTCTTTTCATATTTCATTTGATGAGACTAATATGTTTTACAAGGAGAAGATAGCTTCTACCAGAAAAACTTTGCAGGTACCTAACTTGTGTGAGAAGTTTGATGAGTTGACCCTCACCAATGAGGCTGTTACACATCCTTCTCCACATGTTGCTGAAGAAAGTGAAGATGAAGACACTAAGTTCAATGAAGAGCCAACAATAGCTATAATTCCACTAGAGGAATTAGCTCCCCAAGCTGTTGCTCAACCAACTCCTCTTATTGAGTTAGTCACACTTAGAAATCACCCTGTATCTCAAGTGATTGGAGACATCTCAGTGGGTGTGCAGACAAGGCATCAACTCCACCAGGACATGATGCATGCCTGCTACATATCTCAAACTGAGCCCCAATCCATTAAAGAGGTTGAGCAAGATCCACACTGGATCATTATATTGCAAGAGGAGCTCAACCAGTTTGCGAGATGTAGAGTTTGGGATTTAGTTCCAAGACCCAAAGACTACCCAGTCATTGGAACTAAATGGGTATTTAGAAATAAATTAGATACTCAAGGTACTATCATAAGGAACAAAGCCAAATTAGTTGCTCAAGGATACAGACAAGAGGAAGGCATACACTATGACCAAACATTTGCCCCTATTGCAAGGTTAGAAGCAATAAGGATATTTCTAGCTTATGCAGCCTACAAGAAGTTCAAAGTATACTAAATGGATGTCAATAGTGCATTCCTTAATGTTGAACTCAAAGAAGAGTTTTATGTAGAACAACCATAAGGTTTTATCTCTTCATCTCATCCATCTTATGTTTTTAAGTTGCATAAAGCTCTCTATGGTCTAAAGCAAGCTCCAAGAGCTTGGTATGAAACCTTAGCTAGCTTTTTATTAGAGCATAATTTTTTTAGAGGCATAGTAAATAGGACTTTATTTATCAAGCATCATCATGATAAAATCTTGTTAGTACAAATATATATAGATGACATCATATTTGGTTCTATAGATTCTAAACTATGCAAAAGGTTCTCCAACCTTATGTATTCCAAGTTTAAAATGAGTAGCATGGGTGAGCTCTCCGACTTCCTTGGTCTCCAAGTGAAGAAGTCCCCTGATGGCATCTTCATATCCCAATCCAAGTATGCTAAGGAGTTGATAAAGAGGTTTGGGATGGCTGATGCTTTAGCTAAGAATACACCTATGGCTACAAATGCTATAATAATTCTGATGAACATGGGAAACCTGTAGATCAGAAATTATATAGGATCATTATTGGGCCCCTGTTATATCTCACAGCAAGTAGGCCAGATATTATGTTTTCTACTTATCTTTGTGCTAGGTTCCAGGTGAACCCTAAAGAATCTCACCTTATTTTCTTAAAAAGAATTCTGAGATATATAAAGAGTTGCCCAAATTTAGGACTCTAGTATCCAACTGAGACAAAGTTTGAGTTGACTGGATACTCAGATGCTGACTTTGCTGGATGTAGAGTGGACAGAAAAAGTACCTCAGGGACATGCCAGTTCCTTGGTGCAAGACTTGTGTCCTGGTTTTGCAAAAAGCAAACATCTGTGTCTACATCAACAACAGAAGCTGAGTATATAGCAGATGGCAGTTGCTGTTCACAGATGCCGTGGATTCAAAACCAACTCCTAGATTATGGTGTCAACTTAAATAATTTAATTCTACTTTGTGATAGTACTAGTGCAATTTCTATTGCACAGAATCCAGTGCATCAGAGCAGAACTAAGAATATAGAAATAAGGCATCATTTCATTAGAGATTGTATTGACAAAAAGAAAATTAATCTTCTTTACATCTACACTGATTTGCAAAGAGCATACATCTTCACCAAACCCTTGGATGAGAGGAACCATCTGTTCTTTCTGAATCAGCTAGGTGTGATCAATGGAGAAGCATTAATTTAATTTCTGTCTGTGGTCGAAGAATTTGCCGCAGTTCGTCGAACGGAGATTAACGAACTGAGAAAAGTTCTTGAGATAATTCGTCGACCTGAGATCGATGAACTCTCTCTATATGAAGTTTTATTCATCGACCGGAGATCGACGATACTTCTTCAGAAAATTTTTTGTCGACCTGAGAACGACGAAAAGTTTTCCCTTCTTCAGACCGAGATCGACGAACTTTTTTGTCAATAAAATATTTCGTCGACCTCAGATCGAAGAACTTTGTTTATTTCGCAAGCCGAAGCTTGACGCTTCATATTCTGAAAATCTTATAACTAGGTTTTCTTAGAGCTCCATCCCGTGCTTTCTATTCCCCTTGCACTTGATCTCTCTGTTTTCTTTTGCAGGCGATCAATGGCGATTCTGGCGATCTTCCTTGCAGCAATGAAATTCCACATGGGATTCGACATCGACTTCGAATCATTCCAGCATTCTGACCAGGACTTCTTAGATATATTGAAGTTATTCGAAGACTAACAGTTGAAGAATCTCATGACAACCAGGATTAAGATTGCTGCTACAGAAATAAGAAAATGGGTATTCACCTCCTCCACTCCAGATACCGACACAACGACAGGAACAATATCTGGTAATCAAGTTTCCTTAACCCCCACCGTTTTGACCAAAATTTTTGGATTGCTTAATGGTGAAGAAGAGTTAGAAATAGATAGCTCAGAATTTGATGAAATTCTAAATAAAATGGGTCATACTGGAGAAAACCCTAATAAACTGTTGAAGAAACATTTATCTTCTGAATATAAATTTTTAGCCGATGTGGTGGGTAAGGTATTGTTGGGTAAGCATATGCCCATGATTATATCACCAGGCAACAGTTCCTAGTGATGTGTGCAGTTGTAAATCAGAAGCCAATGAACTGGGCTAAGATACTGTTTGATTTGATTAAGAAAAAGAACAACTAGAAAGAGGTGTATTTTGGAAAGGATCCTTGGAATCTTCCTATAGGAGAAAGCAAATGAATCCAAGTATCCCAGACTATATTCATTAATGCCTCCAAAAGGCTCAAATGTGCCTTATTTGGAAGGTGGTAGAGGAATATCCCAAAGCCATCTAAGGCTTCTTCCTCTTCCTCCAGAGCATCTGAGGGTACCAGAGCTATAACAACTGATCCCCCACCCCCAGAAGATGTCCCCTCCATCAACATTCCATCCACCCATATTCCAGCACCTCCCTCTCATCAACCTACACCTCCACAAATCTCAATTCCTTCCTCAACCCTCCAATAACCATCCACATCTCAAGCCCACACACCAACACCTTTTGATTCTCCAGTACATCAACCAACACCAATTCAATATCCAGTACATCACCCAACACCTCCTCAATCTCCACTTACACAACATCTAGCTGGCATCCCCCTCCATAACATAACATCCAAACCAACTTTTGATCTGTTGTCATCTCACATCCACTCTTCATCACCTCAGGATTAGCAAATGCCAGACTTTACACCATTCCTTCCATCATCATCCACCATCCATCCTTGTGTATCAACTTAGACATCCTCTGAGTTTATGAAAATGGATTCCTCCTCCATTCCAAATCTTTTGGAAATCCTAACTCCCCTTCTCAAAAATCTAATAGCAGAGGCCATTAAACCTCTTGCTGAATCTATCTCATCTCTATCTGCCCTCATCTCTCCTGCCCCTACTGTCCCTTCTTTTGGTGGCTTGGCTTCAGGGCCCTCTGAACCCAGGCAGGAGGAGATATCCTGTGAAGAATCTCTAGTCTCCTCCCCAGCAGTAGCAGCAGTAATTGTACAGATAGATGAGCCAGTAGTTGTACAGATAGCTGAGCTAGCAGAAGCAGATGTACAGATGAACAAGCTGATCTGACAGAAGTGCTGACTGTTGGTGATTGATTTTTAAATCCTACAGTAGATTTATTTGGATTATAAAAGTCTTTTTATGCATATATATATATCATCTTCCAAAAGTTTTTCAAGGGCAATCCATGGCCATAGTATATTATACTTCACCTATAAGTCCTGAAGTTATTAAACAACTAAAGGCAAGTTTTGTAGATTTTGTAATATCAGTTGCTGAGGAGGTTTGCAGTCCTCCTCCCCGCATGTGGGCTGAGTCCCTAATGCCAGACCTACATGCATTTTTGTTTGCTGATCTAGAAGAAGAATACAATCAGATGGTTACTAAGATTGTTGCTCCACCTGAAGTTACTAAACCTCAAGTTCTTCCTCAAGCTGAGAAACAAATCTCAAAGGAAGCCTTGAAGGAAATAGATGCTTTATATGACAACCCTCCAAAATCCTCTGATGATGATGAAGAAGATTCTGATGAATCAGATGATCCAAAAGCTAAAAAGAAGGCTGCTAAGAAAAGGAAAGTTGTTCCAAAAGCTGCTCCTAAACAAAACCCTACTCCTGATACTCCTTATTATATTCTACAAAAGATTACTCCATACCCAGGGATGCCACAATGGATGTGGTTATCAAAGAATGAACAAAAAGAAAGGAAGAAGAGGAGAAGGTACTGGTCTCCTCCTAAGCAATTTAAGAAATACCCTCCTCCTCCTCCTCTTCCATCTTCTGGGGCCTTTGGAAGTGTATCTCAAAGATCAGCACCAGTTACTAAAACCTATCAGAGACACTCCAAGCCAGGCAGCAGCCAACAGTCCTCTCAAAGCAAGCCTCCTCTAGCTATAGATAAGAGAAGTACTTCAGTTTGTATTGATGATTCACAGAAGGACTCTAGTCCTATAAGGCTAGAATCTCCACCTATTCCTTTTGTAGATCCAGAACAGGAAACATCTGTAAAAATGGCCAAGTTTCATGAGCTGATAGGACTTTCTCAGATCAACAAAGCTAAAGCTAAAGTAAAAGATCCTTCCCAATACTCAACTATGTCATCATATAGAAAAGAGGAACTCAAGAGGTATGCTAAAGCTAACAAAATTTTCAATGTTGATGATTATGTGAGCTTACATCCAGAAGCAGTAGTTCCAAGAGCCACCTCTTGCAACATAATTGGAGCATCAAACATGACAATGTCAAAGAAAGAAGCTGCAAATCCAAACAGAGAAATAATTTTCAAACAGCCTTCTGATAAAGATGAAAAGGAGAAGCCAGAGAAGAACAAGTGACTGTTTGTGTTTAATTCTTATTTTGAACTCTATTTGTTTAATCATGAAGAACTTATTGTAAATATCTGCTGAATATATTTATTTCTACCAGATATATGTTTTTATGCTTTATGATTGTTTTCTTTTATTTTGTATTAGTGACCTTACCCAAATAGGGGGAGATTGTTGGATCCCTAGTTTGGATTTGGGCTAGGTTCACTAATTAGGCTGAGTTTGTCCCACATTGTATAGCCAGTGTAAAGTCCTTGAGTCCTAGAGTTTAGGCTAGTCTTTAGGTTTAACCTTCATAGACCAGCCAGCAGAGGACCTCAGTAGATTCAAGACTTAGCAGGATTCAGAAATCAAAATGATCAGTTTGAAATTCTTAAAACTCAGCTCGACGATCGTCGATCGCAGATCGACGAACTCAGAGTTCTTTCTCTGAGTTGAGCTTGATGATATTCGAGCTCAGGTCGACGATCTTCTCTTTCAGAAAAATTCTCAGCTTGACGAACTCATAGTGAAGATTTGGCAAGTTATTTCCAGAATGTTGTTTGCAGAGCTCAGCTCGACGAACAGGAATTCTCAGGTCGACGAACTTGGAACTCACGTCGACAAATTCTGTTCAGAGGTCGACGATTTTTGTCACGAGCCAGGATGAGAAGTTTTCCTTACTTCTATCCCTTACTTATTATATTATTTAGCAGTAATTTATTGAGTAATTAATGCTCATATTCTTCTGAATATAGCCGTTATTGGCAGCATTAATTATGGTCTTCATCAGGGTAATTACTTGCCTATTTTAATGGGGCAGTTAGGGAAACACCTTAAAGTCAGATATTCCAGCAGTTTCGTTCTCTAGGGCAATCAGCAATTAATGCCAGAAATTCAAATTTCAAAGGAGAAATTATTGACTGTAGAATAAAAAGGAGAAATTCTTTTCAGACGGCAGAAAGTAATAGAGACAATGAGACTTAGAGAATTGATTGAATACACAGACCAGACCTGTAGTAAAAACACAAGAGCAATACAGAGAAATGAATACAGTTGCACAGAATAACAACATACATAACTCATTCTCTGCATACAGAAAACATTCTATTTTCTCCCTTGTTCTTTCTGAAGACAGAAGAAGAATAACCATCAATATCAAGAGTCTTCTTCAACTTCTCCTCAAGGAACATTCAAGGACAACATCTTTGAATCAGTCAGAAAGTTCCAGGATTCTTTCAGATAATGCTAAAGACCTACACCCTAAGCAAGGCTCCAAGTTTTTGAACCATTTCTATATTTCAAAAGGAATCTTGACAAATAGCAAATCCACTAGTCTTCTCTGTTGTATAGAGAAAAGAGAAGACATCATCACCTCCCTCACCTCCTGTAAAAGGGTTTATTAACTCCCTTCAAAAGTTTATTCTTAGTTTTTGAGCACCTGATCAAAAGCCTAAAAGGTAGTGAGATCTCCCTGAAAATAGATCTTGTGGTGGCAGTCACCTGATCAAAAACCTGATAGTGGATTCCTACCAGGGTGGTAGAAGAGTGGATATACCCAGTTTGGGGAACCAATATAAAATTCTTGTGCTGTCTGTGTGTGATCATTTTCTTTCTTGTTCTTGCTGTGCTGTGATAGATAGATTAGCTTAGCCTGTTTTTATTTCCTTCTATATTATTATTGCTATCACCGATTTTTTACTCTGATAAATTTTAAAAAAACCAAAGTTTTAATTACTCTATTCACCCCCCTCTAGAGTAAATCAGGTCTAACCCCTATCTTTCACAATGTCCCAGATTTGTAGAAGTCAAACAAGTCAATGATATACACATAGTTGTATTTGATGTATGTTTAAGTTCATACATGCAGGTTAGACAAGTATTCCAAGTGGTTGTGATAGGTGATCACGAGGTAGAGGAGTGGAGAGACAAAAATCTATCTAAGTCCACAGGTTTTGAGTGAATCCAGTTCACGATGTTAAAGAATGATGCTAGAAAGGCTGAAAATAGCCTAAGCCCACAGGCGTTGAGTGAAGACAGTTCACTCAACGCCAGATACCAAAAGCACTGAGTAAGGTGTGGACAGTCAAAGCCCAGCAGTGTGTAAAGTAATTCTACGGCTAAGTCCACAGGCGTTGAGTGAAGCCAATTCACTCAATGCCAGATAGCAAAAGCGCAGAGTAAAGACAGGACGGTCAAATCCCAACAGGCTATAGAGACAATATTACGGCTAAGTCCACAGGCGTTGAGTGAAGCTTGTTCACTCAACGCTAGACAGCAAAAGTGCTGAGAAAAGGCAGGACAGTCAAAGCCCAGCAGGTTATAGAGATAATATTGCGGCTAAGTCCACAGCAGTTGAGTGAAGCCAGTTCACTCAACGCCATTTGAGCAGAAGCATTGAGTCATGCTGCTGCAATCAAATCCTAAGAAGAAAGAAGACAAAAATCGACTAAGTCTAGAAGCATTGAGTGAAGCCAGTTCACTCAACGCCAGCTGAACAGAAGCATTGAGTCATTCTACTGTAGTCAAAGCCTAAGAAGAAAGAAGGCATAAATCAACTAAGTCCAGAAGCGTTGAGTGAAGCCAGTTCACTCAACACCTAATAAAGAAGACAGACAAAGACAGAAAGCGTTGAGTGAGGCCAGCTCACTCAATGCCTTTAGATAGATGAAGAATTTGGCTAAGTCCAGAGGCGTTGAGTGAGGAAGGCTTACTCAATGCTCTCAATGCCTAGATGCAAAATGATGAGCCAAGTCTAAAAGTGTTGAGTGATGAAGGCTTCACTCAACGTACTTAACGCTTGAGGAAGAAAAAGATTGGCTAAGTCCAGAATCATTGTGTGAAGCTTGTTCACTCAATGCACTCAACGCCTGAGGAAACAGAAAGTTGGTTAAGTCTAGTATCGTTGAATGAAGCTTGTTCACATCAACGCACTCAACGCGTGAGATGGAACTGAGAATTTGTCTAAGTCCATAGAAGTTGACGTCAGCAAAAGTCAACAAAAGTCAATGGAATTCAAACTCATTGCGGGGAAGCTAGAATCCACCACTGACGGCACTTATAGCCAGCTGTATAATATATTGTGTAAAAGAAAGGCTATAAACTAGCAATTAAAGTTGGGCCAACATGTCAAGAGAGATGTTGCACAGCGGAAGATAAAAGGAATGAGATCGGGGAAATTGAATTAACATTTAGGGCTTTGTCTTTTCAAAAAAAGGAACATCTTCATCAACTTCCTCGTCATTGTTGCTGAGACAAGAAGCAGAAGCTCAAATCGATCGACCTGAAAGTTCTTTGTGTTATCTGTTGTCGTCTTCATCATCAACAATAAGAAAGAAGGAGTAGCAAAGGCTAACCCTAGCTGTGGCCACTTCACAGCCCAAGATGAACAAATCATGAAGATTATTTTTTGGAGATGTGAAGAAGAAATATGGACTGATCCTTCTCAGGATAGAAGGAGAAAGACACAGAGATAAATTCTCTAGTGTCAAATCAACATCAAACCTTATTCTCTCTGTAAGATCCTTTTGGTTCTAAGCTATAATCCTGTGTTATAAAGGCTAAGATTGTAGGATCCGTTATAGATCTGAGGTAGGATTCAAGAGTGAATCTGTGTGGTAGGATTCTATTAAGAATATGAGTGTAAGGCTGTCCTCCCAGCCTGAGTGGTAAGGCCTTTGGCCTGAGGTAGGTGATTGAAAGTCACACTAGTGTCAACTACCTTCGCCTATGGGGGGATAGGTGATTTGTAGTCTTTTTGCGGAATTAAAAATTTACCTGCACAATAAAACAAAACAAGCACAGCACAGAAACACACAGGCAGTTATAGTGGTTCCCCGATTTGGCTACGTCCACTTTCCCCCCTCGACCTATCTCCCAACAAGGGACGACTCGGTCACTTCACCAACCGGATTGAAATCCAATCCTCACACTATGGAAGGAACCCTTCAACCCGAAGGAGTCACTACTCCTCCACCACGGGTTGCACCCAACCCTTACAATGAGGAACCAAAGTTACTTTACAACAAAAGTAAAAATAGAATGTACAAAATACAAACTACGTTTGGAGCGCTTGGTGTCCCTCTTCGTTCGACAAAGCGTTCTTGAAGAAGAAGAAGAGTCCACGACCTAAGCACTCTCTTGGAGAATATCTTCCCGAGATCGTCGGCGGCAAGGATTGCGGCGGTGATGCTTTGTAGATCCAAACTTCTTAACAAAGCTAGCAAGGTCTACCAACGATCTTATTTGGATCGATCGTCTCAATCGATTCGGAAGGGGAAGGTATTCCCGTTCAACAAACCAAGAGACAAAGGATCTCAAGATAGACACGTGAGACGCGTTGCTTGGCTAAGCTTCTGTCACCGGGAGATCAGGAAGAATCCACGATCAGCGGCGGTGACCACCTTCACGAGCGGCGACGGCGGCGGAAGAAATACCGCGATCAATTAGGTCACGCGAGGCGGCCGATCCTTTTCTTGGTGTTCGCTCCTTCTTTAGTTCAAAATAGGAGAGTATTTATACAGTAGAATAATCCATTATGTCCGTTGTGGGCCCCACAAGTAGAAACCCTAAGTACGATTCAAAACAGCGCCTGAACATTTGGTCCGGTCCAGCGAGCCAACGAAAATCGCCTAAGGCAAATTCGGTAGGAATCATTGGTGATTCTCGACGATTCGGCGAGAATCACTTATGATTCCCATCGAATTCTACTTAGAAGAATTTTTGCTGAAAAGCTTGCCATCCGGAGAGAATCGGCGAGAATCACAACTATTCTCGACGAATCGGCGAGAATGCAAAGTCATTCTCGACGATTCGGCAAGAATCATTTTACGATTCTCGTCGATTCTGCCTTAGTAGAAATCTTGAAGGCGTTGAGTCAGCCGGATGCAGTCGACGAGAATCGGCGAGTGATTCTCGACGATTCTGCGAGAATCACTAGTGATTCCCGTCGAATCGGCGAGAATCACTTAGTGATTCTCGTCGACTTTAACTTAGACGATTCTTTGTCTTTCTGCCCTTGAGTTGGTCTTTGACCCATCCTTGCTCCTCTTCTGCTCTTGATCTATCTCAGCCCTGTACTTGAAAGTAAGTACACTCCAATAGAGAGTACACGTAAGCCAACACACTGATCTGCTCAACGAGGGATTACGTTGCGCAGACCCGTGTATATTGACCTATTGCACCCTTACATTGGTGTGTACTTAGCGTGGAATAACTGCAAGCACAACTTGAAGACAGAGCATCAAACACATTGTGAATTCATCTTAGCTTGACAGGAGGCTTCCTAAAATCCAGGTAATTGTGGATACAATACCTAACAATCTCCTCCTATTTGAAGAAGCCAAAATCTTACTAGCTAAGATGAATTACACCAACCAGAGTAATATACAAGGCAAATTAATAAAGACAAGACACATAGAAATAAAGGCAAACAGATCAATATTGAGTCAATCATGAAATCATATATATATATATATATATATATATATATATATATATATATATATATATATATATCCACAAGAATTGTTCATACAACAACATGAAGATAAAAACATGCATTGAGGAAATGACAAGCCATAATCCTAAGCCTATTTCTCCTTAGCTAAATCATCCTTTAGTTGTTGAGCCAAGAATTTCTTGCTTTGTCTTTCAAAATACTCCTTGGGCTTTGGATAATATCTGGGGGGAGGATCTTTATGTTCCACTTTGTTATTCCTGAAAAATATATTTCGTTTAGCTTCATACATCTTGTGCATCTCCCATTCATACTGATTGTATACATCATTCCGATTGATTTCCCCCCTCTGCTGTAGCATAAAAGTATCCAATATAATGCTCCTTGAAACAGGACTCCATCTTTCATTTCTCACTTCATCCTCCTTCAATCCTACTTTCTTTTCGGTTGGAGTTTCTTTGGATGTCCCTTCTTGGAGTTTCCGCTTTCCTTTTGCTTTTGCTACGGCTACTTGGTCAAACATGGTATTGAGTGCATCTTTGGCAGTAGCCTTCTTAGCATCAGCTTCACTAAGAGGAACTTCCTCAACATATGCACCCTCATCAGCAGCAAAGGCAACCTCATCAGAAGCAAAGTTAACCTCATCAGAAGAAGGAACTTGAATTGGGATTTGTACACCTGATGCTTGCTGCACTAGCCAGTGGCAGCTATCAAAGACATACTTATTTGACTGTTTGAAGTTTTCGACCATAATCTATTCCAGCCCTGCCATCTTAGCTATGTATGCCTTCTCACCCTTTTTTGGCTTCGAGGGCAATGGAGTTTGCATAAGAATGCAGTGACTCATCTATATGTTTTGCAGTCTTAGTGAAATCAGTAAGAAGAGAAGTATGATTTACGTTGAGAGTTACCATGCTGGCATCGAATTGCTTGATGGTATTAGCCACAACATGTGCATTCTGATTAACCACTGCCAGGTCATCCGTGTTCTTTTTGAGTCCTTGCATAAGAAGAGTAACAGCAGTGCCAGCCTCTGTATAATTAGCCTCGAACTTCTTTTCCATCACATCCAGCTTGTGATTAATTTCCACAACATTCTTGAGCATTAGATCCTCAGATTTCTTAATCCTTTTTAACACTTTGTTATGTGCTTGCTCAAAAGATAGTTTGAGCTCATCCACTATACCTTGAATGACGTTCACTGTGTAATTTGCTAGATTAGATCGAAGTGGATGTCCCTGAGGCAAGCCTTGGTCTGGCTCTTCAGCAGATTCACTGGGGGAGCTTGATACATGCACTGTCTCTACTGGGGGATAGGGGCAGCCAATGTAGATTTCTCAGGAATGCTAATCAGCCCCTGCTGAGAGGACTCCCCCTCCATTGTTGCACCAGATTTCTCAGGAGCTACCATTAGAGCTCGTTCCTCAGATGGAACTTCAACTTCATCCTGTGGCTCCACTGTCTCCACCCTCTCTCTCAAGGTTGTTTCATCTTCAACGACATCATCCACTTCTTCAGCACCCTCATCTTCTATATCATTATTGTCAATTGCATCATTATCTAGGGCTTCCTCATCTTCCTCCTCATCCAGGGTATCAACTGCATCTTTGGCTATCTGAGAGATGTCAGAAACAACATCAGCAGGAGCAGGTACTGAGAGATCTGTCCTGTGAGTTCCAGTCGCAGGGGGTAGAGACTCCCCCTCGGTTCTAGCAGCCAGTAGATAAGGAACTTCACTGGGTTCAGTCATGGAATCTGCTAGAGTTCTGTTGTCCTCATCCCCATGGGATTTAGCTGGGGATTCATCATGTTCTTCAGCAATGGCTGCTTGACCAATTCTTCTTTCCCATCTATCAAAGACACTCGAATCCATTTTCTTCAGATAATGCAGAGGAACTCCTTTGCTCATATCGAACCTATCTCCATCCAACTGATTGAGATATAGGCTGATGATTCTTCCAAAACTTGGAGTTCTGAAAGTATCCTTAATCTTCTCAAATAGCATAGCCCCCCAGTTAAATCTCTTTCGCCAGACTATAGCCACTAGAATCTTTAACATGTCAGCTGAGATGTGGTCGTGGGAGCCGGGTTTGCATATCAGTACTTTCCCTATGATGTCTGACAAGAGCTTCCCTTCCTCATTCATTTCCTTTCTCTTGATTGATTTGGTTCCTCGAGCCAGTCCACAGAAGAGGAGAGTCCTGGCTCGATCCTCTTCCTCCAAATAATCTTCTTGATCAAAGCTGGTGAGCTGCAGATATCTTTACAGTTTTCCTGCTGTCATCTTGATCCGTACTCTGGCAATCTTACTCTTGATTACTGTATCTTCGTGTCGTAGCTTTGCTGTTGTAAAGAATTCCAGCACCTCCTTATCCAGAATTTTGCATGGATGCTCCAGGATGAATGTAAGTCCGGCCTCTTCAAGCATGATGATAATATTCCTGAACTCATCTGAGGCATGATAAAAGCCTGTCCTAACCAGTTCGCTTCTAGTGAAGAGTCCTGCTGTGGTTCTAGGAGCCATTTCAAACCCAAACAGGAAATATCCAAGATTCTAAACCCTATCAGAACTGCTAGTATAGGAGCCACACTAGACACTAAATTCCAAGGAAGAGGGAGACTTACCCTAATGCTGAGCGATTTGGTGGGACGATGATGACGGGAAGGCGAGTAATCAACGAGATTGCCTGACGGGAAGATGTTTATGGAGAAGGTGTCTGAAGCACGGAGGATAAAACGAGAGCACCAATCGATCGAGGGACGGGATGGCGCACGATCGACGGAACTATGCGAGACGCCGGGGAAGTCGACGGGATGCGAATCATAGGGATACGAAGGGTCGGCAGGATTAGTGCTATTTATATCATTTCGAACCGGGGGGAAAGTCGGTGGGATTCGGCGGGATTTTCCAATTGCTTCTTTCGCGCGGCTAAGGAGAAATCAGACGGCTATTTTCCTGAATATGAAGAGTCAAGAGGGAATTTATGCTATTTTCCTTAGCCAACTATTGTTTGCTAATGAGAATACGACTTTTCTATGCAAGCTAACCGAGGCACGTTAATTTCACGCCTTTTTCCCCATTTGATTCTTGATCACAAACCCTCGATCGAGTGGAGCGGTATATTAGCCCTATACATATTTACCGTGTAACACTAGGTGAAGAATTGGAGTCTTTTGTTACACCCACAGGCAGACATTTATTAATTTCAAATGGACTAATTTACACCCATTGAGGTTCATTATCAATTACATAAATATGTAATTACAAGGAATTCTTCAAATTGTACTTAAGTGTCATTTAGCAGTTGCGTTCGTTCATCAGGCGTGTAAACATATATGTGTATGTGTTTATATGTCTATATGAACATTTGCTTTTAGAGTATGAAATGACATATTCGTATGGATATACGTATATAAACATATATAAATACATATATAAGCATCAATATAACATAACTCAAGTATTGAAACTGAATGCGTGTACCTGGGATCATAAAATAGATCATGCATATCCTTTATTTGAAATACACCAGATGTCCAATTTGAGTATGCCATTGTAGTTAGCACTGCTCTTATTCCAAATACTTATTCCAATTCATTCTTTGAACATCACATGTCTAGTTCCCATCATGTGTACGGGAACCTAGACTTTCCTGCGAAAAAGAATTACCTTACCTTAGGAACCCAATACGTATTGGGTCCTAGGTTCTTGTCAGCATAAAATCTTGAATGCCTTCATACAGGAATCCTGTCAGGAAGGCTAACTCTGCCCAGAGGAAGTGGACATACCCTTGCCCTTGGTACAGAGGGATTGTGCCAACAATCTACGGCAAAGTGACCCACCTTGCCATAGCACCAACACTCATGAATGTTGTATCGCCGTTTCTGACCTGATCTACTGACTGAGGTAGTCATGATCTTAGGTCTAAACGGGATAGGGCAGGTTCTGCTCACAAAATTGCCTTTTCCACCGTGACACGTGGGAGGGTGGAAAGAGAGCATGTGGTGAGTGTCATGAGGCCTGGGAGGTGATGCCTTCCTTTCAGTCAGCACACTTCCAGAGGCCCCATGGGTACTTACCGCATGTTTTCTGACCCCCCTTTCCTATGTCCTAGGGAGGTAAGTACGATAGTGAGAGCTGGTTCCTGCAAGTTCATGATGAGTTGAGGCTGAGGCCGAGAACACAAAGGGTTCAGGATGATCCTTGGGTATTCTCTCAAGGGTAGCCATGACAGCTATTGCACTGTGGGTATTTTCACCTGAGGGTCAATCACTCTTGAAGTGACCAAGGTTGTTCCTGTGGTCATACCTGAAAGCATGATGTGTGCCCTTCCTACTCGGGGTGGGGGGTCTGAACACAGTTTCTCCATTTCTCCATGAATTAATGATTTGGGAGATCCACCCATTTTCTGCTTTTCTTTTGATAGCATCTATCTTGGAAAAGTTAGAAACTATCCTCTTCTCGGTCTCTAGACGATTCTCTAGATCCGAGATCTTTGAATCCTTTACCTTGATGGGTTCCAATTGGAGATTCATCAAGGTCCTTTGCTGAGCAATCTCCTTAGATTGTTCCTCAACAAGTAAGTTGCTCTTCTAAAGGGCACTCTCAAGGGAATCAAGATTTTCAATCTTTTGATTGAAGCTATCCATATCCCTTGCATCACTGGAAAGACAACCCTCTAAACTATTCTTGTCTTCAGGAATTTCAAGAGGAGAGGAGCATGATGAAGAGGTTACCTGATCCTGACTTTGATGTTCCGGGTCAGCGTTAAGATCGGCAGAGACAGTTGTGTCAGCTTCATCAGAACTATTTTCCTCAACCTCTTCTTCAGTCTCAGACATGGACACAGGAGCCCTGATACTGAGAGATTGGTCTTGACCTTCATCTTCAGAAATGAGGACCCCCATATAAGCTTCATCCTCTTACTGGCACCTAGTCCCTGCTGTCTCCGATCCCTCCATGAGGTCTTAGATGGTTTCCCACATGGACTTGGCAGTCCTACACTTGTCCACTCTTGAACAAGATATACCAGACCAGACGTCAGTGATGATCTGATGAATCAACTTGTCCAAGTTGAACAGTGAGAGCTCGGTCTCAGAAATCTCTTCGGGACTCTTGGGGATTTGGAGATCCTTTACTGAGCCGGAAGCCTTCAAAGATGAGTGATGCTCGAGGGTCGATGGCCTCCAGATGAAACAACACTCTCATCTTCCAGATGGGATAATACTCCTTTGTGCATGCGGGGAAGTCTTATGAGAGAGACCTCAGAATATAACTCCATGCTTGAGTCTGATCTTCTTGTTGACACTAGAGGCAGGATTATACTCAAGGTGTTAACCTTTTTGATGAGTAACCTCCCTCTGATACCACTTGAAAGTCACACTAGTGTTAACTACCTTCACCTATGGGGGGATAGGTGATTTGCAGTCTTTTTGCGGAATTAAAAATTTACCTGCACAATAAAACAAAACAAGCACAGCACATAAACACACAGGCAGTTATAGTGGTTCCCCGATTTGGGTACGTCCACTTTCCCCCTTCGACCTATCTCCCAACAAGGGACGACTCGGTCACTTCACCAACCGGATTGAAATCCAATCCTCACACTATGGAAGGAACCCTTCCACCCGAAGGAGTCACTACTCCTCCACCACGGGTTGCACCCAACCCTTACAATGAGGAACCAAAGTTCCTTTAAACAAAAGTAAAAAATAGAATGTACAAAATACAAACTACGTTTGGAGCGCTTGGTGTCCCTCTTCGTTCGACGAAGCGTTCTTGAAGAAGAAGAAGAGTCCACGACCTAAGCACTCTCTTAAAGAAGATCTTCCCGAGATCGGCGGCGGCAAGGATTGCGGCGGCGATGCTTTGTAGATCCAAACTTCTTAACAAAGCTAGCAAGGTCTACCAACGATCTTATTTGGATCGATCGTCTCAATCGATTCGGAAGGGGAAGGTATTCCCGTTCAACAAACCAAGAGACAAAGGATCTCAAGATAGACACGTGATATGCGTTGCTTGGCTAAGCTTCTGTCGCCGGGAGATCAGGAAGAATCCACGATCAGCGGCGGCGACCACCTTCACGAGCGGCGACGGCGGCGGAAGAAATACCGCGATCAATTAGGTCACGCGAGGCGCCCGATCCTTTTCTTGGTGTTCTCTCCTTCTTTCGTTCAAAATAGGAGAGTATTTATACAGTAGAATAATCCATTATGACCATTGTGGTCCCCACTAGTAGAAACCCTAAGTCCGGTTCAAAACAGCGCCTGAACATTTGGTCCGGTCCAGCGAGCCAATGAAAATCGCCTAAGGCAAATTCGGCGGGAATCATTGGTGATTCTCGACGATTCGGTGAGAATCACTTATGATTCCCGTCGAATTCTACTTAGAAGAATTTCTGCAGAAAAGCTTGCCATCCGGAGAGAATCGGCGAGAATCACAACTATTCTCGACGAATCGGCGAGAATGCAAAGTCATTCTCGACGATTCGGCGAGAATCAGTTGACGATTCTCGTCGATTCTTCCTTATCAGAAATCTTGAAGGCGTTGAGTCAGCTGGATGCAGTCGACGAGAATCGGCGAGTGATTCTCGACGATTCGGCGAGAATCACTCGTCGAATCGGCGAGAATAACTTAGTGATTCTCGTCAACTTTAACTTAGACGATTCTTTGTCTTTCTGCCCATGAGTTGGTCTTTGACCCATCCTTGCTCCACTTCTGCTCTTAATCTATCTCAGCCCTGTACTTGAAAGTAAGTACACTCCAATAGAGAGAGTACACGTAAGCCAACACACTGATCTGCTCAACGAGGGATTACGTTGCGCAGACCCGTGTATATTGACCTACTGCACCCTGAAATTGGTGTGTACTTAGCGTGGAATAACTGCAAGCACAACTTGAAGACAGAGCATCAAACACATTGTGAATTCATCTTAGTTTGACAGGAGGCTTCCTCAAATCCAGGTAATTGTGGATACAATACCTAACAGTGATCTTTTGATCACTGAGTTATAGGACTTTGCGCTTGAGTTGTAAGTCTTGTAGGAGACTGAGTGGTCTTGTGAGATCATGCTGTAAGCTCTTAGGAGACGAGATATTGGAGAAGTGCCTTATCTAACTCACTTTAGAAAGGCGGGAGGGACAATGGACATACCCATAATCTGGGAACCACTATAAATTGATGTGTTGTCTGGGTGAATGTCTTGAAAGCAATAGGAAGTAAATAACCCCCACAGCCTAAACCTATAAAAGTTAAAAGATATACTAAAGACCTAGAAACCTATTCACTCCCCCCCTCTAGGTGGTTTTGCTACCCTTGAAAACAAAGACTTTCGAGTGGTATCAAAGGGAGGTTGCTTAAGAAAGACTTAAAAGTCTAAGTAGATCTCCAAGGGTAGCAGTCAGTGTATACTTATGGGTTCAGGAGAGAACCATAAGGAGCTTGGTTCCATGAAGCTTCCCATCTGTAGAAAGGAAGGCTTTGGAATTTTGAAGGAGAGGGTCAGACTCTTTATGGAGGCATCTGACCCAAGATCTTTGTCACTGTCAATGAGGGACCTTTCATCCCTATGAAAGTCTCAGCTCTGGATGCAACTGTTCATACCCCAAATACATACTCAGAAATGACTAAAGATGAGTTCATTCTTGCCACCCTGGACAAGAGGGCACAAAACATTATTGTTAGTGTCATAGATGACTCCACCTTTCAGAATCTGGTGCACTACAAGAAAACCAAAGAGATGTGGGACACTTTGGTGGTCTATATGGAGGGTATAGAAGATGTCAGAGATGACATGAAGTCCATGCTCAATCAAGAGTATGAGGCCTACAGTCAGTCCAAGGAAGAGAGCATAGACAACTGCTATGAAAGATTCTTTAGAATAGTTAACGTGCTAAGGACCTATGACCGGGTCTTCAGTAATTATGAGCTTAATGATAAGTTCCTTAGGTCTCTAACTAGAGACTGGGACACCAAGATTTGTGCCATCAGGGAAGTGGCAAAGCTGGCAGATACTCCTCCACCAACTATGTTTGGAAGTTAGCCAGCTAAAAAACATTACATGTAAGACTCCCCCCCCCCGGAGCACAAAACACGACCTAAGAGAGTCTTATGCCTAGAACAGCCGCCTTACGGTAGCGTTAACACGTTGGCTAACCTCTACTACAAGACACCTATCCTGCTGGCTAAACATATCATCAATGCCAACCCATCATAAAGAATAAACAGAAGTCAAAATTGCACACTAGTATATAAGTCCATAAGTACAACAAATAAAAGAAGCAACCAAGGCTTCTATAATATCAGAGTACAAAAGGCCAAAAGGCTACAATATGAATCTCTCAAAATCTCACATCTGCTGTAGCTCTATCTACGGGGTTTCCTCCAAAAAAGGAAGATGTAGGAACCGTTAGTCAGAAGACTAAGTGGCTATCACATCTGCTCCCCCGACGAATTTCAGGCACCGGGTGGAGAAAGGACAAGGGTACAATATGTATATATATATAAATAGTAGTACAAACAGGTGGTATAGGATTAATCATTATCAATGTATATCAAGGTAACTACAATAAATGTGTAAATCAACCTATTCTAGAAGTTCTACCATCAACATCAGTATATAAATATGAATCTACAATATGAAGTAACTTAACTTATATGAATGCACATACAGACATATAAGTTAAGGATCGGCACAACAGTAAAATAACTCATCTTATAAGAGTGTCCATACAAACTTATACGATAAGGATCTTGTGAATGTAATTAAATGTAATGATATGAATACAATGCAATGACTCATCCATGTTCACACACATGCAATTACTATGTCGGCACAGACTTGTAGTTCCCACATTTCAAGCAGGTAGCTAACCTCTAAGGCATCATCCGTTGTGGCTGGACGGTGATAGTAGAGCGGGCATCTCGACTACTAGGCTGGCATCCACACTACCTGGCCTATGCCTCTGTACGCCTCCACGCTAAGAACACAACAATGGAGCTCACATGCATACTATGGCTCAGAAGGAGCCTCAAGTAGATGCGCACCAAGGACCAAGCCCAATTGGCCTATGTCGTGGCACGGAAGGAGCCTATGGGAGCGTATCACCAAAGGACCAAGCCCAACTATCCACTAGCATGGAGGGTGCCTCGGGAAGTAAACACCGAGGACCAAGGACAAACCATGCAAGTCTATCTGTCAAGTCCCGTCGGTGTGACGACTGGTGAGCCCATAGACCTGCCACACTATCCTTAACCCAGGATTACGATACCACGTGTCAACTCACACCACATGCAATTTCACATCGTAGGGCTCCACAATGAGTCCCTTATAATTATTCACATCTCGTGCTCAACAGCACGCAAGGGTTCCACGTCGAGTCTCTTATTGACACATCGTTCTAGTGTGGTAACCACACACGCACTTCCAACCCTTCCACAATTCCATACCACACAAGGGTTTACTATTTACACAGGTGGCAAGACACATACACAACATACCGATCTCACACTGTTGGAGTTACCATGGTGATCTAGAAGTGGTCAAACATGTAATCTCACTGCCAACGCGATATGAGCCTGCAGGGTCGCACATAAGAGCATGTGGAGAAGTTGGAAGATTGACTGTGTTGGTAAGGGTTACCAATCACCACCCAGAATAGGTCGGGCAAACGTTGCCAAAGGAAAAATCGTCGAGAATCAAAGGGTGTCGTCGAGTATGTCTCGCCGACTAAGGAAAAGTCGTCGAGAATCGACGGGAGTCGTCGAGCCTGTCTCGCTGACTAAGGCAAAATCGTCGAGAATCAATTTGCTGAAATCGTCGAGAATCGAGGACAGTATCGTCGAGACTGTCTGCTGATTCTTGCCGAATCTGGCTGCTGATTCTCGCCGAATCTGCCTGTTGATCTCCCCGACTGATTCTCGCCGAACCTGTAAGTGATTCTCGTCGAGTTTTCCAGAAACCTTGTCCTGTGTGGTGTGCGGATAGCGATACTTTTATGCTTTTGGTATAAAAGGGGACTTAGGGTTTTGGGATAAGAACAGAGGAGGCTCTCGACAGATCGGGCATTTTCTCCTATAGCTGGATCGAACTCGACGGAAGTGTTTCGTCGCTCGCTCCGCCAAATCCTGAGCCCCGCCGGACGGAAGAGTTCCGCTTCTGCCGCCTCTTCGCTCCGCCTACCTCATCCTCTCCGGCGATAGTCGCTGGCATTGCTTTTCCTGGAGCGGACCTAGCAGTCCGTGGAAGTGCAAAGGTGCGGTTGATCTCCTTCCTGACCCTTCGTGCGACGAAGCTCGGTGTTCTCTCGCTCGTGTTGATTTTTGCAGAGACGTGGATGTTATTCCACATAGAACTCACCACTGACGAGGACTCGAAGCTTGGAGCATCTCCATTGAGTTGTGACTCAACGCCACTAAGGTATTTTGCCTAGTTATTTTTGTTTACTTCTTGATTCAACATTCGTGGCCCGATCCCATCTCTTTTGGGTTGTCTTGATGTTTTATTCCTTCCGCTGCGTGCACAAGCGTTGTGCCATCCTCAAAGAGAAACCCAATAGTGGTATCAGAGGGAGGTTCCGGCCATGATTGTTGTTTTGGAAGTTAGGTTATTCCAGTGCGTGTAAATCTAGGGATTTAGAAGTGTTCTAAATGTCTAGATTTATTCCTGGTACATCAATTGTTGATGGTTTTTCCAAGGGATATCGGTGGGCCCATAACCCACAGGTTAGGGGCTCTGCCCCTTGGAACCTGGCCAGGAACGTCTGGGATTTCGTGATAATTTCTAATTGTTAGAAATTGTTGTCTCCTTAGCAGTAACCGTCCCTCGATGGTTAGTGAACCAGTGTATTATTTTGGATTTTACATCCAACAATGAGAGACGAGCTTGTCTACTGTTTTAAGTTGAGTTGTCTTTGCTTTTGTCCAATGCATGTAAATCTGAAGATTTGGAAGAGTCCGGATGTTCAGATTTAGCCCTTCCTTTCTATCAAATGTTGATAGTGTCAGGTTGTGCACATAAGGAATGCATGTGGATTTTAGAAATTGTTTTTCTATGGATGTGCACATTGATCAAATGTTGATCATGGTTAATTGTTAACCCATAATCAAAATCCCTTCCTCTAATATTAAGTGTTCGGATGCCTTCCGATGGATGACACTCTTCCTGCCTCGATCGAGTGTGGGCTTGCCAAAGCGAGGTGCATTAATCTATCTTGGTAAGGGTGCGAGCGGATAATTATGATATCCCACTTTCGACATCGGGTCTAGCTTAACTAGGTGACCTCAAAGGTTGAGTGCCTAGAGGCATAGGGTTGTCATGCACCATATGATGGATGCAAATAAGGAGTTATTCACCAACCATACAAGAATTGCATGAGGATGCAATTGGCAAGCGTTGCCTACCTAAATAACCGCATTGTGAGAGGAAAGCCAAAGCTGACTCATTGTGTTGGTGAAATACGGATCTTGTCCACTAAGAGAGTAGCTCGCATGAACTCTCCGAATTGATAGTGAGGGCTATTATTTCGAATAAAATAGTGGGAGTTTTAATTGAAGTCCAAATTAAAATAAATTGTATTTGAAATCTTGGTACTGATATTATTTTGCATGAATTCTTGTAGAATTCCATGGCAAGTGGTTCACACTCTACTCTGTCTCTGAGAGCCATCCTTGAGAAGGATAAGCTTAGTGGGACTAACTACATGGACTTGTATAGGAACCTGAGAATTGTTCTCAGGAGAGAGCGAAAGCTCTATGTCTTGGAAGATGAAGCTCCCGAGGTGCTGACCGGGAATTCTTCTCGTGCTGATAAAGATACTTATAAGAAGTATACTGATGACGCCTTAGACGTCGAATGCCTTATGCTTGCCACCATGAACTCTGAGCTTCAAAGGCAACATGAGAACATGGGGTGTAAGGAGATTGACGAGCATCTCAAGAAAATGTTTCAAGGGCAGGCTCGCCAAGAAAGGTTTGACGTCACAAAAGCTTTGTTTCAGTGCAAGATGGGAGTTCGAGACTCAATAGGGACTCACGTACTCAAGATGATTGGGTATATAGAGAACATTGAAAGGCTGGGTTTTCCTCTGGGTCAAGAGTTGGCCACAGATCTGATCCTGCAATCGTTGTCGGACAGTTATGAGAAGTTTGTCTTGAACTACAACATGAATGAAATAGACAAGACACTGCCCGAGCTCCTAGGCATGTTGAGAACTGCCGAGATAAATATGAAGAAGGCCAAGCCTGCCAGCCCCATACTGATGGTGCATAAGGGCAAGGGAAAGTCCAAGGGCTCTAAGAAGATGAAGGTGGGACCTAAGTCACATCTCGAGCCCAAGTCTTCTTCACTGATGAAAAAGAAGAGCACGGTGAAGGAGGGGAAATGCAACCACTGTGGCAAGGCTGGTCATTGGAGGAGGAACTGTCCTTCTTATATTGAGGGTCTGCAAAAAATTAAGGGAGGTATGACTTCCGCTTCAAACATTTACGTTATAGAAATAAACCTTTCTGCTCCTTCATTTTGGGTATTGGATACCGGATGTGGTTCACACATTTGTACAAATGTGCAGGAACTGGGAAGGAGAAGATTGCTGAGTAAAGGGGAGGTGGACCTGCGTGTCGGCAATGGAGCAAGAGTTGTTGCTGTAGCCGTAGAGGTTTACCGTCTTTTTTGGCCCAGTGGGCTTGTAATAGAACTAGATAACTGTTATTTTGTTCCGGCAATAACTAGAAACATTATATCCATTTCATGCTTGGACATGATTGGATTTTCTTTTATAATTAGGAACAACTATTGTTCTATATTTAAGAATGATGTTTGTTATGCTGTAGCCCAATTGTTTAATGGTCTTTATGTTTTGAACATGGACCATCATATCTATAATGTAGAAAATAATAAAAGACTAAGAACAAATGACTCAAACCCTACATATCTATGGCACTGTCGTTTGGGCCATATAAACGAGAAGCGCATATCCAAGCTCCATAAAGATGGACTTTTGGACTCATTTGATAAAGAATTATTTGAGCGATGCGAATCTTGTTTGTTAGGCAAAATGACTAAAGCCCCTTTCACTGGTTATACTGAGAAGGCTGAGGATCTCTTGGGTGTTGTACATAGTGATGTATGCGGACCCATGAGCTCCATGGCTAGAGGTGGGTATTTCTACTTCGTTACATTTACTGATGATTTTAGTAGATACGGATATGTGTATCTTATGAAGTGCAAATCCGAGACCTTTGAAAAGTTCAAAGAGTTCAAGAATGAAGTAGAAAACCAGTTGGGTAAAAGGGTTAAAGCACTCCGATCTGATCGAGGTGGTGAATACCTGAGTCATGAGTTCCGTGATCATCTAAAGGAGTGTGGTATTGTATCACAGCTCACTCCACCTAGAACACCACAGCATAATGGTGTGTCTGAGAGGAGAAATCGTACTTTGTTAGACATGGTACGTT
The DNA here is from genome assembly GCA_039513925.1 of Platanthera zijinensis. NCBI lineage: Eukaryota > Viridiplantae > Streptophyta > Magnoliopsida > Asparagales > Orchidaceae > Platanthera > Platanthera zijinensis. The sequence continues at coordinate 22,820,665 of CM077094.1, read as the reverse complement.
CGATGATGAGTCATGCAAACTTGCATGTTTCCTTTTGGGGTTTTGATTTAGAGACTGCTGCAATGACACTGAATCGCGCTCCAACAAAAACAGTTCCGAAGACACCATATGAGATATGGACTGGGAAGCATCCTAGTATGTCATTCATTAAAATTTGGGGCTGTGAGGCATACGTGCGACGTCAAATGCCTGACAAGCTGGAACCCAAATCGGATAAATGTTATCTGGTGGGATATCCTAAGGAAACGAAAGGGTATTACTTTTACCTACCGTCCGAGGGCAAAGTGTTTATCGCAAGGACTGGCGTCTTCTCTGAGAAAGAGTTCTTATCAAGAAAGACTAAAAATGTAGAACTTGAAGAAGTTCAAGAACCACAAATAGTGAATGAACCGGAATTGGATTCTGAGACAGGACTACAAGATGTTGTAGCTAGAGAACCTGCTCAAGAAACGCAAGTCCTACGTAGATCTGGTAGACCGAGATTTGAGCCTGAGAGATATGGATTTCTCATGTCTCAAATAAGTAATGTGTTGCTTATGGATCATGATGATGAACCAGCAACCTACCAAGAGGCTATGAATGGACCGGACTCTGACAAATGGCTTGAGGCTATGAAATCCAAAATGGACTCTATGTATGCAAACCAAGTTTGGAACTTGGTGGAACCACCTGAAGGGGTACGACCCATAGGGTGCAAGTGGGTCTTCAAGAAGAAGACCGACATGGATGGGAATGTACAGACGTTCAAAGGGAGACTGGTGGCTAAGGGTTTCAAGCAAATTCATGGTATTGACTATGATGAGACCTTTTCCCCTGTTGCCATGGTAAAGTCCATAAGGATATTACTTGCTATTGCTGCGTATTATGACTACGAGATCTGGCAGATGGATGTCAAAACGGCTTTCCTTAATGGAAACCTCCTTGAGGAAGTGTAGCTAACACAACCTGAGGGTTTTGTATCCCCAAATGAAGCCACTAAAATATGCAAGCTGAATAGGTCCATCTATGGACTGAAGCAGGCCTCTCGAAGTTTGAATCTTCATTTTGATGAGAAAATCAAAGAGTTTGGTTTCATCAAGAATGAAGATGATCCTTGTGTTTACAAGCGAATCAGTGGGAGCATTGTTGTCTTCTTGATATTTTATGTAGATGACATACTTTTCATTGGGAATGACATTCCTACCCTGAAAGTTGTTAAGAACAACCTAGGGAACTGCTTTTTTATGAAGGACTTGGGTGAAACGACTTATATACTCGGTATTAAGATCTATAGAGAAAGATCGAAGAAGTTGCTGGGTTTGAGCCAGAGTACATACATTGAGAAGGCGTTGAAGCGGTTCATCATGCTTGAGTCCAAGAAAGGATTTTTACCCATGTCTCATGGTGTGAATCTCTCTAAGGACCAGTGTCTAAAATCTTGTGAAGATAAGGATCGCATGAAGTTGATTCTATATGCTTCGGCAATTGGATCAATCATGTATGCAATGTTATGTACTCGACCCGATGTCTCCTTCGCTTTGAGCATGACTAGCAAGTATCAGTCAGACCCCGGTGAGTGTCACTGGATTGCAGTCAAGAATATCCTGAAGTACTTGAGAAGGACAAAGGATGTGTTCTTGGTGTATGGTGGAGAGGAAGAGCTCGTTGTAAGTGGTTACACAGATGCTAGCTTCCAAACTGATAGGGACGACTCAAAGTCTCAGTCAGGTTTTGTGTTTTGCCTTAATGGAGGAGCTGTGAGCTGGAAGAGTTCCAAGCAAGAGACAGTTGTTGATTCTACTACAGATGCCGAGTATATCGTTGCAGCTAATGCAGCGAAGGAGGCTGTATGGTGATGAAGATTTTCTATAGTTTTAAAATATTATCCAAACTAAAATCTCAAATAGGCAAGCGTACCTATCGAAATATAGTATAGGAAATGTCGTATTAGACTCGAGGCCTGTTGAGTACTCCTACTCACGCAAATTAATATTATTTTATCGAAGTATAAGAAAGAGGTTGAATTAACTATAGGAGGAAGGTAAACTAAAAAACAAGCACTTGATCAAGACTCCCTTTGAATTCAAATAAACTTCTATAAAATGAAAACTCTAATTTACCTACTTCGACCGTGGAGGTTCCTTAAGTACGAAAGCGTCTCTCTCGAGCTCATGCTTTTGACTAACCTTAGGTTGATCGATTAAGACCTCTCGGTCAGTCGAAACCACTAAGCTTGCTTTACGCGGTGAACCCCGCTATTGGATTTGACTCCAATCCGGAAGATCCATGTCATCCTCTCTCGAGGAGTGCATGCGGCTCCTTCTATCTTTGAGCGATCTACTCATATCCGCAACCTCTCGGTCATTTAAGATACGGATCTAGGATCGAAAACGTATTCGCAAAATATGAATTCGATACAAAATAATTCAAAGATAAATCGATAGCGATAAATAAAGAGTTTGATAAAAAGAGTTTATTCACTTTCAAAGTTTATCATGATCAAGTGCTTAGGAAAATTAGCTACTTGACATGATATAAAAGATACAAGGAAAGAAGAAAAGGAAGAACATGGTTGCAAAGAGAAAGTACTTGAATTGAAATTGCAAAAGTAAAACTAAATTATGAAATAGAAATTATAAGAAAGAAATGCTGAGAAACAGAAAACTAAGCTACAAAATACTCCTAAAATTGGCTCCTAATCCTCTGAAGCTGTCTGAAATTTATAGAAAAATTTCTGTTTGGTCACGCCCTAGGTCACGCCCGTGACCTAGGGCGTGTCAGGCTCGGAACCGTCATCTTGAAAGCCCAGGAACGTTGGAGGAGAAACCGCCAAAATTAGTTAACTGACGGGTCACGCCCCTAGGTCACGCCCGTGACCTAGGGCGTGTCACGGCTGTTTCTGGAAATGGCGGGAAGCTGAAAACGACGGGAGTAAAAGTTGTCTTTAAGAAGGTGTCACGCCCCCTAGTCACGCCCGTGACTAGGGGCGTGTCAAGCAGGAACGGTCTCTAGTGGCAACGGCTGGAACGGAGGAATAATTAGCTGGAAATGCCCGGGACACGCCCTGGGTCACGCCCGTGACCCAGGCGTGTCATTTTAATCCGACGTGGCAGCGGTCAACGATTCTTCCATGGGCCGTCACGCCCCGTGTAAGGAGTACACGGGCGTGTCTTCATCCGACACGGGCGTGTCAAGGCCGGTCGATGATCTTTTGGCGCGGTCGACAGGCTCTGGCTGCAGGCTTGGTTATCACGTGTCACGCCCCTGTGTCACGCCCAGGTAGGGCGTGTCACAGGGCGTGTCTAGGCAGAAAATGAGAAAATCCAGTTTTGCTCCAAAAAATATATATATCAGCCCTACAAGGTTAAAAATCAATTTATTAGAACATATAAATAGAAAATGTAGAAACTTGTTACTTATAAACTTAATATTATAAAATTGATATAAAATATATATTATTAATATAAAATAGTGAATAAAAATATAGAAATAATTAGAGTTATCAAATATCTATTATAAATATAAAATGTAGAAACTTGTTACTAAAATATAATTATAATCTTATTATTAATTAAATAAAAACTATATGAAAATAACTATAATTAGTGACTTATCATATGGATTAAGAAATTCATCGGCGAGCTTGATGTAGTTCCTAGCATTGTTGGTCCCGTAGTTCTCTACTGTGATAACAATGGTGAATTTGCACAATCTAAGGAACCTAGATCCCATCAGCGCTCCAAGCACATACTTCGGCGGTTCCATCTTATTCATGAGATTGTCGAACGAGGAGATGTGAACATTTACAGAGTGTTGACTGAGGAGAATATTGCAGATCCACTTACAAAGCCTCTCACGCAGAGAAAGCATGATGGTCATACTAGATCAATGGGTATACGATACCTAAATGATCAACTCTAGTGAGAGCCTTGTGGGTTGCATGTAAACTTATATTCTGTTAGCTGTTTATTGTTTATTCATATGAAGAATTGTGTACCTATGTTTTTCCTTTTACTATTAATGGCTAGTTCTTTTATTATGGTCTCTCTATGTGATAGTTTAATGTTAACATAATAAATACCCTTAGAATGTTTGCTTTCATTGGACATCAACTACGAGACTTGAATGTGAGAGCCTGTGATTTATTTGAAGCTTCATTCTTAAAAGGTCCTTGGTCGTTGTATCATCGTAGAAACCAAGGGTGATGATGATACATTAAGACTAGCACATGCGTTGACTGATGACCAGTTCTCACAGGTCATGATATTGTGATATCAAGTCATCACGTGGGTACTTGTTAATGAACAAGTTGTACTGGACAGACCAAACCTGAGACTACTCTGTAGATTGCTATCTAAATGTGTAACGAGTAGGTCTCAATAGAAAATGGTGTTGTGGTCCTTTGACCTGATGTCACAACATTCATCAAGTGAGGAAGAGCGTGCTTTGATGCCATCTAAAGTCTTCCTTGAGAAAGGTTGATGATAAGGGTGGTTGTTGGGCACGTTACGAATCATTTGGGTGTTTGTGTGTGGGCAGATATGGGATTTGTCCTCCTATATGACAGGAGTTGCATCCATGGGCCACTTGATGGAACTGGACTAAGAAATGCATGGCCATGCTTGGTATAGTCAATATGTGATATTGGACTCACCATTCTCTTGAAGTCTGTTCTAGATCAAGAAACTCGGATTGAGCTATTATGAGGGTGATATGGTTCATGCCTCTAGTTCTTTCCGGATGTAAGGGACAAAGGGACAAAGACAACACTGGGACATTGTTCATAAAGGCTTATGAGTTATGAACTCTTATTCCTTGGGGAGCAATGATGCATTGCTAGATGCCGCTCATTGTTTGTGAGGTTTTTAGTTTGATACTTTCAAGATCAAGTGGCAGACAGTTGGAGTTACCATGGTGATCTAGAAGTGGTCAAACATGTAATCTCACTGCCAACGCGATATGAGCCTGCAGGGTCGCACATAAGAGCATGTGGAGAAGTTGGAAGATTGATTGTGTTAGTAAGGGTTACCAATCACCACATAGAATAGGTCAGGCAAACGTTGCTAAAGGAAAAATCATCGAGAATCAAAGGGTGTCGTTGAGTATGTCTCGCCGACTATGGCAAATTCGTCGAGAATCGACGGGAGTCGTCGAGCCTGTCTCGCCGACTAAGGCAAAATCGTCGAGAATCAATATACTGAAATCGTCGAGAATCGAGGACTGTGTCGTCGAGACTGTCTGCTGATTCTCGCCGAATCTGGCTGCTGATTCTCGCCGAATCTGCCTGTTGATCTCGCCGACTGATTCTCGCCGAACCTGTAAGTGATTCTCGCCGAATTTTCCAGAAACCTTGTCCTGTGTGGTGTACGGATAGCGATACTTTTATGCTTTTGGTATAAAAGGGGACTTAGGGTTTTGGGATAAGAACAGAGGAGGCTCTCGACAGATCGGGCATTTTCTCCTGTAGCTGGATCGAACCCGACGGAAGTGTTTCGTCGCTCGCTCCGCCAAATCCTGAGCCACGCCGGACGGAAGAGTTCCGCTTCCGCCGCCTCTTCGCTCTGCCGACCTCATCCTCTCCGGCGACAGTCACCGGCGTTGCTTTTCCTAGAGCGGACCAGCAATCCGTGGAAGTGCAAAGGTGCGGTTGATCTCCTTCCCGACCCTTCGTGCGATGAAGCTCGGTGTTCTCCTGCTCGTGTGGATTTCTGCAGAGACGTGGACGTTATTCCACGTAGAACTCACCACTGACGAGGACTCGAAGCTTGGAGCATCTCCGTTGAGTTGTGACTCAACGCCACTAAGGTATTTTGCCTAGTTATTTTTGTTTACTTCTTGATTCAACATTCGTGGCCCGATCCCATCTCTTTTGGGTTGTCTTGATGTTTTATTCCTTCCGCTGCGTGCACAAGCGTTGTGCCATCCTCAAAGAGAAACCCAACACACACTACCACCCGAAGGGAGGCATGATTCTAAGCAGTAGACCACTTTACACCTTCTCTTATTTATCACATCTCATGGCCATATATTAATCTCTTCCAAAATCTATTCCTTTTCCCTAATTATAATCGTGCACAGTCATGTTTCACCAACCAATTGTTTATCGAACTCCTCCAAACAGTTTACTCAACCACGGCTCACCAATCCCTTTGTTTACAAAAGGATCTATCGATGGATCCCGTCAATCATTTGTTTATCATTATTAAATATAGACTGATTTCAATTAAACTTCAGCATCAAGGTGATACAATCTTTTACCAACTTCAGACCCAAATTTATACAAACCTGTAGTCAATATGTATTAAATACGTGAATGTACAGCAACTTCTGACTAGGATTCCCATGGCTAAAAGAATCCAATGACAACGTGTAACCATCCATTGGAAAGGTCATTCCGAGGGCCACAACTTCTTATTCATCCTAAGACCCTATTCTGTTTATAACCTACTCGAAAACGGACACAAAGTTTGCTGCGCACAGAAAACAGGTTTCTGCATGCATCTCAAAGCAAAACGAATGACATATGTTTGTCTTCCTCCTCTAACCCTTTTCCCAAAAAAATTACATCCAGAATTCCTCCTCCCATATTCACCCTCATTAGGCAACTTCTCTTCACAAAACCCAATCCTCATCTTCATATAGAAGATAGGAGAGGTTGAACACGTCTAATCTCTAGGACACAAGTCCTAGCATGGCCTCCTCCTAGGAAATCTTCTTCTCACAAATCAAGACTCTTTTAAGTCGATATCTCTCCTAGTAATAACTAGAGAACTAGAACCAAGGGAGAGGGTAGGAAGCTCACCTCGTCTCTGACGTTTCTGCCATTTCCGACCATGGATCTTGTAACTCTTCTTTGAGGCATGGCTCTCTTTGTTGGCGATGTTCTTTTTGAAAAAGAAGAGCTCTTCCTCCCAAAACTCTAACTCTAGTGATCTTCTTCTCTCCGATGGTTTTGCACAAATAACGACTCGATAGAATGATGGCTAGGTTTGAAGTTATTCCTTTTTATAACGCGTATTAGTGTAACACCTCCGTCCGTCACAAGAAATATTATAGAGGGTCCGGCCAGGGCCCCGCACCATATTCCACAAACAGCCGGCGGGGTTACAGGTTAATATCAAAAGTTACTCGAATCCTAACACAGAGCATTCTAGCAGAAGCTTTATGGTTGCATGAACTCATACCAAATGAATTTCCACTATATGTAAACTAAACTATTTATATATAAAACAGGAATGTCACTTACAAATACACAAAAGTTATGGCCTTAAGGACTTACAGTTATACTTCACAAATGTGGTTTACAAATATCGGTGCACCAGCCAGGCACAGATGAAAACAGTAAGACTTCTCCACTCGGCCTTCGAGGGCATGCATAGCAGCAAGGGCTTCAGCCCGCTATTTCCTGCTCGGCTCTCCAACACCTGCACAGGAACAATCCACCACAAGAGTGGCAAATAAGGCAACGATGAGTATTCAGCTGACCAATTTATAACGACCTCACCCCTTTCTCGGGGCAATGGTATTCATTCCCTGCAGGCATAGCATTTTTACAAGTAGATATATCACAAGTATGTGCACTCATGCACAATTCTATATATCACAAATGAATGCCTCAACGGCCAAACATTTTGTGCACTCAGGGCACATTTTTGGTGTACCTGTAGCCAGGGTTCCACCACCGTTCAGAGGTCCCAGACATAATGGTTAACTTTGAGCATTCACAGTCTCCACAGACCCCGGCCTGAGACTTTAGTCTCTCGGCGTACAGCCTAATACTCTCATTATGTGATCCTAACGAATGCCAATAACTTAGGCACTCGAGTTAGACAACCATAACGCGGATACAGTTCAGCCATTGTCCATTGCTCAAATCATTAATTCAATGTCTAGACTGACGCGGGTCGGCTTCTCTTTGTTCGTTCAGCTCACTGGACTTTAGGAGATCACCGCTCACAAATTAGCCTCACAGTCTCCCAGAAACAGGCTTTACAATCAAAAGGGATTTATTGCCAGCGTTCGTCAAAATCTCTTGGTGGGACCAACAGAAGTACTCTTTCTGTGCCCAAACTCAACCCAAAACCCTACAGTATTCTATAGTGCCAGAAACACTGGTCTTATCATAGCACACAACATAAATAGCTCACCAAGAGCTATCGCCATTGGCAATTCTCACTGTCGTCTGGCGATATCAAACTAGTCATAAAACTGTGGAATTTCTAGTGTATTTTCCTAGAATGCAACTCCAGTACTTCCTGCTACTTTTAGTTCACAGGTACAACCCCGTATATTACTCATTTATACTCAGATTCTTCTCTGGCACGCAAAATAAACATCACCAATCCAGACTAACCTGTCCAGATAGGCTTCACACAGCATGCCTATTCTGTACTACACATTTCCAGATCTATATGCAAGACTCACTAGGGATTTCATGAATCGACCCAAAGGAATTCCCTTCGCTTTTCCACCTTTTGGTGTGGGATTCCATGCATATGCCAAAAGAAGGACTTCACTTGTCCAAGAAGGAAGATTGTTACCCTTATAGTTCTCTTCGGAGCCATGACCTTGATCTCTGATCCGGATGGAATTGATTGTCATAACTTCCTCTCCGCGGATCTAGCGTCGACTTGCGATTCCGATTACAAAGACACCTTGAATCGATCTTCACAAGAGCTCCTGGATGATTCCTCCTCTTCCCTCTCCAGAAGTAAAGAAGAGAGTGTATGAGAGAAAATGAGAATAAAATCTCAAGTCCAGCATATATACAAAAGCTACCACCGTGCGGTAACTCCCGCCGCAGTGCGGTAACCCAGGCAGTGATCGCTTAAGCCAGCCGGCGCCGTTATCCATAGTTATCGGCCGTGATAACATTCTAGCGCATGGCAGTAGATTGGTTACTCGAGAAATCCTTCTCAACATTCATCGAGAGGCTTGCGCGGCGCAGTAACTCCTATCGCCTGGCAATAGCGCTCTGGACGATTCCTCGAAAGTGTTTGAATGGTCTCGCTGAACGCATTTCCTACTGTGGCGTGATATCTTCCTATCGTCAGGCGTTAAAAACCTGAGCCCTTACTCTTTTAATTCACTGAGCTATCGCCTGCGGTAAGACTACCGATGGGCGGTAACCTTCAATGATCACTACTCATTTTTTGGGTGTTACAACCCTCCCCTCCTTACAGAAATTTCGTCCCGAAATTGCACGCATTTATAAGAAAAACAGCTAATTACTATTTTAAAGCATATTTCTTTCACAAAACAATGATACAACATCATTTTACCAATAACTCGAGATATTCTTCGCGCTTGGTTTGCTCTCGCTCCCATGTCAGCTCTTCACGGCCATAATTGTCCCAACGGACATTGACCATCCCGATTGTCTTGTTCCGCAGTTGCTTGACTTCAGATTCCTCAATCCAAATGGGCCTAATCTTCATCGTTAGCCCGTGATCGACAGGTACTTGATCATTTACAATCACTTGCGTCGGCTCTTTCATAGCTTTTCTTAGCACTGATATGTGAAACACATCGTACAAGCCACTTAGTTCCGCTGAAAGAGCTAACTGATAGGTAGCTTCTCCAACTCATTCAACCACTTCAAACAGACCAAGATACCTCAGACTCAACTTTTTCAAGCGCCGAATCCTGGACACGCCTTTCAATGGCTTGATCTTCAAGTATACCAAATCTCCAATCGCAAACTCCACATTTCAGTTTTTGGCATTATAGTACTTCACTTGCCTGTCTTGGGCTATCAATAGCTGCTCTTGTATAGTACGTATGGTCAAATTTGCATCTTCGACCTCCTTATGTTTATAAAGCTTTGACTCGCATGTTTCTGCCCATGCTAACGGTGTACGGCACTTTCTACCATATAATGCTTCAAAGAGCGCCATTCGTATACTAGCTTGATAGCTATTATTGTAGGCGAACTCAATCATATAGAGGTGATCTTCCCACCTCTTCCCGAAATCCAGGGCGCACATACGGAGAATGTCCTGCATTGTTCTTTTAGTTCTCTCAGTCTGGCCATCCGTTTGCGGATGAAAGGTCATACTGAACTTTAGTTTAGTCCCCAACAGTTGGTGGATTAGCCTCCAATCATTAGAAGTAAAGCGTCCATCTCGGTCACTGACAATGCTACGAGGTATGCCGTGCAATCGTATGATATTATCCACATACAACTTGGCCAATTTTCCACTAAATCATCCTTCCTGTTCGGTATGAAGTACGACTCTTTTGTTAGCTGGTCAACGATCACCCACACGACATCGTTTCTGCTCTGTGATCTCGGCATCCCATGGACGAAATCCATAGAAATATCGTCGAACTTCTATACCAGAATTGGTAATGACTTCAGGAATCCTCCAAGTTTCTGGCATTCAGCTTTCACCAAATCACAAGTTTGATATTTTGCCACGTAATGGGCTATGTCTTTCTTCAAACCTAGCCACCAGACCATCTTTCATGTCCTTGTACATTTTCATGCTCCCTGGGTGAATCGAGGACCTTGTAAAATATGCTTCATACATCAATTCCTCATGAAGTTTACCCACAAACGGGATGCACAAACGACCATCTTTCCACAAAAGGTCGTCAACCAAGGAGAATTGGGCATTTGACCCATCCGCTGCATAGCGTTGTAGACTCTTATCAATTTCCGTTGCTTGCGGAACCCTATCTGTGGGGTCATATTGAATCTCTATCCAGTTAGGGCATGCATTTGCAGTGGCATTCTTGTAAACACAAGAAATGTCTAAGTTCTCCAATTCCTAGATTAGACGCTCATCAGGCATCTGCAATCATTTTTTCATTGCCGGAGTCTTACTACTTAAGGCATCTGCGACCACATTTCCCTTCCCGGGAGTATAGTGTATTTGGATGGTGTAATCCCCGAGGAACTCCATCCACCTCTGATGTCGCATATTTAGATCCTTTTGATCCAGAAGATACTTAAGTATCTTATGGTCCATTAAGATGTCAACTTTCACACCATATAAGTAATGACGTCATAGTTTAAGTGCAAATATCACCGCCGCCAAGAGAGGTTAGCTTATGCACTTTCAACTGGTGTGATCCATAAGCTATCACTTAACCAAACTGTAGAAGAACGCAGCCTAAGCTGCTCCCTAATACATCACTATAAATCTCATTGTCGTTTTTACCACATGGCAACGTAAAAATAGGCGTCGTTGTCAAATGACTCTTTATCTTTTCGAAATCTCGCGTGCACTCTGGCTTCCAAATGAACTTTTGATTTTTTCATGTCATTGTGGTGAGAGGCAAGGCTATCCATGAAAAGTTCTCCACAAAGCGCCTGTAGTAGTCCGCAAGTCCTAAGAAACTCCGTACTTCAGTTATAGTAGACTGAACATGCCACTCTTGAATTGCCACTATCTTCACTAGATCCACCGCTATACCTTCACCACTTATCACATGGCCCAGAAAGGCCACTGACGATAGCCATAACTCATATTTTGAGAGCTTGGCAAAGAGCTTGCTTCTTCTCAGGGTGTGCAACACCATCCGCATATGGTTCACATGATCTTCTCTAGACTGAGAGTACACTAAAATATCATCAATAAATACAATTATAAATAAGCCCAAGTACTCTCAAAACGTTCCATGCAGTAGGTCCATGAACATTGATGACACATTTGTTAGCCCAAACGACATTACATTGAACTCGTAGTGCCCATAGCGTGTACAAAATGTTGTCTTGGGAATGTCACATTCCCAAATTCTCAACTGGTAATAGACAGACTTTAAATCTAGTTTTGAGTATACCATTGATCCAACCAGCTGATCAAACAAGTCATCAATCGGTGGTATTGGATACTTATTCTTCTCCGTCAGCTTAATTATTTAGCTCTCTATAATCGATGCATAGACGCATGCTACCGTCCTTCTTCTTCACAAAAAGAACTGGTGCACTCCAAGGTGGCATACTTGGGCATATATATCCTTGCTCTAGTAATTCTTGTAGTTGGAATTTCAGTTCCGCCATCTCCTTTGGCGCAACATGGTACGGCGAGCGGGCCACAGGTTTTGCACCTGACACCAACTCAATAGAGAAGTCAATCTCTCGCTGGGGCGGTAACCCCGGAATATCCTTAGGAAACACATCAACATACTCTGATACAATCGAAACGTCACTCACACTGGCTTTTGTCTCAATAGCCATTATAAGCAAGATGAATAACTCTGCGCCCTTCCGAACAGCTTTGACAACTTGGAGAGAATACATCAACATCTTGCTCAATCCTTGCATACCAACGAATTTAGTCTCTAGCTTGGTATTCTGTCCTACTGTGATCTTCTTTGAGTTACAATCTATCAAGGCACGCTGTTCCGAGAGATAGTCCATACCAAAGATTACATCGAACTCCGATATCGGCAGCACAGATGCTTCCAATCCAATATCTCGACTTCCTATCCGCACCTCAATACAATAAGACTTATTCTCCTGCATCACGCATCCATTAGGCAACAATATCGATAGGCTAATTGTCGTTACACATGTAGGCACTCCAATCCGAGACACAAAGTCCTCAGATAGAAATGAATGTGAAGCACCCGTATTAAACAGTTCCCTCACCTGGTAGTCCAGAATAAGGACAAAGCCTATTATAAACAAATCATATGCAAGCCACACACAAGGTATGAAGTTTGGAAAGCAGTAAAATAGTAGCTTAACTCGTACCTGTGATGATGTCACTCTGCTTTATGGCCTCCTGTTGTCCAAGATTATACACCCTTGGCTGAGCTAGGGTATACTGGGATGCAATGGATTCCACCGCCTTTCCCTTTTCAGTATATGTTGCTCCTACTTTCTTATCACCCTTCGGAGGACCACTCTGACAGTCATGGGCAAAGTGTCCCAGCTTTCCACAAGTATAGCACGTCTGAGGGCCTTACCCAGACATTGTTCCAGAAGCAACAATAGAGGGAGTCTGTCCAGAAGATTTGGACCTTCGACCCCATTTCTTTCGGTAGCTAGATTTTCCCAGGTGTGGCACTTTGAACTCGGGCTTTGTCACAGCCAAGTCTATCTTACCCTGCACCCTCTTCAAGTCTTTTTCCAGCACACGAGTTGTATCAACCAATGCTTGAAATCCTTGGTTCACCGAACTTTAAAATAGGAATCTCAGCTCATCCCGGAGCCCTTCGTAGAACCTATTGGTTTTACGCTCTTCTTCGGCAAAGGTAGACCCTGCATAGCATCCCAACCTTGTAAACTCATGTAAGTAAGTATCGACACTACTTTCACCCTGAGTTAGATGCTGACACTCATTTTCCATGGCTATGCACCGTGCCAATGACAGATGCTTCGCCAAGAAGAGTCTCGAAACCCTATCAAGACCTCTATTAGTTGTCTACCTGCTAAGTGGTGCAGCTCCATTTCATCCCACTAAAGCTGAGCCTCTCCTTCTAAACGAAAAGTGGCCAAGGTGACTTTCTATTCCTCTTCAGTTCGTAATGCCATCAAAATTCTTTTGATGCGGGCAAGCCAGTCCTCTTCCTGCGTTGGGGATCCTTCCCCCGCGAACGTAGGAGGACTTAAACTCATGAACTGCTTCAATTGTCGTTCTGTTGCTCGTATATCCACCACAGCCTCAATAGTTTCTAGACTCACACCAATCTGTTCTTGCACCATTGCAGGCTGCTCCTGCTTAGTAGGCTATGGATGTATCATTGCAAACAACGCCTCAGCAACTAAACGCACTATCTCTGCAGAAGTAGGAGGTATGTGCACCTCAACTGGTGCCACACTTTCAGCAGAATGTTGGGGCTCAGACTTCCATGCACCACTGCGAGTCACCTATACATGTAAAAGACACACTTTAGCGACTTTGCAAAAGCAACAATGATGAGTAGGAACACGCAGGTTCCTCAAACAGGTGTATTTTCATTCCTAAGTAGACATTCATGAGTTCATTTATGTTATACCGGTCCGTACTTACACATGTTCGCCATCCCTCAAAAGAATTCGACCACAAATTCATAGGAGGAAGACCAAGACAATCTGATACCAAATTATAACACCTCTGCCTGTCACATGAAATATAATAGAGGATTTGGCTAGGGCCCCACACCATATTCCACAAACAGGCGGCGGGGTTACAGATTAATATCAAAAGTTACTCGAATCCTAACACAGAGCATTCTAGCGAAAGCTTTATGGTTGCATGAACTCATACCAAATGAATGTCCACTATATATAAACCAAACCATTTATATATAAAACAGGAATGTCTCTTACAAATACACAAAAGTTATGGCTTTAAAGCCTAAAAGATCTGATTTTCAAGGTAGCTAGCAACCTAGAGGGGGTGAATAGGTTTGCTTAGGTCTTTTGATCTTCTTTTAAATCACTTGTTTGTTTCTTTTAGCTTTCAGCTTAGAGTGATCTAGAGCTTGTCCTTAACACCTGCAATTAAGAAAATAAAAGATAACACAGAAAAGCACACAAGTGTTTTTTAGTGGTTCCCCAAAATTATGGGTACATCCACTCTCCTCCCACATTGCTAACTTCCTATTAGTCAAGGCACTTCTCCAAACCAATGCTTCAAGGAGCTTACACCTCAGATCCCTCAGGATCTCTCAGTCTCCTCCAAGACTTACACCTCAGCCACAAATGCCTACACTTAGTGATGCAAGTATCACCTACCTCAGGAACTTAAGCCCTACCATTCAGGTTATGAAGGATTTCCCTACCTTAGAGCTAGCTTGCTCCTATAACTCAAGGAGATGAACTCTCGTATAGTTCAGGCAAAACAGCCCTACTACTCATTGAGTAAATCTCACCTACCTTAGAGAGCAACACTCTCCTACAGCTCAGGCAAATTTTCCCTACCTCAGACCCAAAGGTCCTAGAGCTCAGATCTGGAAGGATCCTACAAAAAGAAATAGTTTAATTTTCTTTGACACAGAGAAATTTCTCTGTGTCTACAACTAGAGCAGAAAAATTTCTGCTCCAACTCTCCTCACAGTAGGGAAAGAATTTGCTGGAGTAACTAAGAAGATAACTTCTGAACTTGTTGCTTAAGGCTAAAGATCTTTTGATCTTGAGTCTTCAATCAGCTCACTGAACCTATTAAAGGATGAAGGTTCTTCTTTCTTCAGAACTGATTCTGAATCTACAATGGCAGATGGAGACTTGCACAGCTAACTGAACTTTTCTTACTAGAGAGATCCAGGCTTTTCACATGCAACAATGATGAAGAAGATGAAGACGTCTGCTATCTGTATGCCCTAAAAGTTGTCTTTGTCATGTCCCAATCTCTTCCTTTTGTAGTTCACCGATCAATGGCTCTTAGAGATAAGTGGGCCCCACCTGCAGCTTCCATTTGCGCCTTGCTTTAACGGAAGAAGACGTACAGTAGCTTCACGGTAAGTTTTGTCGTGTAGTGTATCTTCCTCGTGTCTGAATTGACCTTAGTTGACTTTTTCAAATTTGCTGACGTCAACACCTGTGGACTTAGCCAAAATCGAGCATCAGAGAATAGGCGTTGAGTGAGTAAGCATCACTCAACGCCAAAAAACTTAGACAGATTTACTATCTTTTGGCGTTGAGTGAGTAACCTTCACTCAACGCCAAACTACTAAGAATATGAAGTCTGATATTAGGCATTGATAGATTCAGCTTCACTCAACGCCAACTTGCTTTATCAGCTTTCTGCTACTTGGCGTTGAGTGAGTAAGCATCACTCAACGCCAAACCCCTTAGACAAAATTCTGTCTTCACTAGGCGTTTACAGCGTTGAGTTAGTAACCTCCACTCAACGCTTTTTTACTTAACCAAATTTATACTTCTTCAATAACTTAAGCGATGAGAGCATTGAGTGAACATGCCTCACTCAACGCTATCAGCTTTTAACTCATTTCTACATAAAGGCGTTTAGAGCGTTGAGTGAGCACGCCTTACTAAATGTTTTTTGCCTTAGCCAATTTTTTGTGTTTAAAACCAATGGGCTTGGACTATCTTACTTTGAACATAGTTTGATGAATGGTGAACTGAGCTCAACGAACTTTGAACTCAGTTCGACGAAATCTCAAATGAGCTTGACGAACTCTTAACTCAAGCTCTGAACTTAGCTCGACGAAAGGTGAGCTGAGGTCGATGAACTCTGAACTCAAGCTCTGAACTTAGCTCAATGAAAGGTGAGCTAAGCTCGACGAACTCTGAACTCATTTTGATGAAATCTCAACTGAGCTCGACGAACTCAGAACTCAAGCTCTGAACTTAGCTCGATGAAAGGTGAGCTAAGCTCGACGAAAGGTGAGCTGAGCTTGTTAAACTCTGAACTCAGTTCGACGAATTATGAACTTAGTTCAACTTACAGCCTTTTTGTTGTATGGCATTAAGTGTGTATTCATCACTCAATGTCAAAACACTTAGCCAACTTTCTCTTTAGTAGCATGGCGCTGAGTGAGTTGACTTCACTCAATGCTTGTGGACTTAGCTATATTTCAGCTCATTCCAACTTTAGGCTTTTACTGATTTTGCATATCTCACAACATTTTGCTATATGGCATTGAGTGAGTTGACTTCACTCAACGCCTGTGGACAAAGCCATTTAGTCTACCAGACATATCATAGTCATCTACTGATATGTGTATATAATTAATAAGATTGACTTCACTCAAATCAAGGACATTGTGGGCAATGGACCCAACAATCTCCCTCTATTTGAGGAAGTCAAAGCTTTTAAGAGAAGTCAATGACATAAACAGAACCATGCAACACAATGCATAATAAAATAAATCTAAATAATTGAGAGGTGATCTTTAATTACCACACTTCCCTACTTGCAGAATGGAACATTACTGCTTCTGCCATCTGCTTCCCCTGAATTGTTACTGCCTTTCTTATCTGATCATCTTATCCTCTCCCCCTTTTGACTGCAGCAAATAGATGGTAGGATGCACCTGATCACTGATCATCTTATCACCTGCTCCCCCTCAATTAAGTAGTAGTGAAATATTAGAATTGTGCTAGACTTGCTCCCCCTCAATTGGAGAATCTTCATTTCTTTAAAGGACCATCCTACCTACATAATGCCAAATAGTTTGCAAACAGATGAGGACAACTGAAGCTAAACTAAGTTTAATATACCTAACTAAAATTTGAAGATGTTAAACTTGGCTTCATCTAGTGGCTTAGTGAAGATGTCAGCCACTTGCTTGTTTGTTGGGACAAACTCAAGGGTGATGTCTTCACATTCCACATGCTCCCTAATGAAATGATATCTAATCTTTATGTGCTTAGTCCTGCTATGGGAGACATGATTCCTAGCAATAGAGATTGCACTAATAGAATCATAGAATAAAGGAGTTCTACTTTTTTGAAGGTTTTAGTCTTGAAGCTGGTGCTAGATCCTCAGCAACTGAGCGCAGCAGCTTCCTGCTGAGATGTACTTTGACTCTGTAGTTGATATTGCCAAACTTGTTTATTTCATGCTACTCCAAGATACCAGTCTCCCTCCCAAGAACTGACAGGTGCCAGATGTGCTCTTCCTATCCTCTTTGCAGCATGTAAAATCTGCATCTGAATAGCCAGTTAGTTCAAAATCCCCATTCTTAGGGTACCAAAGGCTAAGATCTGGAGTGCCCTTAAGATACCTCAAGATTCTCTTAGCTGCAGAGTAGTGAGATTCTTTAGGGCAATCCTGATATCTTTCACACACACATGTAGCATACATGATGTCTGACATACTTGCAGTAAGATATATAAGGAAACCAATTATCCATCAATACAAAGTTTCATCAACAAGTTTCCCTGCTTCATCTTTGCCTAGAGACATACTTGACCCCATGGGAGTTCTCATGGTGGAGGAAATCTCCATGCCAAATTTCTTGATTAACTTCTTAGAGAACTTAGTCCCGGATATGGACAAGCCATCATCAGTCTGTCTTACTTGGAGGCCCAAAAAGAACTTAAGTTTATCCATACTGCTCATCCCAAAATTTCCTGCATAAGTTTAGCAAACTTTTTGCAGAGGTTATCATCAGTAGATCCAAAGATGATGTCATCTACATAAATCTGGACTAGGATGATCTTACCCTTCGATTCCCTTAGATTCCCCCTTGAGAATTTGTTCTCAAGGATAAAACTAGCCAATGTCTCATACCATGCTCTAGGGGCTTGCTTCAGCCAATATAGAGCTTTCCTATGTCTATAAACAAAATCAGGTGAGTTAGGAACTACAAAACTTGGAGGTTGGTCAACATAGACTTCTTCTTTTAAGTCACCATTTAGGAAGGATGACTTCACATCCATTTGGTAGACCTTGAATCCCTTGTGTGTTGCATATGAGGGCCAATGGTTTGATCAAAATCAATCCCTTCTTCTTGCCTTTACCCCTTAGCTACTAGTCTGGCCTTGTTCTTAATTATGATGTCATTTTCATCAAGCATGTTTCTGTAAATCCACTTGACTCCAATGACATTATGACCATTAGGTCTGGGAACCAGCTTCTAGACCCTGCTCCTCTTGAACTGGTTCAGTTCCTCCTGCATAGCTCCAATCCAATGCTGGTCTATGTTGGCCTCTTCAAACTTCTTAGGCTCCACTTAGGATAGAAAGCTTGAATCCATGGTTGTGTTCTGACTTCTTGTCCTTGTCAATACTCTATGACTTGCCTCACCAATGATCTGGTGTGCTAGATGATCTCTCATATGTCTGACTACAGGTTGCAGTCTTCTTTCAGTAATAGGGGCATCTTCTTGTTGATCTTCATCCACTCCCAGTGTGCCAGGTAGATCTTCTGGAGTATCCATATCATCTTGGATGACTGGTGATGCTTCCTTGATGGTTAGCTTGTCCATCATTTGTTCTGTACCTACAGTACTATAAGAGGAACTAGGTAGTCCATTGTTAATCTTGGTAGACTCGTCAAAGACTACATGAACTGATTCTTCTACAACTTGGCTCTTCAAGTTGTAGATCCTATAGGCTTTGATACGATTACTATACCCAACAAATATTCCATCATAGGATTTGGCAGCAAACTTAGTCACATCGGACTTGCATTGTGAAGCACAAAGCATTTACTACCAAAGATTCTTAGATAGCCCAAATTTGATTTTCTGCCCTTCAAGATCTTGTAGGGAGTCTTCTTGTGGCCTTTGGTGATAGAGGCTCTATTGAGGGCATGACATGGAGTATTTACTGCCTCAGCACAAAAATATTTTGGGAGAGATGTGTCACTTAATGCATCGACAAGTGCACCAGTCGCTGTCAAGTAATAATTTTGGGAATAACTTCCCCGAATGTCGATCTCGAGGGATTGCAGGTTGGGTATCGTGATAGCGTCATAGAAAGATCGTTAATAAGAGTTAAATGAAACAACAGAGGTTGGCTTTTGATTCCTAATGTTAAAAAAATAAAAAGAAAACTAATGTGGGTCGCAAGCACTGTTTCGCTTGGTGGATGGAACTAATGCAGGCCGCTATGCCGTGCTTCATGAGGTGAATGGACGAAGAGCAAGCGGATAGAATGAACACACATGCAGAGAGTGAGGGTCGTAATAACCTCTTCAACCACTAACACTAGAATTTGCTAGAGTAGTTTTAGTGCGTGAGTGGAGTGGATGTGAATGGAGGCGAGTGCATCACAGCTAACAAAAGTGGATGTAACTAACCCAAGAAAACTTCATTCATAGACAAATAAAAGCAAGTTCAGGTTCATTACAAGCTTTAGAATACAATTCACTATGGAGAAGAGGTAGAATTAACCGAAAGGGGGAAAGCCTAACCATGGTTCTTGGCCGGAATGGTGGGTTGGCAGTCCACTTCTCGACTCAGACCGTGGTTGCTTCCGGAGGTAAATGGGTTGTCAATCCACTTGTCTTCCTCCATCTTATTCCCTTTCCTTCAATCTTCTCTCCCTTTTTGCCCAAATGAGGAGTACTAAAAGTTCTCTGTTGCATACTTCTGGTGGTCGGGAACTCTCCGAAGGGTTGAAGATGACATTATATCACCGGAGAAGGCTTCCTGGAGGGTGGAGATGAGTGGAGGACCTGTAGGGGAGAGAAACGGCGCTTCGCGCGCAGCAGCGGGCCGGAAAATGAAAATAGCTTGCCCTAATTCACGAGAGCATGGGCTTAAATACGATCAGCAAAAAATCATAGCACACAATCAGCGGCGCACAACCGGTGGTCATGTGCACTGATGGTTGATGATCGTGCGCTCTGCTCCAGAGAAACCTGTAGCTAGACAGAAAAGGTTAATATATATGCGCACGACCAGAGGTCGTGCGTACTGGATCCCATGATCGTACGATTAGAAATGGCG
Source organism: Platanthera zijinensis (assembly GCA_039513925.1). Taxonomy (NCBI): domain Eukaryota; kingdom Viridiplantae; phylum Streptophyta; class Magnoliopsida; order Asparagales; family Orchidaceae; genus Platanthera; species Platanthera zijinensis. The sequence goes on along the minus strand of CM077094.1, from coordinate 22,800,388 downwards.
GAACTCTAGAAAAATGGGATAAATGCGCAAGAGCAGTGGCGCACAACCAGAGGTCGTTCGCACTATGTCCAATGGTCGTGCGATTGCCCCAGACAGAACTTGGAAAAACCGAGAATAGTGCGTACGATCAGTGGCTCATAACCAGTGGTCTTGCACTATAGATCAAATGATCGTACACAGTGTTCCTGTGTCGTTTGGGGTTTGATGAACTGACCGCGCACGACCAGCGGTCGTGTACAAAGGACTCCATAGACCGTGCGCATGCAAAAACGCACGATCAATGGCCCCTAGGCTAAAAAACATTCCCAAACAATCCTGGAACACTCACACGACCTTTGTGCATGCAGTAAAAATAGAAGAGCCACCTAAATGGGCATTCCACATTCTCCAGACACAGAAAAACACCAAGTAGGGCAAAAGTACAATAACTACAAAATCACACTGAAGATGGGCCTAAAGTGCACATAACATGGAATGGACATAGTAATAAATATGAACATTTATGGCTCTCAAGTGTAGTGCAACATCGAGAAAACTGGCCCAGATGAGTCCAAAAATATGTATATAACTTGGACTCATCACACCCCCAGACTTACCCGTTTGCGCGTCCCGAGCAAACAAATCCGGCGGGTCGTGAAAACTGAATCTAACCTAGACAATTGAAAACACAGGGTGATATGCGAAGTTTTGTACCCGCGTGCATAAAGATTCAGTAGAAGAAGAATTTAAATAAGCTAGCTAATCTATAATAGTCCAAATGTGTAAATGAAAATTTATTTTTACTCATATTGTTGAAATTTGGGGAATCGTGTGGTTACACACGATACGAAAGTAAGTGAGCCACTCAGGGGAGTGTTGCTTAAGTCCAGAAATTGAGAGAATCTTTGTTGAAATCCATCAACATCGAGGGCCATAAGCTTGCCCGGGTGCACTCTCTCCACGGTGCTATTGAACTCATTAGAAGAATCGGTAGGACTAGTAGGATCGAATGGGTCATAGTCTAAGGTTTGGTAGTCAAAGATAAACATGGAGGATACACACAACCCAAGCGAGCAAATAATAAGCTAAACCAATACAGCCCCTCAAAATTGCACATGTGACACGCCCCCAGACTTACCTTGAAAATCGGGTGTGTATACGGCCTAACCCGACCAATATCATGATAAACTTGATGGGGATTCCATTTCTCATTGTAATTCTTTTTAGATTTTCTTTTTCAATTCTCTCCTTTTTTATTTTGCAATTCCCAATTTTTAGCAAGTAGAATTTCTTGTATTCATCCACCACATCACTTGAATTCAACACATCACACCTAATCAAAATATTAAATTCACAGGAGCTCATGGATTTGTTGCGATAGGAGGATTGGCTTTAGGCTTTGGTGAATGAAGGTGGAGCTTAATCAAAGGAGTGGTAGGCTCAAACTTGGCTTGCAACGGTTAGAAGCTAGGACAAGGTAAACAAGGCTCAAACTAGCCAAATTGATGGCCTACGTCACGCTTAGCTTGTGAGTCATTCGCACCTATGCTTCAAGAGTTGCTAGGGGCAAGTTCTTAGCCCACAAGAATGGTAAACTTTCCTCCCGACTCGAGCGACATACACCTTAGCGCTTTCCTACACACGACATCATGCCACCACATGATTCAACCATATTCACCAATTGAGTAAAATAAATTAAAATCTACGCAAATAAACTAATTATAAATTAGATGCTTAAATAAAATCTAATCCTACTCAAATCCTTATTGCAAACGCGGGTACTCAACTAGAGCACACATGAGTATACATCGCACCCCATCTTGCAATCCTCTATGCTACCATCCAACTTCATGACCACGACCCGAATATGAGTGTGCGGAAAAACACAAACAAGCGAGTGTGCGCTCGTATGGGTGATTCAGTGTGTGCTACAGTGATTTTGAAATAAATAAATAAATAACTGGTATGCTATAAATGTGTGCTCGTGTAGTGACCACAGGCATGCTCTCCACCAAGACTTTAATGCGACAACTAGTAAAACTAAACATTCTAAATAATATAAAGAGCTAGGGGTAAGAAGTACCTATGCTTAAAACAGTACATACCAGTCATGCTGCGAGGTTGTCCGTTAGCGGCTGGTTTACCGCGCTTCAAAAATTTCTAGCACCTGCGAATTAGAGATCCCATACAAAACAAAAAAATAAAAATACACATGTAAAAAGAAACACAGCACACAAAACAGGACCAAGTGGTCCTACTTGGGTTGTATCCTAAGAGCCCTTTTGTTTACTGTCCTTAAGGTGGACTGAATACCTGTATTAAGCATAATATAGAGTTTTATGTCCACAACAAACTAAATAAAAAAAAAGATACGCAAGTCCACCAAGCAGTTACTAGCATAAATTATCCAACAAACTATAAACTAAACGTCAATTTATGATATAGCTCCACATAAGATTGAGAAAGGCTAGGGTTTGAAGCTTTAGTGTTCAAGTTGGTTTTACCCAACTGGCCCCAAGCCCCTTGCTTCTCTCCCTAGAGAGAAACAAAACGAGCGGATCACAAAAACATTCATTTTTCTTTTTCTCCACTGTGGGGGAATGCCACCTAGCGTAATCAACTGACTCTCCATCCAAGGTTTTAGGTTTCAGCGTCTCCGACGCCATAGTGGCAACCGGATCCGCCCACGAAACCTTACAATTAAACTTTTTATCCATATATTTAGCATGAGGTGGTGGAGAATCATACTCCCATACAGATCTAAACTCTAGAATTTTATCAGAATGCCTCCTTATGAACCAACATCTCCTTCTTCTCTTCCTCATCACCATGCTCTTCTTCAGAGGTACTTCTTCTCTCCTTGTACTTCCACGTCTCCTGTTAATCTCTATGATCCACATTACTAAACAATTCGTCAGTGATAAAAACAAGAGGGGGGTACAGAGGTTAAATCACGGTGCCAGGAAAGCCCGCCGATTTCACCACATTTGGTACAACCACCCGCCCATTAGAAAAGTCCAAGGTAGCGTTGCTTTCCCTCAAATATGGGACTCCCAAGATTGGGATCGAAGTATTTTTGATAGGCCCCAATACTTGGAAATCTACTACAACCTTGGTTTCGTCCACCGTAACTTCAACCTCTTTCACCTCTCCTTCAGTCTCCACCAAAACTCCATTAGCTAAAACAAGAAAGGTACGATCATTCGGATTTAATTTTAAATTAAACTTTTCAACATCTTGCAAAGTGAGAACGTTTCTAGAAGATCAGGAATCATAAAGGGCGGAGGTCTCGATGTTGTTGATCATACAAGCGATCACAATATCCCTACACACCCCCTCTTCCTTCTCAGCAGACTCCTCCCATGATCTATGGGGTTCCTTTCTGTGTTACTTGGAAGAGTCCCTTGGGGACGCTCAGCTAGCACCTGGGCTAATTATCCCAGTTGCACTTCCAGATTCCGCATAGATGCGGTCTGATTAGCCATATTCGATTGAGCGACCTCAACGAACTTCTCCATCATTTCTTCCAAGTTACTCTTCCTAGGTGCCGATGGGGTCTGATTATAACCCGGATTAGGTGGCCTCTGTTGGATCCCTAGTTGGAATTGGGCTAGGTTCACTAATTATAGGCTGATTCTGACCCACCCTATATAACTAAGGTCATGATTAATAGTCCTAATGTTTAGGCTAAGTCCTTTTAGTTCTACCTTCTTGGACCAGCCAGCAGTTGACCTCAGAAGACTCAGATTTAGAAGATATCAGAAGACAGTTTGATTAGTTTGAAATTCTTCGAACTCAGGTCGACGATCGTCGATCTCCGATCGACGAACTTAGAGTTAATTCTCTGAGCTGAACTCTACGATATTCGAGCTCAGGTCGACGTTTAGTTTTCTCCAGACAGATTCTCAAGTCGACGAACTGGCATTCTTAGGTCGACGATCTTGGATCTCAGGTCGACGAATTCTGTTCAGAGGACGATGATTTATGTCCCTATTCTAGAATGAGTTTTTCCTCTCCTTCTGATCCTTTATTTCCACATTTATTAGCAGTATTATTCCTGAGTAATTAATGCATATATTCCTCTGAATATAGCCGTTATTGGCTGCATTAATTATGGTATTCATCAAGATACTTACTTGCTTATTTTATTAAGGACAGTTGGGGAAACTCATTAATGTTTTATTCCAACCATTTGTAATCTCAAGATCAGTCAGCATTTAAGGCAGTAATTCAAATTTCAAAGGTATAATAATTGACTGAGAATATTAAAAGAGATCTCTCTCTCTCTTTTTTCAAGATACATTACAGAGAACTCACAATCATCCAGAACTCTCTTATTTTCTCTCAGTGCTATCATCCCTGTCAATACTCAAGACTGAAGAAGAACATTCATCAAATATCAAGAGTCTTCTTCATCTTCAGATTTGGGAATCTTCAGAAACATTCTTTTCAGCATCTGTCTACTTGATTCCAGAACATTGATAAATCAAAACTGAAGACCTACACCCTAAATCAAAGCTCCAGTCTTCCCGAACCTTCAACATCTCAGGAGGAGCTTTGGCACCATCAAGGATCTACAAAGTCTTCTTAAGTTGTTTTTGAGAAAAGAGAAGACTAATATCATCTTCTTTCCTACCCCATTATATAGGGTTTTAACTCTGTTCAAAAGTTAGCCTGGTTCACAAGTCACCTTCCAAAAGACTTGAGATTGGATTTTTGAGCACCTGATCAAAAGGTCAAAGGTGGCAGTCACCTCATCAAAACTGTTAGTGGATTCCCTATAGGATGGTAGAAGAGTGAATGTACCCAAGTTTGGTAACCACTATAAAAGTTCTTGTGTTGTCTGGTTGCCCTTTTCTCTTTGTTCTTGCTGTGGCTATGATAGTTTAGATCTGTGTTCTGTGTTAGATTAGTTTTACTTAGGTTGTTTTCTTACTTACTGATAATCTTGGTATTCACTAGTCTTTCTACTCTAATTATTTTTAAATAGTAAAAGTTTTTAACTACTCTATTCACCCCCCCCCCTTTAGAGTAAATCAGGTTTAACTCTTTCTTTCAATTGGTATCGGAGGAGTTTTCTTTGGTTATAGAAGCTAACCCTTGAACCAAAAGATCATGTGTTAGATCTGATCTTTTATAACTCTTAGGACTATTTTCACAGCATGGCATAGAACAAGGATTATGCAAGCACCAGACCTCCAGTTTGCAACTTATTTAAGTTTGTCATCTAGAAGGCAAGAATAAAGTAATACATGAACTCTATTGATGAAGACATTTTTAATTCAATTTTGACATGACCACCAACTCCAGTGGCCTCCACTCCTTTAACTTAAACAAATCTGAGTGCAGTCCCACCTCTAAATTGGACAGATGCATAGAGGAAAGCTAAGATTGCATGTGCCAAAGCCATGAACATGCTAGCTCAGACTATGTCTGATGATATCTTCAAAAAGGTGGTTGAATGCACCTCTGCAAAAGCAATCTGGGATTCTCTCAACCAGATGGTTGCTGGCTTAGTAGATGAGAGAGAGGACAGAAGATCAACTCTCATCTCACAGTATGAGAATTTCAAGAAAGATGAAGCTGAATCTGTCAGTGACATGTATATTAGATTAAGCTCCATCATCAGTGAGTTGAAGACCTTGGATAAAGACATCTCTCTCACAGAGGTTAAAGACAAGATCCTAATGTACTTCCCAAGCTCATGGGACTCCAAGATCTGGCCAATCAAAGAGGACAGAAGCTTGAATGAGATTTCCACAGAATCTCTCCTGGGAAAGATCAAATCCTATGAGCAGTTGATAAAATACAGGGATGCTTTAGAACAAAGGACTCCTCCACCAGCAAGAAAGGAGCAAAATATAGCATTCAAAGATGCTGAATAGACTGAAGCTTAAACAGTCAACGAAGAATTAATGAGTCTCTTTGCTAAGAGATTCTATAAAATGGCAAGAAAGGACTTCAAGAGAAAGTTATCCAGGAATGATGACAAGCCCAGGTATGATAAAACTCCTACTAAAGAAATAGTGTGTTTTGGATACAGGAAACCTGGACACTTCATTTCTGAATGCCCTGAGAATCAGAAGAAGGAGAGGAGAAGAGAAAGAGACTCCAGGAGCAAGCACTACAGCAAGACTTCCTCCAGCAAGCACAAAAAGAAGGAGAAGGGATTTGTTGCAGAAACCTGGAGTGATACAGAGGAAGAGTCATCCTCTTCCAGCTCCAGTGATGAAGAAGAAGAAGAGAAGGCAAAAGTGGTTTGCCTAATGACAATTGATACTTCAACAGTCAGTTAGATGCTGAAGCCATAGAAGATGAATATTCACTATCTGTAGAAGACCAGGTAATTGCATCTTATGATTTTAATTCAGAAGAATTTAAAACTGAGTGTAAAAATCTATGTTTAGATCTAATAGACTCGGAGAAGGAAATCAAACTTCTTAGAGAAAGATTAACTGATCAAGACAAGCACATTGCTCAAAATACTAAACTAACAATTGAACTTTACTCAGCAAATGAACAAATTATTTTCCTAAAATCTGAACTAAGGCCAAGAAATTAGAAGAATCTCTCAATGGTAGAAGCTTACAACAGTTAGACATAACTAGTACTATAAATGCTAGGACTAATAACAGTAAACTAGGACTAGGTGCATCATCTAGTGAACCACCTATAATCTAGAAGAATCAATTATTTAAACCAGTAAATTTCATTTCAGATAAGGGTAAGAAGAATACTGAACAAGTAGATAAAGTAAATGAAGTATTAAAGAAAATGGAACTAAAAAAAATCCAAGAATAAGAAGAAAAAACAACTACAACAATGTTCAACAGTTTTCGTCGAACTCAGATCGACGAAATGTGTACAGTTCGTCGAGCTCAAGTCGACGAACTTCGAACGTAAACTTGTACCATAATCATTCTCTGAACTGCGATCGACGAAGCTAGTATGGTTGTCGACCAGAGATCAAAGATATTGGGGCCCAGAAAATGAATATTTTCATTCTATGAGTGGAGTTCGATGAACTCATCCAAATTCGTCGAACTTAGATCGACGAACTCACCAGAATTTGTCGAATGGAGATCAGTATAACAGATATCTTAATCCTTTTGAAACCTATAATCAACCAAGAACATTTAATAATGAATTTAATCAATGGATCATCCCACCTAGGAAATATCACCCTTTAGGATATAAAAGCCAACCTGAGTATTCATTTATTTTCAGTTTAGTTATGTGAAGAAAGAAGGACCCAAGGTAACCTGGGTCAGAAATGACTAATCTGTTTTATTGCAGGTGAAAGACTGTTCTACCACAGAGCAACAGTGGTATTTGGACAGTGGCTGTTCTAAGCATATGATTGGAAATAAGGCCAACCTAACTGTAACGTCCCAATTCGTGCTAGGCCCCTCGCACGATTTTTGAGTCAAGAGACTTGACTCGGGCTCGGGACGCACTGGAAAAAGGTGTCAAGTGCGTTGAATAGAGTATAGGGTTGAGTGATATCCAACGGATCGAAAGGAAATGGCCTAAGGGAAAATCGACGAGAATGGGAGTTGATACTCGCCGATCGACGGGTATCGGGAATGATACTCGCAGATCGACGGGTATGGGGAATGAAACTCGCCGATTCGACGGGTATCGATGGTCGATACCCGCCGGATCTAGAACTGCAGATTGGGAATTAGGTTAAGTGAAAGTCGACGAGAATTCCCGGCGATTCTCGCCGATCGACGAGAATGACCGGCGATTCGCACCGATCGTCGAGAATGCCCGATGATACCCACCGATCGTCGAGTATCGCTGACTGATACTCAACACACTCAATGCCAGGATTGCCAATAAGTGGGCTAGGTTTAATTAGCCGGGTATCATTGGTGATACCCGACGAATTCGTCGAGAATGCTCACCGATTCTCGCCGATCGTTGAGAATGACGGTTGATTCCCGTCTTATTTGACTTGTGCGTTTTCTTCGCCAGGGCAGATTCGCCGGCTTGTACAGGCGGACCGAACCGGACTTCGGGATTCGTGCTGATGATGATTCCTTGGACCGGGTCACTTCAATATGACCCATTAGGGGCGGTCCAATGGGGCGTTGACACGTGGCGAAAGGATTTAACCTAATACATCGGTTTATAAGAGGAGATAAAGCCGAACCCTAGCCATCCTTGACGATCGTTCTTGCCGTCATCGTGGAACTCGCGAAACCGACGGAGCCAAGGGAAGCAGTCGGAGTTCCTGGAGGCGGCCTTCTGTCTCTCTCTCTCCTTCCTTTGCCGTGAAGAATAACTGCACCAAGCAAGAGATGTCGCAAAGAAGAATGACTAGATCCATGGCCGGAAATGGTGTTACCGCTGGAAACGAGGTGAGCTTCCTACCCTCTCCCTTGTGCTAGATCTGTAGTTAATATTCTAGGAGAGATATCGAATCCTTAGAGTCTTGATGGTGAGGAGGAGATTTCTTAGGAAAAAGCCATGTTTAGGTCGTTTTCTAGTCTTAGTCCCCTCCAACCTCTTCATTCTTCAAAGTGAAGATGAGAGAGTGATTCATGGAGAAATATGGCTTCGTGATGGTGAATAAGGGTGGGCGATTTTTGGAGGAGTTTTTGGGAGATTGGTGAAAGGAGGAAGATGAACGGATGTCGTTCATCTCACCTTAAGATGCGTGCGGAAATCTGATTTCTGCACGCAGTGATCTTTGTGGAATATTTCGGGGGTGTTTTGGCCAGATCTGGGTTTTCGACTCAACATGAAAGTCGTAGACCTCGAAATTATCTTTCCAACGAGTGGTTGCACGTTTCCAGGCGATACCTGTAGCCACGAGAAAGTCCATTCGAATCTGCTGTGATTGGGGGAAATTCCACCCAGGAAATCTGTATCCTATGCGCATCAGGCTTCGAGTGAATTTATTGTGTGATGTGATCAAATCTGGGCTTTCAACTAAACACGAAAGTTGTAGCCCTTGAAATTATCTTTCCAACGAGTAGTTACACGCACTCGTCGGATTTCTGTAGCCTCAGGAATCTTTGGTCGAAGTTGCTGCCCGGATTAAGGCTGCACCAAAATTATGGGTTGTGTAACGTGGAATGCGATTTGGTGGAATTTAATGTTGCGATCCAACTCGACGTCTGGATGAATTCTTTTGACACAATCATCCTAGTGATATGGTAAGTTGAGATTATAAATCTGAATTCGTATAACGAGTTGTTGACAAGCTTAATTGAATGAAAGAGCCTGATAAAATGGGTAGACATAAATTGGTTGATGTATAAATGATTTAACTATGGCCATGATGTATGTTGAATGGATAGAAGGGGATTAATAATCCAATGCTTAGAGTGTCGTCTCCCTACGAGTAGCATTGTGGAAGTAATAAGTGCGGTGTTGACTGTCACTAGTTGGAATGAGATTGAGATGAGCAAAGTTGGACGGTTGGGCTTGGCCCTCGGTGTTCATGTCCCGAGGCTCCTTCCGCATTTGATGGATGGTTGGGCTTGGTCCTTGGTATTCACGTCCCGAGGCTCCTTCCATGCCACGATATTGTGAAATTGCATGCGGTGTGAGTCAACACGTGGTGTCGTAATCCCTGGTAAAGGATAGTGTGGAAGGTCTACGAGCTCGCCAATCATCACACCGATGGGAGTTGACAGCTAGACCTTGGACGGTTGGGCTTGGTCCTCGGTGTTCACGTCCCGAGGCTCGTTCCGTGCCAAGTGAACGGTTGGGATTGGTCCTCGTGTTCATTTCTGAGGCTCCTTCCGTATCACGCATAGGCCAGTTTGGAGCTAAGATCTAGGTGCAAATTTACCCAAGAGAACCCACTGAGCCGTAGTACGCATGTGAGCTCCGCTGTTGTGTTCTTAGTGTTGAGGCGTACAGAGGCCTAGGACTGGTAGTGTGGAGACCAGCCTAGTAGTGGAGATGCCCGCTCTACTGTCACCATTTGGCCACGACGGTTGACGCCTGAGAGGTTAGCTACCTGCTCGAATAGTGGGAACTATAAGTCTGTGTCGACATAGCGATTACATGTGCTTGATCATGGGTGTTTCATTGCATTGCATACATAGCATTGCACTTCATTGTATACACAAGACCCTCATCGTATAAGTTTGTATGGGCACTCCTATACGATGAGTTACTTATTGCTGAAGGACCCTCAACTTATATGCTTGTATGAGCATCCATATAAGTTGAGTTACTTACTGTTATAATATTATACTCTCTTGCTTCTGTAGATGGTAGAATTGTAGAATAAGAGCTTGTTCATTTTATACACTACTTTTATTGCTACCTATGATTTGTATACTTACTTCACCTGCTTGTACTACTATTATATATATATATTGTACCTGTTCCTTTCTCCGCCCGGTGCTGAGGAGTCGCCGGGGGAGCGGATGTGAAGCCACTTAGTCTTTATGACTAACGGTTGCTATGTCTTCCTTTTTAGGAGGAAGCCCCGCAGGTGGAGCAGTAGGCTATACAGCTGGACAGCCAGGCCAGGATGACAGGTCCTGAGGGGACAGTACCGTCGCTACCGTCGATTACAGATGTGAGTGAGAGAGATTTTGTTGTAGCCCTTCAGGGCAATTCTATTTTCGTACTCTGATTATGTAGAAGCTTGTTTAGCTTCTCTTTTGCTATATTTATGGACTTATGCTTGGTGTGGATTGACTTCCTTTTTATTATTATGGTTGGGTTGGCATTTATATGTTGATATTGGTTGTAGTCGGCAGGATAGGCGTCTTATGGTACAGGCTAGCCCGAGTGTTCGTGTTACCGCAAGGCGACTATTTTGGGCATAAGACCCCTCTCGTGCTGTGTCTTGTGTTCCGGGAGGGGGGTCTTACAAATGGTATCAGCTTGCTATGATCCTCCAAGGATAAAGTCACTTAACAATGGTGCTACCCCCGTTTGATTAGTCAGTTTGGGGACAACTGACTTAGCGGAAGCAGTGGTGTGCCCATATGTAATTCACACTAAGTTTGTCCTTCTTTAACCTTAGATTAGCCAACCTAACCTTAGGTTTGTACCCTATGTGTAGATCCCAGTACATGCTGAGCCAGTGGGCGGCACCCCCGCCCCGTCCGTACCTACACAATTCCAACAATCAGAGCTGGGGCAGACGCTCACAGCTATTTTGGACGCCTTTAGGTCCCAATCTCAGCAGGCACTTGTACAACAACAGGGTCTGGGATCTAGTTGGTTAAGAATTTTCTGAGCTCTCTCCCCTCCCGCTTATATTGGGACAGAGTCGGCGGTGCGTACGGAAGAGTGGCTTGACACTATACAAGAATTGTTGGCAGGAATAAGATGTCCAAACAATATGGCGGTGACCATTGTGGTGACACTCTTAGAACTTCACGCCAAAAGGTGGTGGAAGTCCCTCATGGGCTCCACTTTTCGTGGAAGTGTGTACACGGACATTAGTTGGAGCGAATTCTCTGAAGCCTTTTTAGAGCATTTCATCCCCTCGGCAGCTCGGGATGGTCTTGAAGAGAGATTTTTGCAACTAAAGCAAGGGTTCATGTCGGTGAAAGAGTACCAACGGAGAGTTTCAGCACTTGGCTAGATTCGCTGACTCCTATGAGTTGGATGATAGAGGGTATGCCAAACGATTCTATGAAGGCTTGCGAGATCCCCTAAGGCAAGCCCTTTTGTTTATAGCGGACTCTAGTCTGGCATAGATTATCGATATGGCGAAGAGATTTGAAGCGGACCACTTGGGAAGTGGTAAGAGACCAGTGGAGGGCGTGATAGAAGCTGACCCCAGCAACAGAAGGAGATTTGACAATAGAAGAGGAAGAGGATATCGGAGGGGTGGCGGGCGTTTCCCCTAGAACTTTAGAGAGGAGCGCCCGGTTCCGCAACCGCCAACATTACCTCCACCTCAACAATTTCAGCAACATGACGGAAGGCAGGAACAGGTGTGCTTTGAATGCAACCAACCGGGCCACATTCGACGCTACTGCCCGCAACTGTTTGGAGATGCGCCTTTTTCTCTCCCTCCAGCAACCCCGCGGGGGAGAGGGTATGTGCGTGGTCGAGGACGAGGACCACGAGGAAGAAACCCCGGACCCGCTCGAGATCAGATGTATGCCTTGGACATGACTCAAGAGTGGAATCCTCAAGAGATGATTGCAGGTACGATTTGAATTAGCCCTTTTGCTTCCATTAATATCTTCTAGTGGCTTAAGATATACTAGACGTCTAGCTTGAGTATTATTAAATGACACTTAGGCACCGTGATGGTCGGCGGGAAACCGGCTTATACGTTATTTGACACCGGTGCCTCACATTCTTTCGTGTCTTAAGACTTCATCAAGGATATACACGGAGTACAATATTGCACTGGTATTGCTCGAAGAGTACGCTTCCCAGACGGATCTGAGATGACGGCAACCGCGAGGTGTGAGTTTGAGATAACCATTGGGGGAGAGACCATTGATACCCCTGCCACAATTTTGAAAATACCAGAATTCGACCTCATTATGGGCATGGCATGGCTGGATTGGCACCATGCAAGAATCGACTGCGCGAAGAAGCACATCTATTTGAGACATGGGGATACTGATGTAGTATTCCAAGGTATAGATTTCGCACCACGAATATTGTTATCCTCAATCCAGACCTTGAAAGCTTATATGTGAGGGGATGAAGTCTATGTGATATGGTTCGAACTAAAGGAGATGAAGGTAGATCTGAAGGATGTGCGGGTAGCACGGGATTTCCCTGAGGTATTTCCTGAGAAATTGCCAGGGTTACCCCCGCATAGAGAAGTGGATTTTCAGATTAAGCTTGTATTAGGAGCTAAGCCTGTCTCCAGGTGTAACATCTCATTTTCAACTAGACCCCTGGGAGTGGTTTTGTCTTAACAGAACCTTAGGAAGCCCCGGAATTGAAGTTTGTCCAACAAAATTTTGAGTCAAGGGGTGGTCACACCTGTGACCGTCCCGTCACGCCCGTGACATAGGGCGTAACCCCCTTCGACGATCGTCG